>CM038671.1:192010636-193210636 GCA_021605145.1 Aegilops bicornis | reverse complement strand
GAATGCATCACATGGCCATTCACACGGCCGAACCTCCGCTGTGCGAGGAAGATTGTACTTGGGCTTCTTCTTCTCCCTCATTTTCTTTTTCCTTCGAACCTCGGCCCGAGGATCCTCTCAACAATCTCCTCATCATTTTCCTCCTTTGAAAATTTCTGAATTTTTTAGTGACTCAAAATAAAAGTGAACCAAACTCAACAAGATTTATGGCAACTACTCCTACAAGTGCCTAGACGCGATATCATGCATCAAAACTACTTTGGACCATATAAATTTGATGGGATTTTTATTTATGTGCCCCTGGTTCCTTAGCTCTACTCATCCATCCCCACTCTGTTAACTTTTGCTCACTTTTCCCCACTCCCTTGCACGAAACCCTCATAACTGGTTATAACGGACGTTGTCGTCGGGTCAATTGCTTTGACCTTAGCTGACGAGTGGGGCCGCGTATACATGGTCGCATGCAAGACCGCAGTCGTGGGGTAGCACATGTCCATGGACGCCCGAAACGTCCCATCATATAAAGAGGGCAACCACCTCCATCGCCCCTACCATTTTTTCCCAAATCCCCTCGCTGCCGCATCGTCTTCCTATCCCCCACCGGCGTCGTCTCGCTCTCCTCCACTGCCTCCACCGCACCGTCTCGCTCTCCCCCACCGCATCCTCTTCCTCACCTTCATCCCTCCATCTGTCAGATGGCCGACGCTCGTGGCGACACCAGCGCAGCGGCCGGAGATGTGGTGGAGCTGCAGGGTCAGGGCGCGGTGACCGCGGATGTCGGTGGCGTCCACGGCGGAGCGAGGAAACTCGCAACCGCTGCGGATGTGGCGGGCTCCACCTAATCATTGCAGAAGGTGAAGGCGTCGAGCGGCGCAGTCCATCCCGATGCCCCCGTTGCGCCGCATGCCGTGGAGGAGCAGGTATTTGCACTTGCTTAGCTTGTAGAGTTAGTTGGATTGTGATTCATACAGTAGTTCAGATGGTTAGAGTAGTTGGTTTGACAGATGGGCCGGGGTTTTTTGTATGGGTTCGGGGGTGGGGGGTTTTGGACTAGGGTTTATTGGATAAATTCGTTGCAAAAACGCTAGCTAGATGTTGTGAACTGTGATTTTAGGTGCTGCAATGATTAGGGTTTTTAGATTTGTTTTTAGATTTGGATAAATTCATTGAAAAAATGCTAGATGTTGTGAACAGATTGGGGTTTTTAATGCTATGATGCTTATTAGATTTCTTTTTAGTGCACACAGATTGGGGTTTTTAATGCTACTCAAGTTATTTGATTCAAGTTATATTAGCTCTGTTGTTCACAATCGGTCCACAATATGTAGTTATATTAGCTTTTTGTTAAATGAGTGTGCATGACAATGGAAAATGCAAATCCCTATGATCAAGTGTGCATATCTAAATTTCAATATGTAGTTATATTAGCTATGTTGTTCAATGTGTGTGCATGACAATGGAAAATGCAAATAGGATCATAGTATATTAGCCCTATGATCAATGTGTCATCTATGCATATCTAAATTTTCAATTGGCTTATGTATTTACTAGTGATGGATGTAATTGTATATTAAGGAGGATGATGGTAGGGGGAAGAGGAGGAAGATAGACTATACTTTCGACGCATCTGCACGATCCAGCGTATGGTGACAACGAAGAGTATGAGGTAAGCCTACATGAAATTTAGATTGTTCATTTAGTTCGTTTGACATGGTGTATTCCCATGATTCTATAATGTACTAATGTAATTCATTCGTGTGTGCAGTATGTCTCTGGGAAGATGTGGATGTGGACCGCGGCAACTTCACCTCCTTCAAAGAGAAGGAAGAGGAGAAGATCAGGATCAAGGGCGTGGATTACTACTACAAGAGCATGACCAAAACTTGGCGCTGCCCCTACTGCACCACCAAGCCAAAGCCAAAGTCAGGCCGCCTCGTTCACCTTCTAGCTCATGCAGAAGATGTGGCCATCCACGGAGAGGACTACTAGATCATGGGGAAGCATGCTGCCCTAGCCAAAGTCCTGTCTCCCCTTCCCTGATGTTACGATGTGTTTTAAGTAATTTAGGTTGTTTGCTCAACTATGTGTGTGAACTATGTTTGTGAATAGGATGTGGGTTACCTTTTGGTGGTTGGATGAATTTTATATGCATGTGGCTATCTATGTTGGGTATTTTTGTGTTTCTAAATTTATCTCCTATGATTTGTTTCAGTGTTTTGGAAGTTCAGGTGCTGCAATGATCACACATATGCTACAAATATGCTGCAATCCATCATTTTATCAAGGGTTCCCTTTTATCAAATATTCCAATAACAGAGCAAAAAACGTCATTTTAATGAAGATGTATTATCAACTATCTATGTTTGTGTAGGAGATCACGTGTGCAAAACTTGAGGTGATTTAGAGGAGGTCAAAGAAATTTGAATTTGAGAAATGTGCTCCAAATAAGCTCCCAGGCTAGGGTAAACAGCCCAAATGTGCTCCAAATAAGCTCCCAGGTTTTCTCATGAAAATGACCATAGGACAAGTTTATGATTTTTGGTTGGTAACATGTCACATAAGACAACATTAATATAAAAACTATAGGCCAAGTTTATTTTTTTAATTAATCTTTATATTTTTACATTTTATTTTGAAAACATACGCTTTAATATAAAAACTATTAAAAACACGTTTTGAAATATGAAAATGGAAAACTAACTTAAGATTCGTCTTATTCACTTTAAAATAAAGGTTTAGTGATTTTTTTGATTTTTTTAATTTTTCAAAAATAGAAGGAAACACCACCTCCTCTCCTTGAACTCTAAGAAATCATGTAGATGATAGCTCATATGTGTGAAGATTTTCTCATGAAAATGACCATAGACCAAGTTTATGATTTTTGGTTGGTAACATGTCACAAAAGACAACATTGCGCGCAGGTTTTATTTTTTTCATTTTTTTAATTAACGATGCTCATTTGACCTCGATCGTGCCAGCTAGGGTTTTTTCATGAAAATGACCATAGACCAAGTTTAGTATTTTTTTCCTCGTTAGTGTGTCTTATAAAACGACGAACGGCGAAGGTTTCATATTTTTTTTCAATTTTTTTAAATTAGTTATGCTCAGTCAAAGCTTTTGAAACCCTGTTGACCTGCTCAAAACCCCTCTAAACCCCGCGGGGTTTCGCCTAACCCTAGCTCCCAACGTTAGCCGTCCGATCATACCCTCGCGCCAAGCGACAACCCTCAGATCTGGACTTCTAGAAGGAACTAGGTGGGTTGGCTGTGTGCATTCTCCGCGCTGTTAGATCACAAGGACGGCTCCGCATCATTGGATCGTGGGGCGATCCGCGAGAGGCGATCCTATTCGTTGTGCTTGGCTGCTCGCCCACCACTAACTCCGTGAAAAAAAAACGTTATTCGGCCCAAAAGGAAACCAAGCTCTTGTTGGGCCCTCGAATTGCGTGGTTTTTTTGCATCGTTTGCTTTTTTTTGTGAATGTGTTGGCTCCGTATTTTTGCATAGTTTTTTGCATCGTTTGCTCTATTTTTTGTGAACGTGCTGGCTTTGTATTTTTGCATCATTTGAAATCAATTGACATTGCGTAGCAAATGACCAATTTTTTAAGGGCCAAATTTATTTTTGTCATGCAAAATGGCCACAATCTATTCAAAAATTGTCTCTTTTTGTTCATATAATATATATGACCATGGATTCCCATGCGTGCAATTAGCTTCCTTTCCTTCTTCTTTTTCAAACCACGGTTTCCCACGCTTGTACACCCCGATGTTGCGGTGGGTTTGAAAACTGGTTACTTCACATTTGACCCCGTTATTGCCACGGCCAAATAACACGTAGCAATACGGCTATTTAAGCCACCATCTGCCTCTGCCATCCCTCATCCATCTGCCCTTCTTGCTCTTCGACCCCTTCTCCGTCTTCTGCACATCCCTCAGCCATGCAGTACACCGGACCAACCTACCGCTTCCCACCCACCTTGCCGAAGAGGCTCTACCCTACCGGCGTGCACGTTGAACGCACACTACATGTGTGGGCGATATCAAGGCTGAGGACCGCAAGGAACTTCATCGAGTTCTTCCTCGCGTCCGGCTACCGCCACCTCCTGAGGGGATCTCCAACGATGTTCCGCGTCGAGGAGGTCATCCAAAACCGGGTGGTGGTTGCTCTCCTTGCCCACTTCACCAACACATTCGACGCCTTCTACCTCCTCGGCTGGGTGTTTTGGTGTGGCTCCGAGTTCATTGCTTTCACCACCCACAACAGGTTCACGGAGTACAACAACATATTCCCGACCGCGACGCGCATGCACCCTCTTTCGTACCCCATCGACAATGCCCCGGAGGAGCACTGAAAAGGAGCCCGGAGGAGGAGCGAGGTGGAGAAGGCGGCGGCTAGGGTTCTAAACCCTCTATCTTTTTTAGTGTATTTTATGTTAAGTTGTAATTGAACTATGTTGGAGTTGCTTTGGGCTTGTTGGCCCTTTTCTTAAATTCTATTATTAAGTTTTCTATCTATTCTATTATTAAGTTCTTCCTAGTTTGAGCTATGTGATCGTGCTATGGGCTTGTTGGCCCTATCTACATATTGGGACTACATATTTGTTGATTATTTTCTTAGAGAGCTCGGCTTGTTAGTAGGTCTCCCTTGTTAGTAACCACCTAGTGCATACAAGCAAGCTTTGTTAGTAGGGACGAATGAGTACAACTAAGCAAGGGAGTGGCTCTTTTTTTACACAAGCCACAAATATGTAGCCACCTAGCTAGAACAGAGGAACCAGCGGCAGTGACCGTCGCTGCATCCGTGGCGGCTGGCGTGCAAGAAAGCTGCTCGGTCAATGCATCGTGGCGGACGCATCGGCGTATGATGGCTCGGTCGGCGCATCGTGGCATCGGCGCATGTAGGCTCGTTCGACGCGTGCAGGTAGGGTTTGATAGGTGCATGCATAGCAGGCTTCTGTCTTGGCGGCGCGCGCAGACGTTAATCAAAGGGACGACCCAATGAAACCATGGGCCAACGGTCGAACAGCGACATCACCCAACGCGGCCCCACTTGTCAGCTCGAACGGATGACACGGTCCAGCATGGCCCCACTAGTCAGAGTTAACGGTCAAGCCTTTGACCCGACGGCAATGTCCGTTGTGCCCAGTTATGAGGGTTGCTGGCAAGGGAGTGGGGAAAATTGAGGGAAAGTTAAGAGCGCAGGGATGAATGACTAGAGCTAAGGAACCAGGGGCACAGATGTAAAAACCCAAATTTGATATGCAAGCTCAAGAACAGGGTCACCACAGTAGCAAAAATTTGCAATAAATAAAGCACTAGAATAACAACTAATTGGACCAACGGAGGAGTCACATAGCGAGGAACAATCCCCCAAAATAGTTTTGCCAATGGAGCTTTGCACAAGGAGATCGAAAATGGCAGCAAAATGAGCAAGAACACGGGTTTGAGCTAAGGGATGGTTTTTTCTGGAGGAAGACGAAGTGGATGGGTGCTGGAATAAGTGAGCGGGGGTTACGTGGGACCCACAAGGCAGCGGGACGCGCCCAGGGGGTAGGGCGCGCCCTCCACCCTTGTGGCCCACTAGTGCAGCCCCCTGGTGCATATTCAGTGCCAGAAATTCTAAAATTTTCTATAAAAATCATATTAAATTTTCAGGGCATTTGGAGAACTTTAATTTTCGGGACACTTTTTATTGCGTAGATAATTCAGAAAACAGACAGATAATACTATTTTTGCTTTATTTCTTCTAAATAATAGAAAGTAAAAATTAGGTATAGAAAGTTGTGCTTTCTAAATTCATCCATCTCATGCCCATCAAAAGGAATCCATTAACAAGGTTGATCAAGTCTTATTAACAATCTTCTACTGAATGACATGAAACCGGAGAATTTTCGAATAACACTAGGCTTCCGATATCTTTCTTTTATTTGTAACAATATC
Source organism: Aegilops bicornis (assembly GCA_021605145.1). NCBI lineage: Eukaryota > Viridiplantae > Streptophyta > Magnoliopsida > Poales > Poaceae > Aegilops > Aegilops bicornis. Next base: position 193,204,695 of record CM038671.1, on the reverse strand, counting down.
TTTCATATACTTAGCATAAGGAGACATTTTCAGCATATCAGTCAAACGCATACGCAAGAAGATAGGTCTAATCATTTCAGCAAAGCGCTCAAATTCCTCATCATCCTTTTTCTTGGATGATTTAGGAGGAAAGGGCATGGGTTTCTGAACCCATGGTTCTCTTTCTCTACCATGTTTCCTAGCAACGAAGTCTCTCTTAGCATAATGTTGATTCTTTGATTGTGGTTTATCAAGATCAACAACAGGTTCTATCTCTACATCGTTATCATTACTAGGTTGAGCATCAACATGAACATCATCATTAACATTATCACTAGGTTCATGTTCATTGCTAGATTGTGTCTCAGCATCAGAAATAGAAATATCATTGGGATTCTCAGGTGTGTCTATAACAGGTTCACTAGAAGCATGCAAAGTCCTACCAGTTTTCATTTTCTTTTTATTACTAGGACTAGGTGCATCATTATTAATTCTCTGAGAATCTTGATCAACTCTCTTGGGATGGCCCTCAGGATACAAAGGTTCCTGGGTCATTTTACCACCTTTAGTCATAACTCTTACAGCATTATCAATGTTCTTACTATTCATCTCATTGAGAAAATCATCATGTGCATTCAGTACTTGATCTACTTGAGTTTTAACCATGGAAGCATTCTTACTAATAAGCTTAAGATCATTAACAGTTCTACTCATATAATCACCCAAGTAGTCAAGCATGTGAGAATTGCGTTTCAATTGTCTACTAACATAAGAATTGAAGTTTTCTTGTTTAACAGTAAAATTATCAAACTCATCCAAGCATTGATAGCAGACTTATTATGAGGAATATCACCTTCATAAAATCTATAGAGAGAATTTACCTCTACTACTTGTGTCGGGTTATCAAGGCCATGTATTTCTTCAATAGGTGGTAAATTCTTAATATCTTCAGCTTTAATACCTTTTTATTTCATAGATTTCTTTGCCTCTTGCATATCTTCAGGACTGAGGAATAGAATACCTCTTTTCTTCGGAGCTGGCTTAGGAGTTGGTTTAGGACGTGTTCAATCATTATCATTACTCAATATATTATTCAATAGCAATTCAGCTTGCTCAATAGTTTGTTCCCAGAAAACACAACGAGCACAACTATCTAAGTGGTCCCTAGAAGCATCGGTTAGTCCATTATAAAAGATGTCACGTATTTCATTTTTCTTGAGAGGATGATCAGGCAAACCATTAAGTAATTGGAGAAGCCACCTCCCCCCCCCCCCCAGCTTGTGGGAGACTCTCTTCTTCAAATTGCACAAAGTTAAATATTTCCTTTAAAACAGCTTGTTTCTTATGAGTAGGGAAATATTTTTTAAGAAGTAATAAATCATATCCTGGGGACTACGCACACAACCAGGAGCAAGAGAATTAAACCATAATTTAGCATCACCCTTTAACGAGAAAGGAAACAACTTAAGAATATAGTAATATCGAATTTTTTCCTCATGAGCAAATAGAGTGGCTATATCATTTAATTTAGTAAGATGTGCCACAACAGTTTCAGATTCATAACCATAGAAAGGATTAGATTCAACCAAAGTAATTAACTCAGGATCGAAAGAGAATTCATAATCCTTATCAGTAACAAAGATAGGTGAAGTAGCAAACTTAGGATCATATTGCATTCTAGCATTCAAAGATTTTTCTTTCAGCTTAGCTAACAGTTTCTAAGATCATCTCTGTCATTGCAAGCAAAAAAGTCTCTTGCAGTTTCTTCATCCATAATATAACCCTCAGGTACCTTAGGCAATTCATCTCTAGGGGAGAATCATAATTTTCAGTTTCAGTAATTTCATCAGTTTCAGAAATATCATCATCTTCAGCATAATCAATAGTTCTAACTCTAGCAAGATGCTCATCAAGTAATTTACCCAATGTCACCGTTTTATCAAGCAAAGTAGTAGCATCATAAGCATCATTCATAGTAGAAGTGAAATTATCAATGACATGTGACATATCAGAATCAACAATAGGTGTAGGTGTCGCAAGCTTACTCAAAACAGAAGGTGAATCAAGTGCAGAGCTAGATGGCAGTTCCTTACCTCCCCTCATAGTAGATTTCTCATAGTGATGAACAGATATAAATCCCAAGTGACTCAGGGAATAGAGCTATGCTCCCCGGCGACGGCACCAGAAAAAAGTCTTGATAACCCACAAGTATAGGGGATCGCAACAGTTTTCGCGGGTAGAGTATCCAACCCAACTTTATTGATTCGACACAAGGGGAGCCAAAGAATATTCTCAAGTATTAGCAAATGAGTTGTCAATTCAACCACACCTGAAAGACTAAATATCTGCAGCAAATATTTAGTAGCAAAGTAGTATGGAAGTAACGGTAATGGTGGCAAAAGTAACAGTAGAAGTTTTGTAGCAATCGTAACGGTAGCAACGGAAAAGTAACTTAGCAAAGATCAATATGAAATGAACTCATAGGCAACGGATCAATGATGAATAATTATGTCGGATGGCATTCATCATGCAACAGTCATAACCTAGGGTGATACAAAACTAGCTCCAATTCATCAATAAAATGTAGGCATGTATTCCGTATATAGTCATACGTGCTTATGGAAAAGAACTTGCATGACATCTTTTGTCCTACCCTCCCGTGGCAGTGGGATCCTAATGGAAACTAAGGGATATTAAGGCCTCCTTTTAATAGAGAACTGGACCAAAGCATTGGCACTTAGTGAATACATGAACTCCTCAAACTACGATCATCACCGGAAAGTGTCCCGATTATTGTCACTCCGGGGTTGTCGGATCATAACACGTAGTAGGTGATGAAGCTATGTACCTAGGGTAGGGTCATAGGCCTGACCTAGACACCCTTCCCTAGGACATCACCCTAAAGCCAGAAACATTCGAGGGATACCATCATCCACTCGACCAGAAGCATTCCACTCGGAAGACTCAAGTCACTTTCGACCGTAGCAATTGTCACTTTCGGACGACAAGAAGACCTAAAGCCACTATGTATAGCAGTGGTCGGACGTTTACTCTGTAGACTTAATGGTCATTTATGTCATTTTATTACTGGCGTTACCAGAAACGCCCCATCTATATGTACCTTAAACCTGTAATCGAGGGCGGAGGGTGCAGCGTACTCTATATAAGCCACCCCCCCCCTCCTTAGGGACAAGGGTTCGCACCCCCTGTAACTCAACACACATATAATCCAGTCGAATGCCTCCGGGCACCGAGACGTAGGGCTATTACTTCCACTGTGAAGGGCCTGAACTCGTAAATCTTGTGTTTACAACTTCACCATAGCTGGGATCTAGCCTCCTCATACCTACCCCCCATTCTACTGTCAGTCTTAGATCCACGACAGTTGGCGCCCACCTTGGGGCAGGTGTTTTAGCGAATTTTTGGTGAAGTTGCGATTTTTTCGATTCCCATCATCATGGTTTCCTGTGGTGGATTGGTTGAGGGCCGCGAGATCTGTCTCGGCGCGCTCGTATTCGTTGCCGACAACTCCACCTGGCTTCAGGAAGCTCCCCCTCGACGTCGATGTGCTCCCCGTCCGCAGGGCGACGCACTTTCGCGCATGCGTCCGTGGAGTCCTTCTCCGGTAGCGGTCGACCCAGTATCGGTCAGCTCCAGTGGTGTCCTCGCTCCCTGATGTTCGCCGGCGTAGTTGGAAACAAAAGGCTCCTAAATTGATACCTAATAATAGCTTAGGAGCTCCTTCATTTTACTAAAGAGCCAAGGCGCAAGCGATCCGGTTGGTCGCGGCTCCAGCGGTGGGTGAGACACGCGGTGGCCCGTCAGTCGGCCGCCCCACAAGTTGCGGCAATCGAGCCCGATGAAACTCCCTACGGCATGTTCGACTGGCTCCGTCGAGACCGCATCCGAGTGTGATAGTAGCGATCCCGTGGCTGAAGTTTTGATGGTCAATGGACCACGTAGTCCTCCTGGCTTCTCCCACGACGACGGCGGTGATGGTGGTGGCGATCCTTCATGCGTTCATGAGGAGTACCGCCCCGAGCCCCTTTCTTCGCAGCAGAGGGAAGAGCTTCGCCGCCGCAATATGGATGCACTTCACACTCCCATCATTGGAGAAACCCTCGAGGCCCGGGCCTTGGAGGAGGCGCGCCTGGCCAACTTGGCCGAGCGCACTCGACTGGAGAACCTTCAGCATGCACTCGACGAGCATGCTCGGCAGCGGACCCCTGAGTCCATTCGACGACAGCTTTTTTCGCCTCAACCTCAGGTATGCCGCACTCCGATTCAAAATCTCACAGCTGCAGCCCGAATAGCAGAGTCAATTCAGCCTTCCCAGTCGGAAGCTGGCAGAGGTTTGATGCAGATCTGGGCCTTACTCCGAGCAGCCGGAGAGCAAAACACAGCAGTGTCTCAGTCACGGAATAGGATTCATAGAAGGTCTGTGATGGCAGAATCTGATTCGATCGGCCCATGACCCAAAAATCGCCTGTGGCGTGATGGTCGCGGGCACCGGCAGGATCAGTACAGAAACCACGAGCAGTATGATCACCGACTCGGCCGTGATGACCGTCGTTGAGTGCCCACACCCCCTCCGAGGAGTGGATCATATGTGCCTCGGCAACATGATGACAGACGTCCTCACAGTGGCGAGCGAAGAATACCAGTCGACCCAAGGGAGCCAGGCTTTGATGCGAGATCTATTCTCGTTCAAGGTCTAGTTGACAGGAATAGAGCACACAGAGAGGGCCTTGACAGAGATCACCCGACTGGCAGCAGAGTGCGTGTTTCAGGTCTAGAGTGTTTCAGCAGAGCCATCAGGGCCGCAGTGATTCCTCCCAACTTCAGGTTGGCGACTGGAGTCAGCAAGTTTACTGGTGAGTCCAAGCCTGACAACATGGCTTGAGGATTACCGAGTGGCTGTACAGATTGGTGGCAGCAATGATGAAGTGGCCATGAAGCACCTCCCTCTGATGTTGGAAGGCTCGACCAAGGCATGGTTGACTCAGTTAGCACCTGGCAGTATATTCAGTTGGGAGGAACTCGCTCGAGTGTTTGTTAGAACTTTTGAGGGTACTTGCAAACGACCAGCAGGGTTAACAGAATTGCAGCATTGCGTGCAAAAACTGAGTGAAACTCTGAGAGATTACATTCCGAGGTGGACCACTTTGCACCACACAGTGGAAAATGTGTCTGAGCATCAAGCAGTTTGTGCCTTCAAGGAAGGCGTTAAGTATCGAGAGCTAGTCCTGAAATTCGGTCGGACAGGAGATATGTCCCTGACTCAGATGATGGAGATAGCCACTCCGTACGCTAATGGAGAAGAAGAGGATCGACTCCGTAGTGGAAAGAGCGAACCAGTCGGTCAGGACACCGGTGGAGGCACTTCCAATCGGAAACAGAAGCGTGAGGCCGAGCCAGCTGCTCCTGGTGAAGCTTTAGTCGTGGCTCAAGGAAAGTTCAAGGGGAAGCCCAAAGGGCCCTGGACCCCCAAGAAAGTGAAAGATCAAGCCGGAAATGATGTGTTGGATTTACCATGCCACATTCACAACAAGAAGGATGAAGAAGGTAATCTGATTTATCATAAACATACCACTCGACAGTGTCGAGTTCTGATCCAGCAGTTCCGAGAAAAGCAACCCAATGAGAAGGAAAAGGAGTCGGACAAGGATGAGGATAAGGAAGAACATGATGATGGTTTTCCCAACGTCAATTCCACTCTGGTGATTTTTGTTGATGTTGAGAGCAAAAGTCGACTGAAAGTTATCAACAGAGAAGTGAACATGGTTGCTCCGGTGACACCCAGTTATTTGAAGTGGTCTCAGACTGCCATCATGTTCGACCAGTCTGATCACCCAGCACGTATAGCCACCCCTGGGAGGCAAGCGTTGGTGGTCGACCCAGTTGTTCAAGGCACTCGACTGACCAAAGTGCTAATGGATGGTGGTAGCGGCCTGAATATCCTTTATGCTGAAACCTTGAAAGGGATGGGCATTCCGATGTCCAAACTTAGCGAAGCAATATGAGTTTCCATGGCGTTATGCCTAGAAAGAAAGACGAATCACTCGGCCAGATCGCCCTTGACGTGGTTTTCGGTGATTCCAAGAATTACCGCAAGGAAAAGTTGACATTTGAAGTAGTGGATTTCTAGAGTGCTTATCATGCTATTCTGGGTAGGCCTGCTTACGCACGTTTTATGGCTCGGCCATGTTATGTGTACCTCAAATTGAAGATGCCTGGTCCCAGAGGAGTGATCACAATCACTGGCAATCGGCAGAAGGCAGAAGAGTGCTTCTAGAAGGGCTCAAAAATCGCCAATGCACAAATGGCAGCAGTCGAAATGCAAGAATACCGGAAGAATGCAGATCCAAGTGATTTGTTGCGAGCCAAGAATCCTGCCACAGATTCTGCATTTTAGTCGTCCGGTGAAACGAAGCCGATTCATATTCACCCGACCAATCCTAATGCTGCTCCTACTCATATCTCAACATAACTCGACAGCAAATAGGAAGAAGCGTTCATCCAGTTCCTCTGTGAGAACTGGGACATCTTTGCATGGAAACCTTATGACATGCTGGGTGTACCCAGGGGACTGGCTGAGCACCGTTTGCGAGTCGACCCGAAAGTGAAACCATTCAAGGAACATCTTTGACGGTCCGCCGTACAGAAGAGAAAAGCAATTGGCGAGGAAGTGGCTCGGCTCCTGGCAGCTGAGATCATCCGAGAAATTTACCACTCCGAGTGGCTCGCCAATGTTGTCATGGTCCCCAAAAAGGACGACTCACTTCGTATGTGCATTGACTTCAAGCATATCAATCGGGCCTGCCCGAAAGATCATTTCCCTCTCCCTCGTATTGACCAAATTGTCGACTCGACTGCGGGGTGTGATCGTTTGTCTTTTCTGGACGCCTATTCCGGGTATCATCAGATCCGACTATATGGACCCGATGAGATAAAAACAGCTTTCGTCACTCCATTCGGGTGCTTTTGTTATGTCACCATGCCATTCGGCCTCAAGAACGCCGGAGCCACATTTATGAGGATGATTCAAAAGTGTTTGCTCACTCAAATCAGTCAGAATGTGGAAGCATATATGGATGACATTATGGTCAAGTCGCTCAAAGGTTTCGACCTCCTGACTGACCTCGTTGAAACCTTTGCCAACCTGAGAAGGTATGATATCAAGCTTAACCCATCGAAGTGCACATTCGGAGTTCCTGGTGGAAAGTTACTCGGTTTCCTCGTTTCTGGACGAGGGATCGACGCGAACCCTGAGAAAGTTGGCGCCATACTCCGGTTGAAGCGACCTGTGCGTGTGCATGATGTCCAGAAGCTTACTGGTTGTTTAGCCGCCTTGAGTCGATTCATCTCTCGCCTCGGTGAAAAGGCATTGCCTCTTTACCGCCTGATGAAGAAATCTGATAAGTTCGAGTGGACTCCTGAAGCTGACACAGCGTTTGCAGAGCTCAAAGCCCTGCTTTCCACCTAGCCGGTGCTCGCTGCCCCAATAAGCAAAGAGCCTTTACTACTTTATATTGCAGCCACTGGATAAGTTGTCAGTACAGTACTCACGGTCGAGCGGGAAGAAGAAGGAAAAGCCTATAAAGTTCAGCACCCAGTGTACTATGTTTCTGAAGTCTTGACTCCATCCAAGCAAAGATATCCACATTATCAGAAGCTTGTCTATGGAATTTACATGACCACAAAGAAGGTTGCGCATTATTTCTCTGATCACTCCATTACAGTCGTCAGCGACGCACCATTGTCAGAAATTATGAACAACAGATATGCAACTGGTCGAGTGGCAAAGTGGGTGATTGAACTCCTTCCCTTGGATATCAAGTTTGAGGCAAAGAAAGCTATCAAGTCCCAAGCAATAGCAGATTTCCTCGCCGAGTGGGTTGAACAGCAACAACCGACTCAGATTCACTCAGAGCATTGGACCATGTTCTTTGATGGTTCTAAGATGTTGAATGGTTCTGGTGCTAGGGTGGTATTGGTATCCCCCCGAGGAGACAGACTCAGCTATGTTCTTCAGATTCATTTTGATTCCTCCAACAATGAGGCAGAATACGAAGCACTTCTGTACGGGCTGTGTATGGCCATTTCACTCGGCGTCGGTCGCCTAATGGTCTACGACGACTCAGATTTGGTGGTTAATCAAGTAATGAAGGAGCGGGACGTCAGGAGCCTGGCTATGACTGGCTATTGTAATGCGGTGAGAAAGTTAGAGAAGAAGTTTGAGGGGTTAGAGCTCCATCATATACCCCGACTGAAAAATCAAGCAGCTGATGATTTGGCAAAAATAGGTTCCAAGAGGGAGACCATTCCCAGCAATGTGTTTTTGGAACATATTCATACACCTTCAGTTCAGGAAGATCCTTTCACTGAAGAGCCCCCACAACCAAAGAGTGCCACTGATCCGACTGAAGTCGAAGTCCCAGCCGTGGTTGACTTGATCATGGAAGTTTTGGTCATCACTCCTGACTGGACAGTGCCATACATCGCATACATTCTTAGGAAGGAACTCCCAGAGGATGAAGAAGAGGCTCGACAGATCGTCCATCGATTCAAAGCCTTTATTGTGATAAGAGGACAAGCATGAGAGAAAGTGTAACCGAGTCGACCCGTAAATGCATAACACCGGAAGAAGGTCGAGTGATCCTCAACGACATCCACTCGGGGACCTGTGGTCACCATGTGTCCTCTCGGACCATTGTAGCCAAAGTATACCGAGCGGGATTTTATTGGCCATGAGCAAATGAAATGGCGAAAGAAATAGTCAACAAATGTGAAGGTTGCCAGTTTTACTCCAACATGTCTCACAAACCTGCATCAGCCCTGAAGACCATTCCGCTTGTATGGCCCTTTGTTGTCTGGGGAATAGATATGGTTGGGCCTCTGAGGACTGGTAGGAGTTGCTTCACTCATGTGCTCGTGGCAGTCGACAAGTTCACCAAATGGATTGAAGCCAAGCCTATCAAAAATCTTGAAGCCGATTATACATCGACTTCATCAGAGAGTTAACATTCAGATATGGCGTTCCGCACAGCATCATCACTGATAATGGGTCGAACTTCGATTCTGATGAGTTCAGAGCCTTCTGCGCTTCCCAAGGCACTCGAGTCGACTATGCTTCAGTCTCCCATCCCAAGTAGAATGGACAAGCTGAAAGAGCAAACGGATTGATTCTCAAAGGACTGAAACCCCGATTGATGCGTGATATCAAGCACGCAGCAGGCGCCTGGGTCGATGAACTCACATCCCGATCCGCAAGGACGACGAGGTGCAGGTCGACTGCGACCTTCTCCTTAGAGCTGTGCCACAAGTACAATGTGCGTTCCATCCCGATCCACAAGGACGACGAGGTGCAGGTCGACTACAACCTTCTGAGGGAGTCCTGGATTAGGGGGTCTCCGGACAGCCGGACTATATCCTTTGGCCGGACTGTTGGACTATGAAGATACAAGATTGAAGACTTCGTCTCGTGTCCGGATGGGACTCTCCTTGGCGTGGAAGGCAAGCTTGGCAATACGGATATGTAGATCTTCTCCCTTGTAACCGACTACGTGTAACCCTAGCCCCTCCGGTGTCTATATAAACGGAGGGTTTAGTCCGTGGGACAACAACAATAATACCATAGGCTAGCTTCTAGGGTTTAGCCTCTACGATCTCATGGTAGATCAACTCTTGTAATACTCATATCATGAAGATCAATCAAGCGGAAGTAGGGTATTACCTCCATCGAGAGGGCGAACACAGGTAAACATCGTGTCCCCCGCCTCCTGTTACCATCCGCCTTAGACGCACAGTTCGGGACCCCCTACCCGAGATCCGCCGGTTTAGACACCGCCATTGGTGCTTTCATTGAGAGTTCCACTGTGCCGTCACCATATGGCTTGATGGCTCCATCGATCATCAGTAATGATGCGTTCCAGGGTGAGGTTTTCCTTCCCGGACAGATCTTCGTATTCGGCGGCTTCACATTGCGGGGCAACTCGCTTGGCCATCTGGAGCAGATCGAGAGCTACGCCCCGCTCCTGTCGAGTTCGGAAACTTGAACTACTGCTGCGGACATCCGCAGATTTGATCTTGACGGATTCGAGCCCATGCCAAAAGCGCCGCACGATCATGACGAGCATGATTTAGCTCTGTCGTCGGACAGTGTTCGGGAGATCACACCTGCAACTACTCCGGCCCTCAATCCGGAGCAAATTGCGCCATCCGAGGACGGGTGGATAGACCCCGCCATGGAGGCCGCACTCTCAGTGGCGATAGAGCCGGATACTGACTTCACCCCTTACGAGAGCCATGTTGCCGAACCACTGGATTCGTCTCCGTGGACTCCGAGCCGCCTGCGTCCGTGCCCATCGAATCCGATTGGGCGCCGATCATGGAGTTTACCTCTACGGATATCTTTCAGCACTCGCCTTTCGGCGACGTGCTGAATTCATTAAGGCCTCTCTCCTTGTTGGGAGAACCTTTGGCCGAACTATGTCCGGCTAGAATGGGATGCGGACGACGAAGAAATTCGCTGCCCACCCACCACCCACTTAGTAGCCACTGTCAACGATTCAACTGACATGCTCGATTTCGACTCCGAAGACATCGACGACATGAACGACGATGCAGGAGAAGAACAGGAACCATCGCCCACAGGGCGCTGGACAGCCACTTCATCACATGACATATACATGGTGGATACACCCAAAGAAAACAATGACGAGGAACGGAAGGAAGCAGCGAAGAACAGCTCCATCGAGAAGCAAACAAAAGCGTCGGCGTAGGCGCCGCTCCAAATCCCGCCTCGGCAAAAACAACGATAACAGCGAAAGAGAAAATAACACCCCAGTCGACTCCGGAAGCAGCGACCACATTGACCAATGGCGAGCAGGATGAACCGACAAGCGGCGAACATAGTACGGATTCGCTGTCCGAACACGGCGACGCCGAGGATAAAGCTCATCAACCTCCCTACGGAGAGGAAAGCAGTCGGACGAAGATGCACACATCATCCGGAAAGGCACTTGGAACAAGAGAACCTCCACAGAAGGCTTATCGCCACCGCGAGGATCCTGAAGAAGCAGAAGCAAAGGCTTAAGGCCGCGCAGAATACGCTCAACAATAGATGGAACAAAGTGCTCGACAATGAAGAAAAGTATGGTGGTAGTTACCACACAAATAGTTATCCAAAGCGCAAGTTGTTGCCTGAATTTGATGATGAGGCCTTAGAGCCCACACAGCCGAAAAATAAAACGGCCGACCGGTCGGATCAACCACCTTGTGGCCGCGATAGAGCGGCTAACAAGGCCGCACATAAGTCAGCACACGCTTCACATGACCACTTGCATCAGAAGACCGGCATGACCAGATCCATCTATGGATCTAGGAAGCGTGCTTCGGCACAAAATCAAAACCGAATACTACAACCGTCCGAACGCCATGATACATCCAAATACAGGGGTGCCGCACACCCCCTATGTTTCACCGATGAGGTGCTGGACCACGAATTTCCAGAAGGATTTAAACCAGTGAACATAGAGGCGTACGACGGGACTACAGACCCTGGGGTCTAGATTGAGGACTTTATCCTCCATATCCATATGGCTCGCGGAGACGATCTCCATGCCATCAAGTACTTGCCCCTCAAGCTTAAAGGACCAGCTCGGCACTGGCTGAAAAGCCTCCCCGAAAACTCAATTGGAAGTTGGGAGGAGCTCAAGGATGCTTTTCGGGCTAATTTTCAAGGGACCTATGTCTGACCTCCGGATGCAGACAATTTAAGTCATATAATACAATAGCCCGGAGAGTCATCCCGAAACCTTTGGAATAGGTTTCTCACTAAGAAGAACCAAATCGTCGACTGCCCGGACGCAGAAGCCTTAGCAGCTTTCAAGCACAGCGTCCAAGACGAATGGCTCGCCAGACATCTCGGCCAAGAAAAACCGAGAAGAATGGCAACCCTGACAAGCCTCATGACCCGCTTTTGCGCGGGCGAAGATAGCTGACTAGCCCGTAGTAGCACCAGCGACCCAGGCACATCCGAAGTCAGGGATAGCAATGGAAAACCAGGACGCAGTAAAAGCAAGCGTAGAAATAAAGAAGACATCCCAGATAGCACGGTGGTAAACACCGGATTCAGGGGCTCTCGACCGGGTCAGCAGAAAAAGCCTTTCAAAGGCAGCAGAGATGGACCGTCCAGCCTAAACAAGATTCTAGACAAACTCTGTCAGATTCATGGCACCCCCGATAAACCTACAAATCACACCACAGAGAATGCTGGGTCTTCAAGCAGGCAGGTAAGCTAAACGCTGAACACAAGGGGAGGGAGACACCAAGCGAAGACGAGGACGAACCTCGCCAGGAAAGCACTAGGGGACAGAAAAAATTCCCACCAGAGGTGAAAACAGTAAACATGATCCACGTGACGAAGAGGAGAAGCAAACATGCACTCCGAGACACACGTGCCGTAGACCCGTCACCCCTAAGTTCTACCCCTGGTTGGCCTGCCCGATCACTTTTGATCGCAGGGATCACCCGACAAGCATCCGGCACAAAGGATTGGCTGCCTTGGTGTTAGGCCCAATAATAAATGGATACCATATCACACGAGTCCTTATGGACGGCGGTAGTCGTCTAAATCTGATATATCAGGATAGAGTCCGCAAAATGGGGATAGACCCGACAAAAATCAGCTACAGTAATACTACCTTCAAGGGAGTAATACCAGGCCCAGAGGCCCGCTGCACGGGCTCTCTATTACTAGAGGTTGTATTCGGTTCTCCCGACAACTTCCGAAGCAAAAAGTTAACCTTCGACATCGCTCCATTCTGAAGTGGCTATCAAGCACTACTCGGAAGAGCGGCTTTCGCTCGTTTTAATGCAGTACCGCATTACGCTTCTCTCAAGCTTAAGATGCCCGGTCCACGTGGCACCATCACCATTAGCGGAAACATTGAACGTTTCTTACGAGCGGAAGAATGTGCGACGGCTTTAATAGCCGTACACTAAATGGCCCCTCCAACCAGAATAAAGGATCGGTCGTCAAGACCGTGGACACGGCTAGACAAGTCTAGCGCATTACTAGCTATAACAGCTTAGATAAACCCGAGATTGGTTTGATGACTATACCCCCTTAGACGGCACTAGGGGCTTCCCACGTGTAATCAGGGCTAGTTCGGCTCAACTTGACTTATCTTGAATTTTAATGGTTTATTGAGAATAACCAATTTTTTGCCACGACAACTTTCACCTAAGTTCTTCTCTTTTACAGATGACAATTGTGCCACACCCGTGCAAGATACAGCACAACGGAGACCTGTGAGCAGATGCAGCGAGGACCCGCTCAAAGGTTTCTTTTTAGATTAAGACCTGCGTAAACCTTTTTCTTGTCTCTTGTTGTTCACATCCTCCGGATACTTAGTATAACCGAGAAGGATGTTGACGTTATTGGCATTTTTCCATGTCAGAGCATTGCACGTACCTGGACACTCGGGGTTCATTATAAAGGGCATCGTTCAGCCCGGCATATGTTATAAAGACCGAATACCTTAGGGAGTGTTCGGCGTCGCGAGTTTGGCCTTATATGCATCAGCTCCGAATCATGTCTTTGGTCAAATGTTGGGTTTGCCCAGCTCCGTGTTTTGCTACCTTACGTTCCGCAATATCGGCTAAGGTGGCACCGGGAGAACTACTGTGATTGTGCCCTGGTTCATCCGGATGAGCACCTTAGTAGAGAAAGCCGAAAACTGACTGTCATGATAAATCGCAAGACTGGTCAACCACTCGATGACTTAGCGGAATCTTCGGGATTCCTCCGCATTAACGAAGGGCTATTTCCCGGTCATGTACGTACGCGCCCTGTATTCGGACGAGCGCGGAGGTACCAGGGGCTATATAGTAGTCCCACCATCAAACTCCTATGGCTAAGTGAAAGTGTTAAAGCAATATAGTCCGATTGCCTCGTTCCCTGCGCTACCACCTCCTTAATGGACCAAGATGTTGGATCAAGTGTGAATACGCGTTTTTTGCGAACACCCCCGCATTATATGCGTGGGGGCTGAAGCCGACGACTGCAAACTTTCAGGTTATATACATATATACATAAGCGGCGCATACGGGAGGCATCATAATACTTTCAGGCAAAAGTATAAACACAGCCTTTATAATTCAATAAAACATTGTCTTTACAATGGTAATAAATGTCACTAGAACATAATATTCTTCTAGCACTGAGCCTCTATTGAACGAGCGCCTTCAAGGACTTCTTCAAAGTAGTGCTCGGCAGATACTCGGCCCACGGCCGAACTCTGGGTTGCAATAGCGATGGCCTCCATCTCTGCCCAGTATGTCTTGACACAGGCAAGTGCCATCCGTGCACCCTCTATGTACGCAGACCTCTTCATAGCGTCGATGTGCGGCACAACACCAAGGAACTGTTGCACCAAACTAAAATAACTATTCGGCCTTGGCCCTTCCGGCCACAGATGATCCACAACAGACCTCATGGCAAGCCCGGACAACCTATGGAGCTCGGCCCACTCGGCCATTCGCTCATTCAACAGCAGCGGACGCACTGGAACATTGAACTGTGACCAGAACAACTTTTTCCACTTCACGATATTTTTGATCATTGAAGTACTCGGCCGCATCAGCAGCACTGGATGCCAAATCCACGTATGCGTCTGCACAACTCAATAGTTGATCAAGAGGGGCATACTTTGGATCTCCGAACTTCGTCTGCAACAAAAAGGGCTTCCCAGCCGCGATATCTCCAGCTTGATGCAGCTCCTCCTTCGCCGCTCTGACTTTAGAGCGGGCTTCCTTGGCTGCTACCATGGCCTTCTGCAGGTTCGTCGCCTTCGCTCGGCTTTCTTTTTTCAATAAAATTTGGTAGCAGTCGGTGTCATCTTTCTACTCAAAGGCCATGTTGGCTATTTTTTACTTGCTTTGGCAATGCGCAGCCTGTTCGGCTCTCAGCTCTTCGACCGCCTTCAGAGCGGCCGCATCACTATTCCTGGCTTGTTCCTTGGCTCGGGCAAGTTCCGCCCGAAGGGTCTCCACGGCGGCAGCTCCATCTGCAGTCACAACATATTAAAAATACTAGCATCATGCTCCTCTTACTATGTGTTGATCACCGGAGAAATCACATACCCTGTGCCTCGTCGAGCCGCTTGTTGACAAGCACGATGTCGGCATCTGTCGCATCAAGTTGCCGCTTCAGCTCGGCAAACTCACCCGATCCGGCTGGCCATCGGACCTTGACCACCTGCACATGAAGGCGGCATGATTATTACCTGGGACTATGATCCTCTGTTTGCCGCCGTTCTCAGCAACCACAGTCTCAGGGGCTACTATCTGCATATGGCACACTTAGCGTCCGCGGTACCATCAAAAACATATACTACCTTGCGTACCTCAAAGCCTCTCAGCAGGCTCATAAAAGCTTCATGCAGCCCGCTTTCGGCGGATGAAATCCTCTCAACCACCGTACCCATTAGCGTATGATGCGCTTCTGAGATAGCTGCTTGCTCCAGAAGACCCTTGGTCGTCCGAATTCGGCGCATCGGACGGTCCCGGACTCTTTCTGTTGCTCTCCGTAGGAGCCAAATACTCCGGACTTCGGGTGGCCGAAGAATTACCCTCTGGCTTCGGCGGATCAGGAGAAATGAAGACACCTCAGGGTCGCCCGCCTCATGAGGCGCGGAGGCATGGGGAGGTATTTCGCTCTCCATCATCTCCGAAAGAAGATCCCCCGATAATGAACTCTGTCGAGAAGGGCTACGATCCGAACTACAAGATATATGCTTCGGTTATTGTCCTCAGAGGTAAAGCAGGATATTTTTACTATTAAGTACTTCTTGTTTACTTACATTTCGGTGGAGGCTGATCCCCTTGCGGAACCTTTGTGCGGCAAAGGGTACCCTCCGGGGCAGGACCCCCTGGCGAAGATTTCTTCCCTCGTTTGGAAACCATTGTTTCCAAGTCTCTAGAGGTGGTCCTCTTCCTTCCCTAGGGAGAGGGAATTTCAGATTCTTCTCCCCAGTTACCCTCCTTCACGGAGGCGCTAATTGCCCCGGTTTGGATGAATAATGAATGAGGCCCGCTTTCAGCCTCCTTATTCCCCCTTTATCTTCCCCTGAGGGCGCCTGATAAGGCACCGGCTCGAGCATTCTAGCTAGTACTGGATCTGCTAAGCCTTCGGGAAGGGGGGCTAAACACCTGATCATCTTCGCCTTTGTTACCCAGTCCTGGCCAAAGAGCGACTTTTCAGAATGATGTTGTGATAAATAAAAAGGCAGCATATTCGGCCACGGGATTACTTACTTGGGTATCTGGACGATTACAGCTCAGACCCGCATCCTCGGTGGTGTCCGGACACCTTACTTGTGGTCCGAAGAACAATTTGTACATCTCTTCGAGCGTCATGCCGAGGAAGTGCTGAATAGCTCGCGGTCCTTCCGGGTTGAACTCCCACATACGGAGGGGTCGACGTTTGCAAGGCAAGACTCGACAAACTAGCATGACTTGCATTACGGTGACCAGGCCGACATCTCTCTTGAGGAGATTTCGGATGCGACTTTGCAATATCGGCACATCATTTACTGGCCCCCAGTCCAGCCCCTTGTTGATCCATGACGTCCGTTGTGGTGGGGGGCCCGAGCGAAAAGGCGGGGCGGCCACCCACTTGGTACCGGGAGCTGTGATATAAAACCACTCCCGTTGCCATAAGCTGGACACCTCCGGAAGGAACCCTTTGGCCATGGAACATCGGGCGCCTTTGCTTATTACGGCACCTTCAAGACTCTGCGTGTCACCCCTCGATCATCTTGACCCACAGGCGAAGTGTGAATAATGTGGAGGAAGGCCTCACACCTGACGATGAGCAGCGAGATGTGAAGGATGGAATCCGGGGCCAGGTCATGGAAATCCAGCCCATAATAGAACATGAGCCCTCTGACAATGGGATCTAGAGCAAGGCCTAGCCCTCGGAGGAAGTGAGAGATGAATACAACGCTCTCGCTGGGTTCGGGAGTGGGAATGACTTTCCCCCGAGCAGGCAACCTGTGCGAGATTTCGTCGGTCAAATACCTGGCCTCTCTTTCCTTCTTGATGTCTTCCTCTGTGACAGAGGAAGGCACCCACCAACCTTGAAGGTTGGATCCGGACATGGTTGAAGGTCCGAAGCGCCTGACCTGAGCCTTGGGTGTTGGAACTTGAGGCGGGGGAAGGATTCGACTGAGTGCGAGAGGAAAAAAGGACGGACCTTGGCTTCTTTATAAAGAGGGTGAATATCAAGCGTCCTCCTCGTGGCCGTTTGGGACTTGCCTAAAATCGAGGAGTCATACCAACGGGCATGATTGGGTTACCCACATCCGTATTGATGAGAATCCCGTAATAAGGGGGACACGATCTTTGTTTCGACGAGATGTGCCAATAAAATCGCCTCGCAAGACGTGCGGTGGCAGGCTGATTGAGAAAAACGGTTTGAATAATGATCAGGCTGTGGTGTGATGTCACGTTATGAAAGTCGTCAGCAGATTAGATTGGTGGAAATATTATTCCCTCTACGGTGGTATGTGGAACTTGTTTTGCAGAGCCGGACACTATCCTTGTGTTCAAGATCCTCTATGGAGTATTCGGAGGAAGAACCCGCCTTGCAATGCCGAAGACAAATCTGCTGGCGCGGACTCATCATCATTGAAGCCTGGTTCAGGGGCTCCGAGGGAGTCTGGATTAGGGGTCTCCGGACAGCCGGACTATATCCTTTGGCCGGACTGTTGGACTATGAAGATACAAGATTGAAGACTTCGTCTCGTGTCCGGATGGGACTCTCGTTGGCGTGGAAGGCAAGCTTGGCAGTACGGATATGTAGATCTTCTCCCTTGTAACCGACTCTATGTAACCCTAGCCCCCTCCGGTGTCTATATAAACCGGAGGGTTTAGTCCGTAGGACAACAACAATCATACCATAGGCTAGCTTCTAGGGTTTAGCCTCTACGATCTCGTGGTAGATCAACTCTTGTAATACTCATATCATGAAGATCAATCAAGCGAGGAAGTAGGGTATTACCTCCATTGAGAGGGCCCGAACCTGGGTAAACATCGTGTCCCCCGCCTCCTGTTACCATCCGCCTTAGACGCACAGTTCGGGACCCCCTACCCGAGATCCGCCGGTTTTGACACCGACACCTTCTCCTCAGAGCTGCGCCACAAGTACAATGTGTGTTCCATCCCAATCCGCAATGACAACGAGGTACAGGTCGACTACGACCTTCTCATCAGAGCTGCGCCATAAGTGCAATGTGCGCTCCATCCTGATCCGCAAGGACGATGAGGTGCAGGTCGACTGTGACTTTCTCCTCGGAGCTGCGACACAAGCATATTCAGAGATAAACCAAGTTCAGATAAATCCTAAGGTTCCAGACCACGGATTAAATCAATCCCGAAGGAGTTTAACGGTTAAAAAATCACTCGGCATTCAGAGGCAAATTTAAGGTGAGGCGTAAAGTTTGTTCACTCCGCAGGAGGTGGGCTAGCAGGCTCGACGAACTCGTCCAGGTCGATTCCGTCAGCAATCCGAGTGGCGGCAACAATGAAGGTTTCCATGAAGGATTGGAAGTCGTGCCTTTTGGTATTGGCAACCTTGATTGCTGCTAGCTTCTCTTCTCGCGCCTCCTTGCAGTCGACACGAACCAGAGACAGAGCCACATCAGCACCGCACCGAGCAGAAGATTTCTTCCATTCCTGCACT
Source organism: Aegilops bicornis (assembly GCA_021605145.1). Taxonomy (NCBI): domain Eukaryota; kingdom Viridiplantae; phylum Streptophyta; class Magnoliopsida; order Poales; family Poaceae; genus Aegilops; species Aegilops bicornis. The sequence goes on along the minus strand of CM038671.1, from coordinate 193,185,965 downwards.
CGACCAGGAACCTCATTAAGTCAAGCCATCAGAGACTCGAGGTCGTTTTGGAACGTCGCCCTTGGCCATAGTGTTGTGACGATCCGCGACATCGCGACTTTTAGTCGAGCAAGGTAGTCGACAACACCAGCGACACGGGATTCCAGTCGGAGCACGTTCATAGCAGCTTCGTCCTTTACAGGAGAGAGGATGGGGTCCAAGCTTGTCTCAACTCGCCCCGTTTCTTCCTTGAAGTTCTGGCAAAATTTTGCACATACAATACAACGGTGAGTCAATGGTTATATATATTGAGTCGACAGCAACAAGTCAGTCGGACAAAGGAAAGCACCTTCAAGCATGATGAACAGCTTCTTGGCAAGCCCTCCCTGATAGTTCTCCAGGTAGTCCCGCTTGCGAGCAATGTCTTCCATCTTTTCAGTCAGATTCTTCTTGTCCTTCTTCAGACGAGTCGCCTCCTTGTTGGCTTCATCAAGGGAAGTTTTCAGCCTGGCATTCTCTTCCTCCAGTTTGCCGACTAAGGCCGACCACAGTCGTGAGTGCAGTTTCTCGTCGGCTGCTTCTGCTGGCTGAAAGGTCCAGATCCTTCTTCGCCAGAGCTTGGTTCATTGTTTCTGAAAGAAATAACACTCGGTTCGGAAAAAGAAAATAACACTCGGTTCAGCAACTGAGCAGTCGAAAAAAAAATCATACCAGCAGCTTCATCCTTGGCCTTCTGCAAGTTCATCTTGGCTAGCTCCAGATCGAGATTGAGCTGAATCTGCTTCTGCTCCAGGTCAGCAAAACAAGCTCCACGTTCACAGGATTTCTGTAATCAAAGGACAGTCAGTCGGCAGGTGAAAAGATTGGTTACTTCAGAACAATAGAGTGATAAATTCAACAGGTTCTAAAACTACTGCCAAATCAAACATCCAACAGTAGTCTCGGGGACTACACCCAGTGGGTGCACTTAGCATGCCCCCACTGGTCCAGTTTCCACTCGACATGGTCTGTCCAGACTGAGTGTAAAACAAAGGTGATTCTCAGACCATAGTCGACTACCCGCAGTCAACTGCGGTCTCGGGGACTACACCCAGTGGGTGCACTTAGCATGCTCCACTAGTTCAGGTTCCACTCGACACGGTCTGTACAAGCCAAGTGAGAAAATTCCAACTCTCAGACCACAGTTGACTGCCCGCACTCAACTATGGCCTCGGGGACTACACTCAGTGGGTGCACTTAGCGTGCCCCCACTGGTTCAAAGATTCGATTGACATAACTTAGTCGACTCAAGACACAAGTCTACTCAACGGCTGAAAACACCCAGTGGGTGTACCAATGCAAAACGTAGACTGATTGAAAGATCCTTCAAAGAAAGTTTTCAGGTAGCATATCCTAACAGAACAAGCGGCAAGTTGAAGAGTCAGTCGGTAATCTACTAACACGGGCGTTGCTCGGAGAGCTGAAAGGCGTCATAAGCAGCTTGGCTGGCCTCCCGGACCATCTTCATCTGCTCCATCATAATGCCCGCCTGACGTATAGCCTCCTTGGCAGCACCCACCTGGTCCTCTGGGACATGATGTGCAGTAAAAAGTGAAGATGGATCGGTTGGAGTCTGCGCGGTTGACGATGAAGGTTGAGCACTCGACAGTGGCATGGCGAAGGTGACAGAAGTCCGGTTGGCATCGCCAGCCTCCTAGATTACCGGTTCCATCACCAACATCGGCTGAGGCATCTTACCAGTTGACGTCTTCCTGTTTCTTCTTCCCAAGGGCCTCAGCGGCACATCCTCGTCTTCGTATGGAAGGTCAATGACATTGGGAGGAGCTGCAAAAAGCTCAGTCGCCAGAATGCGGTCGACCGCAGTTCAATCGACAAATCAAAGACAAGATTACGAAGGTCATACCTGGGTTAGAAGTAACCGCATCTTCCATGTCCTCGTCCTCGTTTTGGTAATAAGAAGTCCTAGAGGTAGTGGCATTGCTGGTTTCAAGATTCATTCGGTCAAACCAAGAAAAGAGAAGACAGCCCAGAACCTCAGGTAAAAATATGAAGGCAAAACACTCACGCAGAAGCAACGGGGATATCGATTTTGATTCTGGGCAAGGTCTTCCGAGACTTCGATGCTACAACTTTGGACTGCTTCGGGGCCTTCTCAGTCGGTGCTGGAGAAGACGTCCGAGGGTGATTCAAGGTTTGTCTAGTCGGCGCAGTCGCTTTGCCACGGATACTCGCCTGGTCATGGGAGTGCTTGGATCGCCTTTCGGTGCGAGGAGGCGAGTCGACTTCCTCGCCGTCGCTAGAGTCGTCGCTTTCGTTGTCTTCTCCTCTGTCAGAATGCCACTCACCGCTCTCGCCTCCGCTCGCCTCCCCTACCGGGTCCTGCTCCTGCTCTCCGTTGGGCATCGAGTACATCTCAGGGAGGGCCTGAAAGACAACAAGTGGAACAAATGTCAGTCGATTGGAAAAGAGCAATTACATGATAGATCAAGAAAACACTCGGAAGTTTAGAGTTGGACCTTGTCTGGTTCATATGAGTTGTCGAGTGGAGGGATTCTCCTGGACCCCCTGGGGTTATCCTTGTTGCCACTGATGCCCCTCAACCACTGCTCCACCATATCCTCGTCGACTTCCTCTGGGTGGATCCGAGTGGTAACATCGATGCCCGATTACACCCACATTGGATGGTCGCGAGCTTGAAGTGGTTGAATGCATCATCTGAGGAAGACCTCCAGCAGATCCATGCCAGTCACACCATCACAAACGAGCTGGACCACTCGCTCGACCAACACCTTCACCTCTGCTTTCTCCGCCGGAGTCACTTTCAAGGCAGAGGGCTTCTCGACTCGAGCCATGGAAAAGGGGGGAAGCCCAGTGGGCTGGCCTGGAGTCGGCTGGTCTTTGCAGTAGAACCAGGTCGACTGACTCAGGGAGAATCATGGCTGGGAAAGTACTGTTACCTCCCATTTGGACCCCAAGACCCCCACACATCTGGATCACATGTGTCCTCTCATCACTCGGATTGGCCTTTTTGACCGACTGAGAACGGCAGGTGAAAATGTGTTTGAAGAGACCCCAGTGTGGTCGACAACCCAGGAAATTCTCGCACATGGACACGAATGCAGCGAGGTACACGATGGTATTGGGGGAAAAGTGATGAAGTTGTGCTCCAAAGAAGTTCAAGAAACCACGGAAGAAAGGGTGGGAAGGCAAATAAAAACCACGGTCGACATGGGTGGCAAGGAGGACACACTCACCCACCTGCGGTCGCGGCTCGGTCTCATCCTCCGGGAGCCTCCCTGATCCGTGGGGAATCAGTCCCCCCTCGACCAGATCATCAATGTCATCTTGCTGGATCATCGATCGAATCCAATCGCCCTGGATCCAGCCGTGGGACAGGCCCGATCTCGATGAAGATCCGCCCCAGCTGGTCTTCTTCCCCTTCGCCTTCGCCGTCGCCTTCTTCGCACACTCCAAGGCCGCCGTCTTCTCCTTCCCCATTGCAGCAGACGGAGCTCGAGCGAGTCGGCGGCGCCAAGAGCAGAAGTGGATACGGTGGAGAAACAGAGGAGAAAGGGGGAGCATGAGGCGCACTGTGCAGAAAACCCCAGCCACGTCACCTTATATGAGATCTTCTCCCGAGTGGCTGACTTGTGGGTCCAAGCAATCCCGTCAAATCCCGCAACAGTCGCGCGCGCAATACGTGGCAAAAAAGGTGGCGTAGAGATCGAGGCGCCCCTGCCTAATATTCTCCAATTACCGCGGCCTCCTCCGCCCCGTGCGCTTCCTGAAATTCGAATCCCGCTGGATCCGCAAGCAGCAGAGCAACCTGTCAGACAGAAGATTTTTTCCATATCAACACTCGAAGCTTTTCAATAAAAGTTCACTCGACAAACTAAGAATGGATCAAGGCGACTGAAAAAGGAGTTGAAGTCATCATGATTGTTCATTTGATCCTAGTAAGACGCTTCCGAAGCGCAAGAATTGAGTCGGAGGTATTTTCAACTCCCTCTCCACTCGAACCCTGAACCATTCGGGGGCTAATGATGAAGCTATGTACCTAGGGTAGGGTCATAGGCCTGACCTAGACACCCTCCCCTAGGACATCACCCTAAAGCCAGAAACATTCGAGGGATACCATCATCCACTCGACCAGAAGCATTCCACTCGGAAGACTCGAAGTCACTCGACCGTAGCAATTGTCACTCGACGACAAGAAGACCTAAAGCCACTATGTATAGCAGTGGTCGGACGTTTACTCTGTAGACTTAATGGTCATTTATGTCATTTTATTACTGGCGTTACCAGAAACGCCCCATCTATATGTACCTTAAACCCTGTGTAACTGAGGGCCGGAGGGTCTGGCGTACTCTATATAAGCCGCCCCCTCCTCAAGGACAAGGGTTCGCACCCCCTGTAACTCAACACACATATAATCCAGTCGACCGCCTCCGGGCACCGAGACGTAGGGCTATTACTTCCACCGTGAAGGGCCTGAACTCGTAAATCTTGTGTGTACAACTTCACCATAGCTGGGATCTTGCCTCCTCATACCTACCCCCCATTCTACTGTCAGTCTTAGATCCACGACAGTAGGTGACTATAACTTGCAAGATAGGATCAAGAACACAAATATATTCATGAAACATAATAGGTTCAGATCTGGAATCATGGCACTCGGGCCCTAGTGACAAGCATTAAACATAGCAAAGTCATAGCAACATCAATCTTAGAACATAGTGGATACTAGGGAACAAACCCTAACAAAACCAACTCGATTACATGATAAATCTCATCCAACCCATCACCGTCCAGCAAGCCTACAATGGAATTACTCACGCACGGCAGTTAGCATCATGAAATTGGTGATGGAGGATGGTTGACGATGACGATGGCGACGATTTACCCTCTTCGGAGCCCCGTACGGACTCCAGGTCTGCCCTCCCAAGGAAGAACAGGAGGTGGCGGCAGCTCCATATCGTAAAATGCGATGAATCCCTCTCTTTGATTTTTTTTCTCCCAGAACGTGAATATATGAAGTTGGAGTTGAGGTCATTGGAGGTCCAGGGGACCCACAAGGCCTAGGGCACGCCCTCCACCCTTGTTGACAGCCGGTGGGTCCCCCTCTGTTGATTCTTTAGCCAATATTTTTTGTTTATTCCAAAAATATTCTCCGTGAAGTTTCAGGTCATTCCGAGAACTTTTATTTCTACACAAAAATAACACCATGGCAATTCTGCTAAAAATAGCGTCAATCCGGGTTAGTTCCATTCAAATCATGCAAATTAGAGTCCAAAACAAGGGCAAAAGAGTTTGAAAAAGTAGATACGATGGAGACGTATCAGTGGCACTCGACATCCACTAGCTCGGGGTACTGGCGGTGGAGGTCTACCATGTACGTCTCGTCGGCGACCTCCGCCGCGAGCCGTGCCCTCGCCTCCCGATCCTCCCTCGTGTTCACCTCCGACTGAGGCAGATCGAGCAACGACATCTGACCCCACTCAAAATTCTGGTGGCCCGCGGTGACGTGCTGCCGGACGGACCAAATATCGTACTCGCGAGCGGCGAGCTCGGTGGTGTGGAAGGATCCAAGCCACATTTTTGTGGGTCTCCCGATCTGTAATCTTCGCCACCCATGTCCCCCATGCCCGCTGCCGCATGCCTAGGTACCGACTCTGTGGCGGCGGCGGGGTGAGGAGGTCGGGGAAGCCGGCGAGCCTACTGGGTGGGGCCCGCTCGAGGAAGCGTTGTGACGGCGACGTGAGGAAGAAGCGTCGGCGATGCGCTCGTGGCGGCGCGAATCCGCACTGCAGATGGGCGGCGTGGAGCTGCGGCCACAGGATCCGGCCATGGCGGCAATGGTGAAGTCTTGAGGAACGGTGGGGGAGTTGTCGGCGTGTGTGGGGGGGAGGAATGGGAGAACAGGCAGAGGTTAGTGCAGATGCGGCAGCGAAACTTTACTCCACTGAAGCAGCAAGGAGTAAAATTTACTCCTCTAACCGGTTGGTTTTAGGGGGTCGATAGTGTTGCTCTAAGAGCATCTATAGCAGACCCCTTAAAATCGCAAACTGCAAAAGTGGGATAAGTGTTGGACAAAGTGCATCTTAAGGGTTCATTTTAGCTGCGGCCGAACAGATACTGTAAAACAAACTGTAAAACTGGAATAAAGAACTCCTTCCTCCAGTCCGGCCGCTGCCGCCCTTTCCCTAGCCGGCCGCGCCGGCCACGCCCCATCGACCACACCCCATCGCCCGCAGGCCATGTCGCGTCGCCCGTGTGTAAAAATTTGAACTGGCGGCGATCGATTGCGGCGCCTAGCGACCTTTTCCGGTGTGCGGTGATGAATTCCGACGAGTTTAGGGCGGATTCCGGCAAACTCCGCGGCGGCGTGTTTGCTCCGACGAGATTTGACCGGTATACGGGGCCCCCTAGATTAGTCCTTCCAACCTCCAAAAATAAGGGTTTCGGGTGTGCATTTGCGGTGGCCCTTAAAAATTTTACGGGTTGGACTACTTTTACATTTTCTGTTTTGGACATTTTTTTATCCAAAACTGTAAAACATAATTTTTTTTACGAATTTGACTACTTATACAGGGTCTGCTAGAGATGCTCTAAAATGCCCCACGAGCCACCGATGCTCAACCTCTACACTAGTCGAATTGTTACAGCCATGTAGAGCATTCGAGCAGCTGTGAAATATCGTGAGGACAAGTCAATGAGTGTAAACAGACCCACGCTTTCAGACCACAGTAGCGGCCACGTCCAATCCAACAGGGTCTGAATTTATAAAGCCATCTACTCCTAACTCCTAGCCGCATGGAAATGCACCCACCAAACGAAAACACACACACACCAAACGAATACAAGGACGAGGTGGCGTCACGTGCAGGAGCAGTCGCGGACGACGATCACGACGACGACGCGCTGCACTATGTGCTTGAGTGGTTCCGGAATTACGAATTACAAAAAGAGTGGTTCCGCGTGTGGTCTGACGATGTGCACGTAGCAGGGGATGATGAGCAGCACTTTGGTGGTGAAGGGACGGTTGGAATGACGGGCGACGTGAGGGCTCGGAGCAGGCGCGGGATGGCGCCGTACCGGCGCAACAGTACCGTGCCTGCCATCTGCCGTCTCTCGCGAAAACGAACTTGTAGACACCTCAAATCAAAGCACAGTCCGGCCACGCTGAAGATTTGCAGTTCTGAATTTCTCATATAATGTAGCAAAAGTAACCCCTTTTTTCGTGAACATTGTCGAATTTTCTAAATAAGGGTTACTTTTAAGAAACGATGTGAATGGTTACTACGTTGAGTATCATGATTATTTAGTAAAGATAGGATAGACTAGAATTTGTTTTAGCTTGTCATGTATTTTAAAATGATCATTTACCTTTATATATATGTCATGAGGCTCAAGCAATACAACAATGATTCCTCAATCTCTCTTTGTACTCCTTCTACATGGTACAGCCTAACCTTGACCTAAACCCTAGCCGTTGCCATCGCTTTCACATTGTGCCGTCCTCGGGGCGGCCGATCTCCATGATCGTCAGCGAGGGTTGCGCCGCCCATAACTAGGATTTGTCTGCCGATCGTGTTGATCGGCTACCCTAAAAAACTTTTTTTCTAATCCATTGTTTGGAATTTTTTTCTCCCGTCGATTGATTGATCGGTACTATTTTTCTTTGATTTTCTGATCTATGAGCGGTTTACGGCCGTCCGCCGATGTTCGTCATCCACGACACGCCTCTACTCGATTGTCGCTGATGACTCTCGCCTTCACCCGGCTACAAGTGAAAATGAACAAAATTGACCCTCATCTAAAACTTCAACTTAAAATGACCCCAATCTGAAAATTTCATGAAATGGCTCTTTTTGCATAATTCCCGGAGCTAGGGCGCCATACTAAAGAGCATGAGGCCCCGGGCTAGGGCATCATGATAGCGACGTGTAGCATGGCGTCCCGGCCATTCATGAAATGTTTTCAGATTAGGGTCTTTTTGTATTAAAGCTTCAGATAAAGCTAGTTTTGTTCATTTTCATCGGCTACAACGCGTGTGCTGATGCGGTGGCCAGTCGCGTCCTACACTGGCCCTTCATTGGGAACGTGTGCATGCTGCATGGTGTGGACGCCGCTAGTGTTCTGCCCATTACGCCACCTGGATCCACACCGCTACGACATGCATCACGTGCGGGTGTGCTTGGGTGCACCATGCATCCGTGCACATCGCCGGTTTCCGTCCGGCCGCACGACTGCTTGCATCCCTCCATGAATCGTGTTGTTTGTCCGAGTTTTCACGATCTCGCTCGTTGCATCTCCGATCTGGCGCAGCTTCACAAGATCCAGAAGATTTCCGTCGAGTACTCGCATATCTCCGTTGATCCAGCAACAGACTGCAGCTGCGTCGTTTGTTCGAACCGCAGCGTTGCGGATCTATGTTCTCCTTGTAGCTGCATTGACCCGCCTGCTGCTGCGGCTGCGTCATCCTTTCGAACTGTAGTACCGTGGTCCGGGGTTCACCGTCGCCCCGAGGCTGTCCATTTCAGGCCGTCTTCATGGTTGCACCGATCCTCGCTCTGCCGCTACGTCGCCCCATCAAGCTGTAGCAAGAGTTGCACGCCGTTCTTGCCGCCATCCTGTGGCTCTTTCCACGGCTGCACCGACCTGCGCGCTGCCGCTACGTCGCCCTTTTAGGCCGTTGTGCCACGGCCCGCAGTCCACTTCACCGCCCTGAGGCCGTCCGCTCCAGGCCGTCCCCGTGGTGTCACCGGCCCTCGTGTTGCCGATGTGTCGCCCCATCGGGTTGTAGCGAGTGTGGCACGCGGTCTTTGCCGCCACCCTAGGGTCTTCTCCGCTGTCGCCCCGACCTGCGCGCTGCCGCTGCGTGGCCCCTTCGGGCCGTAGCGCCGCGGCATGCGGTCCACTTCGTTGTCCACGTGCATCGACTTCTGTGTGGTATCCACAGCGCCACCTTCCTAGGCGCGGGAACTCCACTGTTCGTGTTGGTCTTTGTCATGCTATCGGGTTCTTTCCTTGCCTACTTTGAGCACCGCCGCCGTTCTCCTAACCTAGCCGCCGTCGCCTCCTCAGGCAGTCATCGCAGCTCTTTTTCCCAGTCCACGGCGACTACCTTGCCACCGGCCACTCCGACTCGATATCGACCACTTCGTCACTCGCGCGGCTACCTTGACCACACCTACACCACCCTATACTCTCAGCTACCTCGACAACGACATAAAGGGCTATCGCCTTGCTTGAGCAACCTCGGTGGTTTTCACTCCAGCCACAACTTCCGCGATGCATCGACCGTTACAACTGTGGAAGGATGTCCGTCGGCTTACCTTCAGATTCTTCTCCAGTCCTAGCGTCTGCGTCGCTACCGTTGTGATTGTTGGAGATGTTGAGTATCATGATTATTTAGGAAAGATATGATAGACTGGGATTTCTTCTACCTTGTCTTGTACTCCAAAATGGTCGTGTACTCCTATATATACGCCTACGAGGCTCAAGCAATACAACAACGATTCCAACAATCTCCCTCTATTCCTTCTACAATCAGATTAAGGGGCATCTCCCTCAAACCGCCTGCATACGTACGGATGACACGATTTGGACGTGTTTACCATCCAATGCAGTCATATATCTATCCGCCTGCCGGTGACACCCCCGGCCCATCCAAAACCCTCTACGCGCTTCTTTACCGGAAGCGATTACTGCATTCTCGCCGCTCTAGAGCGGCCACTAAGCATTGACGTCGGTACAGAGCAGACGTGACCTCTCCCGGCACCGACATTGAAGTGGCTCCCCGACCGAGGGCACCGCTTGAGCCGCCCGCGCCGAGTACTCGGTGTTCGCGTCTGTTCAATTTTGGAGAGACGTTAATGGACGGGACAAGATGGCTATCTACCGTGCATGCTCAATGTCGGTCTGCCGCCATTAAATAGGCATGTCAGGCGAGAAACCAACTCCAGTGTCAGCGCATTGAAATGCCCAGATGCTTCGGCTCACCGACATCCGCTATTTAAAGGCGGACACTCCTGGCTCAAACCATACCACACTAAGTCAGCTTCAAATCCTTTTCTCGTGCACCACATCCATCCGTCATGACCGCGAGTACGAACGCGTTGTGGGAGACCCTCTCGACGAGCAGAAGCACCACGATGTCACCCTTGCGACCGCCTGGTAGAGCCACCTTGCCAGGAGAATAGAGGCCGACATGCCGGTCAACTCCCCGGAGGTATGACAACCCCATGATATAGACAGGCTCCTACAACGACTCGGCGTTGACGCCCGCGCTTGTCCATGCCGGTTTGATCATTGAGCGGACACACTTCAGCACCGCCATGGCGGAGGAGCAACCAGCACCTATGTCAGCATTCCGGTAGGCACAGGAGGAGCAGCAGTACAACCTCTTCCTCCTCGAGCAGCACGGGTTGACGGAGGGCCAAATCTACGGAGATCGCTCGGGCAATGAAGCCGTGGAGGCGATGGTCGCGATGAACCTCAACTTCTTCGCCGAGTAGCGAGCGTTGTAGGAGGTCGCGCGCGCTCACGCCGCCGCTCGCAACGATGTCCCAGCGCAGCCGCACGCGGTTGCGGCGCACGCAATCGTGGACGAGAATGCTGCCAGTGGCGCGTCCTATGCGCCCCAACGAACTTTCGGGAGGGCCGGTAGCGCCAGGAGCGTGTCACCCCGTCCATGTTCATAGTTGATCTCACGTCCACCGGCGACGAACAAGTTGTAGATTCCGGCAAGGAGGAGTAGTGCACAGGAGGCTACTGTGAATATAGAGTCGACATATTTTAGAGCAACTCTAACAAAGTTGCCGTATTGACATGATCATCTTTATAATTGTCCGTATGACTATTTTGACGAAAGTCTAGCAGATTGACCATCCCATGCTCAATCATTATACTCTCCCTTCATTCACAATTATAAGATGCTTTGTATATTTCAATATGAACGACATACAGATTGAAATGTGTGAACAAACACACAATATGTATGTACGTACATCTGATTTAGAAAAAAATAGAACATCTTATGATGGTGTATTTAGGAAGTATATTTTAAAAGGTGCTCTAAATTGAGCTTGTGAGCCTTCATGTTTGGTGGTTCGTTGAGACAATCTAGCACTTCATTCATACATCAAAATATTTGTGCCATAGACCTTTTAGGACACACGACACATTTCGATGCCGCTCACATCCTCGTGCCACCTCTGCCTCCTGGACCGTTGCGATTTGACGTCGCTTGCCTTCGTTGGGCCACTCCTAGACCTAGCACACTTCACCATGGCCCTGCGTCTGCTTCTCGTCGTCGGGGCAGCCACCACGATGCTTTTGCGTGATGGGAGGTCTTGCCGTTGATCCAGTCTTCTCCGGCTTGCTGAGGAGGGCGGTGTCAAGCGTCGACCGTCTGTCGTCGCTAACTTCATCTCCCTTGTCGTCCGCACAACATCTCTACCGCCCAACCGCAGTGTGTTCTTTGACCTTCTGTAGGACCTTGAGAAGAGGTGTCTAGAGGAGGGGGGGAGGGGTGATTAGACACTAAGTATCAAAGTTGCAGTTGTTAACTTGTTTAGGTTTAAGTGGAGTTTAGGCACAAGTTTAACATTCACAATACATAACAAGAAAGCATGCAAGGAGTATATGAGCAGCAGAAAGTAAAGCATGCAACTTGCAAGAATGTAAAGGGAAGAGTTTTGGAGGATTCAAACGCAATTGGAGACACGGATGTTTTAGTCGTGGTTCCGATAGATGGTACTATCGTACATCCACGTTGATGGAGACTTCAACCCACGAAGGGTAACGGTTGCGCGAGTCCACGGAGGGCTCCACCCACGAAGGGTCCACGAAGAAGCAACCTTGTCTATCCCACCATGGCCGTCGCCCACGAAGGACTTGCCTCACTAGCGGTAGATCTTCACGAAGTAGGCGATCTCCTTGCCCTTACAAACTCCTTGGTTCAACTCCACAATTTTGTCAGAGGCTCCCAAGTGACACCTAGCAAATCTAGGAGACACCACTCTCCAAGAAGTAACAAATGGTGTGTTGATGATGAACTCCTTGCTCTTGTGCTTCAAATGATAGTCTCCCCAACACTCAACTCTCTCTCACAGGATTTGGATTTGGTGGAAAGAAGATTTGAGTCGAAAGCAACTTGGGAAAGGCTAGATATCAAGATTCATATGGTAGGAATGGAATATCTTGGCCTCAACACATGAGTAGGTGGTTCTCTCTCAGAAATAGGATGCTAGAAGTGTAGGCTTGTTCTGATGGCTCTCTCCACGAATGAAGAGGAGGTGGAGGGGTATATATAGCCTCCACACAAAATCTAACTGTTACACACAATTTACCAAACTCGGTGGGACCGAATCATCAAACTTCGGTCGGACCGATTCAAGAAACCTAGTGACCATTAGGGTTTTCGGTGGGACCGACATGCAACTCGGTAGGACCGATATGGTTAGGGTTAGGGCATAACGTAATCTCGGTGAGACCGATTACACAAACTTCAGTGAGACCGATTTTGGTAATTAGCTAACCAGAGAGTTGGTCAGCAAACTCGGTGAGACCGATTACTCAAACTTCGGTGGGACCGATTTTGGTAATAAGTTAACTAGAGAGTTTGCATTGTAATCTCGGTAGTACCGATTGCACAAACTCGGTGAGACCGATTTTGGTAATGGACATACGGAGAGATTACAATCCCATCTAGGTGAGACCGAGATCCCTATCGGTGAAACCGATTTGCCTAGGGTTTGTGGCAGTGGCTATGACATCTGAACTCGGTGGCGCCGGATAGAAAGAATCGGTAGGACCGGTTTTGACTTTAGGTCATATGTGTGGAAGTGGGAAAGTAGTTGAGGGTTTTGGAGCATATCACTAAGCACTGTGGAGCAAGAAACTCATTAAGCAACACCTCATCCCTTTTTGATAGTATTGGCTTTTCCTATAGACTCAATGTGATCTTGGATCACCAAAATATAAAATGAAGAGTCTTGATCTTGAAGCTTGAGCCAATCCTTTGTCCTTAGCATCTTGAAGGGGTTCCCACATCCTTTAGTCCATGCCACTCCATTGTTGAACTTATCTGAAACATACTAGATAAAAGTGTTAGTCCAACAAGAGATATGTTGACATTAATTACCAAAACCACCTAGGGAGCACTTGTGCTTTCAATCTCCCCCTTTTTGGTAATTGATGAAAACATACATCAAAGCTTTAGATAAAGATATAAAAATAGCAAGTAAAGCTTCGGAAAGACATGTAACAAGCATAGGCTCCCCCTACATGTATGCAATCATGTGAATATGGAATATAGAAGCATGTGAGAGCATAACCATGATAGAGTAGGCAACGTGTTACATGTATCTTGGCCATATGCATTAGAGCAAAGAATATTAAAGAAAATACCTTCATGCTCATGAGTCCTTCTTGCAAACAGTATGTACATCAGCAAGAATTCCTCATACACATGAGTGTGATGCATATACTTACCTGTAGTCTTGAGTTGTCTTATGATGGAATGAACCTGCGTAAACAAGGTTAGATAACACAGGTACATCTACTAGCCAGAGCAAACAGAAGAAACCACAAGAATACCAAGACTGGGATGACATGTAGAGAGTAAGTACTAAGTACTACATTGGATTAGACATGTCCCCAAGGGTAAAGGTATGCAATGAATTTAAATGATTTCTTTCCCTTAGATGTCTTGCTCCCCTGAATCTAGCATGGGATCTTGGGAGAAGATAGGGAACAGAAAATCGAAATGAAAGATATAAATGAACAGAGCTAATGCAAATAAGCACATATGAACATGTCTTTCCCCTCAAGAAGACATGTGGCATCTCTCCTCTTGAACACCAAGCATCTGGGATCCTTGAGAAATACTTTCTACTTGAGTATTCTCTCCCCCTGGAGATCTCTTTCTCCCCCTGTGGAAGTACATGTCTTTTGGAAGTGACGAGCTTTTATGTGATCCCTCTCTCCCCCTTTGACATCAATTTCCAAGAAGGGTTTGATCCTTGAGTCACATCACAAAGCATTTATATAAATGTGATGCTTGTAGAGGACAAGATTCATTGAGTGGAGCTGGATCAGAGGAAACACAGAATAAGTGGCAAGCTGTTTTTCCTGTTGTGAAATCGGTGGCACCGAGTGGTATGCTTCGGTTGTACCGAAAGGATTCGGTTGGACTGAAAACAACAAATCGGTGAAGCCGAGTTCATCACAGAGAAAACACTTGTCACCTCAGCTCACTAGACTAGTAAGATCTCACAAAGATTTGCAAGGAATTTTCTGAATGATATGCAATGAATTGGATGCAGGAAATGCAGAGCAAACAGAAAAGAAAAGAAAGAAATCTTGATGAAGTTTTTTTTGAAAGGGGAAACAAATATGCATGAGACAAATGCAAAAACACAGAAAAGAGCACGAGAGAACTTCATCTAGAGATGGTCGGCGACAAAGTCACCTATGTTAGAGTATATTGACTTAGGAGTCAAGTGAGATCACTTGATCATAGGTCATACTCATCGTTTAAGCTCAAAATGGGGTTACCATTTTTTATGTAAGCATCTTGATGTATTCACATCTTGTCGAGTTGCTTTAGCTCATGACTTAGAGTAAAGCTTCTCTAAGTTGGAATAACATACCTTGGTTGGTGGTGTTGACCATGTAGTTGAACTTGTGTGGGTTGCTCAAGGTTGATGTAGCTCATCAAGAGTTGGGAGCACCACTTGGAATTTGAGTCCATCTACCTACATGGGTTAGTTCTTGCAAGGAGGAGCACTTGTGTATCCAAAAATGTCAATCATGAAGCTCAACATAGAGTTTGTCAAAGGATATGTTTGAATGATTCCGTGCTTCCTTGTCTTCAACCACCATAGTGTAGAGACTTGGTGATGTAGAGATTGCTCAAGATGTGAGTAGATTACAATCTCATGGAATTTGATTCAACCAAGTACCTACATGGGTTATATAACATGCAAGATGCAAATATATCCAAGACATAAGATTTTCATCATGAGAGAAATATCAAGGATTAGTCATAAGCTCATGTCTTGCATGTATCCAATGGAGTTTCTACTCCAAGTTTGAAGCATCAGTGATGTTCAATTCTCCTCTCAACCTGCAAAACACTTTCTCATCAAGAGGTTTAGTGAATATATCCGCTAATTGCTTTTCGGTGCGAACACGCTTAAGATTAATGTCACCCTTAGCAACATGATCTCGAATGAAATGATGACGAACTTCTATATGCTTAGTTCGAGAATGTTGTGCGGGATTATGACCAATTTTGATAGCACTTTCATTGTCACAAAGCAATGGAACATGTTTCACATATATCCCATAATCTTTAAGAGTTTGAGTCATACAAAGTAATTGAGCACAACATGAACCAGCGGCAATGTACTCCGCTTTGGCGGTAGATAAGGATACCGAGTTTTGTTTCTTGGAGGAACAAGACACAAGAGATCTACCAAGAAATTGACAAGTACTCGAAGTGGACTTTCTATCAACCTTGTCTCCGGCATAGTCCGAGTCGGAGTAGCCAACAAGATCGAAAGAGGCCCTCTTAGGATACCAAATGCCAAAATTTGGTGTATGAATTAAGTATCTCACTATCCTTTTTACGGCCTTAAGATGACATTCTTTAGGAGCAGCTTGATATCTTGCACACATGCACACACTTAGCATAATATCGGGACGTGAAGCACATAGGTATAACAATGAACCAATCATAGAGCGATAAACCTTTTGGTCAACTGGTTTACCATCTTTGGTCAAATCAAGATGTCCACTAGTAGGCATGGGTGTAGACATACCTTTGCACTCTTGCATATTGAACTTCTTGAATAAGTCCTTAGTGTACTTCGTTTGAGAAACAAAAGTACCTTCCTTAGTATGCTTGATTTGCAACCCAAGAAAGAATTTGAGTTCACTCATCATTGACATCTCAAACTTCTCCGACATTAGCTTTCCAAACTTCTCCGACATTAGCTTTCCAAACTTGTCACTAAAATGAGGGTTAGTTGATCCAAATATGAGATCATCAACATAAATTTGGCATACAAATAATTCTCCTTTAACCCTTTTAGTAAAAAGTGTGGAATCAATTTTCCCAATTTCAAATCCCTTTTCAAGAAGAAACTTGGTCAAGCATTTATACCAAGCTCTAGGAGCTTGTTTAAGACCATAAAGAGCTTTGTGAAGTTTGTAAACATGATTGGGTTTCTTAAGATTGATAAAGCCGGGAGGTTGTTTAACATAAACTTCCTCCTCTATTTCACCATTTAAAAAGGCACTTTTAATGTCCATTTGGTATAAGGTGATATCATGGTGATTAGCATAGGAAAGTAAGATGCGAATGGATTCATGCCTAGCAACGGAGCATAAGTCTCACCATAGTCCATACCTTCGACTTGTGTGTAGCCTTGGGCGAAGAGGCGTGCTTTGTTGCGTAACTACTTGTCCATCTTCATCTTGCTTGTTGCGAAACACCCATTTGGTACCGATGATGTTGTGGTTGTTGTCGGGCTTCTCAACCAATGTCCAAACTTGGTTTCTCTCAAAGTTGTGTAGCTCTTCATGCATAGCATTTATCCAATCCGGATCTTCCAATGCTTCTTCGACCTTCATAGGTTCAATGCTAGAGATGAAAGAATGGTTTTCACAAAAGTTAGCTAAACGAGTTTTAGAGCGAGTGATTCTCCCGGTTTGAATATCATTGTAGATTTGCTCTATGGGATGGTCTTTAGCAATTCTTGCTCGAACTCGTGAAAGCTTTTGCTTGGGTCTTGGTTGAACATCTTCTTCATCTTGTTCTTCTTCTTCTTCTTGACCTTCTTCATTGTTGGCGTTGTCGTTTTGTTGTCGTGGTGGAGAAGGAGGTTGTTGACGTTCTTGATGTACTTCATCGTTTTCTTCATCTTGGTGTGTTCCACTTGGTGGATGCTTCCGTATCAACTCTTGGTTCACCTTGTCGTGAAGTAGAAGCTTCCACTTGGACGGACGAGGTACTCTCCTTCACCTCCGTTGGATGGACCTTGCCAAAAGACAAGTCTTGGATTGCTTCCCAAGGATCTTTGTCTCCTACATCAATTGGCAATTGCTCTACTTGCGAGCCGTTAGATTCATCAAACTTCACATCTACCGTCTCTTCAACCTTTCGGGTGAAATTGTTGTAGACACGGTAAGTGTGAGAGTTTGAGCCATAACCTAGTAGGAAACCTTCATGTGACTTAGGAGCAAATTTTGAACGACGATGCTTATCAAGAATGTAGCACTTTGAGCCGAATACTCGAAAGTATCCAACTTGGGGTGTGTTATCGGTGAGGAGCTCGTATGCCGTCTTGCCTAGTAGCTTGTGAAGATGCAAGTGATTTGTTGCATGACAAGCTATCTCAACCGCTTCTGCCCAAAAGTGCTTCAGCGTCTTGTACTCATCAAGCACCGTTCTCGCCATTTCGATGAGCGTCCGGTTCTTCCTCTCAACAACTTCATTTTGTTGAGGTGTGTACGTAGCCGAGAACTCGTGTGAAATCCCTTCTTTGCCAAGAAAGGTGTCCACATTTGCGTTCTTGAACTCTGTTCCGTTGTCGCTGCGAACCTTCTTGATCTTTACTTCAAATTGATTTTGGGCCTTCCTAGCGAAGTTTTTGAAGATCTTTTGGACCTGCGATTTGTCATCGAGAAAGAATACCCACGTAAATCTTGAAAAATTATCAATTATAACTAGACCAAAAGAATTTCCACCGAGACTCTTGTAAGCGTTGGGACCAAAAAGATCCATTTGTAGTAGCTCAAGTGGCGTCCTTGTGGTCATGATGTTTTTCACGGGATGCCTTCCTCCAACCTGTTTACCTGCTTGACAAGCAATCGCAAAGTCTATCCTTATCAAATATGACATCGTTAACACCAAGGATATGATTCCCTTTAATAATCTTGTCAAGGTTTCTCATGCCAACATGACCTAGTCGTCTATGCCATAACCAACCTTTTGAGGATTTAGCAATGAAGCAAGTTTTAGGTTGAGCCTTTTAGAGAAATCAACAATGTAAAGATCACCTCTACATATACCGGTAAAGACCATTTTATGATTGTCTCGACGAAACACTTGGCAATCTACTTCAAAGAATAGGACATTGAAACCGAAATCAGCAAGTCTAGATAATCGCAAGTAAGTTGTAGCCAAGAGATTCAACGAGCATAACATTACTGAATGGAGCTATCATGTGAGATGGCCACCTTACCGAGGCCAACCACCTTACCCTTTGAGTTGTCACCGAAAGTGACATACTTTTGAGGACTATCATTTTCAGCAAGCTCACGAAACATGTCTTTATCTCCGGTCATGTGATCGGTACATCCACTGTCAAGAACCCATTCCTTTCCTCCTGACATATATCCCCGAAGATTTGCCATAAGACCAAAATGTCTTATTGTATCGTCAAGATCGAAGTCACTATCATCATCCTCATCATAGTATCCATGTTCAACATCGTCATGTGGTGGATCAAGTCCTAGAGAGGATAATTCGTTAGAGTGAGTTTGACAATGATCTTGCTTATGAATTCTTATAGCTTCGGAAATAATATCACCAATAATTCCAACATCTCCTTTGGCACGCATAAGGTCTGCAAGTTCAAATAGACGATCACCAAACATAGGATCACTAGTATTTATCTTACTCAAGGCAATACACTTATGGAGAATTTCATCTAGATTTTTCAAGGAATAATTTGGAAAGCGTTCCTCAAGAAATTTCCATATAGTGTAGGCACACTCAAGAGTAGGTAAGTTTCTAATTAAGTTTCTAGGCAAGCCTCTAGTGATAAGATTAACAGTTCTAAGATTCCTAATCATGTCAATTGATTCATCAAGGGTAGGATGCATAGGATCAACATGAGGTGCACAAGGGCTAGCAATGTACTTGTTCAAATGATATTGATTGAAAATTACAAGCATCTCATTTTTTCACTCATGAAAATACTCTCCATCAAGAATAGGCACTCCATGTCTAAGAATCCCCAAAGTAGACTCATCCATCTTCCTCCAATGGTGATTAAACCAAGGCAATGGAGACCAATGCTCTTGAGAAGAGGTGTCTAGAGGGGGGGGGGGGTGATTAGACACTAAGTATCAAAGTTGCAGTTTTTAACTTCTTTAGGTTTAAGTGGAGTTTAGGCACAAGTTTAACATTCAAAATACATAACAAGCAAGCATGCAAGAAGTATATGAGCAGTGGAAAGTAAAGCATGCAACTTGCAAGAATGTAAAGGGAAGAGTTTTGGAGGATTCAAACGCTATTGGAGACACGGATGTTTTTGTCGTGGTTCCGATAGGTGGTGCTATCGTACATCCACGTTGATGGAGACTTCAACCCACAAAGGGTAACGGCTATGCTGAGTCCACGGAGGGCTCCACCCACGAAGGGTCCACGAAGAAGCAACCTTGTCTATCCCACCATGGCCGCCGCCCATGAAGGACTTGCCTCACTAGCGGTAGATCTTCACGAAGTAGACGATCTCCTTGCCCTTACAAACTCCTTGGTTCAACTCCACAATCTTGTCGGAGGCTCCCAAGTGACACCTAGCCAATCTAGGAGACACCACTCTCCAAGAAGTAACAAATGGTGTGTTGATGATGAACTCCTTGCTCTTGTGCTTCAAATGATAGTCTCCCAACACTCAAATCTCTCTCACAGGATTTGGATTTGGTGGAAAGAAGATTTGAGTGGAAAGCAACTTGGGGAAGGCTAGAGATCAAGATTCATGTGGTAGGAATGGAATATCTTGGCCTCAACACATGAGTAGGTGGTTCTCTCTCAGAAATAGGATGCTGGAAGTGTAGGCTTGTTCTGATGGCTCTCTCCACGAATGAAGAGGAGGTGGAGGGGTATATATAGCCTCCACACAAAATTTAACCGCTACACACAATTTACCAAACTCGGTGGGACCGAATCAACAAACTTGGTCGGACCGATTCAGTAAACCTAGTGACCGTTAGGGTTTTCGGTGGGACCGACATGCAACTCGGTAGGACCGATATGGTTAGGGTTAGGGCATAACGTAATCTCGGTGAGACCGATTACACAAACTCAGTGAGACCGATTTTGGTAATTAGCTAACCAGAGAGTTGGTCAGGCAAACTCGGTGAGACCGATTACTCAAACTCGGTGGGACCGATTTTGGTAATAAGTTGACCAGAGAGTTTGCATTGTAATCTCGGTAGTACTGACATACAAACTTCGGTGAGACCGATTTTGGTAATGGACATACACAGAGAGATTACAATCCCATCTCGGTGAGACCGAGATCCCTATCGGTGAAACCGATTTGCCTAGGGTTTGTGGCAGTGGCTATGACACCTGAACTCGGTGGCGCCGGGTAGAAAGAATTGGTAGGACCGATTTTTACTTTAGGTCATATGTGTGGAAGTGGGAAAGTAGTTGAGGGTTTTGGGGTATATCACTAAGCACCATGGAGCAAGAAACTCATTAAGCAACACCTCATCCCTTCTTGATAGTATTGGCTTTTCCTATAGACTCAATGTGATCTTGGATCACCAAAATATAAAATGAAGAGTCTTGAGCTTGAAGCTTGAGCCAATCCTTTGTCCTTAGCATCTTGAAGGGGTTCCCACATCCTTTAGTCCATGCCACTCCATTGTTGAACTTATCTGAAACATACTAGATAAAAGTGTTAGTCCAACAAGATATATGTTGACATTAATTACCAAAACCACCTAGGGAGCACTTGTGCTTTCACCTTCGCATATGTAAGCTTTCAAATTTTTATTCATGTACATCCCGCAAAGAAATTTATTCATGTACATTATTCTAGCGCCTCATAGTGTATATGACATGTGATTTGTAAATTCTGTAGATGGAGACAATGATAGATGAGCTTTTCATGACTCATTGTCGCCTTCGAGTGACGAGTCCAAGAGTGAGGTGATGGACGTTAAGGACAATGGGATTGTCTTGATGGTTTCTTAGTGGATAGCTCTAATCTGGACAAAGAGGAAGTCTTCTCCATTACTTATCAACGGTGTACCATCACTGAAAATAGTCATAAGTGACCGAACAAGAATCGTCACCGAAAAGACGATCTTATGTGATGGAAAAAATGGTAAAGTCGGCAATTTATTTTCTGTGTTGAGGCTTGAGTGACGGACGGCATGATCATGAATAACTGTTATGACCCATTTTTTGTGAGAAAAACCGTTTTTACATGACACAAGTGACATGTCACAAAAAAGCACTCGCTTTGTAGTGACGAGTCATATGGGATATAATTTGCATGATGACCTACTGGTCGCATTATTCTATCATCGATGATGTCACATCATTAGCAGAGTAAGTGAGTCCTAAATCTTGAATCACTAGTAATCAATTATGAGGGATGCTAGTTTGGGATCATGCTCTGATTAAGTGTTAATTTGAGTTCCATTAATCATGAACAATACAAGTGTATTTGATTTTCGTTGTAGATCAATGGCACCTAATCCCACCTTCCAATTAGGTGCATTGCTTGAGGAGGAAAAACTGAATACATCTGGTAATAACTTTATGAAATGGTAACCAATGTGAGGATTGTCCTCATGAGTGCCACGAAGGACTATGTCCTATTAAAACTCTCAATGACCTCCCTCTACCACAAGGAAGATAAAACCCATATTTTTGAATCCAACAACGATGATTCCATTGCAGGATAGTGCATAATGCTTGCCTCCATGGAACACGATATTAATAAATGTCTTGAAAATTGAGGTGCCTATGAGATAATCTAGGAGTTGAAAGGTTTGTTCATAAACAAGCAAGGATTAAAAGGTATGACATATCAAAAGCCTTCTTTGAATTGAAGATGTCTTAGGGCAGTTCAGTGAGTCAGCACGTGCTCAGATTGGCTGGGTACACGCAAATGTTGGATGCACTAGGTTTTTCAACCCTCCCCCTAGAGTTGGGCACTAATATTGTTCTTACTTCTCTCCCGCCAAGCTATAATGGCTTCACCATGAACTAAAACATGAATGGGATGGATAAACCAACAGGTGAATTTTTTACCATGCTTAAAATTACTAAGGGTGGAATCTGGAAGGACGCCAATCATGTGATGATTGGTGAATAGAACAACCAACTTAAGAAGAAGAGTACGTCTAAGAAGAAGGGAAAGTCCAAGAGTTCCAGACTGGCACGCCAAGGAACTCCAAGGCGGCGCCACTTCTGATATTGAGTGCTTCTTTTGTAAGAGAAAGGATGCTGAAAGACAAGAACTGTCTTGCAGAGAAGAAGATATCTGGATTTTCTAGCTTAGGTATGAGTGTCATACATGTTATTGATGTATTCCTTGTTGATCCACACTATAAGTCTTGGGTATTGGATATTGGATCGATTGCTCACATTTGCAACTCAATGCAAGAACAACAGAGGCCTATGATACTAGCAAAGGATGATTTGATGATGTGAGTCAGGCACATAATAAATGTAGTTGTGGTCATCGTCATCGTTAACTCTCCATCTATCTTCAGGATTTATTTTAGAGCTTAGTAATTGTTATGATGTTTCAACCTTAAGCAAGACCATTATTTTTGCGTGGGCAAAGGCAAGATGATTTACACAGTGATTACGAGTTGTGTCGCATGGGAGTAAAAATATGTTGCAGAGGAAGTATGGGTTGTTGCTTGGAGAGTAAAACTCCAACGCAATAGGAAGTATAGCTGAACTTTTTTGGCATGGTAATACATGTCTCACTTATATCATAAGGATCATAGTACAGGTCATGTACACACCAATTTGGTAATACTGAAAAGACAACAGAACGCTAGCCCTTGCACAAAGGAACACCATCCAAGAAGTAAAATTGCAATCAAGAGCGAAGAATCCTCTGAGCTTGACACCAACCCTCATTACCTACCTCTAGCACCACCACAATAGCCACCAAAGGAAACAATGGCAGATCACCTTCACACCCTAGCTCAAAGCGGCTCCATCGCTGATATACAACTTTGCGAACCTCCAAGGTGGTTCACCAAAGTTAAAAACTATTACCATTGAACGAGTCAGACCGGGACAACACCCCAAGCACGCCATCAAACACCAAATCTCGCACTCCCACACGACTAAGACGTTGCAGGAGAAAACCATACCTGTCATCCATGAACCACGGACCAATCCACCATCTTTTAGATGCCGCCGATGCAGAACACTGTCTCCATCCGCTCCTGGACTACCACCCAGTATCCACGCCGGTGCTGGAGTAAACGTCGTCGTAACGGCAAAGCCCAAGGGCACAGGTCCACCACAAGGATGCCACCGTTGCCATGTCATCCTTACTTGAACAGACTAATTTTCAAATCCATCCTCAACAACAGGACCAATAGCCTCATCGGAGTAGGATTTGAAAAAACTTTATTCAGCGTCGCCGAAGCCAAGATGATGACCAACCTAAAAATCTAAACTACGAGAGTAAAACATGATCCACACGCGTGGATCCGGTGGCCCCCCTCACCACCACGACCGAGGCCACCGGCGAAGGGGAGCTGCCGGAGGGTGGCCGGGGGAAGACTCTTGGCGGCGACAAGATCACCTTCTCTTCCTTTCCGCCAGCCTCAGCAGAGGAGAGCGGTTAGAAAGTATAGCTGAACTACACTTATGTACAATCACACTAAGAATACAAGTGCACCGGACTCAAGTACAAGTCAGACTACACGCCAGGATACCAATACACTACACGAAATGCACTAGCATGAGGAGCACAACCACACCACAACCACAGAAAGTACAAGTAAACTAGAATAAGGAGTACATATTTTGTCCCAAGAAATATTCATCAAGACCTATTAACATGAGAAATAGTTTTAAAGTATGGATGTGAGGTATGCAACAATGAAAACGGTTTATAATTTGAACTCTTGGTTTAAGACATTTACGCAAATCAAATCTAGATAAAAAGGTCACGCACCAGCCCTCCCATCCCCTCCAACCGATGGGAGAAAAATCCACCTAAACTCTCATAAGGCATATGCGTCTGGGGTAAGTATACAAGAGGTCAGGAATGATATGTATCGCTTGTTGTGAGCATTAAACCTTTCAACCGCCCACTAGCATAGGAACATGGGTCGGTCCAAGGCCGGTTTTAGGAAGCTTCTGGAAAGTTCCTAACCTGTTTTGGGATCCTTCTAGAAGGACAGTGAACCAGCTTTTTCTTTTACTTGGTTTTTTGGTTTTATTCTAGTTATTTTTTCTTGTCTATTTTCTAAAATTCACAATTTTTCAAAAATATACAAAGTCTTCAAAAATAGGAATTAGAAAAATGCTTTTCAAAAAACTATTTGGAAATTTCAAAATCTTTCACATATTTTAAAATTTGTTTGTGCTTTTAAAAAGGTTCAAAAAATAAAAATATTTGTCTTTTTATGAAATTTTCATACTTTATTTTGTTTATATTTGGCATTTAAAAAATTGTTCATATTTTGGAAAAAAATATGCTTTTTAAAAAATGTTCATAATTTCGAAAATGCTCAGTTTTTTCAAAAAAAATGTTTGGAATTTGAATTTTTATTCACCATTTCAGGAAATGTTAAAAAAAATCAAAACATGCTCGTGTTTGTAAAAAATATTTGGATTTCAAAAAGTTTTCATAATTTTCGAAAAATGTCTAGAAAATGTTCACTTTTTCAATAATTATTTGGAATTTCAAAAATATTAATTGTAGTATAAGAAATGTTCAGTGGGCAAAAGAATAAGAAAATCAGAACAAGAAACTACCTGAAAGAGAAAAAAAGGAAAGAAAAACCAACAAATCGGACATACAATCATGTCTTTCCTTCGCTGAAGATATACTCGTGCACCGCAAAAGAAAAAAGTATACTCGCGCGCTGGCCAATACCCATGTAGCCGCTAGGGACGTGAGCAATAAATATCATCTTCCACAAGAGGGAACTCCTAGTTAGCGCCTTTAGCGCTGCCTAGCCAAACTGGCGCCCGTGCTCGAGCGCTTTGGGCTGGCCCGACAAATGAGACGTACCCTTTAACTAGTTTTTTAGTTCTTCTAAAAAAAACTAGTTTTTTAGTCTAAACACACCCTCTTTATTAATCTCTACTTTTAATGGACGACTCGGTGAATAGTCTACGCGGTTTAATTTCACTGGGTTTTTTCGTCATCCTTCCACCTCCGGTTTTTTTCGTCATCCGCTCACCTCCGTTAACTCACAACCCTCCCGCGAAAAAAAATCGTGCCAAAAAAAAAAAACCTACGATCGATGC
Source organism: Aegilops bicornis (assembly GCA_021605145.1). Classification (NCBI taxonomy): domain Eukaryota; kingdom Viridiplantae; phylum Streptophyta; class Magnoliopsida; order Poales; family Poaceae; genus Aegilops; species Aegilops bicornis. The sequence continues at coordinate 193,160,710 of CM038671.1, read as the reverse complement.
CTCCAACCCCCAACCTCCTCCCTGGCTCCCGGCGCCGCCCGCCCCCATCTCCTCCCCGATCCCGGCCAAGACGCCCAATCTCCTCCTCACTCCGGTGCCGACCCCGCCCCCACCTTTTCCTCACTCCATAGCCCGCTGCTCTTCCTCCCCCATATCGTCTCATCTCCGGTCGCTGTAGAGGAGCCCCGTTTCGCGCCGCCACCACGGTTGGCCTGCAGCGAGCAGCAGAGGACCTAGCCGTCGCGTCCGACCTCAACCGCCGCCCGAAACCCTAGCCCCTCCTTCCAACGGCAGGTCAAGCTAGCAGGATCCCCTCCAAGAACAGCATTTGATGCGTGAGTGCATCCCCTTCTCTTCTTCTTCTTCTTTCTCGATTTGATGTATGCGTGCATGCTGTTGTGTGCAGGCCCGACTCATCTCTGCTTGTGCACAACAAGGAAGGCCATGGAGACGATGCTCCCTATGTTCAGCGCGTGGACGGACGATGCAGCGTTGGGGATGACTCATGGCTGCCTCCGTTTGTGCAGGTGACTCATGGCCACCCCCTCTCTCAACCCCCAGACCCGACTCCCTCCTCCACCCCCTCTCTCAACCTCCAGATTCAACACAAGTATTCATTGTTGTATTTTATTTTTACTATGTCTCCGAACCATCTGGATGATGAACTATGCACTGTAATTTTTAGTTTGTCGCAAGAACGTGAACCTAATTTTTAATCTGTCTAAATCACATGCAGATTGGGTACTCTGGAGCACATGGGAGGAGGAGAAGGATGGGAGGTGTGTAGAATTCGGCGCCAAGGGAGACGATCGAGATGGTGGAGCAGAATCCAGAGGACGACGGGAGACCACCAGGTAGAGGAGAGACAACACCCGGAGCCCATCGATCCAGTGAGCAGTGTGTACTGTTCTTGGTGCCCGATTTCGTGATGCAGGTGTTCTGGCCCAACTTCTTATATTCCTTCTTTGTGGTCCGTCTGCTGCAGTGAGCGGGGGATTGCTAACTTTGTGGTATTTTTCTGCTCTGAATGATGCCCATAATTTCATCTATGAACTTAATGTTGGAAATATGCCCTAGAGGCAATAATAAAATGGTTATTATTATATTTCTTTGTTCATGATAATAGTCTGTTATTCGTGCTATAATTGTGTTATCCGGAAATCGTAATACACGTGTGAATACATAGACCACAACGTGTTCCTAGTGAGTCTCTAGTTGACTAGCTCGTTGATCAACAGATAGTCATGGTTTCCTGACTATGGACATTGGATTTCATTGATAACGGGATCACATCATTGGGAGAATGATGTGATGGACAAGACCCAATCGTAAGCATAGCTCAAACATCGTGTAGTTCGTTAAGCTAGAGCTTTTCAAAATTTCAAGTATCATTTCCTTAGACCATGAGATTGTGCAACTCCCGGATACCGTAGGAGTGCTTTGGGTGTGCCAAACGTCACAACGTAACGGGGTGACTATAAAGGTACACTACGAGTATCTCCGAAAGTGTCTCATGGGTTGGCACGAATCGAGATCGGATTTGTCACTCCGTATGACGGAGAGGTATCTCTAGGCCCACTCGGTAATGCATCATCATAATGAGCTCAATGTGACCAAGTGTCTGGTCACGGGATCATGCATTACGGTATGAGTAAAGTGACTTGCCGGTAACGAGATTAAACGAGGTATTGGGATATCGACGATCGAATCTCGGGCAAGTAACATACCGATTGACAAAGGGAATTGTATACGGGGTTGCTTGAATCCTCGACATCGTGGTTCATCCGATGAGATCATCGAGGAGCATGTGGGAGCCAACATGGGTATCCAGATCCCGCTGTTGGTTATTGACCGGAGAGGCGTCTCGGTCATGTATGCATGTCTCCCGAACCCGTAGGGTCTACACTCTTAAGGTTCGGTGACGCTAGGGTTGTATAGATATGAGTATGCAGTAACCCGAAAGTTGGTCGGAGTCCCGGATGAGATCCCAGACGTCACGAGGAGTTCCGGAATGATCCGGAGGTAAAGAATTATATATATAGGAAGTCAGGTTTCGGCCATCGGGAAAGTTTCGGGGGTCACCGGTATTGTACCGGGACCACCGGAAGGGTCCCGGGGGTCCACCGGGTGGGGCCACCTATCCCGGAGGGCCCCATGGGCTGAAGTGGGAGGGGAACCAGCCTCTGGTGGGCTGGTTCACCCCCCCTTGGCCCCCTGTTCCTAGGGTTGGGAAACCCTAGGGGTGGGGGCGCCTCCACCTGGCTTGGGGGGCAGGCCACCCCCTGGCCGCCGCCCCCCTGGAGATCCCATCTCCCAGGGCCGGCACCCCCCTAGGGGGCCTATATAAAGAGGGGGGAGGGCAGCCGCACCGATGCTCTTGGCGCCTCCTTCTCCCCTTGCTACACCTCTCCCTCTCGCAGACGCTTGGCGAAGCCCTGCCGAGATCATTCTTGCATCCACCACCACGCCACAGTTGCTGGATCTTCATCAACCTCTCCTTCCCCTTGCTGGATCAAGAAGGAGGAGACGTCTTCCCAACCGTGCGTGTGTTGAACGCGGAGGTGCTGTCTGCTCAAAGACTAGGATCATCGGTGATTTGGATCACGACGAGTACGACTCCCTCAACCCCGTTCTCTTGAACGCTTCCGCTCGATCTACAAGGGTATGTAGATGCACTCCTATCTCTCTTGCTAGATGAACTCATAGATTGATCTTGGTGAAACCGTAGAAAAGTTTTATTTTCTGCAACGTTCCCCAACAGTGGCATCATGAGCTAGGTCTATGCGTAGTTCTCTTTGCACGAGTAGAACACAAATTTGTTGTGGGCGTAGATGTTGTCAAATTTCTTGCCACTACTAGTCTTATTTTGCTTCAGCGGTATCGTGGGATGAAGCGGCCCGGACCGACCTTACACGTACACTTATGTGAGACAGGTTCCACCGACTGACATGCACTAGTTGCATAAGGTGGCTAGCGGGTGTCTGTCTCTCCCACTTTAGTTGGAGAAGATTCGATGAAAAGGGTCCTTATGAAGGGTAAATAGAATTTGACAAATCACGTTGTGGCTTTCACGTAGGTAAGAAAACGTTCTTGCTAGAACCCTATTGCAGCCACGTAAAATATGCAACAACAATTAGAGGACGTCTAACTTGTTTTTGCAGCAATTGCTTTGTGATGTGATATGGCCAAAAGTTGTGATGAATGATATATATATGTGATGTATGAGATCATGTTCTTGTAATAGGAATCACGACTTGCATGTCGATGAGTATGACAACCGACAGGAGCCATAGGAGTTGTCTTAATTATTGTATGACCTGCGTGTCAATGATTCAACACCATGTAATTACTTTACTTTACTGCTAAACCGTTAGCCATAGTAGTAGAAGTAATAGTTGGCGAGCAACTTCATGGAGACACGATGATGGAGATCATGGTGTCATGCCGGTGACGAAGATGATCATGGAGCCCCGAAGATGGAGATCAAAGGAGCTATATGATATTGGCCATATCATGTCACTACTATTTGATTGCATGTGATGTTTATCATGTTTTTGCATCTTGTTTACTTAGAATGACGGTAGTAAATAAGATGATCCCTCATAATAATTTCAAGAAAGTGTTCCCCTAACTGCATACTGCTATGAAAGTTCATTGTTTTGAAGCACCACGTGATGATCGGGTGTGATAGATTCTAACGTTCACATACAACGGGTATAAGACAGATTTACACATGCAAAACACTTAGGTTAACTTGACGAGCCTAGCATGTACAGACATGGCCTCGGAACACAAGATACCGAAAGGTCGAACATGAGTCGTATGGAGGATACGATCAACATGGAGATGTTCACCGATGACGACTAGTCCGTCTCACATGACGATTGGACACGGCCTAGTCGACTCGGATCATGTATCACTTAGATGACTAGAGGGATGTCTAATCTGAGTGGGAGTTCATTAAATAATTTGATTAGATGAACTTAATTATCATGAACTTAGTCTAAAATCTTTACAAAATGTCTTGTAGATCAAATGGCCAACGCCCATGTCCACCTCAACTTCAACGCGTTCCTAGAGAAAACCAAGCTGAAAGATGATGGCAACAACTATACTGGATCGGGTGCGGAACACGAGGATCATCCTCATAGCTGCAAAGAAAGATTATGTCCTCGAAGCACCGCTAGGTGAAGCTCCCATCCTGCAGAACCAAGACGTTATGAACGCTTGGCAGTCTCGCCGATGATTACTCCCTCGCTCGGCGGCATGCTTTACGCTTTTAGAACCGGGGCTCCAAAAGCGTTTTGAGCAACACGGAGCATATGAGATGTTCAAGAGCTGAAAATGGTTTTCCAAGCTCATGCCCGGTCGAGATATATGAAGTCTCCGACAAGTTCTTCAGTTGTAAGATGGAGGAAAATAGTTACAAGTCGGTGAGCACATACTCAAAATGTTCAGGTTGCACAACCGCTTAACTCACCGGGAGTTAATCTCCGGATGACGCTGTTATCGATGTAATCCTTCCCCGCTTCCACCGAGCTACAAGAGCTTTGTGATGAACTTCAATATGCAGGGGATGGAAAAGACCATTCACGAGGTATATTCAATGCTGAAATCAGCGGAGGTAGAGATCAAGAAGGAACATCAAGTGTTGATGGTGAATAAAAACACTAAGTTCAAGAAAGGCAAGGGTAAGAAGAACTTCAAGAAGGACGGCAAGGGAGTTGCCGCGCCCAGTAAGACAGTTGCCGGGAAGAAGTCAAAGAATGGACCCAAGCCTGAGACTGGGTGCTTTTATTGCAAGGGAAGCGGACACTGGAAGCTAACTGCCCCAAATACTTAGCGGAAAAGAAGGCCGACAACACTAAAGGTATATGTGATATACATGTAATTGATGTGTACCTTACCAGTACTCGTAGTAGCTCCTGGGTATTTGATACCGGTGTCGTTGCTCATATTTGTAACTCAAAGGTGAGCTGCGGAATGAGCGGAGATCGGCAAAGGATGAGGTGACGATGCTGGCGTCGGGAATGGTTCCAAGGTCGATGTGATCGCTGCCGCACGCTGCCTCTACATTTACCTATGGGATTAGTTTTAAACCTCAATAATTGTTATTTAGTACCAGCTTTGAGCATGAACATTGTATCCGGATCTCGTTTAATACGAGATGGCTACTCATTTAAATCCGAGAATAATGGTTGTTCTATTTATATGAGAGATATGTTTTATGGTCATGCCCGATGGTCAATGGTTTATTCTTAATGAATCTCGAACGTGATGTTACACATATTCATAGTGTGAATACCAAAAGATGTAAAGTTGATAACAATAGTCCCACATACTTGTGGCAATCGCCGCCTTTGGTCACATTGGTGTCAAGCGCATGAAGAAGCTCCATGTCGATGGACTTTTAGAGTCTCTCGATTATGAATTATTTGACACATGCGAACCATGCCTCATGGGCAAAATGACCAAGACTACATTCTCCGGAACAATGGAGCGAGCAACCAACTTATTGGAAATCATACATCTTGATGTGTGCGGTCCGATGAGCGTTGAGGCTCGCAGAGGATATCGTTATGTTCTCACTCTCACTGACGACTTGAGTAGATATGGGTATGTCTACTTGATGAAACACAAGTCTGAGACCTTTGAAAAGTTCAAGGAATTTCAGAATGAGGTAGAGAATCAACGTTACCGGAAAATAAAGTTCTTACGATCAGATCGTGGAGGAGAATATTTAAGTCATGAGTTTGGTACGCACTTAAGGAAATGTGGAATCGTTTCACAACTCACGCCGTCTGGAACACCTCAGCGTAACGGTGTGTCTGAACGTCGTAATCGCACTTTATTGGATATGGTGCAGTCTATGATGTCTCTTACCGATTTACCGCTGTCATTTTGGGGATACACTCTAGAGACAACTACATTCACTTTAAATAGGGCAGCTTCTAAATCCGTTGAGAGGACACCGTATGAATTATGGTTTGGGAAGAAACCTAAGCTGTCGTTTCTAAAAGTTTGGGGATGCGATGCTTATGTCAAGAAACTTCAACCTGAAAAGCTCGAACCCAAGTCGGAAAAATGCGTCTTCATAGGATACCATAAGGAAACCATTGGGTATACCTTCTACCTCAGATCCGAAGGCAAGATCTTTGTTGCCAAGAACGGGTCCTTTCGGAGAAAGAGTTTCTCTCGAGAGAAGTAAGTGGGAGGAAAGTGGAACTTGATGAAGTACTACCTCTTGAACCGGTGAGTAGCACAACAGGAAGATGTTCTGTGGTGCGCACCAACCGAAGAGGAAGTTAATGATGATGATCAAGGTACTTCGGATCAAGTTACTACCGAACTTCAGAGGGTCCACGAGGACACGTTCCACACCAGAGTGGTATGGCAACCCTGTCACGGAAATCATGTTGTTAGACAACGGTGAACCTTGAACTATGAAGAAGCGATGGCGGCCCAGATTCCAACAAATGGCTTGAAGCCATGCAATCCGAGATAGGATCCATGTATGAAAACAAAGTATGGACTTTGACAGACTTGCCCGATGATCGGCGAGCGATAGAAAACAAATGGATCTTTAAGAAGAAGACGGACGCAGATGGTAATGTTACCATCTATAAAGCTCGACTTGTTGCTAAGGGATATCGACAAGTTCAAGGGGTTGACTACGATGAGACATTATCTCCCGTAGCGAAGCTAAAGTCCGTCCGAATCATGTTAGCAATTGCCGCATACTATGATTATGAGATATGGCAAATGGACGTCAAAACGGCATTCCTAAACGGCCATCTTAAGGAAGAACTGTATATGATGCAGCCGGAAGGTTTTGTCGACCCTGAGAATTCTAACAAGGTATGCAAGCTCCAGCGATCCAGTTATGGGCTGGTGCAAGCATCTCGGAGTTGGAACATTCGCTTTGATGAGATGATCAAAGCGTTTGGGTTTATGCAGACTTATGGAGAAGCCTGCGTTTAGAAGAAAGTGAGTGGGAGCTCTGTAGCATTTCTCATATTATATGTAGATGACATACTTTTGATGGGAAATGATATAGAACTTTGGACAACATAAAGGCCTACTTGAATAAGTGTTTTTCAATGAAGGACCTTGGAGAAGCTGCTTACATACTAGGCATCAAGATCTATAGGGATAGATCGAGACGCCTCATAGGTCTTTCACAAAGCACATACCTTGATAAGATATTGAAGAAGTTCAATATGGATCAGTCTAAGAAGGGGTTCTTGCCTGTGTTGCAAGGTGTGAAATTGAGCTCAGCTCAATGCCCGACCACGGCAGAAGATAGAGAAAAGATGAGTGTCATCCCTATGGCTCAGCTATAGGGTCTATTATGTATGCCATGCTGTGTACCAGACCTGATGTAAACCTTGCCGTAGGTTTGGTAGGAAGGTACCAAAGTAATCCCGGCATGGAACACTGGACAGCGGTCAAGAACATCCTAAAGTACCTGAAAAGGACTAAGGATATGTTTATCGTTTATGGAGGTGACGAAGAGCTCGTCGTAAAGGGTTACATCGATGCTAGCTTCGACACAGATCTGGATGACTCTAAGTCACAAACCGGATACGTGTATATTTTGAATGGTGGGGCGATGGTAGTGCAGTTGCAAGCAAAGCGTCGTGGAGGGATCTACATGTGAAGCAGAGTACATGGCAGCCTCGGAGGCAGCGCATGAAGCAATCTGGGTGAAGGAGTTCATCACTGACCTAGGAGTCATACCCAATGCATCGGGGCCGATCGCACTCTTCTGTGATAACACTAGAGCTATTGCACTTGCCAAGGAGCCCAGGTTTCACAAGAAGACCAGGCACATCAAGCGTCGCTTCAACTCCATTCGTGAAAATGTTCAAGATGGAGACATAGATATTTGTAAAGTACATACGGACCTGAATGTAGCAGATCCGTTGACTAAACCTCTCCCTAGGGCAAAACCTGATCAACACCAGATTTCCATGGGTGTTTGATTCATCACAATGTAACTAGATGATTGACTCTAGTGCAAGTGGGAGACTTTTGGAAATATGCCCTAGAGGCAATAATAAAATGGTTATTATTATATTTCTTTGTTCATGATAATAGTTTGTTATTCATGCTATAATTGTGTTATCCGGAAATCATAATACACGTGTGAATACATAGACCACAACGTGTCCCTAGTGAGCCTCTAGTTGACTAGCTCATTGATCAACAGATAGTCATGGTTTCCTGACTATGGACATTGGATATCATTGATAACGGGATCACATCATTGGGAGAATGATGTGATGGACAAGACCCAATCCTAAGCATAGCTCAAAGATCGTGTAGTTCGTTTAGCTAGAGCTTTTCAAAATGTCAAGTATCATTTCCTTAGACCATGAGATTGTGCAACTCCCAGATACCGTAGGAGTGCTTTGGGTGTGCCAAACGTCACAACGTAACTGGGTGACTATAAAGGTACACTACGGGTATCTCCGAAAGTGTCTGTTGGGTTGGCACGAATTGAGACTGGGATTTGTCACTCCGTATGACGGAGAGGTATCTCTGGGCCCACTCGGTAATGCATCATCATAATGAGCTCAATGTGACCAAGTGTCTGGTCACGGGATCATGCATTACCGTACGAGTAAATTGACTTGCGATAACGAGATTAAACGAGGTATTGGGATACCGACGATCGAATCTCGGGCAAGTAACGCATCATCGATTGACAAAGGGAATTGTATACGGGGTTGCTTGAATCCTCGACATCGTGGGTTCATCCGATGAGATCATCGAGGAGCATGTGGGAGCCAACATGGGTATCCAGATCCGCTGTTGGTTATTGACCGGAGAGGCGTCTCGGTCATGTTCGCATGTCTCCGAACCTGTAGGGTCTACACACTTAAGGTTCGGTGGACGCTTAGGGTTGTATAGATATGAGTATGCAGTAACCCGAAAGTTGTTGAGTCCGGATGAGATCCGGACGTCACGAGGAGTTCCGGAATGATCCGGAGGTGAAGAATTATATATAGGAAGTCAGGTTTCGACCATCGGGAAAGTTTCGGGGGTCACCTGTATTGTACCGGGACCACCGGAAGGGTCCCGGGGGTCCACCGGGTGGGGCCACCTATCCCGGAGGGCCCATTGGGCTGAAGTGGGAGGGGAACCAGCCTCTGGTGGGCTGGTGCGCCCCCCTTGGCCCCCCTGCTCCTAGGGTTGGGAAACCCTAGGGGTGTGGCGCCTCCACGGCTTGGGGGCAAGCCACTGCCGCCGCCCCCCTCGGAGATCCCATCTCCTAGGGCCGGCGCCCCCCTAGGGGCCCTATATAAAGAGGGGGGAGGGCAGCCGCACCCATGCTCTTGGCACCTCCCTCTCCCCTTGCTACACCTCTCCCTCTCGCAGACGCTTGGCGAAGCCCTGCCGAGATCGCCTTGCAGATCCACCACCACGCCGTCGTGCTTTGGATCTTCATCAACCTCTCCTTCCCCTTGCTGGATCAAGAAGGAGGAGACGTCTTCCCCAACCGCACGTGTGTTGAACGCAGAGGTGCTGTCCGTTCGGACACTAGGATCATCGGTGATTTGGATCACGACGAGTACGACTCCCTCAACCCCGTTCTCTTGAACGCTTCCGCTCGATCTACAAGGGTATGTAGATGCACTCCTCTCTCTCGTTGCTAGATGAACTCATAGATTGATCTTGGTGAAACCGTAGAAATTTATTATTTTCTGCAACGTTCCCCAACACTTAACACGATCATGGTTCTGATTTGGTTGCTCCTTGCAGATTGCCGCATAGGTAACCTGCTGAGCCGACATCGACGCCAAGTGTGGCAATGCCTCTTCAGATGATGGGAGGGCGAGTTCTTCCTGGGCTTTACCAAAATCAACTATGAGGTGAGGCCATTGACCTTGAACTGAACAGATTAATTGTTGTTAAAAGGTTCCTTCCCGTTTAACATTTGTCCTTCAAAAAATGTACTACATGGTCCAACTAGCAAGAGGATGCTTTCTTACAAGTGGTATAACGCGGAGGAAGTGATTCTTGTAAAAAAAATGTAAGTATGATTTGCATAACTATGCCTTTTTGGTATATATCCTTTTAATTTACTTGTACATTATGTGCTACACTAGGATTATATATTTGTTTTGCTGCAGTTAGGTTAGGTTGCGGTTCGGTGGCATTCGGCATATGTTTCGGCATCGGAGGAGATCCTTTTGGTGTACCTACAAATAACTAGCCTTGGGAGGATGGCACAAATTCCCTGGCCATGGCTAAGAGAAGAACTATGGGAATTACCTGATCTTGTGTCTTAGGTCCATGGCTGGAATCAACAACTTATGCTTCGATTTCTGTTTCGGTGATATCTCAATTCGAGTTCATGAAGAAGCTTGGAGTTGACAGGTGGTGCGGGCTTGAGAGGGACATCGCCCCTGATGGCAAAACACTCGCGGTATGATTTTATTAGAATGATTCTTGAAGTTGCAAGTTGCAACCTCGAGTTAGGGGAATTGAGACGGGTAGTGACCGGCATTAGAGCAGGTTTATTATGATTGTATTTACAAGGGTACATGACTATGTTTTCAGCACAAGGAATATGGTTGTTGATGGTTTATGCCCTGGCTGCGCCCACATCGTCCCGACACCAAGTTCGAGACCAAGTTCTGACCCCTGTACCCAATCTACCTCCATGGATCTTGTCTCTCACTAACCAAGAGCATCAATTCATCTCAACAAATTGACAAAAGAGATGAACCTAGAGTTTGAGGCCTGGGTAGTGTGGACATTGACCTGATGATGAATGTTGTATGGTGGTCAAGTGGTGTCACTTCCCCTCGCCACACACTGCTTAGTCTGCTCATTGAAGGTGCTCGTTGTTGGTGTTTGGCTGCTGCTGCTGCTGTAGGTCAAGGCATGTACGTAGCATCTTCTTGCAATGGATTTTATTTTATGGCTATATACAAATTATTTTGGTATAGATTTGTGATTTTTGTTCTGTCCACTTAACCCAGTATATAGTAGCAGCTTTTGATGTCCTTTCCTCACCGGTGAATGTAAAAAATTATCATGTGTGCAATTTTTAATTTGCAGTCGACGCACCCTACCGTAGAACCTAACACTGTTGGAGATATGCCCTAGAGGCAATCATGTATGATGATATTTCCTATGTGTTTATGAATAAAGATAGTCCTTGGACATTATCAATGATGTGTATCAGCAAGTATGTGACTTGTTTGTGGGACTATGCATTGTATGATGACTGTCCTAAAAGGTCCCTAGTCGAAAGGGCTGTGTGGACACGCAGCCGACTAGACTGGCATATGACACGGTCGATGGCTCGGTCTCACTAGCCATGGAGCATTGGATGCTAACCGGATAATATGGACTTGGAAAGGTCTGGTCGGATTCGACGTAGTCGGATCCGAGTCGAGATAAGATCCGAGTCGGACAGACCCAACTATGAGAGCAACGATATGTCATCTGTGAGTCTCTAGTACAACATATGTTCTATGTCCTAAGACCTGAGCTGACGCATGTACTCGGGATGGTGACAGACTTGCTTTGGGCCGACCAAACGCTACTCCGTGACTGGGTAGTTACAAAGGTAGGTTTCGGGTTTGTCCGGTCCCATGCTGCGAGACATGGTCAAGCAAGATGGGATTTGCCCCTCCGATCAGGAGAGATATACTCTGGGCCCCTAGTGTGATCCGACCAGGAACAGCATGGCCATGCGACAAGGATTATGAGATAATCTGGATTGTGGTCGGTATCACTGGAACGAGAAAAAGAGGTCAGGCTAGCACAAGGATGACATTCTCGCCTTGAGCCCGACAACATATATCGTGCGGCAAAGGGAACAGATGTGTGACACGTTATGCGAGTTCGCCTAACCAGCTTCATAGTTCTGCTTGGTGGTCGGCACGCCTTGCTAGAGGCCGCTACCAACCGTGCAGGTCGGAGGTGATCCGAATCGTGACCAAGCCGACTTGAACCTAAGGTGTCGCGGCAAGGGAAGGAACCTACGAGGTCGGTTCAGAGGACACCGGTCGGATGTGATCCGAACTGGATTAGGAACGTGACCGAGTAGACTTTGGGCTTTAGGATCCGTGGCGAGGCCCAAGTGTTGAGCTGGCGATGGACGCCTATATAAACCGGAGGTGCGGCACACTCGGTGGTTGATCGCTTGCGCCGCGACTAGGGTTTGCATGTGTTGCGAATAGCCACCTCCACTCGCCGATCGCGGTGATCAGACCTAGCAGTCCACCGCACGGTGTTCCTCCTGCACGCGCGGATACCGTTAGAGGCGATGCGCTTGCGCCGCTCCGGCGAACTTGTACGTGGGATCGGACGACCGGCTGTTCGAGGGAGATCGGACGAGGAGGAGACGATCCACGCGGACGCGCTGCCCCAACTCTTCTTCCGCTGCACGGCACTGCGCGTCTAGTGGTGGTTGATCGCTTCGGCGCTGCGACTAGGGTTTGCATGTGTTGCGAATAGCCACCTCCACTAGCCGCCGACTGTGTGATCGGACCTAGCAGTCCGCCGCACGGTGTTCCTCCTGCACACGCGGATACCGTTAGAGGCGGCGCGCTTGCGCCGCTCCGGCGAACTTGTACGTGGGATCGGACGACCGGCTGTTCGAGGGAGATTGGACGAGGAGGAAACGATCCACGCGGACGTGCTGCCCCAACTCTTCTCCCGCTGCACGGCACTGCGCGTCTAGTGGTAACGAACTGTGATCCATCTCCCGTAGCATGTTCCTGGATGTTCTGCGCGTAGGAATTTTTAATTTGCAGTCGACGCACCCTACCGTAGAACCTGACATAGTGGTCAAGTGGTGTCACTTCCCCTCGCCACACACTGCTTAGTCTGCTCATTGAAGGTGTTCTCTGTTGGTGTTTGGCTGCTGCTGCTGCTGTAGGTCAAGGCATGTACGTAGCATCTTCTTGCAATGGATTTTATTTTATGGCTATATACAAATTATTTTGGTATAGATTTGTGATTTTTGTTCCGTCCACTTAACCCAGTATATAGTAGCAGCTTTTGATGTCCTTTCCTCACCGGTGAATGTAAAAATTTATCATGTGTGCAATTTTTTTGACTGTAGTACGAATAGTTGTAACATATTCTCTTTAGCCTTGCAGCTCATAGCATCCGCTTGATTCAGTGAGTTTGATTCAGCTGTACAAGTTAGGAATCCAAAGAAGTTGGCTCAGAATAGATAAATATGTGTCCACGGATTATTCACAGTAATTTGGTTACTTAAATGCCTAGGATTAGATGCATAATATTGCATGAGCACGACAGGACAATTTTGTAAAAAAAATGATCTGACCTGAAGCCTATATGCCATTTAAGCACTGAATTTTTTTCTAACTTCAGAAACCTATAGTTATTTCCTTCTCTCCAATATGCTTTGTCATCAAATATGTGTATTTAAATATGGAACAGCAGAACTATGAGAATTCAGATAAATAAGAATTGTTCATGTTTTACCAACAGGGCATGCGATGATTACTTCGGTGGAGACATATTTAAGAATGATGTTGATCACTGAATGCCCTTGATATCTGCCAAAGTAAAATACCGGAAAAACATTTTCTTTATCCTGCAGGAACAAGCCGGTAGTTATAGGAATTTATCTTTATTTCTCGATATATGCAGACAACGATGTTCACTTAGGTAGTTTTGGAATAATTATCTTTCGTGCTTACTGGAAGGTAGAAATATGGTTGACGATACACACCCATTGGCAAAGTTTGGACCAGAGACAGTTACCTAAAACCATTGCTTCACACCGAGCCGGCCTACTTCCCAAAACTTTTTCAATTTCAGTTTACTGAATAATTTTTTCTTGCTGAAACTAGAAGAAGGGAGCAAGCGACAGAAGATTATGATGTTGCTGCTATTGGGAGACGCAGTAAAATATGGACAAGTTCCTGTATTTTATGGAAGGTGTAGTATTGAAGCTTCTTGCACTGATCTAGAATGGATCTTGACTTCGCCCAAGAGTGAGGTATATTGAGATTAATGGCACATAGTTACATACTGATAGGAGAACTGGTTGCGGCTTGTCATTATTTCCTTGCATCTACAGGTAGCTCATCTACTTTTGGTTCATGCAATGAATATTTCGTGTCTACAGTTTGTCGTGTGCACCTACATATCAAGAAATATTTTATTGGTGCAAATTGATATTTGAATTTTAAATAGGGACGTCAACTTCAAAAAAGCATTAGCAGGCTTGGTAAATGCATGAAGTATTGATCATGAGCTAATGAGCTATGTTAAACAGAGAAGCTTAGAAGGATGCCCAGAACTCACCCATTTCAGTTGAGGACATGCAACCTAAGCCTTCCATGGTTCTGTTAGATGGTTCTTTTAGTTTCCATGGTTGTGTATAGATAATTTGGTTTAAGCACTGATATGTTCAGGTTATAGTTTTTGAGCATCTGATTACTATTCCTTATATATATATTTATGTGCTTTTCCATGGTTTTTCTACTTGGTAGACAAGGGCCTGAAATGCAGCTTGGCCCATTATTTGTTATCAGACATCATGCTTGGTTATTCACAGTAGAGTGCACTAAAAATTCTTTTGATTCCTCAGTGGTACCTAAATTAAATAAAATCTATTGTTCCATATTTTTACTCTTCAAATCATTAGCATTATTTTTGAAGATCTGTTCAGTTAGAAAATTACATATAATATGATCTACCTCGAAATTATAAAGAAATTGTCTCCTCTCTTTAGTTTAGAATATCTGATTTTGTATTCTTTTTCCATTGGTGTGTACCTTATGGTTATTTTACTTGTATAAATAATTGAGGGGCAGCAAAAAGAAATTTATAAAATGAGGGGCGGCATGTATGGGTAACCTGCAGTTATTGTATTCTTAGGCAAGATATAATATTTATTCTTAGATGTAACAGATTGTTGGTATCACATATTATTTCTTTTTTAATATGGTGTCCTCTTGTGCAGGCTTTTTCTATTCAGACATTTGACCACACCAAAGTTTTATTATTTTCCAGAAGGATACAATACAACTGATGAGGCAATTAGTGAACATAGATAACAAGTACAAGGTTTAGAGAAGTTCGGTCAAATGGCAAGGCATTTATTTTAGGACGGAGGGAGTATCTCATAGGCTATTCCATTTTAATGTTGCACTATCCAGGCTTTCAATAAAGGAGATGATTTGGAAGCTCAACATAGAAAATTATTTACTCTAATGCAGATTACATAGCTATCCATGAGAAAATTTAATATACCGGTTTATTTGACTTGAAGGAATATTTGTAGATTTCAATCCTTAGAAAGTTTGAGGGTATCAGCTTTGCAAAATTGATGCTCTTGACGTCTATTATTAATTGATATTTCTATCATTCTATACATCATTTTATGCACTTCACTGAGATGCATTTCTAAGGGTTGAGGAGGAGCTGAAGATTCCGGGTTCGAGACTTCACTGGATGGGAAGGCGGTTTCCGCCATTGTCCCTCGGTGCTAGCCTGCCGTGGCAGCATCACTCACTTGCTCACTGAGAATACGAATTCATGGGGTTGTGAGTTGCTTCAGATTTGTTTTTCATCGCTTTTTAGAGTATTTCTGTTGTATCCCTAACTTGCTTACGCTCTGTTTGGATGTTGACATTGAAGGGCTTGGCATTGAATTGGCTCCAATGCCAAATATCCAAGATATTGATATTGAGTTTCAATGCCAATTCCAGTGTTTGGATGCTCATATATTTGGCTAATGGAATCCAAGAGAAAAAACAATTCCAAATCTTGTTTGGATGGTCAAGCGTTGAATTGCACATGTACAAGTATGAACTTTCATACAAGTATCTTTTGACCAGAAAAAGGGAAGCATGCTCGTGAGGTATGGAAGATAAATACAGCTATTGGTCGTGCTTGCAACAACTCAGCTTCGTGCACCTACAATCAAAGTAGGGGATGCGCACAGAGAGCAGACGCACACAGGACCGGACTTAGGCACACAACGACGGACTCCACGCACACAGCGACAGACACCGGCGACGGGCTTCCGCTGTGCCTTGCCGGAGCGGCCCCGAGCCAGCAGCCATTAAAGGGAGCGGGAGGCACGAAGACCCAGGTAACAGTCGCCGGGCTAGATAGGGTGTGCAGAGATCTAGGTAGTCTCCGCCGGCCTCATGAGGTGGCGGTGGTTCGGCCGGAGCAGGAGCCGAACCCTGCAGTCTTCGAGCTCGGGTCAGCGGCGGAGTCCAGCACCGCTGTGACGCTCGCGGCGACGCGGGCAGCAGGCTACTGTGCCGTTTTGATGGGTGCGCAACGAAGGGGTGAGGGCGAAGGAATCGCGGGCTGGAGCGATTGGCGAATATCAGTGAAAACCGAGGTCAGGGCCTCCGAATTGGTCGGGAGGGACTGCACGTGAAAGAGGGAACGACTCAATATTGAGCCTCGATTCCATGACTCAATGTCAAGCACAACCAAACAACGATATTCGGTTCGGGCAACCAAATGCCAATGTCGAAATCTGGGTCTCAATATCTACATCCAAACGCTGCGTTAGTCATTTTGTAGCTTTGATTTCCAATCTATGTCAGCCTAAATATCCCATGGTCAGCACATTTGCATGGTCAGTAGACATTGACCCTTTTTTATTCAGTGATGGATGAAAAGTCAGAAATGACAATTCTGATGTATTATTCAATTTGAACTAACGTTTAACCTTCCATATTGACGACGGAAATAAATTTTATCCGCTTTATTTATGAAGTGCACGGTCTGTCAGCATATTCTGTAGCTCTTTGAGATGTGAAAGCGCATGTTACATAAGAAATCATTATCTCTGAAGCATACTCACATTGGACCAAGAACTAGGCGAGGTTCAGACTTCAGAGAAATGATAACAAGGTTAGTTCCTCGCTCCTCTGTTGGACTTTTAGTTTCAAGTTCACATAACTTTGATGATTTCTTATCAGCTTCACAAGTTTGTATGTTTGCTGGTTCGTACTTGATATGTGATAAATAGAGTCAAAACAAATTTGGTCATGTTATTGAGGGGTTTGTCTGAACTCCAGCGCAAGGACTTTCTGGTTAAAAAAAGAACTTTTGGTCTCTTTAGTTACAAATTGATTGCAACATCGTGTTAGTCATCCATGGTCTCGAAAAGGATTTGCTAATAACAACAAATAATCTATACCACCACTAACCCTTTACATGATGCAATGTCAGTATATGTTTCACGTCACGTCGCGTCCATTCTCTTAGTGTAGTCAGAGTGTTCATCATTTTTCGCAATTGGCCTGAAAGATATCGAACCTCTAACATGTGGTTGTAAGATGTGGTTTGGTTAAACATTCTATTTACCCACCTTCAGGAGAATTGTAGATGGCATTTGGTTATTCATGTATACCACCAATAGGACTCATGGGATTTATGGATTGTCAATAGCCCTCATCTGATTCCTTGATGTACTTATATCGCTTTCTTTTCAGTCTCCTTTTCATTCGAGCGGGGCGATGAGGGAAAGAACTGGTTGTGGTGAAAGTCAGTTTAGTGCATCAAGGATTGGAGGTTCTGAGATTTGCAAGAGGTGATGGAGGATGTTTAGTTACTTTGGCTCATGATATAGTACTGGTAGATGAGTACAAGCATAAGCTTATTCAAAATCTGAAGTTCCTGACTGCACGAGATATGTACTACCTCTGTTCCTAAATATAATTCTTTTTAGAGATTCCACTATAGAAACTAGATTCAGATGTATATAGACGCCTTTTAGAGTATATGTTCGCTCATTTTGCTCTGTGTGTAGTCTATAGTGAAATCTATTTAGGAACGGAGGGAGTATTTTGTAATCTTTTTTTTTTCTTTTTCTTCCTTTTCATTTTCTTCTACTTATTTTCAATTTGAACGAACGGAGGGAACAACATGAAGATGGGTAGCACTATACAGTTTTATAGCAGTAACATTTTGCGAGCTTCTTAAATTTGGTATCTATGAATAGTTTATTTGTTCGTTTTGATTTATAGCCTTGTAGATGTTCACCTCTCTACCAGATTTCCATAATGGAATGTCGTCCGGTGTATTCGATGGGCAGCTCAGCTTGCACGTGAATTGGATGTGGCAGAGCTTATCTTGGAGCAGACTCAAAAACAGTGGCGGCTAAATTAAGAAGCTCGGAAATTGATAGATCAATCTACGGCCTATTGCTGAGGAGGTAAAGGAGTGCATGCCATCAAGAGAGGAGTTTCAGGGTGGCATGGGTGAGATGCTTGACTAATGGAGCTTCTCTTTGGCTAACTAAAGAGGATTGTGCGAATAAGTTATGTGAAACTTGGACCAGGTACATATCAGATCGTATTCGTGATGTTTTTGGCCTCAGATCGTGCTGAAATGAATGAATAAAACAAAATCCATTCCAACTAAAAAAACATGACTGTTTGAGTTGTCAATAGGAGCATCTATAGCCGGATTTAGCAAATCCGCGCACCCTAAAAGTCCACGGAAGCGCCCAGTTAGTGTCCGTTTTGAGTCTCTATTTGTCCGTTCATGCAATCATACTCCTCATTTTGTCCCTTATATATCCGGTGACGTGCATGTGCTTGATGGAGATGAAGAGAGAGAAAGAAAAGAAAGAAAAGATAGTCCATGGTGGGCCACATCCTACATGGCAGATCGATCATGCACGTCTATGAGTCTCATATACTCCCCATGTTTGGTGTCAATATGAGAGTTTGCGGATAGCCTAGACCAGGGATGATATAAGGCGTCGGGTTGGGTTACCATTTTCCTTCTCTCTCATGTTCGGTCAATGATCGGGTGTGTCCGCAGATTTGAGGGGACCGGCTGTATGTGCTCTAAGATTACTGTGTTTGGTAATATGATGTGTGTTAGCCGACTGTCAAAAAAAAAGTCATGAGTTAGCTTAGACGACATTGTTCTCGGTAATATTAATTCAATGAGTAGTATCTTATCTTTTTTTTCAAAAGTCTATGACAACACACGGACGTTTTACTAGTCAACGATAATATTCATCTTATAATACAACCAATAGCAGGAGGCTGCAACAGCCAAATATGTCTTTCCTAGTAAGTCCAAGAGCATGTCTAGTGAGGCCGTGTGCCTCGGAATTTGTTGCCATCCCTTTGAAGGAGAAAGTGCAGGACTGAAACTCCGAAAGTGAAGATGTAATCTCCCGGATAATATTCCCATGTAGCCCACCTGTTCCGTCCTTGATGTCCTTCATCACTTCCTTGCAATCCGCCGCAACTTCCAGATGTTTGGAGTGAAGAGATCGGCCACCAAAGCTAAGAGCAACTCAGAACAACTCTAGCAGACTCTACATTTTGTCGATTCGTAAAATGTGTTTGTAAGTCATACGGGGACGATTATACAGGCCAAAAATTACGGCGGCAGACTAGAAACCACAATATGACCCCTAAATTTCAAAAAAAGTTGTTTCGCGTAAGAAATTTAAACAATAACTCGCCGGAGCTCGCTCGCATACATGTTTCTTCTTCGCAAATAAGTTCATACACGCCACATACATACATAAAGGTTAGATATGCTAGACAGGGCCTACGCTACCGCATCACTGCAATCCTACGCTACCGCATCACTGCAACAAAATTGAGCTCACCAGAGCTCCTGCGGTAGCTGCCCATCAGCGGCGATCAGTCGGAGTCGAAGGAGTCGAAGCCGAGGTCGACGAAGAGCTTCGCCTGCTCCTCCTTCATCACACGCAGGTCGGCCTCCTTCGATGCCTGCGCCTGCGATGCGTGAGGCCCGAATCGAGGAAGAGCTGCTCATACTCGAGCTCGCGCCGGATGCGCTCTTCCATCTCCTGCAGCTCCCTCGCCGACCGCTTGAGGACGACGCGCTCGAGGAGCTCCTCCTGCCCCGGTGGGAGGTAGTCCTCCGGTCCGATGACGCCTCGGCGCGGCGGCGCATCGGGCACGGCCTCCTCCGTCTCCCTCTTCACCGGAACGAGCCGCGAGCTCGATGCGCCCGCGGATGAGCTCCCCGCGGACCAGTGGCCGGATGAGCTCCCCGCGGACCAGTTGCCGGAGGAGGCGCTGCGGCGACGGGCGCGCTCGAGCTCGAACTCGTCGAGCTCGCGCCGATCGAATGCCGGCGACGGCCGGGCACCCTGGTTGAGCCACCGACGCGGCCCCCGTTTGCGCTCGATGTCATATCTGGCGCGGCGGCGGCGTTCCGCCTCATCCCCCGAGTCGGCCATGGTGGTTAAGGCTCGCCGGCGGCGAGAAATCAAGCGGCGCGGTGGGGAATTGGAGGGGAACGCGGCGGCGGGAGGATAGTGTTTCGACCCGCATTTGCCCCGCAAACCCGCAGTTATAGTGGCTCGGGGGTTGTGTTTACGGGCTGCGGCAAAAAAAATTACGGACCGGACATCGATGCGGGCTCTGATTTGACCAGAAAAATGGGCCAAACCCGTATAATCACCGAAATTATGCGGGTTTGCGCCGGATGCAGGATCTGCTAGAGTTGCTCTAAGATCGGCCGCCAAAGCTAAAGGCTTCTCAGCATGCAAGAGCTTCGAGAGTGGCAGGGTCAGTTACACCGTGGAACTAGGCTGGACACATTGAACACTACGAAATGAAGCTACTCATCTTCACCAAGGTGACACCTCTCTGTCATTTCTCAAAAAACTAAACTAGCAAAGTGGTAAGTGACTCAAACTATATTACCTCATGATTTGAAAATAGTAATGAATAGACCATCGGACAACCTGTAGAAGTGCATGGTCTAGCCAGTGGAACTAAAAAACCGATCTGATGAAACATTAAGATTTATGCGTCAACACAACTAACAATCTCGGCATCATTGCTCAATTACGTCATGTTGTCTTCCACAGAATCCAAACGCAACATTAACAGTAATTAGTTAGTTTTTCTTTGCATTATTTCAGCGATGATATGCATGCCATTTGTGTAGCAGCTACGACGGCATAAAAGAAGATGCTTCTGCTTCTTCCTGGTGATGTCATGAGCAGCAGACACTATCCTATGCTAAAGTTAAAAAAGACAAGCTTCGTTAAATGCCAATATCAATATAAGAAATCATAGTGCAATGGTAAGCTAAGCATCAGAGAATTTCATATTATATACTTATGTTCACAACAGGGGACAGGAGGAATCCTATCTCTAGGCTGGAACAAGTTTGTTAAAGCTGATTTGGAACCGCAAGAATAAAGCATCCAAGAATACAGTGGATGCATCAGCTAGTAATAAAATGGTGTTATCACGAACCATGTACTAACAAGCTTATTAAAATAAGAGTTGTGAGTTCATAAGTCCTGCAGAAGTATACAAAATCCTGACATCATATTTTCAATCTACAAAATAAAAAGAACATCTACCGATATAAAAAGACACAAAGGGGAAGATCCAATTAATCTCGGCCATCAATTCATGTCAATCCAACGATCTAGACTGCTTCAACGTCGAGCGCTCAACAAGTTTAATAACACGCAAATAATATCCTACTTAATATCCGCATGCATTTAATATACTTCTAAATTAACGTGCATTGCACGTACACATTAACTAGTGCACATAAGTATTCAAAATTCTCAAAAGAAAATCCAAGTGTCCCACATACTTTAGGTGACCTGCCATTTTCATACTCCCTCCTTCCCACAAAAATAGACCACCTAAGTTTGTCTAACCCTAGCGCGGCACCTTCCGCCCCCTCCTCACGGTCGTCCTCCCCGGCCGCCGCCAGGCAAAGCCTGGCCAGCATCGGTGCCGGCAGGGCCCTGCTCCCACCCACTCAGCTTCGGGGTCGGCGCGGGACTGCCCCTCCGAGCATTGGGATGCCGTGGGGTCTAATGGCACGGCGACACGTTTCTTGGCGGCGGTGTCCCACTGCTCGGCGGTGCGGTGACGTCCGGGTGCCCAGGCGCGGTGTGGCGGCTGCGAGGTTAAGGCCCTCTGGTGGAGGCGTGCGGATCGGCTTCCAGCCAGATCTGGCCAGCTCTGTGGCCAGGGTGCGACGAGCGGCGTGGGGGTGGTTTGGTGGCCCGACTGGGTCGCTGATGGGCGGGTGCCCGATGGCAACTGCAACTACGTCGGTATTTCCCCGGAGAGGAAGGGATGATGTAGCACAGCGAAGGTAGGTATTTCCCTCGGTTATGAAACAAAAGTATCGAACCAGTAGGAGAACCAAGCAACACAACGTAAACAGCCCCTGCACACAAACAACAACACCTCGCAACCCAGCGATTTAAAGGGGTTGTCAATCCCTTCCGGGGTACGGCGCCTCAAGATAGGCAAGCGGACGTGAGGTAAACTGTAGTAGATTGATAGATCGAACGCCAAATAGAATAAATAAAAATAAAACGCAGCAAGGTATTTTTGTTTTTTTGGTTTAATAGATCTGAATAAAAATGCAAAGGAAAAGTAGATCGCACGGAAAATATATGAGAAAGAAGACCCGGGGGCCATAGGTTTTACTAGTGGCTTCTCTCGAGAAAAATAGTAAACGTTGGGTAAACAAATTACTGTTGGGCAATTGATAGAATTTCAAATAATTATGACGATATCCAGGCAATGATCATTACATAGGCATGACGTCCAAGATTAGTAGACCGACTTCTGCCTGCATCTACTACTATTACTCCACACATCGACCGCTATCCAGCATGCATCTAGTTTATTAAGTTCATGGAAAAAACGAAGTAATGCAATAAGAAAGATGACATGATGTAGACAAGATCTGTTTATCTATATGGCGGTAGATATAGATCTCGTCTTTTTATCCTTAGTACAATGATACATACGTGCCGTTTCCCTTTCTGTCACTAGGATCGAGCACCGTAAGATCGAACCCACTACCGGGCACCTCTTCCCATTGCAAGATAAATAGATCAAGTTGGCCAAACAAAACCCAAATATTGGAGAAGAAATATGAGGCTATAAGAGATCATGCATATAAGAGATCAAAGAAACTCAAATAACTTTCATGGATATAAAAAGATATAACTGATCATAAACTCGAAGTTCATTAGATCCCAACAAACACAACGTAAAAGAGTTACATCATATGGATCTCCAAGAGACCATTGTATTGAGAATTCAGCGAGAGAGAGAGAGAGAGAGAGAGAGAGAGAGAGAGAGAGAGAGAGAGAGAGAGAGAGAGAGAGAGAGAGAGAGAGAGAGAGAGAGAGAGAGAGAGAGAGAGAGAGAGAGCCATCTAGCTACTAACTACGGATTCAAGGTCTACAAAGAACTACTCACGCATCATCGGAGAGGCACCAATGGAGGTGGTAAACCCCATCCGAGATGGTGTCTAGATTGGATCTGGTGGTTCTGGACTCTGCGGCGGCTGGATGAATATTTCATCGACTCCCCTAGGGTTTCTGGAATATTTGGGTATTTATAGAGCAAAGAGACGGTCCGGGGGGTACCCGAGGTGGGCATAACCCACCCAGGCGCGCCAGGGCCTCCTGGCGCGCCCTGGTGGGTTGTCCCCTCCTCGGGACTCCCCCCAGGTGCAACTAGGGCCCATCTGCTTCCTTTTGGCCCATAAAAAATCATCATGACGTTTCGTGGCATTTGGACTCCGTTTGATATTGATTTCCTGCGATGTAAAAAACATGAAAAAACAGCAACTGGCACTTGGCACTATGTCAATAGGTTAGTACCAAAAAAAGATATAAAATGACAATAAAATGATTATAAAACATCCGAGATTGATAATAAAACAACATGGAACAATCAAAAATTATAGATACGTTGGAGACGTATCAGCATCCCCAAGCTTAACTCCTACTCGTCCTCGAGTAGGTAAGTGATAAAAACAAAATTTTTGATGTGGAGTGCTGTTCATCAAGTCATATCATATTATTTTCTTTATAGCATGGACATTTGGACTTTTATGTGATTCAAAGCAATAGTCTAGTTTTGACATAATAATTTAGATACTCAAGCATATCAACAAGCAACCATGTCTTTCAAAATATCAACGCTAAAATAAGTTATCCCTAGCCCATCATGCTCAAATATTGATCCATTCATGAAATACACTCTAATATTAACTATACCCAATACTTGAGCACGATAATATTGCCTCCTAGTTGGTGCTTTTTATGAGAGAAGATGGAGACTCAAATTTCAAAATAAAAATTGCATAAAGTAAAAGAGAGGCCCCTTCGCAGAGGGAAGTAGGGATTTGTAGAGGTGCCAGAGCACAAAGCAAAAAGATTAGAGATAAAAACATTTTGGGAGGTGTATCCATCCCACCAACGAAAATGACTTAGAGTTCCCAACACTTTCCATGCTAGATATGCCATAGGCGGTTCCCAAATAGAAAATAAAGTTTATTCCTTTTCCACCATACTTTCACTTTCCATGGCTAACCGTATCCACAGGTGCCCTCCATACCAACACTTTCCAAGGAATTTATTATTTGATAACATAAAGTAAATATTTTTTTTTTGCATTTCGGGACTGGGCATCCCTAAGACCATTGCCTTACTCTCGTGCAATGTCAAGTGAATAAACACTCATCTTGACAATAACACATCCAGCATGGAAAAATATTAGCCACTTGTTACCGTTCCGCGAGCGAAACAAACACACAAAAGAGAAGTTTATTTTGAAAATTAGAGACGGCACATGCAAATTTGCTTAGAACGGCAAAAGAATACCGCATATAGGTAGATATAGTGGACTCATGTGGCAAAGCTGGTTTAAAGGATTTTGGATGCACAAGTAGAGATAATACTTAGTGCAAAATGAAGGCTATCAAAAGATTGGGAAGCGACCAACCAAGAAACGAATAATCTCATAAGCAAGCATTAAGCATAATTAATAATCGAATAATGCACCACAAGTAGGATATAATTTTCATTGCATGATTATTGACTTTCGTGCATGCATAGGGAATCACAAACCTTAACACCAATATTCTTACTAGAGCACAATTACTCATCAACATAACTCATATAACACATCATCATATCTCAAAAGTATTACTAAGAATCAAGTTTATTTTGTCCAATGATCTTCATGGAATTTTCTTTTACTTTATCCTTCTTGGATATATATCACTTTGGGACTAATTTTCATGTGTTGCTTTTCATAAGCTCAAACAAATATAAGTGAAGATCATGAGCATAACAAAATTTCTTTCTCTCAAAATAATTTAAGTGAAGCAAGAGAGAATTTCTTCAAAATTTTACTAGCTCTCAAATAAATATAAGTGAAGCAAGAGAGCATTTCTTCAAAAATAACAAAGCACACCGTGCCCAAAAAGATATAAATGAAGCACTAGAGCAAGTCCTAGCTCATAAAAGATTTAAGTGAAGCATAGAGAGCAATTCTAACAAGTCATGATATAATTTTGGCTCTATCAAATAGGTGTTTCCAGCAAGGATTGATGACTTAAAACACAAAATAAAACAAGCAAAGACACATATCATACAAGACGCTCCAAGCAAAATACATATCATGTGACGAATAAAAATATAGCCTCGAGTAAAATACCAATAGTTGTTGGAAGAAAGCGGGATGCCACTCGGGGGCATCCCCAAGCTTAGTTGGTTGCTCATTGTTGGAATAATAGCTTGGGATGCCGGGGCATCCCCAAGCTTAGGCTCTTACATCCTTCCTTCATCCATCATAAGATAACCCAAAACTTGAAAACTTCAATCACACAAAACTCAACAAAACCTTCGTGAGATCCGTTAGTGTAAGAAAAATAAACCACTACTATAAGTGCTGTATCAAACCAATTATTATTTTGTTTTTGTATTATATCTACAGTATTCCAACTTTTCCATGGCAAAAACTCATCAAAGAAAACCATA
Source organism: Aegilops bicornis (assembly GCA_021605145.1). Taxonomy (NCBI): domain Eukaryota; kingdom Viridiplantae; phylum Streptophyta; class Magnoliopsida; order Poales; family Poaceae; genus Aegilops; species Aegilops bicornis. The sequence goes on along the minus strand of CM038671.1, from coordinate 193,134,906 downwards.
GAGCCATCAAAATAAACACACAACACAAAGAAAACAGAATCTGTCAAAACAGAACAGTTTGTAGCAATCTGATTTGTTCGAATACTTATGGAACTCTACAAATTCTGAAAAACTAGGACAACCTAGATAATTTGTATATTGATCTTTTGCAAAAATAATTAGCATTTTATCATGTTCTGGTGAATTTTGACAATTATTTTCGTGAGCATGAAGTTTCTGTCTTTTTTAGCAAGATCAAGCAACTATCACCCAAGAAGATCCTATTGGTTCTACTTGGCACAAACACTAAATAAAACATAAAAAACACAATCATAACAGTAGCGTAATTGTGCTAACACTCAAGAACAGAAAGCAAAAAAGCAAAAATAAATTTTATTCATTGGGTTGCCTCCCAACAAGCGCTATAGTTTTACGCCCTTAGCTAGGCATAAAGCAAGGATCTAAGTTTTGTCATCTTTCTTCTTCTTAATTTTCTTGGGGGTATTTTTATCAGGAGGTTTTGTAAACACAACATAAAACATATTATCCATAGAAACTTTAGCATTCCTTAGTTGATTTTCATCATAACCCCTTTGATTTCCCGCTACAATCCAAGAATAGTGGTTATTAACATTATTAAAAACTTGTTGGATTATATCTAGAACGGGGGCCTCCTTTTTAAGATTCTCATCAATGAACTTATTGTCCCTAAGCAAATGCCTTAATTTCATGGTCACTATTGTAAAGAATTTCATCAATCACGGGTTTTTCACGATTCATACCATAAAAGTCAAAGATTTCCCTAGCTTCCTGAATTATGTAGTCAAACTCGTTCATAAGAACGAGAGTGGCCAACTTTTTAGCCCTAGGATTCTTTATATCGGGGAGCTCAAAAAACAATATTTGCAAAGTAGTATGGGTACGAATAAATTTACTTTCAAGTTTCGGAACTTGTGCTGAAATAGCATCCGCATAAGATCTAGTAGTTCTAAGTATTGGAGCATCATCAAGACTTAGATTTCCAACACAATTGAAAAATTCTTGGATAGGTTCTTTTCCCATAATGTTCGCTTGCCCCAAGATAAAAGTTTTAGCATCCAGATTGCATGTATGTCCAATCTTAAGAGTCAGGCCATCATCTGTTGGTGCCATACCGAAATCACTCATGATTGCAAGCAAAGAATAAATCTGACAAGAAAATGACGAACGGAAAAAGAGAGGCGAATAAAACGAAAAAATTTGTGAAGTGGGGGAGAGGAAAATGAGAGGCAAATGGCAAATAATGTGAATTGCAAGGAGATGGGATTTATGATTAGGAACCTGGTTATGTTGAAGATCCTCCCCAGCAACGGCGCCAAAACTTCTCCTTGATGGCAGCTGCAACTACGTCGGTATTTCCCCGGAGAGGGAGGGATGATGTAGCACAGCGAAGGTAGGTATTTTCCTCAGTTATGAACCCAAGGTATCGAACCAGTAGGAGAACCAAGCAACACAACGTAAATAGCCCCTGCACACAAACAACAACACCTCGCAACCCGACAAGTTAAAGGGGATGTCAATCCCTTCCGGGGTACGGCGCCTCAAGATAGGCAAGCGGACGTGAGGTAAATTGTAGTAGATTGATAGATCGAACGCCAAATAGAATAAATAAAGATAAAATGCAGCAAGGTATTTTTGTATTTTTTTTGTTTGATAGATCTGAAAAAATGCAAAGGAAAAGTAGATCGCAAGGCAAATATATGAGAAAGAAGACCCGGGGGGCGTAGGTTTCACTAGTGGCTTCTCTTGAGAAAAATAGCAAACGGTGGGTAAACAAATTATTGTTGGGAAATTGATAGAACTTCAAATAATTATGAAGATATCCATGCAATGATCATTACATAGGCATCACGTCCAAGATTAGTAGACCAACTCCCGCATGTATCTACTACTATTACTCCACACATCGGCCGCTATCCAGCATGCATCTAGTGTATTAAGTTCATGGAAAACGGAGTAATGCAATAGGAACGATGACATGATGTAGACAAGATCCGTTTATCTATATGGCGGTAGATATAGATCTCATCTTTTTATCCTTAGTAGCAACGATACATACGTGTCGTTTCCCTTTCTGTCACTAGGATCGAGCACCGTAAGATCGAACCCACTACCGGGCACCTCTTCCCATTGCAAGATAAATAGATCAAGTTGGCCAAACAAAACTCAAATATCGGAGAAGAAATACGAGGCTATAAGAGATCATGCATATAAGAGATCAAAGAAACTCAAATAACTTTCATGGATATAAAAAGATATAACTGATCATAAACTCAAAGTTCATCAGATCCCAACAAACACATCGCAAAAGAGTTACATCATATGGATCTCCAAGAGACCATTGTATTGAGAATTCAGCGAGTGAGAGAGAGAAAGCCATCTAGCTACTAACTACGGACCCGAAGGTCTACAAAGAACTACACACGCATCATCGGAGAGGCACCAATGGAGGTGGTGAACCCCATCTAAGATGGAGTCTAGATTGGATCTAGTGGTTCTAGACTCTGCGCGGCTGGATGAATATTTCGTCGACTCCCCTAGGGTTTCTGGAATATTTGGGCATTTATAGCGCAAAGAGGCAGTCCGGGGGGTGTCCGAGGTGGCCACAACCCACGAGGGCGTGCCAGGGCCTCCTGGCGTGCCCTGGTGGGTTGTCCCTCCTGACTCTCCCAGGTGCAACCAGGGCCCATCTGCTTCCTTTTGGCCCATAAAAAATCATCGTGAAGTTTCGTGGCATTTGGACTCCGTTTGATATTGATTTCCTGCGATGTAAAAAACATGGAAAAAACAGCAACTAGCACTTGGCACTATGTCAATAGGTTAGACCAAAAAAATATATAAAATGACTATAAAATGATTATAAAACATCCAAGATTGATAATAAAACAGCATGGAACAATAAAAAATTATATATACGTTGGAGACGTATCAGGGCCCTCGATGAGGTGCGCCAGTTCGGCTGGCGCCATGTGTGGGCGACCGCGGTGGCTAGGGTCTTGTTGGCGGCGTGGATCTGCTGCAGTTTGGGCAGGGCCTGACATGGTGGAGCTACCAGAGCTCCTCCGGGTGGGTGCGGGGCGGCCCACTGCCCGCTTGCGGCGGGGATCTATGTCACTGACGGACAGTTTGGGGCGACACAGATCTGTTTTGCGGTGGTGGATGGCGTCCGATGGAGTGCAGGTGCAGGGGGCCGACCTAGTTCACTGGTATGACGTCACGTTAGTGCCCTCCTTCCTAGCTGCTCCATTGCGGCATCAGTCCGAGTACGCACCTGTGTTGATGCTATGTTGTAGGTCAGATCAACATTGATGGTCAGGGGTGTGCCGGCATGCGAGTTTGACTGGGGCAAAGGTCAGGGACCAGTGCTGGGGCTTGCTCGGCAGTGGTCATCGGTAGTCACAAGGCCTGTTGCCCACGTTCCACGGGGACTGACCCGGGACGCAGGCGTGGACGCCTCCTACCATGGAGGCGATCACCCAGGCCATGTGGCTGATGACGAGCTAGGAGCGGAAAGAGGCCCCTTCCACTCCTCTCACCGTGGTTGTGCGTTATGATGTCGATAGTTGGCGATGACCCGAGACATGGATGCCGAGGCGGCGGCTCTGGACAGTGGTCTGTATGGTGGCTTTCCGGCAGACTCCATGGCAACAGTGGTGGTTATGTTTCTTGACCGTCCGGGCGGCGAGGGGTGTAGTGGTGGATGGTTCAGGCACTCTGTCTGTGGCAGTGGCGGTGCCCAGATCTGGATCTGGTGGCCGGTTCTTGCAATGACTGGTCTCGGGGCCTCTTGGTGGCACAGGTGACCTGCCGAGCGAAAGCTTAGCGCTTTGGTGTCGGTGGCACCGACATCTGTCGGCGTCGTTATCTTCTTGAAGATGTTGTCGTGGTTCCCCTCTTCGTGCTGAGTCTCCGGGTGAAAATCCCTGTCCTTTTGGGCTCGGTGGCGGTGTTGCTTTCGTTCCCCTCCTGAGGGTGTTATCGTGGAGGCTAGGTGTCTTAGATCATGTCATGGTGTTGTAATCTGGTCGTCTTGTGTTTAGTTGTGCGGCAACGTAGTCGTTTGCAGTTATGTTGGCCATTTATTTTGGAATCTGTCCTCTCAGAGGGCTATCCCACCACATTGTATCGTTCACTCGTGTAACTTGGTGTTGTTGCTTTATATATAAAGCAGGGCGAGAGCCTGTTTCAAGAACTAGATATAACCATGTTGATAACTATAGAATGAACAACCTGATAATAACTACATAATTGCTATGTTCGTAATTACTAAATAATAACCATTTTTGGTAACTATAACATATGCAGCCTAGTACCTAAACATGTTCGTGACTTCAACATATAATAACCATATTGATAACTTTAACAAATGCAACCTGGTAACTATAATATAACAAAGCATACTTCAAAAATTTGGACTGGTGGCCTCACTTGATTCACATACACACAATAAGCTCCCGATTAGAAAACATACATGAAAGAATGTTGCTCTAGTTGGCTTCTTTGTTTCAACAAAGGTCTTAGTGTTCCGCAAAAAAAACTAAGGTCTTATTGAAAAGAATCAGCGGAGACATGGGTGCCTTAGTAAAAAATTGAGTTGTTCCATGTAACACCCCAAATTTGGCCATTTCTTATTCTTTGGAATTTATTTGGCTTTCATTTGGAGTAATTTGAATTTGCATTTGAACTTGGTCTTTGGATCTTTTTCAGAAAGGTGAATTGGACTTAATCCAAAATTCTTCTCCCAACCTCTCGTGACTTGACGCAAATATCTTCCTTTGCACATTCAACCTACCCATAATTCTTCTTTCTATTAAGCATTATTTTTCCTCTAAAAAGAATGACCTTTTGCACCTTCTTCCAAAGGTAAATTCATTTTTGTTGATCCCTTGACCTTCCAACAAATTTCTATGATCTCCTATACTCAAACCATCCATACCAGAAACACTCATTGTCATGTGAGAATTTTGAACACATTGACCAATTTCCAATTCTAGCTAGATTTCACCTTTGAACTACAATTATATTTTCCCTTGTTCTGTTTGTCATGAGATTTGGTCAGCTTGTACACATTAGGTAATGCATGCCACCCACCAAAACCTAGCTTCAACCAATTAGATGTTGGAGCTACGCTTTTGTCCAAAGATTGCGACCAGAAACTTTAAATCAGGATACCTCTCACCTCCCTTCACAATGTTCTCTAAAACTTTGCCAGTAGGCTCCAGTCACAAGGGTGCGCACGTGTGACATGGTAGGGCGCACCAAATCGTGGCACAGTGGTCGGTCCACGTGGTTACCACAATGAATGTCGGCCAAAACTGCGCTTTGGCGCCTTTGCCACACGCGCGCGACCAGTCTAGAGTGCATGCTCACACACCAACGCGCCAAGCTATCCACTGCGGTGCCACAACATTGAAGCCGGCCTCTTCCCCATGCTCGCTTCCTTCCCTCACCATGACACGCATCCCGCGAAGAGCATAGTGCTCCACTGCAGCGACATTGTGATACGTCTCCAACGTATCTATAATTTTTGATTGTTCCATGCTGTTATATTATCATTCTTGGATGTTTTATAATCATTTTATAGTCATTTTGTATCATTTTTTGGTACTAAACTATTGACATAGTGTCAAGTGCCAGTTGCTAGTTTTTGCATGTTTTTTACAACGTAGGAAATCAATATCAAACGGAGTCCAAACACCGCGAAACTTTTTGTGGATTTTTTTATGGACCAGAAGACCACCAGTGGGCCAGAGAAGCACCTGGGGGGGGTGCCCCGAGGGGGCACAACCCACCAGGGCGTGCCTGGGGGCCCAAGCGCACCCAGGCGGGTTGTGCCCACCTCAGTGGCCTCCCGCACCCCTCTTTACCCTATAAATTGACAAATATTCCAAAAACCCTCGGGGTTAACCTAGATCAGAAGTTCCGCCGCTGCAGGCCTCTGTAGCCACCGAAAACTAATCTAGACCCTTTCCAGAACCCTGCCGGAGGGGGAATCATCTCCATTTGCCATCTTCATCATCCCGGCAGCCACCACGATGAGGAGGGAGTAGTCCACCCTCGGGGCTGAGGGTTTGTACTAGTAGCTATGTGTTTAATCTCTCTCTCTTGTGTTCTTGAGATTGCACGATCTTGATGTATCGCGGGCTTTGTTAATATAGTCGGATCATATGGTGTTTTCCCCTCATCTTGTTGTGATGAATTGAGTTTTTTCCTTTGAGATTTCGTTGTTATCGAATTGAATACTTCTATGGATTTGAGAGCACTTGATATATGTCTTGCATATGAATACTCGTGTTGACAATGGGGTATCATATTGATTCACTTCATATGTGTTTTGGCACTCAACTTGTGGACTCCCGTGGTGACATTGGTGTAATCTATGCGTAGGGGTTGATGCACGTTCTCGTCTTTTGTTTCTCCAATAGAAATCTTGGGGCACTCTTTGAAGTTCTTGGTGTTTGATTGAGTATTATGAATCTGAAATTATTTGGTGTTATTTTAGTACAAACTCTTGAATAGATCAATCGGAAAGAATAGCTTCGAGGTGGTTTCATACCCTACAAATGATTTCTTCGCATGTTCTCCGCTAGATAGGAAATTTGGAGTGATTCTTCGTTGCACGTTGAGGGACAGTTGTATGATCCAATTATATTAACATTGTTGAGAGATTGCACTAGCGAAGGTACGGGCCCTAGGCCTCATTTTCAAGCATTGCAATACCATTTTTGTGCCCGTTTACTATTTGCTACCTTGCTGTTTTTATGTATTCAGATTATAAAAATATATTTCTACCATCAATATTAAACTTTTATCACCATCTCTTCGCCGAACTAGTGCACCTATACAATTTGCCATTGTATTGGGTGTATTGGGGACATAAGAGATTTCTTGTATTTGGTTGCAGGGTTGTTTGAGAGAGACCATCTTCATCCTACACCTCCCACGGATTGATGAACCTTAGGTCATCCACTTGAGGGAAAATTGCTACTGCCCTACAAGACCCTGCGCTTGAAGGCCCAACACGAGTCCACAAGAATAAAGTTGCGTAGTAGACATCAAGCTCTTTTCTGGCGCCGTTGCCGGGGAGGTGAGTGCATGAAGGTATATCTTTAGATCTTGCAATCGAATCTTTTAGTTTCTTGTTTTATCACTAGTTTGGTTTATAAAAGAAAACTACATAAAAATGGAACTGAGGTTGCATTATATTATTGATCATCTTTATAATATCTTTCTTGAAAATGATGGATTGGAAAATTGTGCTCAATTGTTAGAGAACAAGTCAATAAAATATTAGGCACAAAATATTTGAATGATGAGCATGATTGCAATGTTGTTAGTATGAATTCTTTGAATATCCTTGATGCTAATGATATGCAAATCCATAAGCTTGGGGATGCTATGTTTGATGAAGATGATATTTTTAGTCCCCCAAGATTTGATGTGCAAATTTGTTATAATGATTGCATGCCTCCTATTTATGATGATTATAATGATGAAAGTGGGTATGGAGAGGTCATGACTTTATTTATGATGAATCCACCATTTTGTATGAGGCTTCAATTGACTATGATAGCAAACTTGCTATCTATGATGATTATGGTGATGACATATATGCTATAAAGAATAATGATAACCATGAAACTTGTCATCATGATTTTAATTTTCACTCCCATGATAGTTATTTTGTTGAGTTTGGTCCCACTACTATTGATGAGAATAAATTTGCTTATGTGGAGAGTAACAAAATTTCTATGCTTATGCATCATGAAAAGAATGATTTATGTGATGGTTATATTGTTGAATTCATTCATGATGCTACTGAAAATTATTATGAGAGAGGAACGTATGCTTGTAGATATTGCAATAATATCAAGTTTCCTCTCTATGTGTTGAAAATCTTGAAGTTATGCTTGTTTTGCCTTCCTATGCTAGTTGATTCTTGTTCCCATAAGTTATTTGCTCACAAAATCCCTATGCATAGGAAGTGGGTTAGACTTAAATGTTCTAGTCATATGCTTCATGATGCTCTCTTTATGTTTCAATTCTTATCTTTTATGCGAGCATCATTGAAATCATCATGCCTAGCTAAAAGACATTAAAGAAAAGCTCTTGTTGGGAGACAACCCAACACTTTTACCTACTTTTTTTTGTGTGTTCACATGATTAAGCTACTGTAGTAATCATGTTTTATTTCTTTTGTTTAAATAAAGTGCCAAGTAAAGCCTTGGGATAGTGTGGATGATAGTTGACTTGATTCTATCTAAAAACAGAAACTTTTGCGCCCAGTCCAGGAATTTTGGAAATTCACTGGAGCGTGATAAGCTTCTGAATTTTCTTCAGATGATAGATATACAAATTACCCAGGTTTTCCTATTTTTCAGAATTTTTGGAGTAGCATAAGTATGGTAGTTATCCAGATCATTACAGACTGTTCTGTTTTTGACAGATTATGTTTTCAATGCATAGTTTGCTTGTTTTCTAGTTTATATGGCTTATATTACTCAATATAAATTGTGGAAATGATATGCTACAGTAGGCGTTGTGTGAAAACAATTATGAATCTTGTCTTTGACAGTACCAAAGCGAATGATTTGCTCTTTATCATACTAACCTATCTCACGAAGTCCCGTTAAGTTTTGCGTGTTTGAAGTTTTCAAGTTTTGGGTGGATGTCGATATGAGGAGAATAAGGAGTAACAAGACGCTAAGCTTGGGGATGCCCAAGGCACCCCAAGGTGGTATTCAAGGAAGTTCCAAGCAACTAAGCTTGGGGATGCCCCGGAAGGCATCCCCTCTTTCGTCTCCAACATTATCGATAACCTCACTTGGAGCTATGTTTTCATTCGTCACATGATATGTGTTCTGCTTGGAGCGTCAATTTATTTTGTTAGGATTTGCTTGCTGTTATTTAGAATAGTGGTTTGCATCTTTTTTTTTCAATAAAAATATCAAGTATATCCTTTGCCATGCTTATTTTACAAGTCTACATGTTGCTGTTTGAAAACAGAAAGTTTACCGCTGTTGCAAAAATTCCCTAGAAAATTTAGAATGTGATAAAATGTTGAAACTTTTTGCATAGTAAGCTCTGATAAATTTTCTAAATGTGGAAATTTTTTCATGAGTTTGAGAAGTATTGATACTCTTGCATTCTTTACACATTGTACTATTTTTGCATATTGTTGTTATGTTTGCATATGTTTGCTTGTTTAATGATTCTATTTGAGGATAGGGGTATTAAATATGCAGAGGCATTTAGTATGCAATGTTGAATAATAATTTTAGTGATTTGCTACAGTACAGAATGATAAGATTTTTGCATTGATTTATACTAACTTACCTCACGAGTTCTTGTTGAGTTTTGTGTGGATGAAGCTTTAGAGATTTAGGAAAACCGTGGTATAAAAGGAATTAAGGAGACACAAAAGATCAAGCTTGGGGATGCCCAAGGCATCCCAAGATAATATTTCAAGAAGTCTCAAGCATCAAAGCTTGGGGATGCCCCGGTAGGCATCCCACCTTTCTTCATCAACAATTATCGGTTAGTATCGGTTGAGCCTAAGTTTTTTGCTTCTTCACATGATGTGTGCTATTCTTAGAATGACATTTTATTTTGTTTTTTCTTGCTGTTTTTATAAAATTCTTAGATCTGAAAGTTTTAAATAATAGAGAGTCCTCACATAGCTACCTATTTACTTAACTACTCGCTTGATCTTCACTTATATTTTTTTGGAGTAGCTTGGCATTTCCTCTAGTGCTTCACTTATATCTTTTTGAGCATGGTGTGCTTTAGTATTTTTGAAGAAATTCTCTCTTGCTTCACTTAAATTAATTTGAGAGAAAGAAATATTATTCTCATGATCTTCACTTATATTTGTTTGAGCTTTTCAAAAGCAACACATGAAATTAGTTCCAAAGTGATAGATATCCAAGAAGGATATAATAAAAACTTTCATGAAGATCATTGGACAAAATAAACTACATTCCTTGTAATATTTTTGAGATGTGATATGTGAGTCATGTTGATGAGTAATTATGCTTTAGTAAGAATATTGGTGTTAAGGTTTGTGCTTCCCTAAGTAAGCATGAAATTCAATAGATGTGCAATGAAATTACATCCTACTTGTGGTGCATTATTCGGTGTTAGTTATGCTCAATGCTCGCTTATGAGATTATTCGTTTCTTGGTTGGTCGCTTCTCAATCTTTTGCTAGCCTTCATTTTGCACTAAGTATGATCACTACTTGTGCATCCAAAATCATTTAAACCTGTTTTGCCACATGAGTCCACCATACCTAACTATATGTGATATTCTTTTGCCGTTCTAAGCAAATTTGTATGTGCCATCTCTAATTTTCAAAATAAATTTCTCTTTTGTGTGCTCGTACCACTCGCGAGGCGGTGAGGGGTGGCCAATATTTTCCATGCTAGATGTGTTATTCTCACGATGACTGTTTATTCACTTGTCATTCCACGAGAGTAAGGCAAAGGCATTAGGGATGCCCAGTCCCGAAATGAAAAATGAATTTACTTTATGTTATCAAATAATAAATTCCTTGGAAAGTGTTGATATGGAGGGTACCCGTGGATACGCTTAGCCAAGGAAAGTGAAAGTATGGTGGAAAAAGGAATAAACTTTATTTTCTATTTGGGAACCACCTATGATATATCTAGCATGGAAAGGGTTGGGAGCTCTAAGTCGTTTTCGTTGGTGGGAAAAGTATCCCTCTCAAAATGTTTTTATCTCTCAATTTTCGCTTTGAGCTCTGGCACCTCTACAAATCCCTACTTCCCTCCGCAAAGGGCCTTTCTTTTACTTTATGCAATTTTTATTTTTAATTTGAGTTTCCATCTTCTCTTATAAAGCACCTACTATGGGGCACTATGATCGTACTTGAGCATTGGGTGTAGCTAATATGCGAGTGTGTTTCATGAATGGATCAATGATTGAGCATGATGGGCTAGGGATAACATATTTTAGCGTTGATATTTTGAAAGACATGGTTGCTTGTTGATATGCTTGAGTATTTAAGTCCTCATGTCAAAACTAGACTATTGCTTTGAGCCATATAAAAGTCCAAATGTCCATGCTACAAAGAAAAGAATATGAGATGACATGTTAGGCAACATTCCACATCAAAAATTCAGTTTTTTTTATCATTTACCTACTCGAGGACGAGCAGGAATTAAGCTCATTGCCATTACAACAGTCGCTTCTATCTCCCTGCACATCATCGCATTCCACTTAAACCCCCTCCCCCAGCTACCCCTTGCCTAACTCGCTCCAGAAATGCCTGAGCCCATGTGCCCCTCACCTCCATCGGCAGCAGCAGCTCCGCCTTGATGCTCGTCTATAAATATCCTACATTCCTCCTCTTCGTGCACAGATTGTTCAAGATTCACCTCCAATTAAAGTTTAGAGCCACAAGGGAGAGACATGAGGGCCTCCTCGCTCGAATCCATTCGAGGGCATCATTGCGCTACTCCACCATCGAGCACCACCTCTAGTCGAGCTCTTGCTTGGATTCCTTATCCCCTAGATCTCATTCATCCTCCTGCACCTGCTCGTGAGCTCACCCGAGCTTATCGCTGCTGGGAACCTTGCCGGCATATCCCACCCAATGAGCACCGATGCAGAGAGGACATGTCCATAATTGTTCCACCATCTCCCTTTCAGCTCTGGCCACCTACATGTTCATCGTCGCCTTCCCTTCTATTCCTCACCTTCCTGAGCCTAGACGAGCTTCCTTACTGTCACAACCATTGCTGGTGTGCGTCGCCGCCTCTGCTCCCTCTCTTTCCTCTGTTTAAACCTGATCCGGCCCCACTTTCAGCCACTCATACACAACCCAAATCCGTATGATTGGAAGCATATAGGCAAAATATGCGTTTGACTGCGCCTTCTATGAATTCTTTAAATTCAACTAAAAACCAGATTTCACCCAACTTTGACCATCTATAACTTTTTATCTATAAGCTCGATTGACTTGATTTTTTTGCAGTGTGCTTATTATTAAAATACTATCCAGAAAGTATCTTTTGCTATTTTTGGAGATGTGTAGCTATGATAGGCAATAACTATTGCTTTATTTGTTATTTAAAAATGTTTCTCAAAGTATTTTCAGCAGGAGAAGAACTTGTTGTTGAAGATCCAGAGTAAGCTTGACTAGCACCTTCACCAAGGCAAGCTTCAACGGTCATTGTTTGCCAACTTGATGAAATTACAACTAAAACATGCATTTTAGAGCATTTTTGGCGTTATTTTCATAGTCATATAATCATTTGTTGTTAGTGTTATGTTTATGCTCATATGCTTCTGTTGTGTTGATGCTTATAATATGCTTAGATAGTAGCATGCTTGTTTGACCACATTAATGAACCTAGTGAACTTGCTCACACATATGCTATAGTAAGAAATATGAATGTGGTTACATTTTGATCTTGTTAGTTAGTAATTTGGTGTATAATGCTTTGAACATACTTGGAACAGAGAACATTTAATAATAATGAAGGTAAGCTAATGAACTTGAACAATGAAACCTTCATTGGCTTGGTCGAGTCATGGTGCCACCGAATCAAACTCACATAGTGCAACCACATTCACTTTTTACGGGAAGGCCCTGATTTCTCTATGAACACGCCTCTTATTTGTGTCACTATATAAGGAAGGATAAGATGAGTGTGTTAACCTGGCCCGATAAACGGCATATTGTTGGGGAACGTAGCAGAAATTCAAAACTTTCCTACGTGTCACCAAGATCTATCCATGGAGAGACTAGCAACGAGGGGAAGGAGAGTGCATCTACATACCCTTGTAGATCGCTAAGCGGAAGCGTTCATGAGAACGGGGTTGAAGGAGTCAGACTCGTGCGTGATCCAAATCACCGGAGATCCTAGTGCCGAACGGACGGCACCTCCGCGTTCAACACATGTACAGCCCGGTGACGTCTCCCACGCCTTGATCCAGCAAGGAGAGAGGGAGAGGTTGAGGAAGACTCCATCCAGCAGGGCTTCGCCAAGCACCACGGGAGAGGAGGAGGAGGAGAGGCAGGGCTGCACCAAGAGGGAGAAGTTCTCGTGTGTTGGGCAGCCCCAAAACCCCCACTATTTATAGGAGGAGGGGAGGTGGCTGCGCCCCATCTAGGGTTCCCACCCAAGGGTGCGGCAGCCCTAGATGGGTCTTGGGGCGGCCAAGAGGGGCGCCTAGGGTGGGCCTTTAGGCCCATCTGCGCCTTAGGGTTTCCCTCTCCCACCTAGCTGCACCTTGGGCCACGTGGGGGGGCGCACCAGCCCACCTGGGGCTGGTCCCCTCCCACACTTAGCCCATGCAGCCCTCCGGGGATGGGGGCCCCACTTGGTGGACCCCCGGGACCCTCCCGGTGGTCCCAGACGTTACGATAAAACCCAAACTTTTCGGTGACCAAAACAGGACTTCCCATATATAAATCTTTACCTCCCGACCATTCCGGAACTCCTCGTGACGCCCGTGATCTCATCCGGGACTCAACAACATTCGGTAACCACATGCAAACTTCCTTTATAACCCTAGCGCCATCGAACCTTATGTGTAGACCCTACGGGTTCGGGAGACATGTAGACATGACCGAGACGTTCTCCGGTCAATAACCAACAGCGGGATCTGGATAACCATGTTGGCTCCCACATGTTCCATGATGATCTCATCGGATGAACCACGATGTCAAGGATTCAATCAATCCCGTATTCAATTCCCTTTGTCTAGCGGTATTGTACTTGCCCGAGATTCGATCGCCGGTATCCCGATACCTTGTTCAATCTCGCACGGCAAGTCTCTTTACTCGTTCCGTAACACATCATCCCGTGATCAACCCCTTGGTCACATTGTGCACATTATGATGATGTCCTACCGAGTTGGCCCAGAGATACCTCTCCGTTTACACGGAGTGACAAATCCCAGTCTCGATTCGTACAACCCAATAGACACTTTCGGAGATACCTGTAGTGCACCTTTATAGTCACCCGATTCACGTTGTGGACGCTTTGGTACACCCAAAGCATTCCTACGGTATCCGGAGTTGCACAATCTCATGGTCTAAGGAAATGATACTTGACATTAGAAAAGCTTTAGCATACGAACTACGATCTTTGTGCTAGGCTTAGGATTGGGTCTTGTCCATCACATCATTCTCTAATGATGTGATCCCGTTATCAACGACATCCAATGTCCATGGTCAGGAAACCGTAACCATCTATTGATCAACGAGCTAGTCAACTAGAGGCTTACTAGGGACATGGTGTTGTCTATGTACCCACACATGTATCCGAGTTTCCTATCAATACAATTATAGCATGGGTAATAAACGATTATCATGAACAAGGAAATATAATAATAACTAATTTATTATTTCCTCTAGGGCATATTTCCAACAGTCTCCCACTTGCACTAGAGTCAATAATCTAGTTCACATCGTCATGTGATTAACATCGATAGGTCACATCGCCATGTGACCAACATCCAAAGAGTTTACTAGTGTACGTAGAACTAGTTCACATCATCATGTGATTAAGACTCAATGAGTTACGAGGTTTGATCATGTTTTGCTTGTGAGAGAGGTTTTAGTCAACGGGTCTCAGAACATTCAGATCCGTATGTACTTCGCAATTCTCTATGTCATATTGTAAACGCTGCTTCCACGCCTCCACTTGGAGCTATTCCAAATGGTTGCTCCACTATACGTATCCGTTTTGCTACTCAGAGTCATTCGGATAGGTGTTAAAGCTTGCATCGACGTAACCTTTTACGCCAAACTCTTTATCACCTCCATAATCGAGAAATGTGTCCTTATTTACTCCAAGGACAATTTTGACCGTTGTCCAATGATCCGTTCCTGGATCATTCTTGTACCCCTTGACTGACTCATGGCAAGGCACACTTCCGGTGCGGTACACAGCATAGCATGCTATAGAGCCTACGTCTAAAGCATAGGGGACGACCTTCGTCCTTTCTCTCTTTCTGCCGTGGTCGAGCTTTAAGTCTTAACTTCACACCTTACATCTCGTGCAAGAACTCCTTCTTTCGATCGATCCATCTTGAACACCTTCAAGATCATGTCAAGGTATGTGCTCATTTGAAAGTATTATTAAGCATTTTGATCTATCCTTATAGATCTCGATGCTCAATGTTCAAGTAGCTTAATCCAGGTTTTCTATTGAAAACGCCTTTCAAATAACCCTATATGCTTTCCAGAATTCTACATCATTTCGATCATCAATATGTCAACAACATATACTCTTCAGAAATTCTATAGTGCTCCCACTCACTTCTTTGGAAATACAAGTTTCTCATAAACTTTGTATAAACCCAAAATCTTTGATCATCCTATCAAAGTGCATATTCCAACTCCGAGATGCTTACTCCAGTCCATGGAAGGATCGCTAGAGCTAGCATACCTTTTAGCATCCTTAGGATCGACAAAACTTTTCTGATTGTATCACATACAACCTTTCCTTACGAAACCTGGTAAGGAAACTCGTTTTGACATCCATCTGCCAGATTTCATAAATGCAGCTAATGCTAACATGATTCCGACGGACTTTAAGCATCGCTACAGATGAAAAAATCTCATCGTAGTCAACTCCTTGAACTTGTGAAAAACTCTTCGCCACAAGTCGAGCTTCATAGACGGTGACATTACCGTCCACGTCCGTCTTCTTCTTGAAGATCCATTTATTTCAATGGCTTGCCGATCATCGGGCAAGTCCACCAAAGTCCGTGCTTTGTTATGATACATGGATCCTATCTCGGATTTTATGGCTTCTAACCATTTGTCGGAATTTGGGCCCACCATTGCTTCTCCATAGCTCGTAGGTTCATTGTTGTCTAGCAACATGACCTTCAAGACAGATCGCGTGCCATTCTCAAGTAGTACGCATCCTTGTCACCCCACGAGGTACGTTTGTGACTTGATCCGAAACTTCATGATCACTATCATAAGCTTCTACTTCAATTGGTGTAGGTGCCACGGGAACAACTTCATGTGCCCTGCTACACACTAGTTGAAGTGACGGTTCAATAACCTCATCAAGTCTCCACCATCCTCCCACTCAACTTTTCGAGACAAACTTTTCTCTCGAGAAAGGACCCGATTTAAGAAACAATCCCTATTGCTTCCGGATCTGAATTAGGAGGTATACCCAACTGTTTTGGGTGTCCTATGAAGATGCATTTTGTCCGCTTTGGGTTCGAGCTTATCAACCTGAAACTTTTCCACAAAAAGCGTCGCAGCCCCAAACTTTTAAGAAACGACAACTTAGGTTTCTCCAAACGGTGTCGTCTCAACGGAATTACGTGGTGCCCCATTAAAGTGAGTGCGGTTGTCTCTAATGCCTAACCCATGAACGATTGTGGTAATTCGATAAGAGACATCATGGTACGCACCATATCTAATAGGGTGCAACTATGATGTTCGGACACACCATCACACTATGGTGTTCCAGCGGTATTAATTGTGAAACAATTTGCACAATGTCTTAATTGTGTGCCAAAATCAGAACTCAGATATTCATCTCTATGATCATATCATAGACATTCTATCCTCTTGTCACGAAGATCTTAAACCTTACTCTGAAATTACTTGAACCATTCAATAATCCAGACTTGTGTTTCATCAAGTAAATATACTCAACATCTACTCGAATCATCTGTGAAGTAAGAACATAATGATATTCACTGCATGCCTCAGCACTCATTGGACTGCACACATCAAAATGTGTTACTTCCAACAAGTAGCTATCTAGTTCCATCTTATCGAAACCGAGGCTTTTCGGTCATCTTGTCCATGAGGTATGATTTGCATATCTCAAGTGATTCAAAATCAAGTGAGTCCAAACGATCCATCTGCATGGAGTTTCTTCATGCGTATACACCAATAGACGTGGTTCGCATGTCTCAAACTTTTCAAAACGAGTGAGTCCAAAGATCCATCAACATGGAGCTTCTTCATGCTTTTACACCAATATGACTTACATGGCAGTGCCACAAGTAAGTGGTACTATCATTACTATCTTATATCTTTGGCATGAAAATGTGTATCACTACGATCGAGATTCAATAAACCATTCCTTTAGGTGCAAGACCATTGAAGGTGTTATTCAAATAAATAGAGTAACCATTATTCTCCTTAAATAAATAACTGTATTGCGATAGACATAATCCAATCATGTCTATGCTCAACGCAAACACCAAATGACAATTATTCAGGTTTAATACTAATCTTGATGGTAGAGGGAGCGTGCGATGTTTGATCACATCAACCTTGGAAACACTTCCAACACATATCGTCAGCTCACCTTTAGCTAGTCTCCGTTTATTCCGTAGCTCTTTTATTTCGAGTTACTAACACTTAGCAACCGAACCGTATCTTAATACCTCGGTGCTACTAGGAGTACTAGTAAAGTACACATTAACATAATGTATATCCAATATACTTCTATCGACCTTGCCAGCCTTCTCATCTACCAAGTATCTAGGGTAATGCTGCTCCAAAGGCTGTTCCCCTTATTACGTAAGCACTTAGTCTCGGGTTTGGGTTCAACCTTGGGTTTCTTCACTAGAGCAAAGAATCGATTTGCCGCTTCATGAAGTATCCCTTCTTGCCTGCCTCTTCTTGAAACTAGTGGTTTCACCAACCATCAACAATTGATGCTCCTTCTTGATTCCTATTTTCGCGGTGTCAAACATTGCGAATATCTCAAGGATCATCATATTTATCCCTGATTTGTTATAGTTCATCACGAAGCTCTAGCGACTTGGTGGCAATGACTTTGGAGAAACATCACTATCTTTGGAAGATCAACTCCCACTCGATTCAAGTGATTGTTGCACTCAGACAATCTGAGCACAAGCTCAACGATTGAGCTTTTCTCCCTTAGTTTGCAGGCTAAGAAAATCATCGGAGGTCTTATACCTCTTGATGTGGGCACGAGCCTGAAATCCCAATTTCAGCCCTCGAAACATCTCATATGTTCCGCGACGTTTCGAAAACGTCTTTGGTGCCTCAACTCTAAACCGTTTAACTGAACTATCACGTAGTTATCAAAACGTGTATGTCCGATGTTCGCAACATCCACAGACGACGATTGGGGTTCAGCTCACTAAGAGGTGCATTAGGGACATAAGCTTTCTACTGTCCGCATAATTGCTACTTTCAACTATATTTTCTCCAGGAACATATCTAAACAGTGGAACTAAAGCGCGAGCTTACGACATAATTTGCAAAAGGTCTTTTGACTATGTTCCAGATAATTAAGTTCATCTTATGAACTCTCACTCAGATAGACATCCTCCGGTCATCTAAGTGATTACATGATCCAAGTCAACTAGGCCGTGTCCGATCATCACGTGAGACGGACTAGTCATCATCGGTGAACATCTTCATGTTGATCGATTCTACTATACGACTCATGCTCGACCTTTCGGTCTCCGTGTTCCGAGGCCATGTCCGTACATGCTAGGCTCGTCAAGTTAACCCTAAGTGTTTCAAGGTGTAAATCTGTCTTACACCCGTTGTATGTGAACGTAAGAATCCATCACACCCGATCATCACGTGGTGCTTAGAAGCTTACGAACTTTAGCAACGGTGCACGCTTAGGGGAGAACACTTCTTGAAATTGTTGTAAGGGATCATATTATTTACTACCGTCGTTCTAAGTAAACAAGATGCATAAACATAATAAACATCACATGCAATTATATAGTAGTGACATGATATGGCCAATATCATATAGCTCCATTGATCTCCATCTTCGGGCTCCATGATCATCATCGTCACCGCATGACACCATGATCTCCATCATCATGATCTCCATCATCGTGTCTTCATGAAGTTGTCTCGCCAACTATTACTTCTACTACTATGGCTACCGGTTAGCAATAAAGTAAAGTAATTACATGGCGTTGTTTAATGACACGCAGGTCATACAATAAATAAAGACAACTCCTATATTCTCGCCGGTTGTCATACTCATCGACATGCAAGTCGTGAATCCTATTACAAGAACATGATCAATCTCATACATCACATATCATTCATCACATTCTTCTTGGCCATATCACATCACATAGCATACCCTGCAAAAACAAGTTAGACATCCTCTAATTGTTGTTGCATGTTTTACGTGGCTGCTATGGGTTTCTAGCAAGAATGTTTCTTACCTACGCAAAACCACAACGTGATATGCCAATTGCTATTTACCCTTCATAAGGACCCTTTTCATCGAATCCGTTCCGACTAAAGTGGGAGAGACCGGCACCCGCTAGCCACCTTATGCACCAAGTGCATGTCACGGTGGAACCTGTCTCACGTAAGTGTACGTGTAAGGTCGGTCCGCCGCTTCATCCCACAATACCGTCAAACAAGATTGGACTAGTAACGGTAAGCATATTGAACAACATCAACGCCCACAACTACTTTGTGTTCTACACGTGCAAAGAATCTACGCAATAGACCTAGCTCATGATGCCACTGTTGGGGAACGTAGCAGAAATTCAAAATTTTCCTACGTGTCACCAAGATCTATCCATGGAGAGACTAGCAACGAGGGGAAGGAGAGTGCATTACATACCCTTGTAGATCGCTAAGCGGAAGCGTTCATGAGAACGGGGTTGAAGGAGTCAGACTGCCGTGATCCAAATCACCGGAGATCCTAGTGCCGAACGGACGGCACCTCCGCTGCTCAACACACGTGACAGCCCGGTGACGCCTCCCACGCCTTTGATCCAGCAAGGAGAGAGGGAGAGGTTGAGGAAGACTTCATCCAGCAGCAGCACAACATCGTGGTGGTGGTGGAGGAGCGTGGCAATCCAGCAGGCTTCGCCAAGCACCACGGGAGAGGAGGAGGAGGAGGCGTGGCTGCACCAAGAGGGAGAAGTTCGTGGTGTTGGGCAGCCCCAAAACCCCACTATTTATAGGAGGAGGGAGGTGGCTGCGCCCCATCTAGGGTTCCCACCCAAGGGTGCGGCAGCCCTAGATGGGTCTTGGGGGCGGCCAAGAGGGGGAGAGAGGGCGCCTAGGGTGGGCCTTTAGGCCCATCTGCGCCTCGGGGGTCCCCTCTCCCCCCCTAGCTGCGCCTTGGGCCATGTGGGGGGGGGGCGCACCAGCCCACCTGGGGCTGGTACCCTCCCACACTTAGCCCATGCAGCCCTCCGGGGATGGTGGCCCCACTTGGTGGACCCTCGGGACCCTCCCGGTGGTCCCGGTACGTTACCGATAAAACCCAAAACTTTTCCGGTGACCAAAACAGGACTTCCCATATATAAATCTTTACCTCGGACCATTCCGAACTCCTCGTGACGTCCGGGATCTCATCCAGACTCAACAACATTCGCAACCACATGCAAACTTCCTTTATAACCCTAGCGCCATCGAACCTTATGTGTAGACCCTACGGGTTCGGGAGACATGCAGACATGACCGAGACGTTCTCCAGTCAATAACCAACAGCGGGATCTGGATACCCATGTTGGCTCCCACATGTTCCATGATGATCTCATCGGATGAACCACGATGTCAAGGATTCAATCAATCCCGTATTCAATTCCCTTTGTCTAGCGGTATTGTACTTGCCCGAGATTCGATCGTCGGTATCCCGATACCTTGTTCAATCTCGCTACGGCAAGTCTCTTTACTCGTTCCGTAACACATCATCCCGTGATCAACCCCTTGGTCACATTGTGCACATTATGATGATGTCCTACCGAGTGGGCCCAGAGATACCTCTCCGTTTACACGGAGTGACAAATCCTAGTCTCGATTCGTGCCAACCCAATGACACTTTCGGAGATACTGTAGTGCACCTTTATAGTCACCCGATTACGCCAGGACGCTTTGGTACACCCAAAGCATTCCTACGGTATCCGGGAGTTGCACAATCACATGGTCTAAGGAAATGATACTTGACATTAGAAAAGCTTTAGCATACCTAACTACGATCTTTGTGCTAGGCTTAGGATTGTCTTGTCCATCACATCATTCTCTAATGATGTGATCCCGTTATCAACGACATCCAATGTCCATGGTCAGAAACCGTAACCATCTATTGATCAACGAGCTAGTCAACTAGATGCTTACTAGGGACATGGTGTTGTCTATGTACCCACACATGTATCCGAAGTTTCCTATCAATACAATTATAGCATGGGTAATAAACGATTATCATGAACAAGGAAATATAATAATAACTAATTTATTATTGCCTCTAGGGCATATTTCCAACACATCTGAGTCCTAGAACCTGGGTTAGCTTGGTTTCAGGCGTTATAAATGAATTGATCCCAATGGGGAAATAGTGATGGAATGCTATGGTGGTAGTGCCAAATTTGTAGTGTCATGGCAACACAAGCACAGTGTCTCTCAATCCAATACATTATCCAGTTGGATATATTAGTGACATGGTAAGAGCTATGTATGGTAGACGGTCTTGTTGGAGTAGCACTAGTCCACCCAAAGGGAAGTGTGATGTGTATGGGACGAAGAGCTCCATAATATGGGTAAAGTGCACAACCTCTGCAGGGTATGAAATTCTATTCAAGTCGTCGAGTCCACGGTATTGGGCATAACTTGTATTAGATCACATTGGTGGTCAATGCCAATGATGAACTTTCAATATAAGGTAAAGACATGAGAACTTGTGGTGATCATAAAGGTGATCGAAAGATGAAAGATTTGGTCATGATGAGACCAAGGTATGAGAATGATCGAATGGTAAGTTGAATGACCCAGTGGTCATGAGGCAACTAAGATGATGATATATATTACCATAGTAGAACTTTTACTTTAATCAACTTGAATTTGTGTGATAAGTGATCTTCGTAGCCAACCGTCTTGGGCAGCTACTAACTTTATTTTTTCCTCGGCACTACTCCCAGTTTTGTTCGGTAAGTGCTCTTATTAGCCAACCATCATGGGCAGCTGTCTAGTTTCTGTTTTCAATAATACTCCCATGTTTCGTGTGACAAGAGCTATTCATAGCCAGCCGTCTTAGACAGCTATTGAAGTTTCTCATTATTTGCACTGCTCCCAAGTTTCGTGTGGTAATGGCTCTCCATATCCAACCGTATTGGGCAGTTGCTAACTTTATTTTCTCGACACTAGTCCTAAGGTCCATGTGGTTAGTGCTCATGGCCAACCGTCTTGGGCAGTTGTTGAATTCTTCTTATCAATATTGCTCCCAAGGCCCATGTTGTAAGTGTTATTCGTATATCCAACCATCTTGGGCAGCTGTTGAGCTATTTCAATGGTGTCCCTATGTTGTAATGAATGTTCTGGTGGCTACAGATTTATTTTCCGGTTTTCATGCAAAGTTTGGAAGGTCATTAATCGTCCACTTTAACAAGAGACATTAACCTGGCTTGTTTGTGCATGTACATGTTATGCCTTTACTTTGCTACTTGCTATGTTTGGTGTATGCTTGCAAGTACATTTAAAGTACTCACCTGCTCGTCGTGCCAGATATGGGAGAGGATGATTGTGAGTGTTGCGGGGATGCCGAGTTTGAGTGATAGGATCGTGTCCCAGCAGGGTCCCTATGGGATGGAACTCTCACCGTCATTGTTATTCCATTATGTGTTCTGATGCTAGAATCTGAGGCCTTGTCAGATAAATAATGTGCTTATTTTCGCCGAATGAGTAGTGTCGCCTTTGCCTCGCCCAGTGTTGTAATGTCATACCTATGTACACTATGTATCGTAATATACTATGGTACTATGGTTGTGCTTGATGCCATTTTGTATTGTGTACCAGAAGACTTATATCCTTTGGGCTGGTACGCAAGGTACATTGGTTCTTGGAGCCGGGGTGCCATATACAGAGAGACAAAATCAGAGGCATCAATGGTGAAAATTGAGCCTTGAACGAGTCATTCTGCTGTAACACTACAAACATACCATTCACGGCATAACTTTTCCTTATTGATATTTATACAAACTTATTGCTTTATTGAAGACAAAACTCCTATTTTGTGGGAATGAGAGTGAACTTTACAAACATGACTAAGTTTGTTCGTTCTTCTACTTATATAAGAAACAAAGGGTGCTATGTAAATACTAAAGGAGATGCGAAGGAGGAGGTGATGAAGCCCACTAAAACCTCCCAATATGAATATCCAGCTTGGTGATTCGGCCCCCATCCTCGAGCCTTTCCCATGTACGTTGGCCATGGAAACAGTGTCGACCTCTCCTTCACAAGACCCTCTCCTTCACCTTGTCCACTACTATACAATCGGGCATTGGAGATGATTTTGGTACATGGGTCTAAGGTGGTTCTTCGTTCCACCACAAAGTTTGTGTCACTAATACTAGGATTATAGGAGGCGGTTTTAAAATTTCCTCGAATGCTTTCACCGAGAAGCGGTTCCTACCATAGAACTGCCTTCCATTCTATTACCGCCTAAAGCAGTTTCCAATACATAACGGCCCAAAATATGGACAGATGTACATATGCGGAGGCTTACACGTTCTCATTCATCGCACAAGTCACTTGCATCTCATAATACACTCAAATGTGTTGAGTTGTTTCAAAAAGTTCAAAACCCACATATGAAAGAAAGATCTAAATCCAAATATTCCTCACATCCCAACCTACGAAAGAAATATCTAAATCCAAAGATTCCGAAACCATTCATGGTCTTGAGTAGTCTACCCGTCATGCCTCTTAACGAACTAGGTTTTGCTCTATAGGAAGGAAATGGCGAGAAAGGTTATATCACCGCTCCCTATTCAACTTTTCGACCCAATCACCAGTAGAAGATATCCTGGTGAAACCTACCGGTGCTTACACTGAAAGGTAAATTTGTAGCACCAATGGTGATTTTCTTTTGTGAAGTGTCACCAAAATAGGATGCCCTTGGACGTATGCTGCCGTATCAAGTGCCCGCGTGGCACGCCAACGTGTCGTTGGGTCACATGTCAGTGGCTACGGGCGCGTTCTGAGCTGTGCGTGTAGTGTGTTTTTTTTTTACAGAAATGCCTGTGGACCTTAGTTAATTCTTGGAAGATATCGTTACGGGCGCTCGACACATAGTGTTTTTATTTTACAGGAACACGCTTGTACTTTAATTATTTCTCACAAAAATATAAACACAAGTTGGCATGAAGGGAATTCAAACCACGGACCTGCTGGTTGCCTAACAGACAAGCGGATCAAGAGGCCACACTTTGGATTACATCTAACTTCTAGCTAGCAACTTATATGCACATGTTTTCTACAGTTTTTTTTAAGTACTGCTTCATTTTTTTGAGTGAAGTTTTGGTATAATTTTCATGATACATAAATTTTCCCACATGAATAAATAAAATAATTCTCAATATGCAATTATAGTTTATTTTATATCTTTATTCTATTTTCATTATTGTGTACATTGAAGAGATAAACATGATTTTTTTCTAAAATTTATGTGGACATAAAAGGTTGAACGTATATTAAAAATTATTGTGTAAATTTATGCATCCTCATTGAGGACCCTAAGCATGGACAATTATTGTCATTCTATTTTTAAAATGCACAATTATTTAAAATTGACAATATTGTATTTTGAAAACTGTTCAACGTGTATTAAATATTATTGTGTGACAATAATGAATTCTAGAAATGTACTAACATGTTAAGCGTGTTTGTAGAAATTTAAGAATAATAATACACAATTTTATTTTAATACGCATTCAACATTTTCAGAAAACATGGTGATCATTTTCTAAATAATATGAAAATGAGAAATGAACATGAACGTGAACGTGTATTTCAAAAAATGCTCACCGTGTTTTTAATATACGTTCAACTCTTAATTCCACATCAATTTTAGAAAAAGTTCATGTTTATCTCTTCAAAGTACACAATAATAGAAATAGAATAGAGATATAAGATAAACAAAATTTCATATTGATAATTAATTTATTTTTCATATGGAAAAATTATGTATCATTAAAACTAAACAGAAACTTCACTCGAAGAAAAACAAGATGGTAACTTGGAATAAATAAAAATAAAATTACACTAGTAAAAGCATATGCAGAGTGATACATGCAATCATCTATATAAACTGCTTGCTGATAATTAAACGCAAACCAGACCATGGCCGCTTGGTCCGCTTGATTGTCAGGCGACAAGGATGTCCCATGTTCGAATTCCCTGCACGCTCGCTTCCTGGTATTTTTTGCGAGTATTAATTAAAATCAAGAGGTATTTTTTGTGAGAATTAATTAAAATCGAGGGGTATTCCTATAAAAAACAACACATATAGCTCACAGCGCGCGTCCAGCGCCGCAACCACTGACATCTCGCCCAACGACACGCTGGCATGCCATGCGGGCACTCAATACGGTGGCATGCGTCTAGAGGCACCGTATTTGAACGCCCAAACAAATTACGATACAATTTTTATGTATTTTTCAAATTTAGGGACCAAACTAACCGAGCCGAACAAGTTAGGGCACCTGTAGTGTATTTAACTCATTAAAAAACTATTCCATTTTCACTAGAATGCATACGAGATTATGTATGTGCATGTATTTGCAGCAGGTGTAACTTTTAGCAACTTGTTCCACCAGAATCCAGATGCTTTCAAAAGAACTTGGTTCCAGTTAAAGTCTAATTTGCACTTGTGCTTGTGGCAAGTGTAATCGACACACCTAGCATGCACCTAACCTTTCCTTCGTTTTAGATATATCGATTCAATTATTTAAACGAGCAAACTGAACGCACACGGTTTAACCTGAACGGAGGAAGCCTCTTAACAAATTGCAGGAAACATGGGCTCCAACCTATAAACGGAAAGATATTGATTCAAGGACGGTCAAGTCCCCACCGGGTATATATGCAGTCAGGCAAGGAGTAACCAAACATCTGTCGACACTTTGTCGTATCAAATCATAGTAAAATCGGTAACTTCTTTAATTTGTATAAAGCTAGGCAAAGTTGGCAACAACCAGACCTAATTAGATGCCATTCAGACAAATTAAAGAGTACTGCTTTTTCCGGACATGCTTTTCACTTCAAGAAAATACACGTGTGCCATGTTAAAATATTGAAATCTCATTGACAGTGTTTTGCAATTTTGGCCTGATTCTAGTTTAATGATACCTAGTATTTGTCAGACGTACGTCCTCCGCTAACCCGAGAGAACATCACGTGAAAACTAACATTTGGTAAAAATCAATGAAAACCACGTGAAAACAATGTTTTAAAAAAATCTAAAAAAATGCAGAATGTTACCTAAAAAGAGTTTCCCCCGCTTTGTATTCCAAAGCATTAACACCGATACAGAACAGACGCTGGGGCGAGCAGCACAACAAGCCAAGAAAAAGAAAAAGAAACAATGCCAACACCGGCAGCTCGACAGACGCGAATGACCTACAACCGCTGCGCCCTCCGAAATCTACCCACCACGATCCTAGGTTCCGATCCTCCGAGTATCAAGCAGCACCTCCAGGAAGGAAACAACGCCGACGACGCTGCTGCCCGGACGAATCCTAGGGTTTCCCCCGGCACACGGAGGGTGGAGGGGAATGAAGACCACCGGCACCCTCCAGGGAGGAATGGTGTCACCCGCAGGCGTCACCGCACCGGAGCCGAAAGATCCGGCAAGGATTTCTCCCAGCTCCAAACCCCAGCGCCCAACCGGATCAAAGCCAACCAACCAGCTCGCCGTCCACCACCTTGCGCCATCACGGTTGCGCCACCACCCATGCCGCCATCGCGAACGCCACCACGAGGCCAAGAGACCAAGAGAACGCTAAACGACGGAAGCAGCGGCACCGCTATCGAGCAGGAGGGACCCACCTCCCCGCCAACGTGACGCCCAAAGACCGTCGGTCGCTGCCGGACGCGGCAGTTAGGGCACACCAGCCACCTCGCCCGGCCGGACCCAAACGGGCCCGCAAAGCCCCGCCGCCACGCTGCAGCAATTCGGATCCGCCGCCAGCCCGCCGCCGCCACCGCTTCGCCTGCCTCGGAGGTCGCGCCAAGAAGTTCATCGCCGCCCGCCCGAGCCCAGATGGGGCAAGGGCCCAGATGCCGAGCGGCGCCGCCAGACGCTGGCCGCCACGCTACCTCGCCACCAACGGCGACGCCGTTGCCCAGCCATCCGCCACAGCAGCGCCAGACTCGCCGCCACGCCGGACCGCCGCCGCTTAGGGACACCTCAGCCCGCCTGGCCCCAAGGCCAGAGGAAGCCGAGAGGGAAAAGCGCCATACCCGCCAAAGTTCACGGGCGAGCCGACGACGGCGGCAGGGAGGGAAGGAGGAGGGTGGGTCCCGAGAAGGAGATGGGCGACGGTCGCCATGGGGCGACGCGGTCGCGAGAGCCCGAGAGGAAAGAGCGCCAAAAAATGCAGAATGTTAAGAGGACGATGTTCTATCGCCATGAGAAAATTCAAGTTCCAACACTTTAAGGGATACAAGTGTGACGCCCCCGATTTAATCGTAACCTAATCATGCACGCAAATGTGTACGATCAAGATCAAGGACTCACGGGAGGATATCACAACACAACTCTACAAATAAAATAAGTCATACAAGCATCATAATACAAGCCAGGGGCCTCGAGGGCTCGAATACAAGTGCTCGATCATAGACGAAGTCCGGAAGCAACAATATCTCGAGTACGAGACATAAGTTAAGCAAGTTTGCCTTAAGAAGGCTAACACAACCGGGATACAAATCGAAGAGGAGCAGGCCTCCCGCTCGGATCCTCCTAAGCTACTCCCCGGTCGCCGCCGCCGGCTGCACGTAGTAGTAGGCACCTCCGATGTAGTAGTCGCCATCGACGGTGGCGTCGCTCCTGGGCTCCATCGTCTGTTGCAGCAATCGAATAGAGGTAGGGGAAAAGGGGAACAAGGCAACCGTGAGTACTCATCCAAAGTACTGCAAGCAAGGAGCTACACTACATATGCATGGATATATGTGTAAAGGGCCATATCGATTGGACCGAATCGCAGAATGCCGTAATAAGGGGGATAGCTAGTCTTGTCGAAGACTACGCTCGTCACTGTCTTGCAAATGTAGAGGAGGGTAGGTTGAAGTCCTCCAAGTAACATCACATAGCAATAATCCTACCCGGCGATCCCTCCTCATATCCCCGAGAGAGCGACCACCGGTTGTATCCGCACTTGGAAGGGTGTGTTTTATCAAGTTTCCGGTTCTAGTTGTCATAAGGTCAAGGTACAACTCCAAGTCGCCCTGCTATCAAGATCATGCCTATTCAATAGATTAAACTTCCCTGCAGGGTGCACCATCTTACCCAAAGACGCTTGATCCCATTTGGCCGGACACACTTTCTCGGGTCATGCCCGCCGCTGAAGATCAACACGCCGCAGCCCCACCTAGGCTCAATAGAGAGAGGCCAAAGACGCCGGTCTAAACCTAAGCGACAGGGTCCGGGCCCATCGCCCAATGCACACCGCACGCTGTAAACGCGGCCGGAAGCGTAACTAGCCCCTTAATACAAGAGCAGGCTTACGCTCCAATCCGCGCGCCACTCGGGCTTGTCGACGCCACGGCGTTTTACCGATACCACGACGCGGGATACCCATAACTACTCCCGCGTAGATGGTTAGTGCGATAGGCTCAGAGCCAACTCAGATCAAATACCAAGATCTCGTTAAGCGTGTTAAGTAACCGCGAACGCCGAACAGGCCAGGCCCACCTCTCTCCTAGGCGGTCTCAACCTGCCGCCTGCTCCGCCTCAAAGATCCACTCATGGGTGCTCCACCACCGACCCGACTTTAGTCTCCACATGTATCATGTATAAAGTATATAGTATATACCCGTGATCACCTCCCCAGTGACCATGGCCTGATAGAATAGCAAGGCAGACGGACGAGAATGTATCGCAACAGATGAAAGTACTAGCAACCTATACTAAGCATATAGGATTGCGTGTAAGGTAACAACAAGAGTAACAAGGACAAAGGCTATGCAAAGAAAGATAGGAGTATCTCGAAAGCAAGAATATGCTAAACTACTCTAATGCAAGCGGTATAGAGGAGAGTAGGCGATATCCGGTGATCAAGGGGGGCTTGCCTGGTTGCTCGGCAAGAGAGAGGGTCACAACACCGTGAGTCGAATCAGCAGGCGTGGCCGGTCTCGTAGTCTACCGGAGAGAAGAGGGGGAAGAAACAATGAATACCATGTAAATAGATGCATATCGATGCATGACAAGACAAGTAACGATGCTAGGCGTGCCCTAACGTGGTATGGGTTGGTACCAGTTAAAGGGGGGAAACATCCGGGAAAGTATTCCCGGTGTTTCGTTTTCAGCAGAGGAGCCGAGGGGAAAGTTGCGGGTTCGATAGGTTAGGGGCGTATGACGAACGGATTGCGATCCGGATTCGCCGCTGCTCGAGCAATTTTCATGTTGAAAATATTTTAATCCGAGTTACGGATTAAAAGATATGATTTAATAAAGATTTTATTAATTTCTGGAATTTAATTAATTAAATAAATAATTCAAAAAATGGATTTATGACGCCAAGATGAGGTCATGCCGACGTCAGTCAACAGGTGGTTGACTTGGTCAACCCGACATGTGGGTCCTGTTAAATGGACTGTTAACTAATTACCCTAGTTTAATTTAATTAACAGTAGTTAATTAGGTTAATTAGCCATTAGGTTAATTAATCAGGATTAATTAAATTAATTATTTACTTAATTAATTATTTAATTAATTAATTTTATTCATTTTTATTTTTATTAATTATATTTATTTAATTCCCTTTTTCTTTTTCTTTTTCAAAACGCTCGGGGGGCATGTCATCGGGTTCGACGGTCCAACAAATTTAGTCGATCGAGTCAATGTGTCACGGCCCCTAGGGCCCACGTCGCTGACCTGTGGGTGGCCCCGGTCGGCCACGCCGGGCGGCCGGGCGCTAGAGCTCCATCATGCTCCTCATGGCGAGTGGGCGCCGACCGCCGAATTTGTCGTCCGGCTGCCAAAATGGCTGCCAAGGGTGTCAACGTGGAGAGACGACGACGTCTAACGGCCCAAGGCAGAGGTATGGCCGGACTTGGTCGGAAACGACGCCGCGAGCGGCGGAGGCGGCGCGGGATTCGGGACCTCGACGGATCGCTTACGGGCTAACGGAAGGTTGGGGGCCGCAAGAACGCGCCGAGCACAAGGCTCGGCCCGTGAACATTTGGTCACCGGAAGGGCGCTGGCGACGAGATCCGCGACGGGGCGCTGGCACGGAGGGGAACGAGGGGAGAGGAGGGCCTCGACCGAGCGGAGGAGGCGCGAGGGAGGGGTACGGGCGCGTGAGCCGGGCTGAGCCGGAGCATGACGAGCGCTGGCGCCGAGCGAAGCCCGGCCATGGCATCGAAGGCTGGGTCGATCCTGGGGGATCGGGGGAGCGAAGGGGGGAAGAGCTCACGGTGGGGGGAACGCGAGGGTCTCAGAAGGCGGGCTGGGGCGGTCGGGGGCACCCCGAGGAGGATGGCGGGAGGCGCCGGGCGACGGGCGGTACGGGCGAGGCGAGGTGGGAGTCGGGACGGCCCCGAGGCGACGAGGGGTGGGGCCTGGCGCCTGCGCGGCCGGGTCGGGGAGGAGGGAGGAGGACGAGCGTGGGCTGGGCGCCAAGGCGGGGCGAACGGATCGGGCGGATCCCGATCCAGATCAAGTGAGGGAGGAGAAGGATCGGGGAATGGGGTGTCGGCTAGGGTTTCCGACCGGGGGTGGTTATGGGAGGGAGGGGGTGGGCGGGTTGGCTGGCCGGTTGGGCCAGTGGGCTTGGCCTGGTTTGTGGGGGGTTTCTCCCTCTCCTTTGTTTTATTTCTCTTTTCTTATTTTTCCTTTTCTGTTTTAATTTATTTTAAAATATCCAGACACTTTATAAAAATGTGTGCACCCCACCATTATTAACTTTGTAATATTTGACAACCCCCGAACATTTTAGTTTTGACTTTTGAAAACCCCGATGGTTTTAACTTAATTTCAAATTTTGAATTGAATCGCTTCAACTAACGCGAGATTATCAATAAAGAACCAAGGTGACGTGGCATCATTAGCGCAGGTTACCGTAGCTTGATTACCCAAGGCCACAATTCTCCTCCACTACAAGAAATCTCGTCCCGAGATTTAAGAGGGGAGTAAGGGGAAAGTTCAGTTACGACATTCAAACGGATCTCCTCGAAGAAGTCAATCCCTTTCGTTGATGTCTTCAATTCTTTATTCCAAAGCATCATGATGAAGTTGTCGTCCTTTCTTCGAGGAACTCCATCGTACTTACGAATAGGTAAGGGGCAGCTCTACAATGATAGGATGTTATAAGGGAAATTCGTCTGGGGGTATCCCAAGAATGAACATATGAGTATCTCTCGAGTTGAACAAATTACACATATCGAGAGCAAAGTAAGACGGTGCAATAAGAAGTTTCAAGCGGATAGGCAATCGTTCATTGCCTGAAGCAGAAAAGTAAAGGGGTTCTGAGCAAAGGGAATAAGTATTGTGTCCGATACCAGAATAGATCAATCGCAAGTGGCCCGTGAATTACATACAAAGTCAAGCACGGGAATAACTTGGGCAACAGGGTGTACAGGAGAGTCAGTTCCGATCCTCGTGGAACTCAGGTTATGGGCCCACCATGTGGTTAAAAGTAGGAAGGTCGGTGACATCTTGCACGATCATGTAAGCAAGGCATGTCAGAGGAGAGTCTGAGGGTCATGTCGGCAACAACATAGGTACCAAGGGCGAGGGACGAAGAGAACCATTTTCCCGCTCGTTGAACGAGGCGGACCAATAGGCAAAGTTCTCGTCCATCGATGGTTACCGGAATGTCATCAACAATAGTAACAGGGTCTTACTTACAGAGTGGTACAACGAGGTGCTTACCTAAGGTGGAATTATCACCGCTCGGTTAAGTCTGGTTACCGGAAAGGTTAAACAAAACAATGGAAAGGATAGTATCATTATCGATTAAATGTATTAATTGAAAGGAAAATGTGTTTAAACACATATTTCGTGAGTATATCCTTCCCAATGACAAGGTAGCATGATACCCATGACAGGATATATCAGTAGAAAACCCTTTAGGTAAGGGAAGAAAATTTTCATGACATTACCCATACAACGGTGTTTTGGATAATTGATAAAGAGAATCTAGCATTGTGCTTCCAATGTTCTTGGTGATGAACGGAGTACCACGACATGCTTCGTGTAGCAATGATATGGTGTTTCAATCAAGGGCCGACTTTTGGATACACCAATGATCCATCAGAGTAACTTATAAAATAAGTCCTACAATTTCCTCCAGGAGGAATGGTTATCCTTGCAAAAGAAATAATAATGATAGGCCCTCCAGCCGGGGGGGCGGGGGTGCTAGGCATGACATCATGTTACCGGGTCATATAAAGACCAATGCTATGACTCTAGAAAAATGTCCCAACCATCATATCCGACCAAGATTCAGATCCGATTGGTGTCATGATACCTCGCACTCGTGGATGTCCGAGAAGGAAAGCTGCACATATCAACGAAATGACATTGTAAGATTCTCGGGAAATGAACTATGGGAGCGGGTTCCTGAAACAATAGTTCATCATTAAACCAAGGAGAGGATGAGGAGGTGACTGATGGACTCAGCGATAACTCATCGAGGTATCCAAAAGATGGATCTCCACAATTATGTGGATAAGGAGATAACATTTGTCAGTTCAAATGATATAATGGGATATGCTCGAGGAAAACATACATAATTAAACATTGGTTGAACGGTGCACCCGAAATATGGGTTGGGTTGCACGGCCAATGTTAGAATGGTGATTCAATTAGCGAAGGACTTAGAATGAACTATCGCCCATTCACTTCAAAGAAATAGGGTTGCTAGAAGGAAAGAATCCAAACAACACCGCTCACTTGTTGGAATTAACACGGGGACCAAGAAAGAATGGTGATGGTGAAAAGTATTTCTATGTCAAGAATTCTCAAGAGGTGGAACAAATCTCGTAACATTCTTGACATAAAGGAGGTTAATACTCCAAGGTAACGAAGAACAATTGCTGGATAGCAAGGAACTCAAGGTATAACACCAAACATGAACAAGCTTGTGTTGGTTGGAAGGCAATAAAGTGGTCGATGATAATACCATTCATCGAGGGAAAGGATGGTATTTCTCATCATGAATTCAACTGATATCCTGGATGAGCTTAGAATGTTGATGATCACGACAACTTTGTCGCGAGAGTTCATGAGGATGTAATCGATCGCCATTTACATCAAGTCAAAGTAATGATGAATTGAAAGGTTATTGGAACCAAGGGTACGACACAAACTCGAAACCAAGCTTGTTGTTCAAGGCGAAATGATATGACGATGAGGATCGACGTAAGGTTAGTTCATCGTCGTAAATTGTGCTTCAAGAACAAGGACCAGGTAGCACAGTTAAAATCATCACGACAATGATATAGCCAAACAGGCTAGGAATGATGTGATCGGGTACAAACACGTACTTATAGAAGCTTACCGAAGAGTTGTTGAACCGTAGTGCAGACTCGGTTCAGTTATTGGTGTCTTTGAGTGTTTAATAACTCAGAGTCCGTGAAAAATTGGAATCAGTGGGAATGTAGCACTTGATGAAGAACTCATAAGAAGTTATGCAGTTCCATGATAATCTCGAGTTACCAGGGGGGTAATACTCGGCGATGCATCAAAGTAGAGGTTGGACCGGGGTATTGCTCTACAGAAGACAAGTGCTAAAACTTGCACGAGAAATGGTATTTAAAAGAGATCATGGTTGGAACCACGATTTCAAAAGGCCAGATCCCTAATATAAGATGAACTTATACCAAAGGAATAATTATTTAAGAGAAGCTTTAATGATAAGATCTACATCGTGTCCACGGGCATGAACGCAAGGTTCAAGGTCGACTCCCACTTCTCCAATGCATACCCTTTCATTCACTTCTCGCTTTCGATGAAGTTATAGCGTTGAAATTTTATCTGGCAAAATACCAGAAGAGTATGACTCGTGAAAACTTTCGAGTTCACACATATAAAGGAGGGCATAGGTGTTGGGGAACGTAGTAATTTCAAAAAATTTCCTACGCACACGCAAGATCATGGTGATGCATAGCAACGAGAGGGGAGAGTGTTGTCTACGTACCCTCGTAGACCGAAGCGGAAGCAATCACAACGTAGAGGAAGTAGTCAGACGCTCTCCTCGCGATCCAACCGATCCAAGCACCGCATTCGCACCTCCGAAGTTCTTGGCACACGACAGCTCGGTGACGCCTCCTCGGGCTCCGATCCAGCAAAGCTCCGGAGAGAGAGTTCACAAGACGACGGCGCAGGACGATCTTGATGTTCTACTAACGCAGGGCTTCGCCTAAGCACTGCTAAGGATTTGACCGAGGTGGAATATGGTGGAGGGGGCACCAGACACGGCTAAGGAACGATCTCAAGGATCAACTTGTGTGTCCATGGGGTGCCCCTGCCCCGTGATATAAAGGAGGGAGGAAGGAGGAGGCCGGCCCTAGGAGGGGCGCCATGGGGAGTCCTACTCCCACCGGGAGTAGGATTCCCCTTCCTAGTCCAACTAGGAGTCCTTCCATGTATTAGGAGTAGGAGACAAGGAAGGGGAAGAGAGAAGGAAGGAAGGAGGGGTGCGGCCCTCCCCTAGTCCACCCGGACTAGGCCATGGGCGCGCGGCCTGCCCTAGGCAGCCCCTCTCTCTTTCCGCAGGGCCCAATAAGGCCCAATACTTCTCCCGTATTCCCGTAACTCCCCGGCATTCAAAAATACCAATCATTCGAACCTTTCCGAACTCCGAATATAGTCGTCCAATATATCGATCTTTACGCCTCGACCATTTCGAGACTCCTCGTCATGTCCCCGATCTCATCCGGGACTCCGAACTCCTTCGGTACATCAAAACTCATAAACTCATAACATAAATGTCATCGAAACCTTAAGCTGCAAGGACCCTACGGTTCGAGAACACGTAGACATGACCGAGACACGCCTCCGGTCAATAACCAATAGCGGGACCTGGATGCCCATATTGGCTCCTACATATTCCACGAAGATCTTTATCGGTCGCATCAAGATAACAACATACGTTGTTCCCTTTGTCATCGGTATGTTACTTGCCCGAGATTCGATCACGGTATCCAATACCTAGTTCAATCTCGTTATCGGCAAGTCTCTTTACTGCTACGTAATGCATCATCCGTAACTCAACTCATTAGCTACATTGCTTGCAAGGCTTATAGTGATGTGCATTACCGAGAGGGCCCAGAGATACCTCTCCGACAATCGGAGTGACAAAACCTAATCTCAAATCCGCCAACCCAACATGTACCTTTGGAGACACCTGTAGTACTCCTTTATAATCACCCAGTTACATGCCAGGACGCTTGGTAGTACCCAAAGTGTTCCTCCGGTAAACGGGAGTTGCATAATCTCATAGTTATCTGAACATGTATAAGTCATGAAGAAAGCAATAGCAATATACTAAACGATCAAGTGCTAAGCTAACGGAATGGGTCATGTCAATCACATCATTCTTCTAATGAGGTGATCCCATTAATCAAATGACAACACATGTCTATGGTTAGGAAACACAACCATCTTTGATTAATGAGCTAGTCTAGTAGAGGCTTACTAGTGACTATCTGCTTGTCTATGTATTCACACATGTATTATGTTTCCGTTAATACAATTCTAGCATGAATAATAAACATTTATCATGATATAAGGAAATAAATAATAACTTTATTATTGCCTCTAGGGCATATTTCCTTCAGTCTCCCACTTGCACTAGAGTCAATAATCTAGTTCACATCATCATGTGATTCAACACTAATATTCACATCTGTATGTGATTAACACCCATAGTTCACATCGTCATGTGATCAACACCCAAAGGGTTTACTAGAGTCAATAATCTAGTTCACATCGCTATGTGATTAACACCCAAAGAGTACTAAGGGATGATCATGTTTTGCTCGTGAGAGAAGCTTAGTCAACGGGTCTGGCTACATTCAGAGCCGTATGTATTTTGCAAATATTCTATATCTACAATGCTCGCACGGGCTACTCTAGCTAATTGCTCCCACTTAC
The DNA here is from genome assembly GCA_021605145.1 of Aegilops bicornis. NCBI lineage: Eukaryota > Viridiplantae > Streptophyta > Magnoliopsida > Poales > Poaceae > Aegilops > Aegilops bicornis. Next base: position 193,098,812 of record CM038671.1, on the reverse strand, counting down.
AATATGTATCCAGATTGAGACTTAGAGTCATCCGGATTAGTGTAAAAAGCTTGCATCGATGTAACTCTTTACGACGGGCTCTTTTATCACCTCCATAATCGAGAAATATTTCCTTAGTCCTCACTAAGGATGTTCTTGACCAATGTCCAAAGGATCTACTCCTAGATCACTATTGTACTCCTTGCCAAATTCAGAGCAAGGTATACAATAGGTCCGGTACATAGCATAGCATACTTTATAGAACCTATGATCGAGGCATAGGGAATGACTTTCATTCTCTTTTCTATTTTCTGCTGTGGTCGGGATTTGAGTCTTACTCAATTTCACACCTTGCAACACGTGCAAGAACTTTTTCTTTGACTGCTCCATTTTGAACTACTTCAAAATCTTGACAAGGTATGTACTTATTGAAAAAACTTATCAAGCCGCCTTGATCTATCTCTATAGATCTTGATGCTCAATATGTAAGTAGTTTTATCGAGGTCTTTCTTTGAAAACTCCTTTCAAATACTCCTTTATGCTTTGCGTAATAATTCTACATTATTTCCGATCAACAATATGTCATTCACATATACTTATCAAAATGTTGTAGTGCTCCCACTCACCTTTTTGTAAATACAAAGCTTCTCCAAAAGTCTCAGATAAAACCATATGCTTTGATCACACTATCAAAGCATTTTATTCCAACTCCGAGATGCTTGCACCAGTCCATAGATGGATCATCAAGCTTGCACATTTTGTTAGCTCCTTTAGGATTGACAAAACCTTCTGGTTGCATCATATACAACTCTTCTTTAATAAATCCATTAAAGAATGCAGTTTTGACATCCATTTGTCAGATTTCATAAAATGTGGCAATTGCTAACATGATTCGGACAGACTTAAGCATCGCTACAGTTGAGAAAATCTCATTGTAGTCAACACCTTGAACTTGTCGAAAACCCCTTTTGCGACAAGTCGAGCTTTGTAGATAGTAACACTACTATCAGTGTCCGTCTTCCTCTTGAAGATCCATTTATTTAACATGGCTTGCTGATCATCGAGCAAGTTAATCAAAGTCCATACTTTGTTCTCATACATGGATCCTATCTCAGATTTCATGATCTCAAGCCATTTCGCGGAATCTGGGCTCATCATCGCTTCCTCATAGTTCGTAGGTTCATCATGGTCTAGTAACATGACTTCCAGAACATGATTACCGTACCACTCTGGTGCGGATCTTACTCGAAGACCCACGAGGTTTGGTAGCAACTTGATCTCAAGTTTCATGATCATCATCATTAACTTCCTCACTAATTGGTGTAGGAATCACCGAACTGATTTCGTGATGAACTACTTTCCAATAAGGGAGAAGGTACAATTACCTCATCAAGTTCTACTTTCCTCCCACTCACTTCTTTCGAGAGAAACTTCTTCTAAAAAGGATCCATCTTAGCAACGAAAAACTTGCCTTCGGATCTGTGGATAGAAGGTGTACCCAATAGTTACCTTTGGGTATTCTATGAAGACGCACTTCTCCGATTTGGGTTCGAGCTTATCGTGAAAACTTTTTCACATAAGTATCACAACTCCAAACTTTTAAGAAACGACAGCTTAGGTTTATCGCTAAACCATAGTTCATACGGTGTCATCTCAACGGATTTAGATGGTGCCCTTTTAACGTGAATGCAATGTCTCTAATGCATAACCCCAAAACGATAGTGGTAAATTGGTAAGATACATCATAGATCGCACCATATCCAATAAAGTGCGCTATTTGACGCTCGGACACACCATTATGTTGTGGTGTTCCATGTGGCGTGAGCTGTGAAACTATTCCACTTTTGTTTTAATTGAAGACCAAACTCTTAACTCAAATATTCATCTCCACGATCAGATTGCAGAAACTTTATTTTCTGGTTACGATGATTTTCCACTTCACTCTGAAATTCTTTGAACCTTTCAACTATTTCAGACTTATGTTTCATCAAGTAGATATACCCATATCTGCTCAAATCATCTTGTTAAGATTAGAAAATAACGATACTTGCCACGAGCATCAACACTCATTGAATCGCATACATCGGCATGTATTATTTCCAATAAGTCATTAGCTTGTTCCATTGTTCCGGAGTACGGAGTTTTAGTCATCTTGCCCAAAAGGCACGGTTCGCAAGCATCAAATGATTCATAATCAAGTGATTCCAAAATCCCATCAGCATGGAGTTTCTTCATGCGCTTTACACCAATATGACCTAAACGGCAGTGCCACAAATAAGTTGCACTATCATTATTAACTTTGCATCTTTTGGCATCAATATTATGAATATGTGTATCACTACGATCGAGATCCAACAAACTATTTTTATTGGGTGTATGACCATCGAAGGTCTTTATTCATGTAAATGTAACAACAATTATTCTCTAACTTACATGAATAATCAGATTGCAATAAACATGATCAAATCATATTTATGCTCAACGCAAACGCCAAATAACATTTATTTAGGTTCCACACTAATCCCGAAAGTATAGGGAGTGTGCGATGATGATCATATCAATCTTGGAACTACTTCCAACACTCATCGTCACTTCCTCTTCAACTAGTTTCTGTTCATTACGCAACTCCTGCTTTCAAGTTACTACTCTTAGCAACCGAACCAAAGATCAAATACCGAGGGGTTGCTACGAACACTAGTAAAATACACATCAATAATCTGTATATCAAATATACCTTAGTTCACTTTGCCATCCTTCTTATCCGCCAAATACTTGGGGTAGTTCCGCTTCCAGTGACCAGTTCCATTGCAGCAAAAAGCACTTAGTCTCGTGCTTAGGTCCAGACTTGGGCTTCTTCACTCGAAAGCAGCAACTTGCTTGCCGCTCTTCTTGAAGTTCCCCTTCTTCCCTTTGCCCTTTTCCTTGAGACTAGTGGTCTTTTCAATCATCAACACTTGATGCGCTTTCTTGATTTCTACCTTCACGATTTCAACATCACGAAGAGCTCGGGAATCGCTTTCGCCATCCCTTGCATACTATAGTTCATCACGAAGTTCTACTAACTCTGTGATGGTGACTAGAGAATTCTGTCAATCACTATCTTATCCGGAAGATTAACTCCCACTTGATTCAAGCGATTGAAGTACTCGCATAATCTGAGCACATGCTCACTAGTTGAGCGATTCTCCTCCATCTTTTAGCTATAGAACTTGTTACAGACTTCATATCTCTCAACTCGGTATTTGCTTGAAATATTAACTTCAATTCCTGGAACATCTCATATGGTCCATGACGCTCAAAACGCCTTTGAAGTCCCGATTCTAAGCCGTTAAGCATGGTGCACTAAACTATCAAGTAGTCATCATATTGAGCTAGCCAAACGCTCATAACGCCTCGTGATTCCGCCTCGCAATAGGTCCGCTACCTAGCGTGCATCAAGGACATAATTATTCTCACAAGCAATGAGGATAAACCTCAGATCACGGATCCAATCCGCATCATTGCTACTAACATCTTTCAATACAATTTTCTCTAGGAACACATATAAAAACATAGGGAAGCAACAACGCGAGCTATTGATCTACAACATAATTTGCAAAATACTACCAGGACTAAGTTCATGATAAATTAAAGTTCAATTAATCATATTACTTAAGAACTCCCACTTACATCGACATCTCTCTAGTCATCTAAGTGATTACGTGATCCAAATCAACTAAACCATGTCCGATCATCACGTGAGATGGAGTAGTTTCAATGGTGAACATCACTATGTTGATCATATCTACTATATGATTCACGCCGACCTTTCGGTCTCCGTGTTCCGAGGCCATATCTGTTATATGCTAGGCTCACAAGTTTAACTCGAGTATTCTGCGGTGCAACTGTTTTGCACCCGTTGTAGATGGACGTAGAACTTATCACACCCGATCATCACGTGGTGTCCGGGTACTACGAACTTTGGCAACGGTGCATACTCGTGGAGAACACTTCTTGATAATTTTTAGTGAGAGATCATCTTATAATGCTACCGCCAATCAAAGCAAGATAAGATGCATAAAGGATAAACATCACATGCAATCAATATAAGTGATATGATATGGCCATCATCATCTTGTGCTTGTGATCTCCATCTCAAGCACCGTGCGTGATCACCATCGCCACCGGGCGTGACACCTTGATCTCCATCGTAGCATCGTTGTCGCCTCGCCAATCGTTGCTTTTTACGACTATCGCTACCGCTTAGTGATAAAGTAAAGCAATTACATGGCGCTTGCATTTCATACAATAAAGCGACAACCATATGGCTCTCGCCATTGCCGATAACTCGTTACAAAACATGATCATCTCATACAATAAAATATAGCATCACGCCTTGACCATATCACATCACAACATGCCCCGCAAAAACAAGTTAGACGCCCTCTACTTTGTTATTGCAAGTTTTACGTGGCTGCTACGGGCTGAGCAAGAACCGTTCTTACCTACGCATCAAAACCACAACGACATTTCGTCAAATAGACTCCGCTTTTAACCTTCTCAAGGACCGGGCGAGCCACACTCGGTTCAACTAAAGTGAGAGAGACAGACACCCGCCAGCCACCTTTAAGCACGAGTGCTCAGAACGGTGAAACCAGTCTCGCCAGAAGCTGACGCGTAATGTCGGTCCGGCCGCTTCATCTCACAATACCGCTGAACCAAAGTATGACATCTTTGGTAGGCGGTATGACTTGTATCGCCCACAACTCACTTGTGTTCTACCGTGCAAAACATCAAACCATAAAAACCTAGGCTCGGATGCCACTGTTGGGGAACGTAGTAATTTCAAAAAATTCCTACGCACACGCAAGATCATGGTGATGCATAGCAACGAGAGGGGAGAGTGTTGTCTACGCCTCGCAGATCAAGCGAAGCAATCACAACGTAGAGGAAGTAGTCAGACGTTCTCCTCAAGGTCCAACCGATCCAAGCACCGTTACTCCGGCACCTCCGAAGTTCTTGGCACACGACAGCTCGGTGACGCTCCTCGGGCTCCGATCCAGCAAAGCTCCGGGAGAGAGTTCCACAAGACGACGGGCGTGCAGGACGATCTTGATGTTCTACCAACGCAGGGATTCGCCTAAGCACTGCTGTGATTTGACCGAGGTGGAATATGGTGGAGGGGGGCACCGCACACGGCTAAGGAACGATCTCAAGCATCAACTTGTGTGTCCATGGGGTGCCCCCTGCCCCCCTATATAAAGGAGGGAGGGAGGAGGAGGCCGGCCCTAGGAGGGGCGCGCCATGGGGAGTCCTACTCCCACCGGGAGTAGGATTCCCCCCTTTCCTAGTCCAACTAGGAGTCCTTCCATGTATTAGGAGTAGGAGACAAGGAAGGGAAGAGAGAAGGAAGGAAGGAGGGTGCGGTTCTCCCCTAGTCCACCCGGACTAGGCCATGGGCGCGCGGCCTGCCCTAGGCAGCCCCTCTCTTTCTGCAGGGCCCAATAAGGCCCAATACTTCTCCCGTATTCCCGTAACTCCCGGTAATTCAAAATACCCGAATCATTCGGAACCTTTCCGAACTCCGAATATAGTCGTCCAATATATCGATCTTTACGTCTCGACCATTTCGAGACTCCTCGTCATGTCCCCGATCTTATCCGGGACTCAACGCCTTCGGTACATCAAAACTCATAAACTCATAACATAAATGTCATCGAAACCTTAAGCGCATGGACCCTACGGTTCGAGAACACGTAGACATGACCGAGACATCGCCTCCGTCAATAACCAATAGCGGGACCTGGATGCCCATATTGGCTCCTACATATTCCACGAAGATCTTTATCGGTCAGACCGCATAACAACATACGTTGTTCCCTTTGTCATCGGTATGTTACTTGCCCGAGATTCGATCGCTTGCATCCAATACCTAGTTCAATCTCGTTATCGGCAAGTCTCTTTACTGCTACGTAATGCATCATTTCGTAACTAACTCATTAGCTACATTGCTTGCAAGGCTTATAGTGATGTGCATTACCGAGAGGGCCCAGAGATACCTCTCCGACAATTGGAGTGACAAAACCTAATCTCAAATACGCCAACCCAACATGTACCTTTGGAGACACCAGTAGTACTCCTTTATAATCACCCAGTTACGTTGTAGGACGCTTTGGTAGTACCCAAAGTGTTCCTCCGTAAACGGAGTTGCATAATCTCATAGTTACAGTGAACATGTATAAGTCATGAAGAAAGCAATAGCAATATACTAAACGATCAAGTGCTAAGCTAACGGAATGGGTCATGTCAATCACATCATTCTTCTAATGAGGTGATCCCATTAATCAAATGACAACACATGTCTATGGTTAGGAAACACAACCATCTTTGATTAATGAGCTAGTCTAGTAGAGGCTTACTAGTGACTATCTGTTTGTCTATGTATTCACACATGTATTATGTTTCCGGTTAATACAATTCTAGCATGAATAATAAACATTTATCATGATATAAGGAAATAAATAATAACTTTATTATTGCCTCTAGGGCATATTTCCTTCAATAGGTTCAACCCATCAAGGCATCTTAGGAACGTATACCATCAACTTCAGGGGTAAATAACTCAAGCTCGGAGGTAGAGCATGGTTGACAAAGCAGAGGATACAATTTACCAAAGGCATTATGTATCGTGGAAGGTCTCACAAAGTTATTGAATATGAAGGATGCCGACGGATAAAATCCAACAATGGACCTGATGGCCCACAAGGGTCCGACGTGAGCATCAAGATTTAACTAGAGGAAGAAGAATGCAAGGAGATCAGATTATAGAAACAACTGACTAACTCAATTGTCAAATGCAAAGGAATTATGATTTCCAAATCAAGGGATCAAGCAATGCTCGATTAGGGGTGGATAAGTTGAATAGCCTTAGGGTACAATCAAAGACAATTGGATTGGTCGAGAACCAATTCCAGCTTAAAAGAATGGCAGCTCAGCCGGAAAAGTAATTTATAAGGATCAATGATGATTATGCGTATTCAAGAAACATATTGAGTCAACAGACTCAAAATGATAATGACAAGGAATGTCAATATGACTACGAGACTTATGGGATTAACCATAATGCAAGCAAGCAAGAATTTCAAGAGCAAAAGGCTCCAGAGGATTCTCAAGATCGAATAGTATTTTGAAGACCTTTGTGAAACTCATGAACAACTGGGGATGAGCGGATACTCGACAAGTGCGAGGATTTTTTGAAGGGGTATTCATGTGGCAAAAGAACTGCTAGGTAAGAGGCACGGCAAGTATTCTCAACAATAGAGAAAACTTCGTTATCTTATAATAACTAGATCAATGGGGGGGGATGATAGTAAGAATGACAAGTGTAAGTAGTTATCCATAAGGATTTATCGGTGGTCGGGAATAGCAAAAGTGATGGGCACAAAGTCTCGGGAGAATATCAAAGAGTATCTCAAATCTTCTCGTGCAAAGAAAGTATCATCGAAGTGAGGGCTCTCCGGAGAAAGTACTTGCGAGAAACTAAAGTTAGTTTTGTTTTTAGCAAAATCGCTTAACCCGAATAGAAGAGAGTTCGTAATCCCAGTAAAGGTCGAGGAGTAAAAGATCCTAATACCACCCAATGGCGACGTGGGCCCGTAAGGCACACAACCATGTTAGTAAAGTTTTGTAAAGTCTAGACTCGACTTCGGCCAAGGAGTTGGAAGGGGATTCTACAGCAAATGGCTCGATATTAATCTCAGACGCTTCGATTTAATCGTGACACTAATCATGCACGCAAATGTGTACGATCAAGATCAAGGACTCACGGGAGGATATCACAACACAACTCTACAAATAAAATAAGTCATACAAGCATCATAATACAAGCCAGGGCCTCGAGGGCTCGAATACAAGTGCTCGATCATAGACGAAGCCGGAAGCAACAATATCTCGAAAGTACGTATATAAGTTAAGCAAGTTTGCCTTAAGAAGGCTAGCACAAACCGGGATACAAATCGAAAGAGGAGCAGGCCTCCCGCCTCGATCCTCCTAAGCTACTCTCGGTCGCCGCTGCCGTGGCTGCACGTAGTAGTAGGCACCTCCAAAGTAGTAGTCGCCATCGACGGTGGCGTCTGCTCCTCGGCTCCATCGTCTGCGTTGCAGCAATCGAATAGAGGTAGGGGGAAAAGGGGAACAAGGCAATCGTGAGTACTCATCCAAAGTACTGCAAGCAAGGAGCTACACTACATATGCATGGATATATGTGTAAAGGGCCATATCAAGAGACCGAATCGCAGTAATGCCGTAATAAGGGGGATAGCTAGTCTTATCGAAGACTACGCTTCGTCACCGCCTTGCAAATGTAGAGGAGGGTAGGTTGAAGTCCTCCAAGTAACATCACATAGCAATAATCCTACCCGCGATCCCTCCTCATATCCCCGAGAGAGAGCGACCACCGTTGTATCCGCACTTGGAAGGGTGTGTTTTATCAAGTTTCCTGCTCTAGTTGTCATAAGGTCAAGGTACAACTCCAAGTCGCCCTGCCATCAAGATCATGGCTATTCAATAGATTAAATCACCTGCAGGGTGCACCATCTTACCCAAAGACGCTTGATCCCATTTGGCCGGACACACTTTCCGGGTCATGCCCGCCGCTGAAGATCAACACGCCGCAGCCCCACCTAGGCTCAACAGAGAGGCCAAAGACGCCGGTCTAAACCTAAGCGCAAGACAGGGTCCGGCCCATCGCCTAATGCACACCGCAAGACGCTATGTAACGTGGCCGGAAGCGTAATCTAGCCCCTTAATACAAGAGCAGGCTTACGCTCCAATCCGGCGCGCCACTGGGCTGTCGATGTCACGAAGTGCTTTTCAAGCAGATACCACGACGCCGGATACCCATAACTACTCCGCCAGAGATGGTTAGTGCGTATAGGCTCAGAGCCAACTCAGATCAAATACCAAGATCTCGTTGTTGCAGTTAAGTAACCGCGAACGCCGAACAGGCCAGCCCACCTCTCTCCTAGGCGGTCTCAACTCGCCTGCCGCCTCCGCCTCAAAGATCCACTCATGGTGCTCCACCAAATTTAACCCGACTTTTAGTCTCCACATGTATCATGTATAAAGTATATAGTATATACCCGTGATCACCTCCCGAGTGACCACGGCCCGATAGTATAGCATGGCGCATTTGACAAGAATGTAGGGCCACAGATGAAAGTACTAGCATCCTATACTAAGCATATAGGATTGCGTAAGGTAACAACAAGAGAGTAACAAGGACAAAGCTATGCAAAGAAAGATAGGAGTATCTCGAAGCAAAGAATATGCTACACTACTCTAATGCAAGCAGATAGAGGAGAGTAGGCGATATCCGGTGATCAAGGGGGGGGCTTGCCTGTTGTTCGCAAGAGACAGGGGTCACAACACCGTAGTCGAACTGGGCAAAGAACAAATACGGTCTCGTAGTCTACCGGAGAGAAGAGGGGAAGAAACAATGAATACCATGTAAACAGATGCATATCGATGCATGACAAGACAAGTAACGATGTTAGGCGTGTTCTAACGTGGTATGGGTTGGTACCGGTTAAAGGGAAACATCCGGGAAAGTATTCCCTGTTTCGTGGTTTTCAGCAGAGGAGCCGAGGGGAAAGTTGCGGTTCGATAGGTTAGGGGCGTGGCGATTTAACGGATTATGATCCGGATTCGCCTCGCTGCTCGAAAGCAACTTTCATGTTGAAAATATTTTAATCCGAAGTTACGGATTAAAAGATATGATTTTCTAAAGATTTTATTAATTTCGGAATTTAATTAATTAATTAATTAATTCAAAAAATGGATTTATGACGTCAAAGATGAGGTCATGCCGACGTCAAGATCAATGTGGTTGACTTGGTCAACCCGACATGTGGGTCCTGCTCGTCAAATGGACTGTTAACTAATTACCCTAGTTTAATTTAATTAATGAGTTAATTAGGTTAATTAGCCATTAGGTTAATTAATCAGATTAATTAAATTAATTGTTTACTTAATTAATTAATTTTATTCATTTTATTTTTATTAATTATATTTATTTAATTCCCTTTTTCCTTTTCTTTTTCAAAACGCTCGGGGGGCCCATGTCATCGGGTTCGCCGGCCAACAAATTTAGTCGACCGAGTAACAGTTTGCCGGCCCCTAGGGCCCACGGGTCAAGGACCTGTGGTGGCTCCGGGTCGGCCACGCCGGGCGTCAAGGCTGGGAGTTCACTGGCTGCCTCTGGCGGGAGGGCGCCGGACCGCCGAATTTGTCGTCCGGTACAAATGGTCATGCAAGGGTGCGCTCGAACGGGAGACGACGACGCATCCAACGGTGGCAGAGGCATGGCGGACTTGGTTGAAACGACGCCGGGCGAAGCGGGCGGAGGCGGTGGGATTCGGGACCTCGACGGATCGCGCCACGGGCTAACGGAAGGCTGGGGGCTGCGCGACGCTACCGAGCACAAGGGGCTCGCCCTGCGGACCATTTGGTCACCGGAAGGGCGCCGGCGACGAGATCCGCGACGGGGCGCTGGGTACGGAGGGGAACGAGGGGGAGAGGGGGCCTCACCGAGCGGAGGAGGCGCGAGGGGAGGGGGTACGGGCGCGTGAGCCGGCGCGACAGCCGGAGCGCGACGAAGCGCGGGCGCCGTGAGCGAAGCTCCGCCATGGCGACTGAAGGGGTCGATCCCTGTGGGGATCGGGAGCGGCGGGGGAAGAGCCCACGGGGGAACGCGAGGGTCTCTCAGAAGCGGGAAGGGGCGGCCGGGGCGCACTGGCGAGGAGAGGTGGGGAGGCGCTGGCGGCGACGGGCTGGTCCGGGCGAGGCGAGGTGGGAGCCGGGACGCCCCGAGGCGACGAGGGGTTCTGGCGCCGGCTGGCCGTCGGGAGGATGGGAGGAGGACGAGCGTCGGTGGGGCGGGGCGCCGGCGTCGGGGGCGAACGGATCGGGCGGATCCCGATCCAGATCGGTGGGGGAGGGAGGAGAACGGGATCGGGGGGGGGGGAATGGGGTGTCGGCTAGGGTTTCCGCCGACCCGGGGTGGTTATGGGAGGGAGGGGGTGGGGCCGGGCTGGCCGGTTGGGCTGTGTGGCTTGGCCTGGCTGTGTGTGGGGTTTCTCCCTCTCCTTTGTTTTATTTCTCTTTTTTTATTTTTCCTTTTCTGTTTTAATTTATTTTAAAATATCCAGACACTTTATAAAAATGAGTGCACCCCACCATAATTAACTTTGTAATATTTGACAACCCCCGAACATTTTAGTTTTGACTTTTGAAAACCCCGATGGTTTTAACTTAATTTCAAATTTTGAATTCGAATCGTTTCGAACTAACGCGAGATTATCAACAGTAACCAAGGTGACGTGGCATCATTAGCGCAGGGTTAGTGTAGCTTGATTACCCGGGCGTCACAACAAGCTACAAAAAAAACAATATCAGCATTGGAGAGTGGTGAGGAGTGACATCACTATTCACCGTTGAATATTTTTCATAGCTCGCTTTCCGTAATGTGTTTCAACTTAAAATTTTGCATAGCAATAGAATATCACCCTCTTAACATTTAATATTTTTCTCAGATTTTTTTTTGAAACGTTCAAACGTGGTTTTCACAAAGTTTTTTTTAATGCTGGTTTCCATGTGATATTCTCCCGCACTAACCCAAGCAACAAGTGGTTTGCCATAAGTTCCCTCTGCTCATTCTCCAGATGTCATTCTTCGCTTTCCCTTTCTGTTGGAATCACAAAATTCTTTCAAATTTGTGGTATGGACTTGCAATCAGGTGGACTATACACTTCAAATAGATGATTGTTGGTAACCAAGGTACCACACGTACTCTCTATGATTAAAAGCACATGATCATTAAACTTTTCTTTTTTACTTTTGATATGTTCAAAAAAATTGATAAAAGATAGTAATGTATTTGTTTTTGCGGGGGATAAAAGATAATGTATTAAATCAATTACATACCAATTGCGCCCGCCATTTACAATAACGCCATATCAAGAACTAGTCAAGACGTAGAGAATGCAGACAATCAAATAATTAAACAAAGGAGAAGGCATATGCGTGATCTCAAAAATCATGTTGAGCGATCAACGGAATAGCTGAATTAAATATCAACATAAACCACCGACGAAGACAACCCAAGTGTAACATGAAAGGTTCTCCAACACTGAGGCCCCAGGAAATATAACTGTGCAAGTGTCGCCTGGATCCAATCACTAAGGTCAAATCAACACGATGAATAAAAGTCTGAGCGATCTCCACACAATGCATTCAATGAGGGCACGTCAAGTGAACACCGTCATTGTCCATTTCTCCCAGTGAAGGTCAAATCTAGAGTTTTCACCCTAGAACTCGAGATCCAATGCTCAAAGAGAAGCACCTAACCGAAGTCGTCATCTACTGCCCCACATATTGGTCCATCATCACACAACCGTGTACATGCACAGTCCTAGTGTAGACCTAGTCGCGCAACTGCAACCATGCGTGCGCAACATGTTGTTGAGAAACTCCTAGGGATGCCTGCCATCAACGCCGATGATGCCCATCAGTGTCGGAGGCCAGACTCCGATCCCATGTCGCTGGGAGTCAAACCCGCCCACGTAGAGCTGGTTTATGGCAGTAATGTGGGGCATCAAGGAGAAGGGTGGAGTCACAAATCGAGCAAAACAGAGTCACCAGATCATACCACCACATAACCCTCTCAGGCCATACCGAGAGTCAAAACCCTGCACCGAGCGAGGGACGGCTAACCTTTGAAGCGCACCATATGGAACCTCAACAGGATATGGTGCTGAAGCATGCCGACTTTGCGCCCGTAAAATGGCTAGCAGCCTAGCTTCAGACCACCTGGTGCAATACAGATGTCACGCACAAGAACCCTCAAAGGCAGCCCACGTCCAAACAAACATAACGACCTACCATGTAATGTTGCCGCCACCTTCCATGAACCGGGAAGCGCCGTCGTCAAACGAGAACCAGGGAGATTTACCGTGATGGGAATCAAGGACAACAAGTTTGTGTGGTAAATCACCCCGTCGCCACCATTAGCTGCATGGGCTTAGCCCAACAGTGTACTTTGGCGGCACGAAGGAAGGGCACTTGAGGAAGGGACACTGGAAAAAGTGGGTTGGGAGCCACCTATATCGCCCATGCGGATGATGTGGGGGCCTTTTTTTGTCTCCTTGTGTAATCTACATCATTTGTCGGGGTATATCACCTAAAAATAATAATTTGTTGGGGTATGTTCAAATGATAACATTTAATTAGATTCAACAAGATAAATATTTCATAAATATATGGTGATGCTACAGTTTATTAATGATGATGGTATACATACATAGCATAAATGCTATGGCTCAGAGATGCGAATGAATCAAAGTTAATTGTGTGGCTATCGAGCACATTGTTTCCACCTCTATCCCCTCTCCCCGCTTCTTACTGATGCGGTGATTCCTACTCGTCGTGGGTACTCTATCCCCCTGCGAGATCACATTTCCTCAGATTCAAGAATCGGTCGTGGGCCCACACGGTTAGGTGGAGCTCCGAGAAAACTTATCTCTCACCATGCTCCGTTGGGATGACATGGACTCCTCTTTTATGGTATAAGTATATGTTTGTTGCAGGCATTTCTTGTATTTTCTTGTTGCAATGACTTGCCCATCTAGCGCTTCTGATTATGAACCATTGTAAGGGGGGAGGGGGATAGAGAGAGAATGTTATGCGGTACAGAAATGAAGTAGGATGTTGTTAGATTTCATTTTATCATAACCCTTGGTTGTGCAAGATTTATAGCTCCCAGATGTATATGGTGCATCGTCTTCTTTTTGGGTGTTCATACTCAAGACATGTTTGGACCTATACATCCACTTGGTTAGGCCCTTTTCACTTTAGTTTCACGTCTTGGAGAGAGGGCGCTAATTTGGTAAAAGGTTGGCCGACAGTCATCTCCTCTTCATCGATCACTCGGAGGAAGGCCATGGCTTCCCTTCTCAGGCTAGTCTCTTGGGAGTTAGAAATGAAAGAAATACTTTTTCCATTCTCAATGATGAAACGAGGCAAAATCTGTTATCTCCATTCTAAAATGAGTAGATAAAACAGGCTGCAACACCGGTCTTCTACACAAATACTCCCACCATTCCTTTATATAAAGGTGTATTTGTCTTTTGATAAAATTTCACAATATAAGGTGCATTTGTTCTAATTTCTCGTAATTCCAATCTTGGCCCTCTTGAAAAAGGAAAGTATCTCTACCTGAGTGCATGTATTTCTACTTGTAGAGAAGAAAAAGGAAACTATCTCTTTGCCGATTGTGTGTATCTCTTCCTTTCCTAGCCTAAATTATTTACTTGCTGCTAATCTACAAATTAGAGAACGGTAATTTTGTCCTATCTAGTGCATAATTATGTGCCTTGGTCACCGTGATGAAAATAATACCTCTTAGATAAAAGAATAGAGGTAGTATGTCCATAAGTAAATTATTGTTTCAAGTGCTTATTTATTGGATAAATTCCATAAATATTGAGGCACGACTGCAGATGGTTGTATCCGAGTCAGACGAGATGAGGAGAGGCAAACTTATTTTATTTTATTTCCACCTCCTTTAAGAAAACGTTGTATATGTTTTTTTTGCGGGTAAAAACGTTGTAGTATATGTTGAACAAATGGATGAACTATCTTTCAAAAACAAAAACTGTTACGCAATACAAAAAATACTGTTAGTACGTGATAAATTTGGAGTATTATCTCTCAAAAGGAAAGTAGTAAATTTGCTTGGCAGGAGTTTTATGAGAGGGCAGGAGATAACGGCCCCCGCGTCGCTCTGCCTGGCGACTCGGGGGGCGAAACCATCGCGCCGCCGGTCGTTCGCCCAATCTCTCCCCTCGTCTCACCGCCGCTAGAGGCACCGGCCAGCGAAGCTCGTCAGGCTCCGGTGACGGCGGCGGCAGGGCGTTTTCTTCCGTTGGTGCTAGGAGGTTGGGACGGCCAGATCCCGTTTGTGGCGGCGCAGCGCTCAGGCCTGCAGGGGAAGGCAGCGGCCGGTTTCTGGCAGGCGCGGTGATAGCGCTTGTTGATTTCGGCGGCTTCGGGCGGCTGCTCCGACGGGATCTCCTCCAGTTGTAGCGCTCCTTTGGTTGGCAACTAGCCACAATTCTACGGCTGTGGATTCCGGAGGCCTTGGCTGAATGGCCCGATAGCTTTCGCCTGGTCTGAAAAAACCGGATCGGCAACGGGTCGCGCCCGTCCTCACCAAGCCACCAAGCCATCCTCTGATCACCGGCGATGCTAAAGTCCATGACTTGGTGGTGGTGTTTCAGATTTGATCGGCCGAATGGGGATGCGTGCAGACTATGCTGCTGCGTCCTCCTACGGTTCCACGACGGCGGAGGTCACCGAAAGATCTTCGGGAGTCTTCATCTCAAGATCCACTGGTTGACTTTGACAGTGAGATACAACGACGATTTGACACAAAGGAATGTTTGTGGAGCGGCGGCGGCGGATATCGCACGTGGCTGCTGGGATTGTGGAAAAATAGCGGCGACAACACTTGATGACTTCGATGGTGCTACTAAGCATCAGGTCGCGAGCTCCGGGGTGAAAGCCTTGGTTTGACCTAATTGGTTGTATTCGCAATGGCGATGTATTTTACATCGCTAATTGTCAGGCATTGCTTCGGATATGCTCAGATTGATTCTTCATGGTGAAAACCTAGATCCTAACCTTGGTGGTTGGATCCACGACGACAACGCTTGAGTGTCACTTCCTTCTCGGCGTTCTTTGTTGAAGAACTCCGTCGTCTGTGTGGTGTCATGAGATGGATGGTGTAGATATCGTCATTGTTGTAGTTTGCCGATCATGGATCTAATCACTTTGTACTTTTTTATTTTTCCCCGCCTACACATAGCTTTGGTCTAATATGACTTTGCTGTTGCCGGCGTGTTTTTTGTGTGCGTGTGTTGATGTTGGTTGTGTGCATCCTAGCTATGCAAAAGCGGGGTGTGTGTTTTTATGGTATGTATTCTCTTGATGCTCCTTTTTGAACCAATAAAATTCATCCATTGTTGAAAAAAAGAGTTTTATGAAAATAATTGTAGCCGAGTAATTTTCCAATGCTATATTGTTTCCAACTATACATAGCCTCACCTAGTGCTTGTACATATATATAGAATATTTTCGCCATTATTGCATAGATCTTTGTCTTCCATCGCACAAAAAGACTTGCATTTTACTGCAATCAATTGCTTGAGCGGGAGGATTCCAGACGAGAGAGATGCCTTTCTAAAGGTCGAATCCGGCCGTTAAATTGCTGTTCCCAGCACTAAAAGATTCCAAAAATAATTTAAGCACAAGGCGGTTCATGAACAGATGCCAAAATAGAAAATGATTGCATCCTCACTTGCCTTGCATGATGCATGCGTGCGGGAACCAAGAAAAAGAGCAGGTGTTCTGTCCGTGCATGCGAGGGCCCCGGGTCTAATCCGACGGCCCAGATTTACCGCTGTACTCTATATAATGCCTACCAAACCCAAGCCATCCTTGCACCCAACTCACCCGACCCTAGAGATCCATAGCAACCAAGGATCGATGCATATCTACTCCTAGTTGGCTTAGTTTCATATATACATATACTTTGGGTTGAGATGTTTTTAGTGTGAGGATGTAATGTGCATGGGGGTGGTAAAGTCGACGAAGGGCAAGCAGATGCATGGAAGTAGAATGGCGAAAAAGAAGAGCTCCCTTCGATCCAATCCAGGAGGGGAGGTGGTCGGATGCAGCTGCCGGTTCATGGATACCTGTCCGGTGCATGCAGTGCGGTTGAGCCTGCGCACCTGTATAGGTTTTGCATGACCCGAGAGATGAACCTACCAGCATCTTTCCCTCGTGCTTGGATTGAAGGGAGCTCTCTCTCTCTCTCTCTCTCTCTCTCTCTCTCTCTCTCTCTCTCTGATCTGTCAAATATGTTTTCAGTTTGCACCTAACTTCTTGTTTCCTCTTAATTATTTGCAACTGTAAACACACTAAAAGATCGATGGCGCAAGCGGGTATGCAGGGAGCTAACAAGAAAATCAAATCACTATGCTTGTATGTATGCAACCAGCGTGTAGTGTTTCTCTTCTTTTCTCACCCCTGGAAGAACCATGTGTAATATCATGTGGGCTCTGGTGGCCATACAGTTGTGTTACGAGAGTTCTGTTCTCCTAGCTAGAAATTTGTGGCCCGAATCCTTTTTATCTTCGAGAATATTTGTAGGGGTATCTTTTCTTTGGCAAAATTTTCTGTCTTCGACAAAGATCAGACCAGACATGAGCTAGCTACTCGTATACGTTTGTTAGGATGGTGCTCATTTATGGCGTACCTTATATTCATCAAACTTATTAATTTTACGCAAAACGTATATTCCTCCATACGAAAGAAAAAGAAGAAACGATTCACATGCTCCCTCCGTTTTTTTTAGTTTGCATATAAGATTTGATCAAAGTCAAATTTTGTTAACTTAACTAAGTTTATAAAAAAATATCAAGATTCACAATATGAAATCAATATTGTTAGATGCATCATGAAATTAATTTTATACAGTATAGCTTTAGTATTGTAGATATTTGTATTTTTTCTATAAAGTTGGTTAAACTTCATAAAATCTGACTTTGATCAGGACTAAAAAGAAACGGAGTAAAACCTTAAAATGACTCACGGATCGATCTTGGGAGTGTTTTATGGATTTGGGTCCTAGTTAATAGGCAGTACAGGAGCATTTTTGGCGTATGCCGCACTCGAGGGAAGCATGTGGACAAGAAGATGACACGTTACGTCAATGGTGGACAAGTGTACTGCACACGGTAGTGACCCTGCCCTTTAATTTTCTCACATGCATGCACGCGTCAACGTCAATATTGAGTTATTGCGTGCAGGCTCCCGTCACGTCCGCCTATCTAATCTTGACGACGGGCTCCTTCACCTGGCCAGCATGCATCATGTCCGTCCATTGAGCGTCAACTCGTGATTGGTACAGAACGTTCACTCGCACACAAAAAAATGTCACAAACGAGCTATCATCAACAGTACAAAGAACAAACACGTCAAATAGAAAAGAAAACGTTGGGGTTACAGCATGATCAAGATTACGATAGACAAACGAAGGGACACAATTATTTCCTTGTTCCATTGCAATTGCGATGACCTCGCAGTCAGACTCAAGATGGACATCTAACAATATCGACTAGCTCCAAAGGAGAGAAACTCCGTACGTACGCTTTCATGAAAACATGTCAGGTTGTGGCGATCTTTTTTTTTTGCAGAAAATAGTGTGTATTTATTCCTCTGAAATAGTGTTATTGAACACTGTCGGGAACTTGGTGTAACCAACATGCGGTGCTACCTCCAGATCTTCCTATATTAGCTAGACTAAGAGCAACTCTATTTTGATTACGAGCAATTTTCAACGGGATAAATCCACGCAGCTCTGTCACCCTCAAATTAGCCAAACTCTCATCTCATGCATGGATCTGGTGCGGATCGCCTCTAGGAGGCGCCTGACTCTGGCGCCGTGCTGGTCGCCAGTGATGACGGAGTCTGGATCTAGGTTCTCCTGCCTAGAGACGACTGATGTAGGTGATGCGGTTCATGCGAGTGAGGTCTCCGCAGTCGACGCTACTCCTACGCTGCCGTGTGCGACTCGCCGGAGGAAGACTGACGAGGAGTTGGCTGAGGAGTTTTGGACGGACATTGGCTATCCTACCCCGGCGTCAAGGGTGTGGGAGAGACCGTCGTGTCGACAGACAGGTGAGGTATCTCGTGTGTGTAGGTCGGAGGCGCACATGGATTCGGTGTCATCGGACTTGCCGGAGGTCGCCGCAATTCCCAACACGATCACTCCGAAGGATCCACCAAGGACGCCTGCCACGACCACTCGCGGCGTCTTCGGGGCGTCTGCTCGGTCTAGGGCTCTGATCAGGCCTTGGATCGGCCCAATCCCGCCACCTCGGATCCCGCCTTCATGGACAATCGGCGATCTTCTGCCGTAGGTGTGCCTAGGCGAAAAGGAGTCCTCGCCGCAGTCCAGTTCGCCGGCGCGGACCTCAGGCCAGTCAGGGCGGACCACTTCGTCCGAGGATCATGCCAGCGGGACAAGGGAATTTTACCCCAATGCAGTTGGGCCTTCTGTAGAATCAGTCACCGCATACGATTCAACCTTCTCGGGCAGCCGAAGTTGCGGCCTTGAAAAAGTTGTGGTGTTCTAAGTGCCAATCAGCTGGACACATTGCTGAGGACTGCGAGACTCAACAATATTGTTTTATTTGCAACAAGTATAATCACCCGATGACCATACGTCAGTGTCCTGCTCTCAAAATGCCGAAGCCGGTGGTGATGCTTTGTGGATATGGAACTGAAAAAATGGCCTTCTTTTAGACGCCGACAATATCTGTAGGGAGGATCTCTCACCAAAGGATTCACCAACAGCATTGGTATCGATATCTGGCGGCTCTATCAATCCCAGTATTGTGGAGATAGAGGTTGCTAAGATTGCTCAGTTTCAGCAGCACTGGAAGTGGGAGGCTATACCGCATGGCCAGGACGCTTTTCTCATGTCCTTCCAAAGCTAGGAAGTTCTATAGAGGGTAACTGGGTTTGCTGTCTTCATCAAGTCTCATAATGTTACTATCGAGTTCAAGCCATGGAAGTCGGAGGAGATACCACATTGATTCGAGCTACTACCTATTTGGGTGCATGTGCATGGGGTGGCACACGCTCTTCGTCACTTCTTGGGTCATTAGGCGGTCGGCTCGGTGATTGGCGCGACTCTGGATGTTGACCTTCTCTATTTACGTCCAAGAGGAATTGTTCGTATTCAGTTAGCGGTGTTGAACCTCGATGCTTTCAGGAGGAGCATAGTTGATTCTCTTTCTTCTGACGTGCCGACTCTATTGACGATGACGGTGCCACAGTCTGCGACGTCGCCGACTCCGACTCAGCTAGCTGCACCGCCTCGCCTCGAAGAGGGGAGTTAGGATGGACTCACCTTCAGGGGCTCGCGCCTGAGGGGGCTCCTATGTGTGGCTTCACCGCCATCGTCGCCCACACCTACGTCACCTAGTGATTTTCTCCCCGTCAGTTAGGTCTGACCATGAGTTGGCAATGGCGGAGTTGCAAGCTTTGTCTTCTACGCCTCTGACGACGGGAGGGGAGCCCGCATCCATGGATCTCGCCGAGCCGGAGGCTGACTTGCAGCCCTCTCGGTCTTCTTCATCGTCGCCGCACCCGTCTACTCCACCACTCGGGGCCACCGGGACTGCCACTGCTGCCGAACTCACTCCATTATCACTGAGGCGCAGCGGTCGCCACTCCATCGGAACTAATGGTACAGCAGCCACCGACGAGGACTCTCTAGTGAGGGCCATGCGCAGGACGGCTGCCCGCAACCTCGACTTTGAAGGTACCTCCTCTCGTCAATCATTTTTGTCTTTTGATAAATCCAAAGTACATTCAAGTATTACTAGCCTTGGAGTTTCATTAGGATGTAATGAGAAAGAGGTAGATTTTTCTGTTAGGGCTCTTAAACAAGTGGAGTTCGACCAGCTTACGGTTGCTCCTAAGTTGTCGACATTTGCGGATCCTTTCATGTCAGATGAGGAGGATGAGGATGTTGATGCCAATCATGAAGGCAAGCTTCTCTCCCATCTAGTTAAAGACACAACTGAGGTAGACTTAGATGATATTGTACGTGACATTACGCTATGTGAGTTGGTCGCGTCGGTACGAAAGAACAAGTCTAATTCAGAAAAGAAAAGAGGGCACCCATCTAAGAGGACAAAGGCCTCTAAACAACACAACAAATGGTTCATCATGAGAGGCATGTTTTGGAATAGCAGAGGTCTTGGTGACTTGGCTAAACACAAACATATTGCCGATCGTGTAAAGGATCATGCATTGGATTTTGTGGCTATCACTGAGTCGGGCAAACATGACTTCCCACCACGTGATCTTGACCACTTTTCATGTGGTTATGATTATGAATGGCACATCTTACCCTGTCCGGGAGGTCCGGTGGAATCTTGCTAGGCATCCATTCCACGTACTTGGAACTTCTGTCCACGTCAAAGGGGGAATATCATATCAAATTTCACCTTCGAAATAAGTCTGACAACTTCCTTTGGAGCCTGGTGGCTGTATATGGCGCCGCTCAAGAGGAATTTAAGTCTGCTTTTCTAAAGGAACTTGTTAATACCTGCCGAGACAATCCCCATCCCATGCTAATCGAGGGGATTTCAATATCCTTCGATATCAGCAGGAAAAAAACAATGACTGGTTTGGTACTAGGTGGCCATTCCTCTTCAATGTTGTTATTGACAGCCTAGACCTGCGGGAGCTCACTATGTCTGGCCGCCAGTATACCTGGGCCAATAACCGACCAGTTCCAACTTTTAAAAACCTTGACCGGGTGCTGGTTACCACCGATTGGGAATATACACTAGTACAACGAGCTCCTAAACAAACGGTTTTTAACCCCTTCCCGCGACGGCCTTTGGAGCCATCGCCAAGTGAGTGTGGACGATAGGGGGGGTCCTTCCCGCACGACCCAGAAACCGTCGGGGATATGCCCTCCTGGCACACACACTTGGCAAAATAAGGCCGTGTGCGACCGGTGAGCGCTCCAATACGGAAATACGTATAGTAGAGTTAAAAAAAATACAATTATACGCCAAAATTGTTTTCGGTCGCAAGTACATCCCACACAGTCAGTCCCCGCTAAATGTTTCCATTCGTATGTACATCCCACACAGTCGCTCCAAGGAAAACGTTCCCGTTCACAGGTACATCACACACAATTTTTTCCGTTAAATCATTTGCGTTATTGAATGTTTCACACACGGTCTATAGAAGAAACTGTGTGGCAAAGGCTGTCCATCACACATAGTTCTTATGTGGTAAACGTTTGCGCAAGGTGGCCTAACGCAAACAGTTTTCAAGAGAAAGTCGTGTGTGATTGTTCATTGATCCAACACGGTTTATTCCTAAAAATTGTGTGTGTTTCCTGAGGTCATCGCCCACGGTATTTTTTCAACAACCGTTTGCAATAGCAAAAGCCA
Source organism: Aegilops bicornis (assembly GCA_021605145.1). Lineage (NCBI taxonomy): Eukaryota > Viridiplantae > Streptophyta > Magnoliopsida > Poales > Poaceae > Aegilops > Aegilops bicornis. The sequence continues at coordinate 193,076,751 of CM038671.1, read as the reverse complement.
ATTAGCAGGCTAATTCGCCATTAGCAGGCTAATTATCCGATTATTCATAATCCATTTATTAATCTAATTGACATTTCATATTAAGCACACAATATATTTCATTTTCATAATTGAAACACATCAGAGTACAACATCATATAGCTTCAAAGACTCAGCTACCCCATTACACAACTACACCAGGACCAAGTTTCACATGCAACATCTATAACCTTTTGAAATTAGCATCATAGACGGTACATCGACAGATGTATCTCATCTGGAAAACTGCTGAAGCAGAAGGAAAATATTGAGCCTTCATTGATGTTGAAGCTCTTTGTAACTTTAGACTAGTGCATGTGGATGATTGACCGCCCATCCTTCGTCCTCTTCATAAACACTTCAATATTGAACCGTGGGTATTGTATGAATAACTTCCTCGCCTCCTGACCATACAGGTGGTTTGAGAGGTAATCATCAGTGAACTGCTTTGGAAAGGCCTGAAAATAAGGATGTGCATAAATATCTTCTCTATATTGGAAATGAGGCAAAGGAATAAAAAAGGCAAGGTATAATAGTTAGTACCATCATGTAGTGAATTGATGTCTTCTTCATTGTGCAGACAAAGATCTTGTTGTTTTTTGTCGCTAATTTTTTTATCCTAACAATCTTTCTGAGTTTCTTGACTTGACTGATATTCATGGACAACTCATTTCCCCATATGCAAAAAGGGTCGAACAGTGGGTCAAAACCTCCGACAAATAGGACCTACATGTGCAAGACAAAATTGTTAAAAACCTAAATATTAGAATGGTTTCTGCAATTGCACAATAATGTGCTATTAGTCAACGGACCATGCACGTGCTAACCTCGATTGTAAATCTCAGTGCTTCCCATTGTTTCCCTGCAACACATATAAAGTAGTTAGTCATCAGGTTAGGTAAGGGTTTGCATGCTATTAGTAAAATATGTTGATGAAAAATAAGCACATTGCAGATTCATCAGATTAATTCAAGCCACATGGAAAACCCATTTATCCAAACCAAGCATGATTAAGAACTAGGAAATATAGCACTTGTATATGTTTCTCATGTATTAAGTGCAGCCAAATTCGATTTATTCCTCACATGCACAACAATACAAAATTCTACCCACGACAATTGGACATCGCAATGTAGAATTAAACCAAGCAGTTAGCTAAACACCACAACAAATGAACCAAACATTAACTGAGCACCACATTGCACAATATAACATACTCCTAATAGAAGATCAGACATTTAACCAAACCAAGCATGCTTAACAACTTGGAAATATAGAAATTGTATTTGTTTCTCCTATATTTAATACAACCAAATTCGATTTATTTCTCACATGGTATACAATAACAGAATGCAGCCACAACAATTGAACATCGCATTGCAGAATTGAACCAACCAGCTAACTAAACACCACAACACAAATGAACCAAACGTTAACTGAGCACCACATTGCACAATGTATAATCAAACCAAGCATGCTTGACAACTTGGAAATATAGCAATTGTATTCGTTTCTCATGTATTTTGTAAAGATAAATTCGATTTATTTCTCACATGGAAGACAATACAAAATTGAAGCCTGAAGAATTGAACATCACATTTGCAGAATTGAACCAAACAGTTATCTGAAGACGGCAACTAATTAACAAAAGAGTTAATAAGTGAGCACCACGCTGCACGACATATAGAACATATACACTAAAGCAACATATTGCATGGTAAAATTAGATAGCACAATTCACTAGAATTTGTGAAGGAAAGGCAGTAGCAGCACACGCAACGGGTAAACCGAGCATTCTTAACCGGCGTAGCTAGCAAATGGAAAGGTGCTCCTCCAAGATCTGGGGTTCGGCAGGAATGGCAGCCATCACGACCTCATCCGCGCGTGCGGCCGCGATTTGCTTCTCCACTGCCAAATGCTCCTTGAGATCCTGGCTATACTGCGTGCACCATGGCTTAGGCCGGCGCTTATTTGGTGGAGGAGTCGGTGATTTGGGTGGAAGGTGTCGCGCTCGCGCTGGCAGTCGGGGCATGTGGGATGTGAAAGGAGGAGGATGGGGTCGAGTGTGGATTACCTGCCTGGATAGACGAGGCCGAGCAGCGTGAAGGAGGGTCGCCGACGAGGAGGCGGCGCCGCAAGCCAGGAGTGAAGGTTTCAACTTGGAAAGGATGGCGGAGAGAGGGGGAAATGTGGCTTTTGGTAAGGGGGAGGGGGCGGGGAGGTAGATATTTCCGCGGAAGCCGAAAATTTGGAATCTCTTCAGCCAAAAAACTGGCTAGCAAAGTGTCATCAGACACGGTCCCTTATTCAGAACTATGTACGATATGTGGACATCACAAACGATTCAGATAGCTTCACCCGTGTGTGATGAGTTTGAACATCAAAAGTTTTGGTTCGAATTTCCATGGTTACAGTGGTCATCCACGTCATTGCATAATTTGGGTACACAAAGGAGACTACAACACACCCACACTTATTAATCAAGCAAGTTCAGCAATTAAACAGAGCTAGCTGACCTAGACATTACTCTAACAAATTAAAGACCGGCGTTCTTAATTAAACAAAACAAAGAGTACTACTACGGCTGGTGCTTGTCGATCTCCGTCGCCGCCTCCATGTCCAGCTCGCGCCCAACGGTCGCCTGGGGAAGGGACTCCATGGCATCCATCGCACCATACTCAACAAGCATCTCACCATATCTTTGGAATAGGCCGCCATGATTAGGGCGGTATGCCGCGCAGGAACGGATGGCTGCTCGAACTCTCTCGGCGGTTGCCACCTCTTTGGTCATGGGTTGCCGACCGTTGTCGGAGAAGCTTCCTTCGATTTGTGCGGTGAGCGCCACGAGCTGGGCGTGCACGGCCTCGACATGGTGGCGAGCGGCCTCCATCAGGGCTAAGGCCGCCGCTGCGAAACGGATAGCTGCTGTTGCGCTCTTGCCAGTTGCTATCCCCGAGGTAGATGTTGCTGCCGTCACCTGAGAAGCAACAACGGCCGTTTGGGCTGCCTTGGCCGCCCGGACGCGGATTGCGATCGCCCTCACGAAGCTTGTTAGCACGCGCCTGGCGGCTGCGGCCGCGCTCTCGCCGGAGTGGGCCGCCGAAGTTGCCCTCACGACACGGGTCCACGTCCCCATCTTTCACCGGTGACGATTGAACAGTGAAATGATATTTGGGAAGTGAGCTAGTAAGCCATAGGCGTACTATACACCGACGGTGCTCCAGGATATTTTGTGTTGCATCTCACACGGTTCCTGATAATAAACTGTGTGCGATCTACTTGATTTTTCATCTTGATTTGAATTACATAATGGGGTCACAGCGGTAATGGACGGTGTTTGAATTGCTAGACGTTTTATCTGGAGTGAACATGCAACTATATGTGTGTCGTTAAAAAAACTTGGAATTATTCAGGGTTCGTTTGGACGTTTTTATACATTAACTTGGTTTTGTAGGCATTTCAGGTGCATAATTCAAATTTTAACTACATGCACATGCTCTAGTGCATATAAACTGGTTGAAAAATCAAATATGTGTCCTTGGTTGCATGCTTAGGTCCCATGCAAAAAATGGGAATGAATGTCAAACACCCAGCCATCGTCACTCAGCCGCAAACATTGAGATACTTGGTTTTTAAATTCTAGTAAATCCAAAACCCGTCTGATATTCATGAAACTTGGCATGATATCATGGAGCGGCATCACATATCGTGGTAATTTTTTTCCATTTGGGGTAGGTTTGGGTATAAACTTCTCACAAACCAGAGCTTCTCACAACAAGCATGATGGTTTCGGTAGGGAACACACCACCTTTGGGGAAGAAACGATATCTATTGCCTATTAATGCTTCCAAAAAATTTCTCATGTCAACATAGAACAACAGGAGTGTTGTGTTATTTTTTGTGATTTTTCGGGGTTCGTTTGGACATTTTTATGCATTAAGTGAATTTTAAATGCATTTATGTGCATAATTCAAATTTGAACTACATGCACATGCTCAAGTGCATATAAATTTGTTGAAAAATCAAATCTGTGTCCTTCGGTGCATGCTTAGGTCCGATGCAAGAAATGGGAATGAATTTGAAACACCCTGCCACCGTCACTAGGCATCAAACATTGAGATACATTGATACGTCTCCAACATATCTATAATTTTTGATTGCTCCATGATATATTATCTACTGTTTTGGGCAACATTGGGCTTTATTTTCCAATTTTATGTTATTTTTGGGACTAACCTATTAAACGGAGGCCCAGCCCAGATTTGTTGTCTTTTGCCTATTTCCGTATTTCGAAGAAAAGGAATATCAAACGGAGTCAAAACGGAACGAAATCAACTGGAGAAGTTATTTTTGGAAGGAAAGCTACCGGATGGACTTGGACCCCACATCAAGGAAGGAAAGAGGAAGAAGCGAGGGTGGGGGCACGCCCACCCCCCTAGGGCGCGCCCCCCTGCCTCGTGGGGCCCTCGTGGCTCCCCTGACGTGCTTCTTCTGCCTATATAACTCCACATACCCTAAAACTTCCAGAACATAGAATAGATCAGGAGTTCCGCCGCCGCAAAACCTCCAGAGCCACCAAAAACCAATCGGGACCCTGTTCTGGCACCCTGCCGGAGGGGGAAACCCTCACCTGTGGCCATCTTCATCATCCCGGCGCTCTCCATGACGAGGAGGGAGTAGTTCACCCTCGGGGCTGAGGGTATGTACCAGTAGCTATGTGTTTGATCTCTCTCTCTCTCACTCTCTCTCGTGTTCTTGATTTGGCACGAGCTTGATGTATCGCGAGCTTTGCTATTATAGTTGGATCTTATGTTTCTTCTCCCCCTCTACTCTCTTGTAATGAATTGAGTTTTCCCCTTGAAGTAATCTTATCGGATTGAGTCTTTAAAGATTTGAGAACACTTGATGTATGTCTTGCCGATGCGTGTCTGTGGTGACAATGGGATATCACGTGATTCACTCGATGTATGTTTTGGTGATCAACTTGCGGGTTCCGCCATGAACCTATGCATACGGGTTGGCTACGTTTTCGTCGTGATTCTCCGTAGAAACTTTGGGGCACTCTTTGAGGTTCTATGTGTTGGTTTGAATAGATGAATTGAGATTGTGTGATGCATATCGTATAATCATACCCACGGATACTTGAGGTGACATTGGAGTATCTAGGTGACATTAGGGTTTTGGTTGATTTGTATCTTAAGGTGTTATTCTAGTACGAACTCTAGGGCTGTTTGTGACACTTATAGGAATAGCCCAACGGATTGATTGGAAAGAATAACTTTGAGGTGGTTTCGTACCCTACCATAATCTCTTCGTTTGTTCTCTGCTATTAGTGACTTTGGAGTGACTCTTTGTTTCATGTTGAGGGATAGTTATATGATCCAATTATGTTATTATTGTTGAGAGAACTTGCACTAGTGAAAGTATGAACCCTAGGCCTTGTTTCCTAGCATTGCAATACCGTTTACGCTCACTTTTACCACTTGTTACCTTGCTGTTTTTATATTTTCAGATTACAAAAACCTATATCTACCATCCATATTGCACTTGTATCACCATCTCTTCTCCGAACTAGTGCACCTATACAATTTACCATTGTATTGGGTGTGTTGGGGACACAAGAGACTCTTTGTTATTTGGTTGTAGGTTGCTTGAGAGAGACCATATTCATCCCACGCCTCCCATGATTGATAAACCTTAGGTCATCCATTTGAGGGAAATTTGCTACTGTCCTACAAACCTGTGCACTTGCAGGCCCAACAACGTCTACAAGAAGAAGGTTGTGTAGTAGACATCAAGCTCTTTTCTCGCGCCGTTGCCGGGGAGGTGAGTGCTTGAAGGTATATCTTTAGATCTTGCAATCGAATCTTTTTGTTTCTTGTTTTATCACTAGTTTAATTTATAAAAGAAAACTACAAAAAATGGAATTGAGTTTGTCTCATCCGCTTCGTCTTTTTAATATCTTTCGTGAGTATGATGGAAAGGAAAATTGTGCTCAAGTGCTAGAAGAAGAATGCATTAAAATGCTTGGTACTAAATCTTTGAATGATGAGCATGATTGCAATGTTGTTAGTATGAATTCCTTGAATATCCATGATGCTAATGATATGCAAAGCCACAATCTTGGGGAAGCTATATTTGATGAATATGATATATTTTGTCCCCCAAGCTTTGATGAGCAAATTTATTTTGATGATAGCATGCCTCCTATTTATGATGATTATATTGATGAAAGTGGGTTTGGAAGAGTGTCAACTTTAGAAAGTAGTGATCCCACTATTTTGGAGGATGTTGAATCTTATTGTGATGAACATGAAAGTGGATTTGGAAGAGTGTCAACTTTATTTAGTGATGATTCCACTATTTCGGAAGAGGTTCCAATTGATTATGAGAACAAAGTTGCTATCTATGATGATTATTGTGATGACTTGTATGCTATTAGGAATAATGATAACCATTAAACTTGTCATCATGATTTTAGTTTTCAATTGGATTATGCCTCACATGATAATTATTTTGTTGAGTTTGCTCCCACTACTATTCATGAGAACTATTTGCTTATGTGGAGAGTAGTAAATTTTCTATGCTTGTAGATCATAAAAGTAATGCTTTAGGTGCTGGTTATATTGTTGAATTCATTCATGATGCTACTGAAAATTATTATGAGGGAGGAATATATACTTGTAGGAATTGCAATAATATCAAGTTTCCTCTCTATTTGTTGAAAATATTGAAGCTATGCTTGTTTTTCCTTCCTATGCTAGATGATTTTTGCTCCAATAAGTTGTTTTTTTAAATACCTATGCATAGGAAGTGGGTTAGACTTAAATGTGCTAGTCATATTCTTCATGATGCTCTCTTTATGTTTCAATTCTTATCTTTTATGTGAGCATCATTGAAATCATCATGCCTAGTTAGGGGCGTTAAACGATAGCGTTTGTTGGGAGGCAACCCAATTTTATTTTAGTTTCTTACTTTTTGGTTCTGTTTAGTAATAAATAATCCATCTAGCTTCTGTTTAGATGTGGTTTTATGTTTTAATTAGTGTTTGTGCCAAGTGGAACCTTTGGGAAGACTTGGGTGAAGTCTTTATGATCATGCTGTAAAAAAATAGAAACTTTAGCACTCACGAGATTAGCTTCAAATTTTTACTGGAAAGAGATATTTAGTTGATTATTTTTGCATATGATTAATATACAAATCCCTCAGGTCCACCAATTTATTTTATAATTTCTGTAGTTCCATAAGTTTGCGTTAGTTACAGATTACTACAGACTGTTCTGTTTTTGACAGATTCTGTTTTCATTGTGTTGTTTGCTTATTTTGATGAATCTATGGCTAGTAAAATAGTTTATAAATCATACAGAAGTTGGAATACAGTAGGTTTAACACCAACGTAAATAAAGAATGAGTTAATTACAGTACCTTGAAGTGGTGTTTTGTTTTCTTTCGCTAATGGAGCTCACGAGTTTTCTGTTAAGTTTTGTGTTGTGAAGTTTTCAAGTTTTGGGTAAAGATTCGATGGACTATGGAATAAGGAGTGGCAAGAGCCTAATCTTGGGGATGCCCAAGGCACCCCAAGGTAATATTCAAGGATAACCAAGCGTCTAAGCTTGGGGATGCCCTGGAAGGCATCCCCTCTTTCGTCTTCGTTCATCGGTAACTTTACTTGGAGCTATATTTTTATTCACCACATGATATGTGTTTTGCTTGGAGCGTCATGTCATTTTCTTTAGCTTTGCTTGATGTTTGAATAAAATACTAAGGTCTGAAATTCTTAAATGGGAGAGAATCTTCACATAGTTGCATAATTATCCGACTACTCATTGATCTTCACTTATATCTTTCGGAGTAGTCAGTTTTTGCTCTAGTACTCCACTTATGTATTTTAGAGCACGGTGGTGGATTTGTTTTATAGAAAATATTGAAATCTCATGCTTCACTTATATTATTTTGAGAGTCTTAAATAGCATAGTAATTTTCTTAATAATAATAATATGCTTGGTATTCAAGATTTGTAAAACTTTCTTTTGAGTGCGTTGAATACTAAGAAAAGTTTGATGCTTGATAATTGTTTTGAGATATGGAGGTGATAATATCAAAGTCGTGCTAGTTGAGTAGTTGTGAATTTGAGAAATGCTTGTGTTGAAGTTTGCAAGTCCCGTATCATGCACGTATGGTAAACGTTATGTAACAAATTTGAAACATGAGGTGTTATTTGATTGTCCTCCTTATGAGTGGCGGTCGGGGACGAGCGATGGTCTTTTCCTACCAATCTACCCCCCTAGGAGCATGCACATAGTGCTTTGGTTTTTGATGGCTTGTAGATTTTTTCAATAAGTATGTGAGTTCTTTATGACTAATGTTGAGTCCATGTATTATACGCACTCTCACCCTTCCATCATTGCTAGCCTCTTCGGTATCGTGCATTGCCCTTTCTCACATTGAGAGTTGGTGCAAACTTCGCCGGTGCATCCAAACCCCGTGATATGGTATGCTCTTTCACACATAAACCTCCTTATATCTTCCTCAAAACAGCCACCATACCTACCTATTATGGCATTTCCATAGCCATTCCGAGATATCTTGCCATGCAACTTTCCACCATTCCGTTTATCATGACACATTCATCATTGTCATATTGCTAGCATGATCATGTAGTTGACATAGTATTTGTGGCAAAGCCACCGTTCTTAATTCTTTCATACATGTCACTCTTGAATCATTACATATCCCGGTATACCGCCGGAGGCATTCATATAGAGTCATACTTTGTTCTAGTATCGAGTTGTAATCATTGAGTTTTAAATAAATAGAAGTGTGACGATCATCATTTTCTAGAGCATTGTCCCAAGTGAGGAATAAAAAAAATAAAAAAATAAAAAAAGAGAAAGGCCATAAAAAAAGAGAAGTCCCAAAAAAGAGAAAGGCCATAAAAAAGAGAAGGCCAAAAAAATGAGAGAAAAAGATAGAAGGGACAATGCTACTATCCTTTGCCACACTTGTGCTTCAAAGTAGCACCATGTTCTTCATATAGAGAGTCTTTTGAGTGATCACTTTCATATACTAGTGGGGATTTTTCATTATAGAACTTGGCTTTTATATTCCAACGATGGGCTTCCTCAAATGCCCTAGGTCTTCGTGAGCAAGCAAGTTGGATGCACACCCACTTAGTTTCTTTTGTTGAGCTTTCATACATTTATAGCTCTAGTGCGTCCGTTGCATGGCAATCCCTACTCCTTGCATTAACATCAATTGATGGGCATCTCCATAGCCCGTTGATTAGCCTCGTTGATGTAAGACCTTCTCCTTTTTTGTCTTCTCCACATAACCCCCATCATCATATTCTATTCCACCCATAGTGCTATATCCATGGCTCGCGCCCATGTATTGCGTGAAGGTTTATAAGTTTGAGATCACTAAAGTATGAAAAAATTGCTTGGCTTGTCATCGGGGTTGTGCATGATGAGAGAATTCTTCTGTGACGAAAATGGAGCATGACTAAACTATATACTTTTGTAGGGATGAACTTTCTCTGGCCACGTTATTTTGAGAAGACATAATTGCTTAGCTAGTATGCTTGAAGTATTATTATTTTTATGTCAATATGAACTTTTGTCTTGAATCTTTCGGATCTGAATATTCATATCACAATTAAGAAGAATTACATTGAAATTATGCCAAGTAGCACTTCGCATCAAAAATTATCTTTTTATCATTTACCTACTCAAGGACGAGCAGGAATTAAGGTTGGGGATGCTTGATACGTCTCCAACGTATTTATAATTTTTGATTGCTCCATGCTATGTTATCTACTGTTTTGGGAAACATTGGGCTTTATTTTCCACTTTTATATTATTTTTGGGACTAACCTATTAACTGGAGGCCCAACCCAGATTTGCTGTTTTTTGCCTATTTCAGTATTTCGAAGAAAAGGAATATCAAACGGAGTCAAAACGGAACGAAATCAACTGGAGAAGTTATTTTTGGAAGGAAAGCTACCGGATGGACTTGGACCCCACGTCAAGGAAGGAACGAGGAAGCCACGAGGGTGGGCGCGCTCCCTGCCTCGTGGGGCCCTCGTGGCTCCTGACGTGCTTCTACCTATATAACTCCACGCACCCTAAAACTTCCGAGCAGAGAATATATCGGGAGTTCCGCCGCCAAAAACCTCCAGAGCCACCAAAACCAATCGGGACCTGTTCGGCACCTGCCGGAGGGGGAACCCTCACTGTGGCCATCTTCATCATCCCGGCGCTCTTCATGACGAGGAGGGAGTAGTTCACCCTCGTGGTTGAGGGTATGTACCAGTAGCTATGTGTTTGATCTCTGTCTCTCTCTCTCGTGTTCTTGATTTGGCACGAGCTTGATGTATCGCGAGCTTTGCTATTAGAGTTGGATCTTATGTTTCTTCTCCCCCTCTACTCTCTTGTAACGAATTGAGTTTTCCCCTTGAAGTAATCTTATCGGATTGAGTCTTTAAAGATTTGAGAACACTTGATGCATGTCTTGTCGTGCGTATCTGTGGTGACAATGGGATATCACGTGATTCACTTGATGTATGTTTTGGTGATCAACTTGCGGGTTCCGCCCATGAACCTATGCATAGGGGTTGGCACACGTTTCGTCGTGATTCTCCGGTAGAAACTTTGGGGCACTCTTTGAGGTTCTATGTGTTGGTTTGAATAGATGAATTGAGATTGTGTGATGCATATCATATAATCATACCCACGGATACTTGAGGTGACATTGGAGTATCTAGGTGACATTAGGGTTTTGGTTGATTTGTATCTTAAGGTGTTATTCTAGTACGAACTCTAGGGTTGTTTGTGACACTTATAGGAATAGCCCAACGGATTGATTGGAAAGAATAACTTTGAGGTGGTTTCGTACCCTACCATAATCTCTTCGTTTGTTCTCCGCTATTAGTGACTTTGGAGTGACTCTTCGTTGCATGTTGAGGGAAAGTTATATGATCCAATTATGTTATTATTGTTGAGAGAACTTGCACTAGTGAAAGTATGAACCCTAGGCCTTGTTTTCTAGCATTGCAATACAGTTTACACTCACTTTTACCACTTGTTACCTTGTTGTTTTTATATTTTCAGATTAAAAAACCTATAGCTACCATCCATATTGCACTTGTATCACCATCTCCTCTCCGAACTAGTGCACCTATACAATTTACCATTGTGTTGGGTGTGTTGGGGACACAAGAGACTCTTTGTTATTTGGTTGCAGGGTTGCTTGAGAGAGACCATCTTCATCCTACGCCTCCTACGGATTGATAAACCTTAGGTCATCCACTTGAGGGAAATTTGCTACTGTCCTACAAACCTGTGCACTTGCAGGCCCAACAACGTCTACAAGAAGAAGGTTGTGTAGTAGACATCAAATATCCTTGGTTGCATGCTTAGGTCCCATGCAAGAAATGGGAATGAATGTCAAACACCCACCCACCGTCACTCAGCCACAAACATTGAGATACTTGGTTTTTAAATTCTAGTAAATCCAAAACTCGTCTGAAATTCATGAATCTTGGCATGCTATCATGGAGCGGCATCAACATGTCGTTGTAATTTTTTTTCCATTTGGGGCAGGTTTGGGTATAAGCTTCTCACAAACCAGAGCTTCTCACAACAAGCATGATGGTTTCGGTAGGGAAAGCCCCACCTTTGGGGAAGAAACGATATCTATTGCCTCTTAATGCTTCCAAAAAATCTCTCGTGTCAACATAGAACAACAGGAGTGTTGTGTTATTTTTTGTGATTTTTCGGGGTTCATTTGGACATTTTTATGCATTAAGTGAATTTTAAATGCATTTATGTGCATAATTCAAATTTGAACTACATGCACATGCTCAAGTGCATATAAATTTGTTGAAAAATCAAATATATGTCCTTCGGTGCATGCTTAGGTCCAATGCAAGAAATGGGAATGAATTTCAAACACCCTGCCACCATCACTAGGCAGCAAACATTGAAATACATGTCTTTTAAATTCTAGTAAATCGAAAATTCGTCTGAAATTCATGAAACTTGGCATGCTATCATGGATCGGCATCAACATGCCGTGGTAAAAAAGTTGTCCCATTTGGGGCAGGTTTGGGAATAAGCTTATCACAAACCAGAGCTTCTCACGACAAGCGTGATGGTTTCGGTAGGGAACGTGCCACCTTTGGGGATGAAACGACATCCGTTGCCTCTGATTGCTTTCAGAGCGACCGGGACCTCAAACGGTCGATCTACGTGCATCGTTGTCATCCCCGGATCAAGTTAATGTCGACACGCATACGATTACTCGAAGGATTTATAACAGTAGCAATCACACACTTATTACATCGAATGTCTCCAAAGGAGAACTTATTACAATAAATATGGCTTAAGGCCATCTAATAACGATAACAGCGGAAGGCTTGGAAGATAAGCGAGTCCATCAACTCCAACGGCATCACTGAGTATAGAACCACGACCTAAGGCACCTTACTGCGTCGTCTCAAAAAGTCTGCAACATGAACGTTGCAGCCCGAAAACGGGTCAGCACATGGAATATGCTGGCAATGTAACACATAGAGAGTAATATGAAAGAGTAATGCTATACTACATGCATATATGGCTGGTGGAAAGCTCTATGGTTACAATTTTGCATAAAGCCAATTTTTCCCTACATCAAATGAATAAATTTTATTTTACTATCATGGTGGTTGTTAAACATTGAGAATGGTTGACAGCATTCTCAATCCCAATTAAACATCATCATTAAAACCCAACAATATTAATTAAAGTAACATGATGAGATTCACATGATAATCCAAGTACTAGATACTCAAAATGTCCATAACCGGGGACACGGCTAACCATGATTAGTTTGATACACTCTGCAGAGGTTTGTGCACTTTTCCCCACAAGACTCGATCTCCTCTGTTGGGATTCTCGCACTACAAGGTGTTTGAGAAATGGATGACCGAGACACAGTCTTTCAGAAGTGCTAGCACCTTACGAACGAGTAGACCGTACCAACCTACATCCCCTACATCAGCTAGTCTACCACTGTAAGAGTTCGCACGACTTAGTCAACTATGCTAGGGCCCATAGTAGCTTGTGGCTGCACACGTAAGTTTCTAGCATGAATAATCTTATGATCCCTTTGAGCCTGGGTGGCGGTCCAAAAAGCAGGCAATCTGGAATACCCAGTACCTCAATCCACCCAGATGTGTGTTTAAGTTGCCACCTTAAATAAACCATTAATTAACAATCTCACATATGTCATGGATACACTCACCCAATCCACGTCTACTAGCATATCACGGCAATATAAGCAAACGTAGAAGTAACTCCCAAGGGTTTGATAATAAAACAGGTAATAGGTACTACCTCATCTACTTTCCCAAAACCCACAGTTTAATTAGATCCTAATCATGCAATGTTTGAGGATTAATCTAATGCATAAAAACTGGGCATGAAAAAGGGATATGATCAAAGTGTTACTTGCCTTGCTGATCCGTGAAACCTAGAGATTCAAAGTTGCAAGCGGCGCACTCCGGGTACTCTATCGCAAACAAACAAACAAACAAACACACAATAAGTACTCAACTAATGCACAGGTAAAACTCAAATAAAAGATCTAACCAGAAAGTTCAACTTAATAATTCCGGTTTGCAAAAAGAAACAACTCGAACGAAGCAACGAAAAACAAACGGCGAAAGAAACAGGCTTCGTTTTACTAATCTGGACTTAAGTCAAATTTTACAGAAGCAAAAACTTGTTTGAGTTGATTATTCGGAAAGAGGATTTCGAGACGAAACTCCAGGCGCTTGAATCGCCTGATTCCGATAAACGAGCGAAAAGTTATAGTAGATCAAAAATCGGATCAGAAATCGCGATCAGAAAAGAATAAATCCGAGAAAAAGAAAAACGACGAACAGCTTAACGAACGAACGTTCGTTATTTAGATCTAAACGATGAACGCGTTCGTTAAAACGAACGAACGAGCGAACGCTCGCTATTTAACCTAAACCGAAAAAAAACCGATCTAATAAGAAAAACGAAACAAAAAAAACCGACGAAAACCGAACGGTTTTTCGATGAAACCCGGTGGCGGCTCGGGTCAACCTCGGGGTGCGGGTCCGGCGGCGGCGGCGGCTCCGGCGAGGGCGGCGGTGGTCGGCGGCAACGACGGCGGGTCCGGCGAGGCGGTCGGCGGTCGGCGGCGGGTCGAGCGGCGGATCGGGGCGAGGCGGCGGCTCGGTCTTGTGGCGGCCGGGCGCAAGTGAGCGGCGGGCAGGGTTAGGGTTAGGTGGCGTGGCGCGGCTGGGCTGGGCGGCGGTTTGGCTGGGGGCCCGAGGCGCGCTATATAAAGCCCCGGCCAAGTCTGGCCGATTACTGAGGCGGTTCGCGTTTTTTAAATAATTCGCGAAAATCTAACGAAAGAAATACTAAACAGACTCCAAAAATCCCGAAATAAATTTTCCCCGGCTTCTAAAATCAAGCCGGACAAGATGAACATTTATTTGGGGCCTAAATGCAATTTTTGAAAACGCACATTTTTCCTAAATTCAAATAAAATGGCGAAAAACTCCAAATAAAAATCTTATTTGATTTTTTTTATTAAATCTTCAATATTTCTTTATTTTGGGAAAGTCATTTTATTCCCTCTCTCATATGTTGCCAGTAGAAATAATTGAAGATAAAATAAATAAAATCAAATGATCCTATTTTCAAAATTTGAGAAAACTCAAATATGAAAATAACGAAATCTCCAACTCTCTCCGTGGGTCCTTGAGTTGCGTGAAATTTCTAGGATCGAGCCAACATGCAATAAAATATGATATGCAAGTCATGATCTATGTATAACATTCCAAATTAAAAATTTGGGATGTTACAAACCTACCCCCTTAAGATGAATCTCGCCCTTGAGATTCGGGTTGGCTAGAAAATAGGTGAGGGTGGGCCTTAAGTAGATCTTCCTCTTGCTCCCAGGTGGCTTCATCCTCGGTGTGGTGGCTCCACTGAACTTCGCAAAACTTAATAACCTTGCTGCGGGTGACTCGGCTGGCATACTCGAGAATTTTGACTAGTTTCTCATCATAAGTCAAATCATTACCCAACTGAATCGCTTCAAGCGGCACAATATCTCTCAGTGGTATATCAGCCATCTCTGCGTGGCACTTCTTCAACTAAGAAACGTGGAACACGTCGTGAACTCGTGACAATCCCTCGGGCAATTCCAACCTATACGCAACTTCTCCCATGCGCTCCAAAACTTTGTACGGTCCCACAAAACGTGGCGCTAACTTTCCTTTAACTCCAAAGCGCTTAACTCCTCGAAGCGGGGATACTCGAAGATAAACTCTGTCTCCGACTTCGTATACTGTCTCCTTGCGTTTTGAATCCGCATAGCTCTTCTGCCTAGACTGGGCTACCTTGAGCCTATCGCGAATCAACTTCACTTTCCGTTCAGACTCCTTAATCAAATCTGGTCCAAACAACTGGCGGTCTCCAACTTCATCCCACAACAGCGGGGTTCTGCATCTCCTTCCGTACAAGGCTTGAAAGGGCCATCTTCAAACTGGTTTGATAGCTGTTGTTATAAGAAAACTCCGCATATGGCAAGTTGTCATCCCACCTTGATCCATAATCCAATGCACATGCTCTCAAAGATATCCTCCAAAATCTGGTTGACTCTCTCGGTTTGTCCATCATGCGTGGATGAAAAGCTGTACTAAACTCTAGCACAGTTCCCAAAGTTTCGTGCAACCGATTCCAAAACTTTGAGGTGAATTGGGTTCCTCTATCGTCGATACTCCTTGGAACTCCATGCGGACATACGATTACGGTCATGTATATCTTAGCCAACTTGGCAATCTTTGTAGGTAGTCTTCACTTTGGAATGAAATGAGCTACCTTTGTCAAACGATCGACTACAACCCAAATCGAGTCATAGCTTTGAACGAGTCTGGGCAATCCCGTGATGAAATCTATGCCTAACTTTTCCCACTTCCATTCGGGTATTGGCAATGGCATGTAATAATCCTGGCAGCTTCGATGTTACGCCTTCACTCTCTGACATACATCACAAACTGCTACATACTCCGCAATATTCTTCTTCATTCCTGTCCACCAGAAAGTATCCTTCAAATCCAAATACATCTTGGTATTTCCTGGGTGAATCGAATACGGCGAATCATGGGCCTCTTGCAGAATCAACTTCCTGATCTCTGGATCACTAGGCACATAAACGCGGTCCTCAAACCATAAGGTATCGTGCTCATCTTCACGAAATCCCTTAGCTTTTCCCTTGCTCATTTTCTCCTTGATAGAGACAATATCCTTATCCGTCTTCCGAGCTTCTATGATCTTATCCATCAAGGTAGACAGAATCTCCAATGCTGATACATAGCCTCTTGGAACTATCTCCAAACATAGCTCTCGAAATTCTTCGGCTAACTCTTTTGGTAAACCTCCGGTCATTAGAGTGTTGACATGGCTCTTGCGGCTCAATGCATCTGCTACTACGTTAGCCTTTCTGGGGTGATAATGCAATCTCATATCGTAATCCTTAATGAGCTCCAACTATCTCCTCTGCCTGAGATTTAACTCCTTCTGCGTGAAGATGTACTTCAAACTCTTGTGATCCGTGTACACCTCACAGTGGTTTCCAATAAGAAAATGTCTCCAAGTCTTCAAAGGTGCACTACTGACTGCTAACTCCAAATCATGAGTAGCATAATTTAACTCATGAGGCTTAAGCTGTCGTGAAGCATATGAAACAACTCTTCCCTCCTGCATAAGCACTGCTCCAAGTCCTCGACGTGAAGCATCGCAATACACTTCGTAATCCTTTCTTTGATCTGGCAGAATTAACACTGGTGAGGTAACCAAACGTTTCTTCAACTCTTGGAAACTAGCCTCACATTCCTCAGTCCAATTGAACTTAGTGTCCTTCTTCAACAACTCCGTCATAGGCTTCGCAATCTTCGAGAAATTCTCAATGAATCTCCGGTAGTATCCTGCTAGTCCAAGAAAACTCCGTATCTCTCCAACTGTCTTTGGTGCTTCCTAGTTTGTCACAATGGCAACTTTAGTAGGGTCCACTGCTATACCTTCTCCGGATATAACATGTCCGAGAAATCCAACTTCCTTCAACCAAAACTCACATTTGCTGAACTTGGCATATAACTGATGTTCTCTGAGCTTCTCGAGTACCAAATGCAAATGCTCCTTATGTTCTTCATTCTTTGAGTAGACCAAAATATCATCAATGAACACCACGACGAACTTATCCAAGAATTCCATAAACACCTTGTTCATCATGTTCATGAAATAGGCAGGTGGGTTAGTTAGATGAAATGACATAACGGTATACTCATACAGCCCGTACCTGGTTGTAAAAGCCGTCTTAGGTATATCGTGCTCTCGAATCTTCAACTGATGGTATCCCAATCGCAAATCGATCTTGGAAAATACCTTAGCTCCTTGCAATTGGTCAAACAAGTCGTTGATCATCGGCAACAGGTACTTATTCTTAATTGTCACTTCATTCAATCCTCGGTAATCAACAACCATTCTCAATGATCCATCCTTCTTCTCCACTAGAAGTACTGGCGATCCCCAAGGCGAAGCACTTGGGCGAATAAAACCTTTATCCAGTAACTCCTTAATCTGCTTCTTAATTTCTTCCAAATCTTGTGCGGGCATCCTATACGGTCTCTTAGATATCGGCCCGGTGCCTGGCAATAGTTCAATCAAGAACTCAATGTCTCTATCCGGTGGCATGCCTGGCAACTCTTCTGGAAACACGTCCGGGTAATCCATCACCACTAGTACTTCCTCCTGCACAACTCCTGATAAGGAATTTACACGTGCCCTCCTCGGCTCATGCCGTGATACATACTTGATTCCCCTTCCTTCTGGGGTGGTAAGCAAAATCGACTTACTGGCACAATCAATGTTCCCTCCGTACTTTGATAACCAATCCATGCCTAATATCACATCCAATCCTTGGGATTCCAAAACTATTAGGTCCGAGGGGAATACGTAGTTTCCAATCCTTAATGGTAGTCGATCACACCATATACTAGCCATATATTCTGCTCCGGGTGAGGTTACTAGCATGGGTGACCTAAGGGCTTGGGTTGGCAATTTATACTTATCCACAAATCCCTTGATATGTATGAATGCGATGCCCCAAAGTATCAAAAAGAACAAGCTGCGATAAATGTCTTAACCAAAAACTTACCTATTATCGCATCCGCTAAGCTTCAACCTCCTCCACGGTAACGTGGTTCACATCCCCTGTTGAAAGGGTTCGACTTCTTCCCTAAGCTTCCATTGCCATTACCATTTTGGGCTTCGGGACATTCATTTGCATAATGCCCGGTCTTGACATTTAAAACAAGTGACTTGGCTCAGGTCTCTCTTGGCTGGGGTTGACGGGTTGGTGCGGTTTTGTCCATTGCTTCCTCCATTCCCGTTTCCATTCTTGGTGCCATTTTGATTGTGCGAGATACCTCCTCCATCGGTATGCTGAAATTGTCCTCCTGGCTTCAGGGTAAAGCGTAGCTTCTGCTGAGCTCCAGAATTGTACTTTCCCTGTCCATACTTCCTCTTGCGATTGTCAATCTGCTGCTGCTTCCCTTCAATCATAAGAGCACGATCTACCAACTCCTGGTAGTTATTGAAAGTGGCCACCATCAACTGCATGCTCAGCTCATCATTCAGTCCTTCCAGAAACTTCTCCTGTTTAGCAAAGATCCGTAGCTACGTCATCCGGGGCATAACGTGCTAACTTACTAAAATCCTCCACATCTTGGCCCTACGGTCGTCCTCCTTGGCGTAAGTTGTGAAACTCACGCTTCTTCATGGCCATAGCTCCCGCTGAAACGTGGGCGATAGAAAGCTTCTTTGGCCTCGATCCCACGGATCGTGTCAACAGGGTGTGTGGCTGTGAAATTTTCCCACCATGATGCTGCGGGTCCATCAAGCTGATGTGCGGCAAAACGCACTCTTTGCGCATCAGTGCATCCTGCAGTGGTCAGATCCCTTCCAACCTTGCGGAGCCAATCATCTGCAACAATCGGCTCGGTGCTACTAGAAAACACCGACGGATTTAGCCTCAAGAAACGAGTCAAATGGTCAACAGGTGGTGGTGGTGGTGGGTTGTTGTTGTTGTTGTTGTTGTTGTTGTTGTTGTTGTTGCCTTGGTTCTGTACCAATGTTTGAATCAAGGCATTCTGCTGCTGAATCAACTGAGTGATCTCCGGTGGGAAAACAAATCCGGTGTCGCGTCTCGGAGGCATCTGAGGGTTTAGAAAAGAAGAGAAAAATAGAATAGAATGAGGTCCAGTGAGAAAACACTACCCATATGCACATGAGACAAAAGCAAAAAATATCACTCCAATCAATTCAAACAAGGGCATACAATGGTCTAACTATCGTTACAAACGTGCTTGGACTAAACTAATTACAATGGGTGAAATTCTACTACTGTTATGGTGGTCAACTAGAAAAACTGCTCCGATGAAGACTCCATGATATCTTCTCCAGCTTCATCAACATAGTCATCATCACTATCGTCGGGATCCGAGTCGGCGTCGTTGATGATGATGTAGTTATCCGGGCAAGTGGAATCGTCATCATTTCCTCCTGGCGCGGGGTCTCCCATGAAAACTCCGAGCTTCCTGGTTAAGTGGTCATTCTTCTCCACTAGCACTTCAATTTCTTCCATGTAATGTTCACGTGTAGCCTTGAGTTCTTCCTCTAGCTCCTTGATCTTGGTCATAGCCTTCTGCAGATCCTCCATGCACAAGACATCCGGGTTCTCTGACGTCGGATGTCTTTGGTTTAACTCCTGGATATAAGCTGCGATTGATCTATCCCTCCTGGTGCTGATCATCTCCCATTGCTCATCTCGGTGCCCACAAATCTGGTAGATAGTATTCTTGAGATCATTGCGGTAAACTTCTCCAATGCGTCCCATGGTTATGTGGGCTGCCATGCTCTTCCTAGACTCCAGGTTGGTGCATCAAAGGAAAACTCTATGGGCTCCGTGACTGGTGCAAATGTCCTTCCTGGAACTTGAACTTGAATCATCCAGCGCTCCTCTTCGGGTAAAATGGCATTGTAGGTCCCGATGAAGCTTGGTACTCCGATGTTCAGGTATCTAGTGACTTCCTTCAAGTGACATCCAAAGGGTATATCTTCATCTGGTTGTGTGAACTTGTTCCTTGCATCCACCATCCTAAAAGAATAGAGAAGATGAGGAGTCAGAAATGAGAAGAAAGATTAGTGATATAGGGCTTTAGCTTAGTGGTCGTGTCCTCACAACAAGGTGTGTGCTCGATACCATCTTTGTAGCGACCGGACCTCAAGCGATCGATCTCTGTGCATCGGTGTCATCCTCGAGCGATAATCTTGACACGTCTGATTACTCAAAGGATGTATAACAGAGTAGCAATCACACACTTATTACATCGAATGTCTCCAAAAGAGAACTTATTACAACAAATATGGCTTAAGGCCATCTAATAACGATAACAGCGGAAGGCTTGGAAGATAAGCGAGTCCATCAACTCCAACGGCATCACTGAGTATAGAACCACGACCTTTGGCACCTTACTCGTCAAATGCGAAAAAGTACGCAACATGAACGTTGCAGCAAAACGGGCCAAAGACATGGAATATGGCAATGTAACACATAGAGAGTAATATGAAAGAGTAATGCTATACTACATGCATATATGGCTGGTGGAAAGCTCTATGGTTACAGTTTTGCATAAAGCCAATTTTCCCTACATCAAAGAAATAAATTTTATTTAACTATCATGGTGGTTGTTAAACATTGAGAATGGTTGATGACATTCTCAATCCCAATTAAACATCATCATTAAAACCCAACAATATTAATTAAAGTAACATGATGAGATTCACATGATAATCCAAGTAATAGATACTCAAAATGTCCATAACCGGGGACACAGCTAACCATGATTAGTTTGATACACTCTGCAGAGGTTTGTGCACTTTTCCTCACAAGACTCGATCTCCTCCGTTGGGATTCTCGCACTATAAGGTGTTTGAGAAACGGATGACCGAGACACAGTCTTTCAGAAGTGCTAGCACCTTACGAACGGGTAGACCGTACCAACCTACATCCCCTACATCAGCTAGTCTACCACTGTAAGAGTTCGCACGACTTAGTCAAATATGCTAGAGCCCATAGTAGCTTGTGGCTGCACACGGAAGTTTCTAGCATGAATAATCTCATGATCCCTTTGAGCCTGGGTGGCGGTCCAAAAAGAAACAGGCAATCTGGAATACCAGTACCTCAATCCACCCAGATGTGTGTTTAAGTTGCACCTTAAATAAACCATTAATTAACAATCTCACATATGTCATGGATACACTCACCCAATCCACGTCTACTAGCATAGCATGGCAATATAAGCAAACGTAGAAGTAACTCCCAAGGGTTTGATAATAAAACAGGTAATAGGTACTACCTCATTCCCAAAACCCACAGTTTAATTAGATCCTAATCATGCAATGTTTGAGGATTGATCTAATGCATAAAAACTGGGTATGAAAAAGGGATATGATCAAAGTGTTACTTGCCTTGCTGATGATCCGTGAAACCTAGAGATTCAAAGTAGCAAGCGGCGCACTCCGGGTACTCTATCGCAAACAAACAAACACACAATAAGTACTCAACTAATGTATAGGTAAAACTCAAATAAAGGATCTAACTAGAAAGTTCAACTTAAGAACTCCGGTTTGCAAAAAGAAACAACTCGAACGAAGCAATGAAAAACAAAAGGCGAAAGAAACAGGCTTCGTTTTACTAATCTGGACATAAGTCAAATTTTACAGAAGCAAAAACTTGTTTGAGTTGATTATTCGGAAAAACGACGAACAGCTTGACGAACGAACGTTCGCTATGTGGATCTAAACGATGAACGCGTTCGTTAAAACGAACGAACGAGCGAACGCTCGCTATTTAACGTAAACCGGAAAAAAAACCGATCTAATAAAAAAAGAAACAAAAAAAAACCAACGAAAACCAAACGGTTTTTCGAGGAAAACCGGTGGCGGCTCGGGTCAACCTCGGGGTGCAGGTCCGGCGGCGGCGGCGGCTCCGGCGAGGGCGGCTGTGGTCGGTGGCGACGGCGGCGGGTCCGGGCGAGGCGGCGGCGGTCGGCAATGACGGCGAGCGGCGGGTCGGGCGGCGAAGGCGAGGGCGGCGGCAAGGATCGGGCATGAGGGCGGCGGGTTAGGGTTAGGTGGGGCGCGGCGGCGGCGGTTTGGGTTGGGGCGGGGCCCGAGGCGCGGCTATATAAAACCCCGGCCAGGCAAAGTCCTGGCCGGTTACGGCCCAGAGGCGGTTCGCATTTTTTTAAATAATTCCGCGCAGAAAATCTAACGAAAGAAATACTAAACGGACTCCAAAAATCCCGAAATAAATTTTCCCCGGCTTCTAAAATCAAGCCGGACAAGATGAAAATTTATTTGGGGCCTAAATGCAATTTTGAAAAACGCACATTTTTCCTAAATTCAAATATAATGGCGAAAATCTCCAAATAAAAATCTTATTTGATATTTTTATTAAATCTTCAATATTTCTTTATTTTGGGAAAGTCATTTTATTCCCTCACTCATATTTTTCCAGTAGAAATAATTGAAGATAAAATAAATAAAATCAAATGATCCTATTTTGAAAATTTGAGAAAACTCAAATATGAAAATAACGAAATCTCCAACTCTCTCCGTGGGTTCTTGAGTTGCGTGAAATTTCTAGGATCGAGCCAACATGCAATAAAATATGATATGCAAGTGATGATCTATGTATAACATTCCAAATTGAAAATTTGGGATGTTACACTTTCAAAAACTTTCGAGTGTCAACATCAAACAACAGGAGTGTTGTGTTCAATTTTGGAAGTTTTCGCTGTTCGTTTGGACATTTTTATACATTAACTGGGTTTCCTAGGCATTTTATGCGCATAATTCAAATTTGAACTACATGCACATTCTCCATTGCATATAAACTGGTTGAAAAATCAAATATGTGTCCTTGGTTGCATGCTTAGGTCCCATGCAAGAAATGGGAATGAATTTCAAACACCTTGCCACCGTCACTCGTCCGCAAACATTGCGATACCTGGTTTTTAAATTCTAGTAAATCCAAAACTCGTCTGAAATTCATGAAACTTGACATGCTATCGTGGAGCGGCATCAACATGTCGTGGTAAAGTTTTTGTCCCATTTGGGGCAGGTCTGGGTATAAGCTTATCACAAACCACAGCTTCTCACAACAAGCGTGATGGTTTCGGTAGGGAACGTGCCACCTTTGGGGACGAAACGATATTCGTTGCCTCTTATTGCTTTCAAAATCTTTCGAGTGTCAACATAGAACAATAGGAGTGTTGTGTTCAATTTTGGAATTTTTCGGGGTTCGTTCGGACATTTTTATACATTAACTGGGTTTTCCAGGCATTTTATGCACATAATTCAAATTTGAACTACATGCACATTCTCCATTGCATATAAACTAGTTGAAAAATCCAATATGTGTCATTGGTTGCATGCTTAGGTCTCATGCAAAAAATGGGATTGAATTTCAAACACCCTGCCACCGTCATTCGGCCGCAAACATTGAGATACATGGTTTTTAAATTCTAGTAAATCCAAAACTCGTCTGAAATTCATGAAACTTGGCATGCTATCATGGAGCAGCATCAATATGCCGTGGTAAAATTTTTGTCCCATTTGGGGCACGTTTGGGTATAAGCTTCTCACAAACCTTAGCTTCTCACAACAAGCGTGATGGTTTCGGTAGGGAACCTGCCACCTTTGGGGACGAAACAATATCCGTTGCCTCTTATTGCTTTCAAAAAATTTCTAGTGTCAACATAGAACAATAGGAGTGTTGTGTTTAATTTTGGAATTTTTCGGGGTTCATTTGGACATTTTTATACATTAACTGGGTTTTCTAGGCATTTCATGTGCATAACTCAAATTTGAACTACATGCACAAGCTCCAGTGCATATAAATTGGTTAAAAAATCAAATTTTTGTCCTTCGGGGCATGCTTAGGTCCCATGCAAGAAATGGGAATGAATTTCAAACACCAGGGCACTGTTGATTGGCGGCAAAACGTTGAGATACTTTGTTTTGAAATTCTAGTAAATCCAAAACTTGTCTGAAGTTCATGAAACTTGGCATGCTATAATGGAATGGCACCCCACATGCTGTGATACTTTTCTTGTCCATTTTGAGAGAAGGTGCACTCGAATAACAGCCAACAAAGGCATTTTGAAACATTTAGCTACCACTGTAATATCTCAAACGTTATGTATAATTTAAATCGTGTGCGTTCTGTTAACCATTCACGTGACGCGACGCCTCACTCTTTTAATGGCCAGGAGGTGCCTGCGGACAGGTGCTTGAGTGCTTGACTAAAGGGAAGGCATGCGAGCTATACTCCAATGCGAAGGCTCAACGGGAAGCTTGCGAGCTGTACACGGCGTAGGCTCATCGGGAAGCAAGCCCTTTGACTTCCGTGGCCGCTCGCCTTGCTTGCATCCTCTCCATTAATGGCGCCCAAGCCACAGTTTAATTCGGTTTTTAAATATAAAACACTCATCGCAAACGTTTTAGTTAGAACACCCGTATGCAAACTGACAGCTTCCCCAGGAGGCCAAGGGAAAATGTGCCGAGCAGGATTTATGTAGCTCTTGATCGCAAACGTTTTAGATAGAACACCCGTATGCAAAGTGAGAGCAGCGCCGGATTTGTGCATCCCTTCAACGCAAACGGTTGTTTTAGATGACCGTGTGCAACCACGTACAAACAATTTGGTAAGATTTGCATCTGTCATATTGGGTATGTTGCCATTTATCAAACTGAAAAGATTTACATTTGTTGATCTAGTAACGTCGCCATTTGTCAATCCTTGTAACACTGCGATTTTTTAAAATATGCAGTTAGAAATCACTAGAACTATCTACTTTTTGCAACTAAAATTCAGTAATTAAGCATAGATTTCATTCATAAATTAAGCAGCCGTTCTTAATTTGTACAAACACTTCAACTCGACAGCTAAACCGACCAAACTTTTCCCCAATTGTTGCCAGCCACGTACTGAAATAGCTAGTTCAACAATATATACTAGCTAATTTTAAGTACCTGTACAGTTCGACCACACATCTATAGTCAGATGAACTGAACAAAATAGCCCCTAAATACTACTACTACCATGGAGGGGCTTTGTGCTACTTCCGGCAGCCTCTCCTCTACCGAGCGCGCTTAGTGAGAGGAAGAGGAGGAGGAGGAGGAGGAGGAGCCTACCGACGAGCCGGAGAAATGCAATATGGTGCCTGCCGCTTTTGCACGTTCAACGATGCTCGCCAGCTCGAACGCCCATTGCCGATCCAGACGATCCCTCTCGAAGCGGCCAGACTGCTCGTAGATCTCCTGATTCCTCGCCTCTGCATCGTCATGTGCTGCGGCCACGGCTGCGGTAAGGCTCTTTGCATGCTCTACGAGGTGCTCCTCCTCCTCCCGCAGGAACTCGATGTAGCGCGCAACGTCGCTGACGCACGTGCGGGCCTCCACCTTCGCCTCCCTCCTTCAGGTGGCGGTGGCGGAGCGGGTGATGATCCCGACGGTCGATGGTGGGCTGGCGGCCATGGCGGCCGATGATGGGGTGGCGGCCACGACCACCACCTCTCGCCTTCGGGCCGCGGTGGCGGAGCGGGTGATGGCCACGGTGGCCGGCAGTGGGGTGGAGGCCACGACGGCCACCACCCGCCTTCGGGCCGCGGCGGCGGAGCAGGAAATGGCCCTGGCTTTCGACAGTGGTGTGGCGGCAACGGCGGCCGGCAACAACTGCCGATGGGCAGCGGCGGCGGAGCGTGTGGTAGGTGTTCTGAGCACACCCAACAGGGATGCCACGCGCACTACACTATGCTGGGGACTGCGCCGCCGCCGTGGTGTAGCCTCCCAGCTGGAGTTGTCCTCTAATGACGGCGGAGTGGCTGAGCGACGACGACGGACCGGTGCCATTGGTGATTGTGGGAGAAGCAGACGAGATAAGCTATAGGGAGGGAGGGGAAAATGTGACGCAAGACTCGCCGGCCGTGAGGGTTTTTATAGCATGCCGGTAAGCATTGGGATTTTGAGGGATTTCACCGAGTCAGGCGAGAAGCTTGCGCGGGAACCTGCGAGGTTGCGCGGGAACGGGCTCACCGACAATTAATTGGCGCCACCGTTTGGCCAAAAGAACGCCCCCGCACGCTGCGCAAGCTTGCGCTGTAAGCCGTCTGCAGCAGCGGGATGACAAGACGTGCGAGAGGAGGACGAAAGGACACGTACACATACGGTTAATACAAAAAAATTCTGCTATTTAATTACCTCCTATAGCCCCGTCCTAGTTTATAAGTAGGATTTAACTAATAAAATACGAATGCATGTTCTTATAAGTTCATCCGAGTACACATACGATATATATGTTGTTGTTCTATATGCAATCCCATCGCACAACACACACGTCTTATTAGCAGCAACCGTCTGTGTCATTATCGGTCTTCACACACATTTCTGATTACAGACTTGTTTGCCGCGTATCACACACATCTTGTTAAGTTGAACCGTTTCTGTTCTCATGTCTCAATGGAAACAGTTCATCCGAGTGAACCGCATGCCGTATATCGCACACACCTTCATCTGGCTGACCGTTTCTTTTGTGTTGCCTAATCACAAAGAGTTCATCCGAGTGAACCGTATGCTGTATATCGCACACACCTCCATCTGGCTGCCCATTTCTTTTGTTCCTCCTCATCGCAAACAGTTAATTGAACTGAACTGTATGCCCTGAATCGCACACGCAACTAAAATATGAACCGTGTTTGATGGCTCCGCCATCGCAAACATTTTGCACCTTTTTTGACGGTTCTTTTACACCACCGTTTACGATTATGGCATCGCACACAGTTTCGTCAAAGGGTCTCTGATTGTAGTGTCACATTGGCAGCATCCCGCAGTAGTGATAAATATCCCTTAGCCTCGGTACGGGCACTAGAAAGAATTGAGGCCTTATCGGATCACGCTCCATTGCTAGCTGATTTTGGACAAACAACTCCATGTTCTAACTGTCATCACTTTAAATTTGAACTGGGATGGCTCAGTAGAGAGGGATTTGTCGACCTGGTGAAGAAAGTGTGGGCGCGTCAACCTCGCGGTAACACGCCCATTCAACGATGGAACAATCGAATTCGCGCCTTGCGCCGATTTATTCGTGGATGGGCTAAGCACACTGCTGGCAATTACAAAAAACAAAAGTTGTGTCTATCTACTTTAATCGATACGCTCGATAAAATTGCGGAGGTGAGGCCTCTTTCTGTTGTTGAGATTGAGCAAAAAGCCATCTAAATGAGCAGATTGCCCGCCTGCTCCGTGAGGAAGAGATTAAGTGGTACCAACATTGCAAGGCCGAATCGCTCGCTCAAGGTGATGATAATATGAAATACTTTCAAATGCTGGCCAATGGCAGACATAGAAAGAAACATATCTTTGCTCTTGACCAGGAGGAAGGCCATATCGAGGGGGATGCACCGCTCAGAGATTATATTACTAAGTATTACAAAGAGCTTTTGGTCCTTCCACTCAAACACTTTTTGAGATGGACGAGTCTATCACTCAGGACATCCCTCAAGTTTCGGAAGCGGAAAATGAATTCTTAACCTCTTAGTTCTCTGAGGAGGAAATTCGGACCGCGGTGTTTCAAATGGAACACAACAAGGCTCCGGGACCGGATGGATTTCCGGCGGAGTTTTATCAATGCTTTTGGGATGTGATCAAGGCGGACTTGGTTCGGTTGTTTAACCAACTACATACCGAAGACCTTGATATTTCCCACTTAAACTTTGGGGAGATTATCCTACTGCCCAAGATTAAGGAGGCCAGTTGTATTCGATAATATCGACCGATTTGCCTTATAAATGTAAGCTTCAAAATCTTTACGAAGGTCGCAACTAACTGGTTGAATGGGGTGGTTGACCATGTCGTCAAGCCCACTCAAACAACATTTATGCAAGGACGCAACATACTAGATGGAGTTGTTGTGTTGCATGAAACTGTACATGAGCTTCACCGTAAAAAGTTGAATGAAGTGATCTTTAAAATAGATTTCTAAAAAGCCTATGATAAAGTTAAATGGCCCTTTATGTTGAAAACTTTACGCATGAAGGGGTTTTCACCAAAATGGTGTCGATGGGTAGAGAGTTTTGTTTCTAGAGGTAGTGTGGCCATCAAAGTTAACGATGAGATTGGCAACTATTTTCACACAAGGAAGGGGCTTCAACAAGGGGACCCCGCATCACCCATTTTGTTTAACATTGTGACCGACATGTTAGCTACCCCTGTTGAGCGAGGCTAAGGTGGCTGGTCAAGTTAGCGGTGTCATTCCTCATTTGGTAGAAGAGGGTCTATCTATCCTACAATATGCGGATGACACTATACTTTTCATTGATCATGATCTAGATAAAGCAAGAGACCTCAAGATGCTTTTATGTGCTTTTGAGGAACTCTCTGGCCTCAAAATTAATTTTCATTAGAGCGAACTTTTTTGCTTTGGAGATGCTGCAGAATCTGCACCTGAGTATGCCGATATTTTTGGATGCCAGCTTGGGCAGTTCCCGGTTCGGTATCTGGGTATTCCCATACACTATCGGCGTTTAACTATCGCTGAGTGGAAGCACGTGGAAGAGATACTTGAGAAGCGACTAGCCAGTTGGAAAGCTAAACTCCTGTCATACCGGGGGCGATTGATATTGATCAATTCCGTCCTCAGCAACGTGGTTCTATATATGGTGTCATTCTTCCATCTTCCGAAAGGGGTTCTTCAGCGTCTCGATTACTTTAGATCCAATTTTTTTGGCAGTTTGATAATGAATCCAAGAAATATCGACTGGCTAGGTGGACTGTATTATGTCGACGTAAAAGTCAAGGGGGGCTTGGAATTCAAGACTTTGAGATTAAAAATATTGCTCTTCTCAGCAAATGGGTTTATAAACCACTCACTAAGAATGGAGTATGGCAGGAAATCATTCGTAACAAGTACGTGGGATCCAAAGCCGTTTCTCAAGTCTATTGGAAACCTGGTGACTCACATTTTTGGTCTGGTGTCATGAAGGCCAAGGAATTATTTTTCCAATTTGGAACTTTCTCGGTTAGGGACGGTTCCCAGGTTTGATTCTGGGAAGACACCTGGCTAGGTACCACACCACTAATGGTGCAATACCCGAGCTTGTATAGGATTGTTAGACATAAATTTGTCACCATCAAACAAGTTTTGGGGCAAGAAAACCCTGATATTTCTTTCCGTAGGGACCTTTTAGGACCTCGCCTGACAGCTTGGAATGAGTCACTCATACGTCTGGAGGCTATTCAGTTGTCAGATGAACCGGACATCTTTCGATGGAAGTTGCATCAGAATGGCAAGTTTACAGTCAAATCCATGTATGATGCAATGGTTCATTGTGATGTTCCGGTTGATAACAGGAAATTGTGGAAGCTTAAAATCCCTCTAAGAATGAAGATATTCCTATGGTTCCTAAACAGAGGGGTCATCTTAACTAGAGATAATCTGGCACGACGCAACTGGCAAGGCACCAAGACATGTGTCTTTTGCCAACATGACGAGTATATGAAACACTTATTTTTTGAGTGTAAGTTCGCTCGGTCGGTTTGGGCCATAGTTCAAGTAGCTTCAAATTTATACCCCCCCACGTAGTGCACGTAACATGTTTGGCAACTGGTTGAGGAGTATTGATAAATAATTTTCCGCACATATTCTTTTGGGGGCAGCTGCCTTATGCTGGGCATTGTGACTTACCAGGAATAATGTGGTTTTTAATAAAAATGTGTTTCATGTCATATGCAGGTAATTCATGTATGTACGCGATGGCTCCGTACTTGGTCTATCCTGCAGAGGCCGGAGGACTAGGACCTATTTATGATGGCATCTACGCGGCTGGAGCATACGGCCAGGGAGGTTTTTTACCCCAATGGATGGCGGTGTGATCTCCGGTTAGGATCTGCCACAACATAGGCTGGACAGATTTATTTATCTTTGAGCTGTAAAAGTATTTTTATTTTTTGGATGGTTGGACTTATTGGTTGTGTGCATTGAGCTATGCAGAGGCCGAGTATTATTTCGATGCGATTGTATCACCTCGATATATCAATTGAATGAAATGTCCTTTATCAAAAAAATTGCAATTGCGATGTGGGAGACCCAAGCTGCTCATTTCAAATTTTAAGATGAGAGTGTCTTAAAATTAATTTCTATGCCACATGCAGTGCACATCAAATCTTACAATTGTTGATGATATTAACAGTTAAGTTGTGACCAGCAGAATTGTCAATAATTTTTTAAATCTTCTCATACCAGGACAATAAAGGAGAAAATATATTGTACACGCAACAGTATTGAGTATGAATACAATCATCTCTGAGCAACAAGATGTTCATATACTATTGTGTACACTTTGGAGAGACATCTTTCCCCCAAAAGACACTTTCTGAAGGCTTACCTCTCATACGATTGATCACATGTTTTATTTCTCAACAGGTATCGATGGCAACTCAATGAGTGCATTCATACACAAAACATGTATCAGTGGGGTCCGCCCACGGATAATAGCTTATCAGTGTTGGGCAAGCTTCTACCACTTGTACACAACTTAGCAACAATGTTGATGGGCACCTAGCCCAGTGGCTGGGGAGCGGATGTGCCTCCTAGCTGCCCAGGGTCGAACAATGATTCTCACATCTTCCATCTTAATTAAAAAGCCACATGGGCCACTGCCAATTTTGCCCAGGTAAAAAAATGATGTTGTCATGGTAGCGTTTTTTTACTGTTGTGACAACGATTTTTGTTGCCATGGGAGCGTTTTGCACGTGACATCATTTTACATTGCATTACATAGAAAATTTGATGTATAAATATTCAAAAACCTGCATCCAGGAGAACTGCGAAGACCGATACCACAAGGACCAGCGCACCATCTACTCTGAAATCGAAGATCCGCTATGCCAAAATCCCAACTAACCACCTCACCCTCGTGGGGTATGGTGGTTAGACTACCCTCCAGCCACATACGGTTCCTCTCCTCCTAGATTGCCTCCACCAAGATGCACATTGCAAGCTCTTGGAATCGCAACTCCGCTATCTTCTACTCCATCCGTTCCTTTGTGTAAGGTTTGTATTATTTTGGTCACGGTGACCAAGGCACATAATTGAGAAGAAATTTTAAACAGGAATACCCTTAACTAATTAGGTAGTTAGTAGCTAATTAGCATCAACTAAATAAACAATGACCTAATAAAAGGAAATGGAATCTCATCGTAACGTAATAAAATGAATCGATGGGTTGGGAGAGAGAGAAATGTGAGTGCAAGAAATCAGGGAGAAATATTTTCTATTTTTACTACCTTCCTATTTGGGTCTACGCACACTTTTTTTATGAAAGGCATGTACTGGATGGTGGAAGGACGTTCCCGAAAAACTGAGAGGAAAAAAGAAATACACCTTACAGTGTGGATTTTTTGGAAAAAGCAAATGCACCTTATATAAAGGAACAGAGGGAGTACATCGTTGTGTGTGCATCTAGTACCCCCTTTGTGACTTTGGAGTATTGATAACAAAAGTGGTTGAGGTACTAATGTGTTTGAAGATCTGGTTTAAGCAATGAATGGGACCCCTAAAAATATGAAGGAAACATTGAAGAGTTCGGTGCGCACTTTTCAAAGAATTGCCGAAGAACAGGAGTGTGAAGACTTAGCTCTTTTATAGTTCTTTGCTTCTTCTTGGAGTCATAGGGCAATTGGTACTATTAAGGGGGTTTCGGTGTATGAAGACAATATTTTTGAAATATGCTTGGAGGTGCAGAAAACCATCAGTGTGTCCTTGGTAGGATGGCAAGCGTAGCCGGAAGTACAAGAGGGGAGTTTGCCCGGGTGTTTTTACCCATGGTCGGGTCCTCGTGGTTGAGGTAACACCCTACTCTACTTTGTTTTAGAATGGTGTGGAAGCACTTCTTGTGAGGGGGTTACAAGTGGATGATGACGATGACTACCAAAGTCTCTCTCTTATAGAATAGATACCTCGAGCTACCCCTAGCCTCGCTTATAAAGGGGGGCGAATGGCTACGGTTTATATGGTATCTAACCTATCTAGCCGCGAGGGCTTCTTGGCTTGCACGCCAAGATGGTGCTTCCTCTCCAAGTCGAGCCCTTGGACTGCACGCCGGGATAGAGCTGACATCAGGCCCTCTGGGCCCTGAGGTTGGCCCCGTGATGCGGAGCATCCCAAGGTCATCCCCATGGACCTACCCACGTCTCCCCAAGTGCCTAGTGGACCCATGACAAGAGCTCGCGCATGTGCTATTCAATCTGAGGTGACATCTCTCCTATTTGAGCTTCCCATACATTCGAGTTAGACATGGTTGCTGCCAAAGTCAGAAACTCTACGTGTGATCAGGCACAACTTAGAAGCCACGGAGCCGAGACCTGAAGAAAAAGGGACAAGCGCTAACTCTCTGGTCAGCCCGGAACTTCCGGCCACCGCCCGGAACCTCCGGTCCCCGGAACCTCCAGCCAGCCCGAAACATTCGGCCTCCTTTCTTCTTTGAAGTTATGCTCACTGCTGCTTGGAATATTTGGATTCTCAGAAATGGGAGAACCTTCAGGGGTGTCCAGGCCACTTTTGCTGCCTGGAGGGGCAGTTTGTACATGATATCCTTCTCCTGTCACATAGGTTTAAGGATAGCTATAAGTCTAGGCTTGTAGATTGGGTTAACTCTCTCATGTAATTGTAAGTAATTCTTAACCTTTAGTTTAGGATGGTATTTTATTACCTTTTCTATATAGTTTGATACTTTAAGTCTGCAATAAAGGGCTGTGGGGGTTTTTACCCTATAGAAAATATTCAAAAAAAAAACATTCGGCCTCCGACAACCCAGACAAGCCCGGGCGTGCCAACTCTCTGGTTAGCCTGGAACTAGCCCAAAACCTTGCCCGGACCTTTCGGCCCCCGGAACTTCCGTCCTGCCCAAAAATTCCGGTTCCCGGACTCCAGCCCCGCTCGCGTCGTGCCAACTCTGTGGATAGCGTAGACCCTACCCGGACCTTTGCCCGGAACCTCCGGCGCCCAGAACTTCCGGCCATCCCCGGAACTTCCGGCCCTGCCTGTGCGCAGTTACTCAGTCCGAGGCCCATGTACCCTTTCGCCCCCTAGACTATATACTCTTCTTCTACCTATGTTTTAGGGTTAACATTGGTTTTAGCTCATATGAGAGATAGAGCTTTGCTCATCCACTTGATACCCCAAGTGGATTAAAGAACCCGTCAAGGGAAGATCCTCTCGTGGATTCAAGCCCCCATCTCCTCACGAATTGGGA
The DNA here is from genome assembly GCA_021605145.1 of Aegilops bicornis. Classification (NCBI taxonomy): domain Eukaryota; kingdom Viridiplantae; phylum Streptophyta; class Magnoliopsida; order Poales; family Poaceae; genus Aegilops; species Aegilops bicornis. The sequence continues at coordinate 193,043,276 of CM038671.1, read as the reverse complement.
AGAACTACCGATCGTTCGTCCCTCATTGTGTTTGGATCGTGTGTCTGTTGTGTACTTGGATCTAGCACATGTGTAATTGAATCCCGTTGATTTGAGTGGTTCCCCTCGTGTTTCCCCTCATGCATTCATCATGTTCTTCACGGGATCCGCTCCAATCATGAAGGATCGGCCCCTAGGGTTCCACCCTACATCATCTTGGTATCATGAGCCACGTTCATCACGATTTTGCAGTCTCTCATTTGTTTTCTAGCCTAATATTGTTCTCTTTTGTCCCAATTTTGAAAATCCCTAGCCCTCCCAAATTTTGTTGTGATTTGTTGGTTTGATGAAGTTTTGTTGGATTTGATCCGTGGATTTCATGTGTAGCACGTAGATCTAGCTTTCACACCATTCCCTACACCCAAAAATTTTCTTTTCCCCTTCTGATTTGGGGTTTTCTCCAAGTTTTTCCGCCAAAATCCCCGATCTGAAATCTCCCTGTTCATCTATTTTCGCGACCCCTGGAACTTTCGGCCCTGCCAGGACCTTCCGACCACCAGACCTTTCGGCCGTCCTGGAACTTCCGGTCTCCGGACTATCTGTCTTCCCCGGAACTTCTGGCCCAGACAGAGAGGCTATGCTTCATCGACTGCTTCCGCAAGTTCGCCACCTTCGACAACGGTGCAGCGGCATCTTCGCCAACGCACTGGGGACCGTGCACCATGTCACCGACCACTCGTTCATGTCATCCGACTGCGCTTTCGTCATCAACAACGATCACATCACCTTTGACACCACCAACCGTAAGCAAGGACGGTAACCTCGACGACAACTTTGTGTACTCCCTTGCGTCACTTACCTATCAAGACTAGTCATTTGAGTATTGACAGCAAACGTTACTTGCGCACATTAGTGATACTCGTTTCCATTGCATACATACAATATCATGTTGATACAAGCATCTTGGTATCATCTCTCCTGTCACAAGCTTGTTGCCGCATATACACAATTGCTATCTTGGTTCGTGAAGTTTTGCATAAGAGGCCAAAGAAAGAGCTCAAAATAAAAGATCCAACAATCTTTAAGCAAAAGTGAAAGATAAGCAAAGAGCTTTTAAGCAAGAACCATAGCATCATACTACACTAAGATTGTCATAGTCGATCATGTTGGATCATATCACCGGAACGTCATACATATAACATAATTGGGATAGCTCATTGCATTTTTGCTTTGTAGGTTGTGCACAAGTCTCATATCCGCCCATTGAGCAATCATGCTAGCGTCTCTCTAGTGTTGTGCAACAAGAGCATTTTCCGTGGTTTCCACATTTTGAGCTCGTCCCTTGGTTGCACGACCCCATTTATCTATCCGTGAGTGTGTTTCCGTGTGCCACATTTTGCTATTGGTCTACTTGTTGCATTTGCAAATTTGCGAATCTTTTCTAACATTATTTGAATCTTGCTAACAATTGTATCAATTTTGTTCCACCATCCTCACCAAGCTACTCCAAAGGCCTTATTTGTGTACGTGTGAGAAATTGACGAGATCCGATACCAATTGTGCTATTTCCTTGCTACCCTATTGAGTGATCATTGATCCATTCTCAACAACGGATAAGGTAAATTTGGTGTAGTTATTTCCTTTCTTCCACTTACATATTTGCTTGTGATGATGGATAGGCCAACTACTTCTTAGAATCCACTCTTCATTGAGGAAGATGAGGACCCGAACAACTACGTCACCAAGAACCACCTCTTCAGCACACAAAGAGCTTTGCATCAAGAAAATGAAGCTTTGAGTGACCGCATCGGCCTACTCGCCACCGACTTGCGACCATCCGAGCAACATACAAGAGACTACTTCGACAACAAGCTTGTTGCACAAAAGGAGGAGAACGATGCAAGGATGGACGAGATTCGTGCCTTGTTGCTCAACCGTTCTTCTACATCATCGTCCTATTCAAGATGGAGCCACTCAAGTTGACATTCTTTGCAATGTTCTTCGGATGCAAGTCCTCCTCGAGCTTGTTCGCACCGTCGCCAAGACCATGAAGATCATCAAGCTCCACAAAACCCATTTCATGGCAATGGTTTACAAGGCCGCCTCCGGGAACGAGAATGTCTACGTCGCCAAGCTAATGATCCTCCAGTCCTAGCGCAAGCTCCAACACACCAAGATCAACAAGAACATCAAGATGGTGATGCCCTTCAACAAGAGAGACAATGCCGTGAAGAACAAGCCCTTGAAATCAACTCAAGCCATCAATGTGCGCAACCGCCAAGTACGTCTACAAGAAGAGGCTCTCCGCCGAGAGCAACAAGTAGAAGCCGCACATCTTGAGGAGCTTCAAGATATGAGGAACCGTGCAAGAATCCCACATCCTCAACATCAAGCTAATAATGAGGCGCAAGAGGAACAAGCGGCTCAAGATCGTCCACCATGTCAAGTGCATCATCACCATCGACTCCAACACAATGAATGTCAACGCTACGGCAAGCTCAAGTTCACCATGCCTAAATTTTCCGGTAGCAACGACCCCGAAGATTACCTTTCATGGGCATTGAAGGTTGACAAGATTTTTCGTTTGCACAACTATGAAGAAGAAAAGAAGATTGCCATGGCATCCCTTGAGTTCCAAGACTATGTCCTCATTTGGTGGGAGCAAGTCATCAAGCGTCGAGAAGCAAAGGGTGACCCAACAATCACAACATGGGCTCAAATGAAGGATGTCATACTAGCGCGCTTTGTACCCACGTACTATAGCCGCGACCTCTTCAAGCGACTACAACTCCTCAAGCAAGGCACCAAGACCGTTGAAGAGTACTACAAGGAAATGGAGATAGACATGATTCGAGCTAATGTCACGGAAGATGAGGAACAAACCATGGCACGATTCTTGAACAGTTTTAACCATCCTATTAAGAAGATTGCGGATTTCCAATCGTACACGAACCTCATCGAGCTAGTACACCAAGCTACCAAGGCGGAGCGACAAGTCCACGACGACTACAAATACGCAAAGTACTCTTCCAAGACCTATGGCTGCTCCTACAACCAAGCTTCAACAACTTCGACGCCTTCTTCCCCAACAAAAGCCTCACCAAGCAATGGCGACAAGTCAAGGTACAAGAAGACTTTGACTCCTTCAAGTCGTCCTCTTACTACAAGCAACTTCAAGCCGAGAGCTTCATCATCATCTACTCCAACTGATGAGACCGTCAAGACGAGTTCCATCAGATGCTTCACATGTGGAGGCCGAGGCCACAAGACATTCGACTGCACCAACCGTCTGATGTTGGCGTGAACTACAGCGGTATTTCCCAAAGAGGAAGGGATGATGCAGCACAACAACAGTAGGTATTTCGCTCAGTGATGAGACCAAGGTTACCGAAGTAGTAGGAGAACCATGCAACACTACGTAAATGGTACCTGCACACAAAGAACAAATACTTGCAACCCGACGTGTTAAAGGGGTTGTCAATCCCTTTTGGGTAACGGTGCCAAAAATTGTCAAGTTGACGGGATAAAATTGTAGTAGATTGATAGATGCAAATAAAAGCACATAAAATTCAGCGAGGTATTTTTGGGTTTTTTTATTAATAGATCTGAAAATAACAGCGAATAAAAATAGTTCTTGAAGGCAAATATAATAAAGAAGAGACCCGGGCAAATAGATTTCACTAGTGGCTTCTCTCGAGAAAAATAGCAATGGTGGGTAAACAAATTACTGTTGGGCAATTGGTAGAACTTCAAATACTCATGATGATATCCAGGCAATGATCATTATATAGGCATCACGTCCAATATTATTAGACCGACTCCTGCCTGCATCACTTACTATTACTCCACACATCGACCGCTATCCAGCATGCATCTGGTGTATTAAGTTCCCGGAAAAACAGAGTAATGCTATAAGAACGATGACATGATGTAGACAAGATCTATTTATGTAGAAATAGACTCCATATTTTATCCTTAATGGCAACAATACATACATGTCGTTTCCCCTTCTGTCACTGGGATCAAGCACCGTAAGATCGAAGCCATCACAAAGCACCTCTTCCCATGGCAAGAAAAATCGATCTAGTCGGCCTAACTAAACCAAATATTTGAAGAAGAAATACGAGGCTATAACTAATCATGCATAAAAGAGATCAAAGAACTCAAATAACTTTCATAGATAAAAGCATAGATCTGATCATAAACTCAAAGTTCATCGAATCCCAACAAACACACCGCAAAAAAGAGATACATCGAATAGATCTCCAAGAGACCATTGTATTGAGAATCAAAAGAGAGAGAGGAAGCCATCTAGCTACTAACTATGGTCCCGTAGGTCTACAATGAACTACTCACGCATCATCAGAGAGGCACCAATGTGGATGATGAACCCCTCCGTGATGGTGTCTAGATTGGATCTGGTGGTTCTGGAACTTGCGGCGGCTGGAATTGATTTTTGTCGACTCCCCTAGGGTTTCTGGAATATTGGGGTATTTATAGAGCAAAGAGGCGGTGCGGGAGGCCATCGAGGTGGGCACAACCCACCTAGGCGCGCCTGGGGGCCCAGACGTGCCCTAGTGGACTATGCCCCCTTGGGGCACCCCCAGGTGCTTCTCCGGCCCATCAGGTGTCTTTTGGTGCAAAAAAATCCACAAAAAGTTTTGCTGCATTTGGACTCCGTTTGTTATTGATTTCCTGCGATGTAAAAAACAAGCAGAAAACAGCAACTGGCACTTGGCACTATGTCAATAGGTTAGTCCCAAAAAGTGATATAAAATGATTGTAAAATGATGGTAAAACATCCAAGAATGATAGTATAACAGCATGTAACAATCAAAAATTATAGATACATTGGAGACGTATCAGCATCCCCAAGCTTAATTTCTGCTCATCCTCGAGTAGGTAAATGATAAAAACAGAATTTTTGATGTGGAATGCTGCCTAACATCTTCATCACATTTTCTTTTCTTTGTAGCATGGACATTTGGACTTTTATATGGTTCAAAGCAATAGTCTAGTTTTGACATGAGGACTTTAATACTCAAGCATATCAACAAACAACCATGTCTTTCAAAATATCAACACTAAAGCAAGTTATCCCTAGCCCATTATGCTCAGTCATTGATCCATTCATGAAACACACTCACACATTAGCTACACCCAATGCTCAAGTACGATCATAGTGCCCCTAAGTTGGTGCTTTATAAGAGAAGATGGCGACTCAAGTAAAAATAAAAATTGCATAAAGTAAATGAAAGGCCCTTAGCGGAGGGAAGTAGGGATTTGTAGAGGTGCCAGAGCTGAAAGCGAAAAAGATAGAGATAAAAAAATTTGGGTGGCATGCTTTTCCTATCAACAAAAACGATCGAGTAGTTCCCAATACTTTCCATGCTAGATATATCATAGGTGGTTCCCAAACAGAAAGTAAAGTTTATTCCTTTTTCCACCATACTTTCACTTTCCATGGTTGACCGTATCCACGAGTGCCTTCCATACCATCACTTTCCAAGGAATTTATTATTTGACAACATAAAGTAAATTCATTTTTCATTTTGGGACTGGGCATCCCTAATACCTTTGTCGTACTCTCGTGCAATGACAAGTGAATAAACACTCATCTTGAGAATATCATACCTGGCATGGAAATATATCAGCCACCCCCTACCGTTTCATGAGCGGTACGAACACACAAAAGGGAAATTTATTTTGAAAATTAGAGGTGGCACATACAAATTTGCTTAGAACAACACGGAAATACCGCATATAGGTAGGTATAGTAGACTCATGTGGCAAAAACTGGTTTAAAGGATTTGGATGCACAAGTAGTGATCATACTTAGTGCAAATGAAGGCTAGCAAAAGATTTAGAAGCATCTAACTAAGAAATGAAAAATCTCATAAGCGAGCATTAAGCATAACTAACACCGAATAATGCACCACAAGTAGGATGTAATTTCATTGCATAACTATTGACTTTCGTGCTTGCATAGGGAATCAGAAACCTTAACAACAATATTCTTACTAAAGCATAATTATTCGTCAACATGACTCACATATCACTATCATCATATCTCAAAACTATTACTACAAGGAATCAAGTTTATTTTGTCCAATGATCTTCATGAAAGTTTTTATTATATCCTCCTCGGATATCTATCACTTTGGGACTAATTTCATATGTTGTTTTTGATAAGCTCAGACAAATATAAGTGAAGAACATGAGCATCACAATTCTTTCTCTCAAAATGATCGAAGTGAAGCAAGAGAGAATTTCTTAAAAAAATTACTAACTCTCAAATAAATCTAAGTGAAGCATGAGAGCATTTCTTCAAAAGTACTAAAGCACACCATGCTCAAAAAGATATAAATGAAGCACTAGAGCAATTACATAGCTCATAAAGATTTAAGTGAAGCATAGAGAGCAATTCTAACAAGTCATGGCATGATTTCGGCTATCTCAAATAGGTGTGTACAGCAAGGATTCAAGACTTAAAATAAAAGGCAAAACGAGCAAAGAATCATACCAAATAAGACGCTCCAAGCAAAACTAATGATATGTGACAAATAAAAATATAGCTCCAAGTAAAACATCGATGGTTGTTAAAAGAAAGAGGGGATGCCCCTCGGGGGCATCCCCAAGCTTAGTTGCTTGATACTTCTTGAATATTATCTTGGGCTGCCTCGGGCATCCCCAAGCTTAGCCTTTTGCTAATCCTTATTCCTTCATCCATTGTAATATCACCCAAAACTTGAAAACTTTAATCACACAAAACTCAACAAAACCTTCGTGAGATTCGTTAGTATAAGAAAGCAAATCACTACTATATGTACTGTTGCAAACCCATTAATATTTTATTTTTGCATTATATCTACTATATTCCAACTTTTCTATGACAAAAACTCTCCAAAGGAAACTATAGAATCATCAAAACAAGCACACAACGGAAAGAAAATAGAATCTGTCAAAAACAGAACAGTCTGTAGCAATCTGAAAACTTCGAATACTTCTCTAACTCCACAAATTCAGAAAAATTAGGAAAACATGGGCAATTTGTATATAAATCTTGTGTAAAAAATTCAGAGCAAAATCACGTTTCTGTGATTTATGAAAATTATTTTCTGAGCGCAAAAGTTTATGTTTTTCAATAAGATCAAATCAACTATCTCCCAAATCATCCCAAAGGCTTTGCTTGGCACAAACACTAATTTAAACCACAAAAACACATCTAATCAGAGGCATTTCTGGGCATTTTACTGAAAACAGCAAGAAAACCAAAAAGCAAAATGATACAAGTTGGGTTGCCTCCCAACGAGCGCTATCGTTTTACGCCCCTAGCTAGGCATAACGCGAAGGATCTAAGTATTGTCATCTTTGTTTCTAGATCCATACGATTCCCTCATGATTGATGAAGGAAATATGCCCTAGAGGCAATAATAAAGTTATTATTTATTTCCTTATTTCATGATAAATGTTTATTATTCATGCTAGAATTGTATTAACCGGAAACATAATACATGTGTGAATATATAGACAAACAGTATGTCACTAGTATGCCTCTACTTGACTAGCTTGTTAATCAAAGATGGTTATGTTTCCTAACCATGAACAAGGAGTTGTTATTTGATTAACAAGATCACATCATTAGTTGAATGATCTGATTGACATGACCCATTCCGTTAGCTTAACACTTGATCGTTTAGTATGTTAATGCTTTCTTCATGACCCATACATGTTCCTATAACTATGAGATTATGCAACTCCCGTTTACGGAGGAACACTTTGGGTACTACCAAACGTCACAACGTGAATCGGGTGATTATAAAGGAGTACTACAGGTGTCTCCAAAGGTACTTGTTGGGTTGGCGTATTTCGAGATTAGGTTTTGTCACTCCAATTGCTCGGAGAGGTATCTCTAGGCCTTCTCGGTAATACACATCACTTAAGCCTTGCAAGCATTACAACTAATGAGTTAGTTGTGAGATGATGTATTACGGAACGAGTAAAGAGACTTACCGGTAACGAGATTGAACTAGGTATTGGATACCGACGATCGAATCTCGGGTAAGTAACATACCGATGACAAAGGGAACAACGTATGTCGTTATGCGGTTTGACCGATAAAAGATCTTAGTAGAATATGTAGGAACCAATATGGGCATCCAGGTTCCGCTATTGGTTATTGACCGAGAATGGTTCTAGGTCATGTCTACATATTTCTCGAACCCCTAGGGTCCGCACGCTTAACGCTTCGATGACAGTTCATAATGAGTTTATAAGTATTGATGCACCGAAGGTTGTTCGAGTCCGGATGTGATCACGGACATGACGAGGAGTCTCGAAATGGTCGAGACATAAAGATTGATATATTGGAAGCCTACATTTGGACATCGGAAAGGTTCCGAGTGAAATCGGGAATTTATCGAGTACCGGAGGTTACCGAACCCCGGGAACTACATGGGCCCATAGTGGGCCTTGGAGAAAAGGAGAAGGGGCAGCCCTAGGTGGTCAAGGCCCGCCCCCTTCCCTAGTCCTATTAGGACTAGGAAAGGTGGGCCGCCCCTCTCTCTCTTCCTCCGGGAATCCTAATCCAACTAGGATTGGAGGGGAGTCCTACTCCGGAGGGAGTAGAACTCCTTGGTGCGCCTCCCCCTTGGGCCGCCACCTCCCCTTGGCTCCTTTATATCACGGGGCAGGGGGCACCCAGACACACAAGTTGATCTACGGATCTTTCCTTAGCCGTGCGGTGCCCCTTCCACCATATTCCACTTCGGTCATATCGTCAGAGAGCTTAGGCGAAGCCCCGCTACCGGAGAAGTCATATCGTCATGAGCTTAGGCGAAGCCCTGCGTCGGTGGAGCATCAACATCGCCACCACGCCGTCAGGTCGACGGAACTCATCCCGACACTTTGCTTTGGATCGGAGTCCGGGATCGCCATCGAGCTGAACGTGCGTAACTCGGAGGTGCCAGACGTTCGGTGCTTGGATCGGTCGGATCGTGAAGACGCACGACTACATCAACCGCGTTGTTATAACGCTTCCGCTTTCGGTCTCACGAGTGCGTGGATCTAACACTCTCCCCTCTCGTTGCTATGCCATCACCATGGTCTTGCGTGATCGTAGGAAAATTTTGAAATTACTACGTTCCCCAACGGTGGCATCCGAGCCCGGTTTTTATGCGCGTTGATGTCATATGCACGAGTAGAACACAAGTGAGTTGTGGACGATACAAGTCATACGCCTACCAAAGATGTCATACTTTGGTTCAGCGGTATTGTTGGACGAGACGATCCGGACCAACCTTACGCCAGACGCTTACGCGAGACCGGTTCCCTCGACGTGCTTTGCACATAGATGGCTTGCGGAAGACTGTCTCTCCAACTTTAGTTGAACCGAGTGTGGCTACGCCCGGTCCTTGAGAAGGTTAAAACGGAGTCTATTTGACGAAGTATCGTTGTGGTTTTGATGCGTAGGTAAGAACGGTTCTTGCTCAGCCCGTAGCAGCCACGTAAAACTTGCAACAACAAAGTAGAGGACGTCTAACTTGTTTTTGCAGGGCATGTTGTGATGTGATATGGTCAAGACGTGATGCTATATTTTATTGTATGAGATGATCATGTTTTGTAACCGAGTTATCGGCAACTGGCAGGAGCCATATGGTTGTCGCTTTATTGTATGAAATGCAATCACGATGTAATGCTTTACTTTATCACTAAGGAGTAGCGATAGTCGTAGAAGCAATAGTTGGCGAGACGACAACGATGCTACGATGGAGATCAAGGTGTCGCGCCGGTGACGATGGTGATCATGACGGTGCTTGGCGATGGAGATCACAAGCACAAGATGATGATGACCATATCATATCACTTATATTGATTGCATGTGATGTTTATCCTTTATGCATCTTATCTTGCTTTGATTGACGGTAGCATTATAAGATGATCTCTCACTAAAAATTATCAAGAAGTGTTCTCTCGAGTATGCACCGTTGCCAAAGTTCAGTAGTACCCGGACACCACGTGATGATCGGGTGTGATAAGTTCTACGTCCATCTACAACGGGTGCAAAACAGTTGCACACGCCGAATACTCAGGTTAAAACTTGACGAGCCTAGCATATAACAGATATGGCCTCGAACACGGAGACCGAAAGGTCGAACGTGAATCATATAGTAGATATGATCAACATAGTGATGTTCACCATTGAAACTACTCCGCCTCACGTGATGATCGGACATGGTTTAGTTGATTTGGATCACGTAATCACTTAGATGACTAGAGAGATGTCTATCTAAGTGGGAGTTCTTAAGTAATATGATTAATTGAACTTTAATTTATCATGAACTTAGTCCCGGTAGTATTTTGCAAATTATGTTGTAGATCAATAGCTCGCGTTGTTGCTTCCCTATGTTTTTATATGTGTTCCTAGAGAAAATTGTATTGAAAAATGTTAGTAGCAATGATGCGGATTGGATCCGTGATCTGAGGTTTATCCTCATTGCTGCACGTAACAATTATGTCCTTAATGCACCGCTAGGTGATGACCTATTGCAGGAGCGATGCGAGACTTTATGAACGTTTGGCTAGCTCAATATGATGACTACTTGATAGTTTAGTGCACCATACTTAACGGCTTAGAATCGGGACTTCAAAGACGTTTTGAACGTCATGGAACATATGAGATGTTCCAGGAATTGAAGTTAATATTTCAAGCAAATACCCGAGTTGAGAGATATGAAGTCTCCAACAAGTTCTATAGCTAAAAGATGGAGGAGAATCGCTCAACTAGTGAGCATGTGCTCAGATTATGCAGGGTACTTCAATCGCTTGAATCAAGTGGGAGTTAATCTTCCAGATAATATAGCGATTGATGAATTCTCTAGTCACCATCACTAAGTTACTAGAACTTCGTGATGAACTATAGTATGCAAGGGATGATTTAAAACGATTCCCGAGCTCTTCATGATGTTGAAATCGACGAAGGTAGAAATCAAGAAAGAGCATCAAGTGTTGATGATTGACAAGACCACTAGTCTCAAGAAAAGGCAAAGGGAAGAAGGGAACTTCAAGAAGAACGGCAAGCAAGTTGCTGCTCGAGTGAAGAAGCCCAAGTCTGGACCTAAGCACGAGACTAAGTGCTTTTGCTGCAATAGAACTGGTCACTAGAAGCGGAACTACCCCAAGTATTTGGCGGATAAGAAGGATGGCAAAGTGAACAAGGGTATATTTGATATACAGGTTATTGATGTGTGCTTTACTAATGTTTATAGTAGCCCGAGTATTTGATACTTGTTCGGTTGCTAAGATTAGTAACTCAAACAGGAGTTACGAGAATAAAAACTAGTTGAAGGGGAAGTGACGATGTTGCTGGAAGTAGTTCCAAGATTGATATGATCATCATCGCACACTCCCTATACTTTCGGGATTAGTGTGGAACCTAAATAAGTGTTATTTGGTGTTGAGCATAAATATGAGTTGATCATGTTTATTGCAATACGGTTATTCATTTAAGTAAGAGAATAAATTGTTGTTCTGCTTTACATGAATAAAACCTTATATGGTTACACACCCAATGAAAATGGTTCATTGGATCTCGATCATAATGATGCACATATTCATAATATTGAAACCAAAAGATGCAAAGTTAATAATGATAGTGCAACTTATATGTAGCAATCGCCGCTTAGGTCATATTGGTGTAAAGCGCATGAAGAAAACTCCATCTCGATGGACTTTTGGAATCACTTGATTATGAATCATTTGATGCTTGCGAACCGTGCCTTTTGGGCAAGATGACTAAAACTCCGTTCTCCGGAACAATGGAACAAGCTATTGACTTATTGGAAATAATACATACCGATGTATGCGATTCAATGAGTGTTGATGCTCGTGGCAAGTATCATTATTTTCGACCTTCACAGATGATTTGAGCAGATATGCGTATATCTTCTTGATGAAACATAAGTCTGAAATAGTTGAAAAGTTCAAAGAATTTCAGAGTGAAGTAGAAAATCATCGTAACAAGAAAATAAAGTTTACGCAATCTGATCGTGGAGATGAATATTTGAGTTACGAGTTTGGTCTTCAATTAAAACAAAGTGGAATAGTTTCACAGCTCACGCCACCGGAACACCACAACGTTATGGTGTGTCCGAACGTCAGAATCAGTACTTTATTTTGATATGGTGCGATCAATGATGTCTCTTACTGATTTACCAATATCGCTTTTGGGGTTATGCATTAGAGACAAATGCATTCAGGGTTTAATAGGGCACCATCTAAATCCGTTGAGACGACACCATATGAACTATGGTTTAACAAGTAAACCTAAGCTGTCGTTTCTTAAAAGTTTGGAGTTTTGATACTTATGTGAAAAAGTTTTCACCTGATAAGCTCGAACCCAAATCGGAGAAGTGCGTCTTCATAGAATACCCAAAGGTAACTATTGGGTACACCTTCTATCACAAATCCAAAGGCAAGTTTTTCGTTGCTAAGATGGATCCTTTCTAGAGAAGAAAGTTTCTCTCGAAAGAAGTGAGTGGGAGAAAAGTAGAACTTGATGAGGTAATTGTACCTTCTCCCTTATTGGAAAGTAGTTCATCACGTAAATCAGTTCGATGATTCCTACACCAATTAGTGAGGAAGTTAATGATGATGATCATGAAACTTCAGATCAAGTTGCTACCAAACCTCGTAGGTCTTCCAGAGCAAAATCCGCACTGCAGTGGTATGGTAATCGTGTTCGGAAGTCATGTTACTAGACCATGATGAACCTACGGACTATGAGGAAGCGATGATGAGCCCAGATTCCACGAAATGGCTTGAGGCCATGAAATCTGAGATAGGATCCATGTATGAGAACAAAGTATGGACTTTGATTGACTTGCTCGATGATCAGCAAGCCATGTTAAATAAATGGATCTTCAAGAGGAAGACAGATCTTTGATAGTAGTGTTACTATCTACAAAGCTCGACTTGTCGCAAAAAGGTTTTCGACAAATTCAAAGTGTTGACTACAATGAGATTTTCTCGACTGTAGCGATGCTTAAAATCTGTCCGAATCATGTTAGCAATTGCCACATTTTATGAAATCTGGCAAATGGATGTCAAAACTACCTTCTTTAATGGATTTATTAAAGAAGAGTTGTATATGATGCAACGGAAGGTTTTTTCAATCCTAAGGAGCTAACAAAATGTGCAAGCTTCAAAGAATCCATCTATGGACTGGTGCAAGTATCTCGGAGTTGGAATAAACGCTTTGATAGTGTGATCAAAGTATATGGTTTTATCTGAGACTTTTGGAGAAGCCTGTATTTACAAGAAAGTGAGTGGGAGCATTACAACATTTCTGATAAGTATATGTGAATGACATATTGTTAATCGGAAATAATGTAGAATTATTCTGCAAAGCATAAAGGAGTATTTGAATGGAGTTTTTTCAAAGAAGGACCTCAGTGAAGCTGCTTACATATTGAGCATCAAGATCTATAGAGATAGATCAAGACGCTTGATAAGTTTTTCAATAAGTACATACCTTGTCAAGATTTTGAAGTAGTTCAAAATGGAACAGTCAAAGAAAAGTTCTTGCCTGTGTTGCAAAACGTATGAAATTGAGTAAGACTCAAATCCCGACCACGCAGAAAAATAGAAAAGAGAATGAAAGTCATTCCCTATGCCTCACCATAGGTTCTATGAAGTATGCTATGCTATGTACCAGACCTATTGTATACCTTGCTCTGAATTTGGCAAGGAGTACAATAGTGATCTAGGAGTAGATCCTTTGGACATTGGTCAAGAACATCCTTAGTGAGGACTAAGGAAATATTTCTCGATTATGGAGGTGATAAAAGAGCCCGTCGTAAAGAGTTACATCGATGCAAGCTTTTTACACAGATCCAGATGACTCTAAGACTCAATCTGGATACATATTGAAAGTGGGAGCAATTAGCTAGAGTAGCTCCGTGCAGAGCATTGTAGACATAGAATATTTGCACAATACATACGGCTCTGAATGTGACAGACCCATTGACTAAGCTTCTCGCACGAGCAAAACATGATCATACCTTAGTACTCTTTGGGTGTTAATCACATAGCAATGTGAACTAGATTATTGACTCTAGTAAACCCTTTGGGTGTTGGTCACATGACGATGTGAACTATGGGTGTTAATCACATACAGATGTGAATATCAGTGTTGAATCACATGATGATGTGAACTAGATTATTGACTCTAGTGCAAGTGGGAGACTGAAGGAAATATGCCCTAGAGGCAATAATAAAGTTATTATTTATTTCCTTATTTCATGATAAATGTTTATTATTCATGCTAGAATTGTATTAACCGGAAACATAATACATGTGTGAATATATAGACAAACAGTATGTCACTAGTATGCCTCTACTTGACTAGCTTGTTAATCAAAGATGGTTATGTTTCCTAACCATGAACAAGGAGTTGTTATTTGATTAACAAGATCACATCATTAGTTGAATGATCTGATTGACATGACCCATTCCGTTAGCTTAACACTTGATCGTTTAGTATGTTAATGCTTTCTTCATGACCCATACATGTTCCTATAACTATGAGATTATGCAACTCCGTTTACGGAGGAACACTTTGGGTACTACCAAACGTCACAACGTAATCGGGTGATTATAAAGGAGTACTACAGGTGTCTCCAAAGGTACTTGTTGGGTTGGCGTATTTCGAGATTAGGTTTTGTCACTCCAATTGTCGGAGAGGTATCTCTAGGCCTTCTCGGTAATACACATCACTTAAGCCTTGCAAGCATTACAACTAATGAGTTAGTTGTGAGATGATGTATTACGGAACGAGTAAAGAGACTTACCGGTAACGAGATTGAACTAGGTATTGGATACCGACGATCGAATCTCGGGTAAGTAACATACCGATGACAAAGGGAACAACGTATGTCGTTATGCGGTTTGACCGATAAAAGATCTTCAGAGAATATGTAGGAACCAATATGGGCATCCAGGTTCCGCTATTGGTTATTGACCGAGAATGGTTCTAGGTCATGTCTACATAGTTCTCGAACCCGTAGGGTCCGCACGCTTAACGCTTCGATGACAGTTCATAATGAGTTTATAAGTATTGATGCACCAAGGTTGTTCGAGTCCGGATGTGATCACGGACATGACGAGGAGTCTCGAAATGGTCGAGACATAAAGATTGATATATTGGAAGCCTACATTTGGACATCGGAAAGGTTCCGAGTGAAATCGGGAATTCTGGAGTACCGGAGGTTACCGGAACCCCCGGAACTACATGGGCCCATAGTGGGCCTTGGAGGAAAGGAGAAGGGCAGCCCTAGGTGGCGTGCGCCCCCTTCCCCTAGTCCTATTAGGACTAGGAAAGGTGGGCTGGCCCCTCTCTCTCTCTTCCTCCGGGAATCCTAATCCAACTAGGATTGGAGGGGAGTCCTACTCCGGAGGGAGTAGGACTCCTTGTCGCGCCTCCCCTTGGGCCGGCCACCTCCCCTTGTCTCCTTTATATCACGGGGCAGGGGGCACCCCAGACACACAAGTTGATCTACGGATCTTTCCTTAGCCGTGTGCGGTGCCCCTTCCACCATATTCCACTCCGGTCATATCGTCAGAGAGCTTAGGGCGAAGCCCTCGCCACGGAGAAGTCATATCGTCATGAGCTTAGGCGAAGCCCTCGCGTCGGTGGAGCATCAACATCGTCACCACGCCGTCGTGTCGACGGAACTCATCCCGACACTTTGCTGGATCGAGTCCGGGATCGTCATCGAGCTGAACGATGTGCAGAACTCGGAGGTGCCGACGTTCGGTGCTTGGATCGGTCGGATCGTGAAGACGCACGACTACATCAACAGCGTTGTTATAACGCTTCCGCTTTCGGTCTACGAGGGTACGTGGACGAACACTCTCCCCTCTCGTTGCTATGCCATCACCATGGTCTTGCGTGATCGTAGGAAAATTTTGAAATTACTACGTTCCCCAACAATTGATTCATATGGTGGCTTAATTCTAGTTCTAGGGAAGTGTTCCATACCCTTACTTAGTGGAAATTTAAATTTATATTGCCTTCTTTCATATCAATCACGGCACTAATAGTGTGTAAAAACGGTCTACCAAGAATAATTGGACAAGACGGATTACAATCAATATCAAGAACAGTAAAATATATGGGCACATAATTCCTATTTGCAAGAATAAGAACATCATTAATTCTACCCATAGGCTTTTTGATAGTATAATCCTCCAAGTGCAAATTTAAAGAGCATTCTTCAATATCGGTAAGACCAAGAACATCACATAAAGATTTCGGAATTGTAGAAACACTAGTACCCAAGTCACATAAATCAAAACACTCATAATTTTTGATCTTGACTTTGATAGTAGGTTCACATTCCTCATGTAATTTTCTAGGAACTGAAACCTATAATTCCAACTTTTCCTCTAAAGCTTTCATCATAGCATCAACAATATGTTTAGTAAAAGCTTTATTTTGTTCATAAGCATGGGGTGGATTTATCATGGATCGCAACAAAGAAATACAATCAATCAAAGAGCAACTATCATAATGAAAGTCTTTGTATTCCAAAAGAGTGGGCACATCACTAGTTAAAGTTTTGACCTCTTCAAACCCACTTTTATCAATTTTCTCAACAAGATTTTCACCCTCCGAATTATTGGGACGCCTTCTAGCTAAAGTTGACTCTTCTTCAGTCCCTTTATTATCAATCTTAATTTTACTAAACAAAGAATCAATAGAGGAAACACCAATCATTTTAAGATCTTCGTCACTTTTACGAAAGTAATCACTAGAAAATGCTTTTTCTTAAAAACTCTCTTCTAGCTCTAAGCATAGCGGTTCTTTTCTTACTTTCATCTATAGAAACATAAAGAGCCTTAATTGATTCCTCAACCTTAGGCAAAAAAAAATCACCTTGGGATCTTCTACATCATGAGAAATTCTATCAATACTTCTAGACATATCATCAATCTTATTCAGCTTTTCTTCTATTGTAGCATTGAATTTTTTTTAGTATTGATAAATTATTTAATATTATTCTCAAGATCAGAGGTGTTACTATTATTATTATAGGAAGTATTACCATAGGAATTACGATAATTGTTAGAGGAATTACTAGGAATATGCCTAGGATTAAAATTACCTCTATAAGCATGTTTATTGAAATTGTTTCGTGAGATAAAATTCACATATATGGCATCACTATTTTTATCAATCAAAGTAGACAAAGGCACACCATTAAAATCAATAGGCGCACATTTATTAGCAACCAATTTCATAAGAGCATCAACTTTTTCACTAAAAGAAGAAATTTCTTCAACCGAATTAACTTTTTTACTAGTAGGAGCTCTTTCGGTATGCCATTGTGAATAATTTGCCATAATATTATCAAGCAATTTGCTGGCTTCACCCAAAGTAATTTCCATAAAATTACCACCCGCGACGAATTCCAAAAGATTTCGAGAAACAAAATTCAACCCCACATAAAAAAATTGTATGATCATCCAAAGATTTAACTCATGAGTTGGGCAATGCCTTAGCATTAATTTCATCCTTTACCAAGATTGTGCAACATGCTCATGTTCAAGTTGCTTGAAATTCATGATTTGGGTTCTAAGGGAAATAATTTTCGTGGGCGGAAAATACTTAGTAATAAAAGCATCCTTGCACTTATCCCAAGAATCGACATCGCTATGCGAGGCAAGGAAGAAAACAAAATTTTTGCACGATCTCGCAAAGAAAACAGAAATAATTTCAACTTCACAATATCATTGTCCACATCTTTTTTCTTTTGCATATCGCATAATTCCACGAATGTGTTAAGATGGGATGCGACATCCTCATTAGGAGTACCGAAAAATTGATCTTTCATAACAAGATTTGACAAAGCGGCGTTAATATCACAAGATTCCGCACTAGTGGCGGGAGGAGTGAGGGAATCCTGGACTAAGGGGTCCTCGGGCATCCGACCTGTTATCCATGGGCCGGACTGATGGGCTATGAAGACATGAAGGCCGAAGACTGCACCGTGTCCGGATTGGACTCTACTTGGCGTGGAGGGCAAGCTTGGCGGCCGACTATGTAGATTCCTTCCTATGTAACCAACCCCATGTAACCCTAGATCTCTCCGGTGTCTATATAAACCGGGGAGCATAGTTCGGATAGGACACATTCATTACCATATACGCATAGGCTAGACTTCTAGGGTTTAGCCATTACGATCTCGTGGTAGATCAACTCTTGTAACACTCATATTCATCAAGATCAATCAAGCAGGAAGTAGGGTATTACCTCCATAGAGAGGCCGAACACAGGTAAACATCGTGTTCCCCGTCTCCTGTTACCATCGATCCTAGACGCACAGTTCGGGACCCCCTACCTGAGATCTGCCGGTTTTGACACCGACATTGGTGCTTTCATTGAGAGTTCTACTGTGCCGTCAGCAAAGGACTCGATGGCCCCTTCGATCGTCAGTAATGGCACCATTCAGGGAGAAACCTTCCTCCCCGGACAAACCTTTGTGTTTGGTGACTTCGTACTGCGGGCCAACTCGCTTGGCCATCTGGAGCAGGTCGATAATCATGCCCCTGGCCATCAGGTCAGATCTGGAAGCTTGAACTGTGTCACGGATACTCGCAGAGACTCGATCTCCGATGGATTCAAGACTGCGGCAGTCGCTCCCCCTCTCTCCGATGAACATGACTTAAATCTGTCATCGGATCACACCTAGGAGATGGATCTTGTTGCTGCAACGGCCCCAGAACCGAAGCAGATCATGCCCTTCGAGGCCACGAGGTCCACGGCGTGGGAGCCGCACACGGACTCGACATCCTGCAATACTCGCGTCAATGGAACTCCGGACTCGTTTTTGGCTACACGTTCCAGATCAGGCGCGCCTGCGAACACCAAGCTGGATCGGTTATCGATTTTCGAATTTGGCGCCGCAGACTTCTTCTAGCACTTACCTTTTGGTCATATGCTAAATTTTTTAAAGAACTTATCCTTGGAGGAGGACTCACGGTCGAACTATGTTCGGGTCGAGCTAGAGACAGATGACGAGGAATTTTGCTTCCCACTCGCCACCCACTTCATGGCCACTGTCGATGACTTAATCGACGTGCTTGACTATGGCTCCGAAGACATCGACGGTATGGACAACGATGCCGATATGGATCAAGGCCAAGACCCGCCATTTACCGGACGTTGGACGGACACCTCTTTGTACGACGTGTACATGGTTGATACACCCAAAGGATCTGGCAATGACAACGAAGAGCCAGATGCGAATAAAACCTCTGAGACGCAGTCCAAGCGCCGACGCCACAAGCGCCATTCTAAGCCTCGTCGCTCAAAGGACGGAAACACCGGCACCGGAGAGAATAGTACTCCAGGCGACGCCGAAGATAATGAAGACCCTGTCGGAGCTACATCCGAACAGGAGGAACATGACGACAGACAAGACAACCCTGACGAACAGGCCATAGAAGATGACTCGGAGGACGACAGCTACCATCCACCCTCCAGGAGGAGACAAGCCTCGGCAACGAAGACTTCATCGTGCCTGAGGATCCTCTGGAGCAGGAGCGCTTTAAGCTTCAGCTCATAGCCACTGCAAGGAGCACGAAAAGAAACAGCGGCAGCTTCAAGCTGAACAAGATCTGCTCGTCGGCGGGTGGGTGATGTCACGACAATCAAGAATATGGCCTCAGGCGCCCAACAAAGAGCTACCCGAAACGCAGACTGCTACCTCAATTCGATGAGGAAGCACCAGAGCACACATCTCCCTTGCGTAATGCGGAACGACCACCACATGGTCGAGACAGGGTGGCCGACCGGCCACCCCACGGCCGGGATAAAGCGGCAACTCAGGCCGAACAGCAGCCTGCCCCACCGCCTGTAAAAATAGAGACGGAAGAGTTCGGGGTCACACGTACGACCTCCGGCAGATCCTGGACGATAGAGCAGGACATACAAGATCGGTCTATGGATCGCGAGGGCGTGCCTCGAGGCACGAAGACGGCTACCTATTCGGACGTGATAAATCTAACCACGCCCGGGCCGAATACCGCAGACGAACTCCGTCAGAGCTACGCCACGATGCGGCCCGATATAGAGGCGCCGCACACCCTCTCTGCTTCACACATGAAATACTGGATCACGAATTCCCTGAGGGGTTCAAGCCTATCAACATTGAATCATATGATGACACAAACGATCCCGTAGTATGGATCGAGGATTTCATTCTCCATATCCATATGGCTCGAGGAGATGACCTCCACGCCATTAAATACCTCCCACTAAAACTCAAAGGGCCAGCTCAGCACTGGCTAACAGCCTGCCTGAAAATTCTATCGGCAGCAGGGAGGACTTGGAAGAAGCCTTCCTGGACAACTTCCAGGGAACATATGTCCGGCCACCAGACGTCGATGACTTAAGCCACATAGTTCAACAACCTGGAGAATCAGCCAGAAAATTCTGGACTAGGTTCCTAACCAAAAAGAACCAGATCGTTGACTGTCCGGATGCCGAGGCCTTAGTAGCCTTCAAACACAGCATCCGTGACGAATGGCTAGCATGTCACCTCGACCAAGAAAAGCCTAAGTCCATGGCAGCCGTCACGGCACTCATGACCCGCTTTTGCGCGGGAGAGGACAGTTGGTTGGCCCATAGTAACAACACAGCTAGCGAGACAGGCCCCGCCGAGGCTAAGGATAGCACTAGCAAGCTCCGGCGCAATAGACACAAACACCAAAGCAATGGCAACAACACCGGACACCATGGTCAATGCCAGATTCACTGGCTCCAAGTCCGGCCAACGGAAGAAGCCCTACAAAAGGAACAATGAAGGAACTTCCAGCCTGGATCGCATACTCGACCGTCCGTGCCAGATACACGGCACCCCGGATAAGCAAGCTAATCATACCAACATAGATTGTTGGGTTTTCAAGTAGGCTGGCAAGTTAAATGCTGAAAATAAGGAAAATATCTCACAAAGTGAGGACGAGGACGAAGAGCCCCGGCGGTAGAACAACGGGGGGGCAGAAAAATTTCCCCTCAAGTCAAAAGCGCTGAACATGATATACGCCACGCACATCACGGAAAGGGAGCGTGGCGAGCACTTAGGGACGTCTACGCGGTAGAGCCAGTCGCCCCAAAATTCAATCCGTGGTCATCATTCCCGATCACCTCCGATCGCCGGGATCACCCAACTAGTATCCGCCATGGCGGTTCAGCCGCACAAGTCCTCGACCCAATTATTGACGGGTTTCACCTAACACGAGTCCTGATGGACGGTGGTAGCAGCCTCAACCTGCTTTATCAGGACATAGTGCGGAAGATGGGCATTAACCCCTCCCAAATGAAACTAGCAAATACTACCTTTAAAGGAGTCATACCAGGCGTAGAGGCCCTCTGTACGGGCTCAATCACGCTGGAGGTGGTGTTCGGTTCTCCGGACAACTTCCAAAGCGAAGAGTTAATCTTCGATATCTGCTACCTCTTGAGCACTGCGTTGGTTTTCCCTTGAAGAGGAAAGGGTGATGCAGCAAAGTAGCGTAAGTATTTCCCTTAGTTTTTGAGAACCAAGGTATCAATCCAGTAGGAGGCCACGCACGAGTCCCTCGCACCTACACAAACAAATAAATCCTTGCAACCAATGCAATAAGGGGTTGTCAATCCCTACACGGTCACTTACGAGAGTGAGCTCTGATAGATATGATAAGATAATATTTTTGGTATTTTTATGATAAAGATGCAAAGTAAAATAGAAGCAAAATAAAAGGCAACGGAAATAGCTTGTTGATGGGAGATTAATATGATGGAAAATAGACCCCGGGGCCTTAGGTTTCACTAGAGGCTTCTCTCGAGAGCATAAGTATTACGGTTGGGTGAACAAATTACTGTTGAGCAATTGTGAGAATTGAGCATAGTTATGAGAATATCTAGGTATGGTCATGTATACAGGCATCACGACCGAGACAAGTAGACCGACTCACCTGCATCTACTACTATTACTCCACACATCGACCGCTATCCAGCATGCATCTAGAGTATTAAGTTCATAAGAACAGAGTAATGCTTTAAGCAAGATGACATGATGTAGAGGGATAAAGTCATGCAATATGATATAAACCCCATCTTGTTATCCTCGATGGCAACAATACAATATGTGCCTTGCTGTCCCTACTGTCACAGGGAAAGGACACCGCAAGATTGAACCCCAAGCTAAGCACTTCTCCCATTGCAAGAAAGATCAATCTAGTAGGCCAAACCAAACTGATAACTTGAAGAGACTTGCAAAGATAACCAATCATACATAAAAGAATTCAGAGGAGATTCAAATATTGTTCATAGATAAACTTGATCATAAACCCACAATTCATCGGTCTCAACAAACACACCGCAAAATAAGATTACATCGAATAGATCTCCACGAGAGAGGGAGAACATTGTATTGAGATCCAAAAAGAGAGAAGAAGCCATCTAGCTAATAACTATGGACCGAAGGTCCGAGGTAAACTACTCACACTTCATCGGAGAGGCTATGGTGTTGATGTAGAAGCCCCCGTGATCGATTCCCCTCCGGCGGAGCTCGAACAGGCCCCAAGATGGGATCTCACGGCATGAAGGTTGCGGTGGTGGAATTAGGTTTGTGGCTCAGATCCTGTAGTTTGGGGGTACGTAGGTATATATAGGAGGAAGAAGTACGTCGGTGGAGCAACAGGGGGCCCACGAGGGTGGAGGGCGCGCTTGGGGGGTAGGCGCGCCCCCTACCTCGTGGCCTCCTGTTTGATGTCTTGACGTAGGGTCCAAGTCCTCTGGATCATGTTCGTTCCAAAAATCACGGTCCCGAAGGTTTCATTCCGTTTGGACTCCGTTTGATATTCTTTTTCTGCGAAACTCTGAAATAGGCAAAAAAACAGCAATTCTGGGTTGGGCCCCCGGTTAATAGGTTAGTCCCAAAAGTAATATAAAAGTGTGTAATAAAGCCAAATAATGTCCAAAACAGAATATAATATAGCATGGAACAATAAAAAATTGTAGATACGTTGGAGACTTATCAAGCATCCGCAAGCTTAATTCCTGCTCGTCCTCGAGTAGGTAAATGATAAAAATAGAATTTTTGATGTGGAATGCTACTTGGCATAATTTGAATGTAATTCTTCTTAATTGTGGTATGAATATTCAGATCCGAAAGATTCAAGATAAAAGTTTAATATTGACATAAAAATAATAATAATATTTCAAGCATACTAACTAAGCAATTATGTCTTCTCAAAATAACATGGCCAAAGAAAATTATCCCTACAAAATCATATAGTCTGGCTATGCTCTATCTTCACCACATAAAATATTTAAATCATGCACAACCCCGATGACAAGCCAAGCAATTGTTTCATACTTTTGACATTCTCAAACTTTTTTTCAATCTTCACGCAATACATGGCGTGAGCCATGGACATAGCACTATATGTGGAATAGAATGGTGGTTGTGGAGAAGACAAAAAAGGGAGAAGATAGTCTCACATCAACTAGGCGTATCAACGGGCTATGGAGATGCCCATCAATAGATATCAATGTGAGCGAGTAGGGATTGCCATGCAACGGATGCACTAGAGCTATAAGTATATGAAAGCTCAACAAAAGAAACTAAGTGGGTGTGCATCCAGCTCGCTTGCTCACGAAGACCTAGGGCATTTTGAGGAAGCCCATCATTGGAATATACAAGCCAAGTTCTATAATGAAAAATTCCCACTAGAAAATGAAAGTGATATCATAGGAGACTCTCTATCATGAAGATCATGGTGCTACTTTGAAGCACAAGTGTGGTAAAAGGATAGTAACATTGTCCCTTCTCTCTTTTTCTCTCATTTTTTTGTTTGGGCCT
Source organism: Aegilops bicornis (assembly GCA_021605145.1). Lineage (NCBI taxonomy): Eukaryota > Viridiplantae > Streptophyta > Magnoliopsida > Poales > Poaceae > Aegilops > Aegilops bicornis. The sequence continues at coordinate 193,019,388 of CM038671.1, read as the reverse complement.
TTTTTCTCTTTTTTATGGCCTCTTTTCTTTTATTTTTTTATTTTTTTTATTTTTTTTTATTTTTTTCGTCCGGGGTATCATCCCGACTTGTGGGGGAATCATAGTCTCCATCATCCTTTCCTCACTTGGGACAATGCTCTAAAAAATGATGATCATCACACTTTTATTTTCTTACAACTCAACAATTACAACTCAATACTTAGAACAAAATATGACTCTATATGAACGCCTCCAGCGGTGTACCGGGATATGCAATGAATTAAGAGTGACATGTATGAAAGAATTATGAACGGTGGCTTTGCCACAAATACAATGTCAACTACATGATCATGCAAAGCAATATGACAATGATGGAGCGTGTCATAGTAAACGAAACGGTGGTAAGTTGCATGGCAATATATCTCGGAATGGCTATGGAAATGCCATGATAGGTAGGTATGGTGGCTGTTTTGAGGAAGGTATATGGTGGGTGTATGATACCGCGAAAAGTCTGGCGGTATTAGAGAGGCTAGCAATGATGGAAGAAAGAAAAGTGCGTATAATCCTTGGACTCAACATTAGTCATAAAGAACTCATATACTTATTGCAAAAAATCTACAAGTTATCAAAGCAAAGTATTACGCGCATGCTCCTAGGGGGATAGATTGGTAGGAAAAGACCATCGCTCATCCCCGACCGCCACTCATAAGGAAGACAATCAATAAATAAATCATGCTCCGACTTCATCACATAACGGTTCACCATACGTGCATGCTACGGGAATCACAAAATTTAACACAAGTATTTCTCAAATTCAAAACTACTCAACTAGCATGACTCTAATATCACCATCCCCATATCTGAAAACAATTATCAAGCATCAAACTTCTCATAGTATTCAACACACTCATAAGAATTTTTCTTTTACTAATCTTGTATGCCTATTATTGTTAAAGCAAACTACCATGCTGTTTTGTAGGACTCTCAAAATAATCTAAGTGAAGCATGAGAGAACAATAGTTTCTATAAAACAAAATCACCACCGTTCTCTAAAAGATATAAGTGAAGCACAAGAGCAAAAACTATATAACTCAAAAGATATAAGTGAAGCACATAGAGTATTCTAATAATTTCCGAATCATGTGTGTCTCTCTCAAAAGGTGTGTTCAGCAAGGATGATTGTGCTAAACTAAAAATCAAAGACTCAAATAATACAAGACGCTCCAAGCAAAACAAATATCATGTGGTGAATAAAAATATAGCTCCAAGTAAGGTTACCGACGGAAGTAGACGAAAGAGGGGATGCCTTCCGGGGCATCCCCAAGCTTTGGATTTTAGGTGACCTTAGATTATCTTGGGGTGCCTTGGGCATACCCAAGCTTATTCTCTTGCCACTCCTTGTTCCATAATCCATCAAATCTTTTACCCAAAACTTGAAAACTTCACAACACAAAACTTAACAGAAAATCTCGTGAGCTCCGTTAGCGAAAGAAAACAAAACACCACTTCAAGGTACTGTAATGAACTCATTATTTATTTATATTGGTGTTAAACCTACTGTATTCCAACTTCTATATGGTTTATAAACTTTTTTACTAGCCATAGATTCATCAAAATAAGCAAACAACACACGAAAAACAGAATCTGTCAAAAACAGAACAGTCTGTAGTAATCTGTAACTACCGCAACATTCTGGATCTCCAAAAAATCAGACAAAATAGGAAGACCTAGAAAATTTGTTTATTGATCAGAAGAAATTGGAATCAGTATTTTATCACGTTCTGGTGATTTGTAACAATTAGTTTAGTGAACAAAAAGTTTCTGGAATTTTCTGCAAGATCAAATAACTATCATCTAAGAAGATCCTATAGGTTAAACTTGGCACAAACACTAATTAAAACATAAAAAGACATCTAAGCAAGTATAGATCAAAGATTTGTTCCTAAACAGAAGCAAAAAGCAAAAAACTAAAAATAAAATTGGGTTGCCTCCCAACAAGCGCTATCGTTTAACGCCCCTAGCTAGGCATAAAAGCTAGGATAGATCTAGGTATTGCCATCTTTGATAGGCAATCCATAAGTGGCTCTCATAATAGATTCATAAGGTAATTTTATTTTCTTTCTAGGGAAATGTTCCATGCCTTTCTTTAATGGAAACTGGAATCTAATATTCCCTTCCTTCATATCAATAATTGCACCAATCGTTCTAAGGAAAGGTCTACCAAGAATAATAGGACATGAAGGATTGCAATCTATGTCAAGAACAATAAAATCTACAGGCACATAGTTCCTATTTGCAACAATAAGAACATCATTAATTCTTCCCATAGGTTTCTTAATGGTGGAATCCGCAAGGTGCAAGTTCAAAGAGCAATCATGAAAATCACGGAAACCTAGCAAATCGCAAAAAGTCTTTGGAATCGTGGAAACACTAGCACCCAAATCACACAAAGCATAGCATTCATGATATTTAATTTTAATTTTAATAGTAGGTTCCCATTAATCATAATTTTTTCTAGGGATAGAAACTTCCAACTCAAGTTTTTCTTCATAAGATTGCATCAAAGCATCAACGATATGTTTGGTAAAAGCTTTATTTTGGCTATAAGCATGAGGAGAATTTAGCACGGATTGCAACAAGGAAATACAATATATCAAAGAGCAATTATCGTAATTAAATTCCTTGAAATCCAAAATAGTGGGTTCATTAATATCTAATGTTTTGATCTCTTCAATCCCACTTTTATCAATTTTAGCATCAAGATCTAAAAACTCCGAATTTCTGGAACGCCTTCTAGGTAAAGGTGGATCATATTCAGTCCCATCATTATTAAGATTCATATTTCAAAACAAAGATTTGATAGGGGACACATCAATAACCTTTAGATCTTCATCTTTGTTTTCATAAAAATTAGAAGAACACGCTTTTATAAAGCAATCTTTCTTAGCACGCATCCTAGCGGTTCTTTCTTTGCCCTCATCAATGGAAATTATCATGGCTTTGAGAGACTCATTTATATCATGCTTAGGTGCAATAGATCTAAGTTTCAAGGAATCAACATCAAGAGAAATTCTATCAACGTTCCTAGCCAATTCATCAACTTTAAGCAATTTTTCTTCAAGCAAAGCATTGAAATTCTTTTGTGAATACATAAATTCCTTAACACTAGTCTCAAATTCAGAGGGCATCTTATTAAAATTTCCATAAGAATTGTTGTAGGAATTACCATAATTATTAGAGGAATTACTAGGATAAGGCCTAGGATTAAAGTTTCCTCTATACGCGTTGTTACCAAAATTATTCCTACCAAAAAAATTCACATCCAAAGATTCATTATTATTCTCAACCAAAGTAGACAAATGCATATCATTAGGATCATAAGAAACACTTTTATTAGCAAATAATTTCATAAGTTCATCCATCTTTCCACTCAAAACATTAATTTCTTCTATCGCATGCACTTTTTTATTAGTAGATCTTTCAGTGTGCCATTGAGAATAATTAACCATAATATTATCTAGGAGTTTAGTAGCTTCTCCTAAAGTGATTTCCATAAAAGTGCCACCCGCGGCCGAATCTAAAAGATTTCTAGAAGCAAAATTCAATCCGGCATAGAAATTTTGTATAATCATCCACAAATTCGAACCATGCGTAGGGCAATTACGTATCATTAATTTCATCCTCTCCCAAGCTTGCGCAACATGTTCATGATCAAGTTGCTTAAAATTCATAATATCGTTTCTAAGAGAGATGATCTTAGTGGGAGGAAAATACTTAGAGATAAAAGCATCTTTGCACTTATTCCAAGAATCAATACTATTTTTAGGCAAAGACGAAAACCAAGCTTTATACGATCTCTAAGCGAAAAGGAAATAGCTTCAATTTAACAATATCATTATCCACATCTTTCTTCTTTTGCATATCACACAAATTAACGAAGCTATTTAGATGGGTAGCGACATCTTCACTAGGAAGGCCGGTGAATTGATCTTTCATGACAAGATTCAACAAAGCAGTATTGATTTCACAAGATTCAAGATCGGTAAGAGGAGCAATCAGAGTGCTAAGGAAATCATTATTGTTGGTATTGGTAAAGTCACATAATTTGGTGTTATCTTGAGCCATCGTGACAAGCAAGCAATCCAACACACGAGCAAACAAGAAGCAAGCGAAAAAGAGGCAAACAAAAAAGAGAGGGCGAATAAAACAGCAAAGTTGAAGTGGGGGAGAGGAAAATGGGAGGCAAATGGCAAATAACGTAATGCGGGAGATAAGGGTTTGTGATGGGTACTTGGTATGTTGACTTTTGCATAGACATCCCCGGCAATGGCGCTAGAAATCCTTCTTGCTACCTCTTGAGCACTGCGTTGGTTTTCCCTGAGGAAAGGGTGATGCATCAAAGTAGCGTAAGTATTTCCCTCAATTTTTGAGAACCAAGGTATCAATCCAGTAGGAGGCCACGCACGAGTCCCTCGCACCTACACAAACAAATAAATCCTCGCAACCAACGCGATAAGGGGTTGTCAATCCCTACACGGTCACTTACGAGAGTGAGATCTGATAGATATGATAAGATAATATTTTTGGTATTTTTATGATAAAGATTCAAAGTAAAATAGAAGCAAAATAAAAGGCAATGGAAATAGCTTGTTGATGGGAGATTAATATGATGGAAAATAGACCCGGGGGCTTAGGTTTCACTAGAGGCTTCTCTCGAGAGCATAAGTATTACGGTGGGTGAACAAATTACTGTTGAGCAATTGATGTAATTGAGCATAGTTATGAGAATATCTAGGTATGATCATGTATATAGGCATCACGTCCGAGACAAGTAGTCCGACTCGCCTGCATCTACTTCTATTACTCCACACATCGACCGCTATCCAAAGCATGCATCTAGAGTATTAAGTTCATAAGAACAGAGTAACGCTTTAAGCAAGATGACATGATGTAGAGGGATAAACTCATGCAATATGATATAAACCCCATATTGTTATCCTCGATGGCAACAATACAAGACGTGCCTTGCTGCCCCTACAATCACTGGGAAAGGACACCGCAAGATTGAACCCAAAGCTAAGCACTTCTCTCATTGCAAGAAAGATCAATCTAGTAGGCCAAACCAAACTGATAATTCGAAGAGACTTGCAAAGATAACCAATCATACATAACAGAATTCAGAGGAGATTCAAATATTGTTCATAGATAAACTTGATCATAAACCCACAATTCATCGGTCTCAACAAACACACCGCAAAAGAAGATTACATTGAATAGATCTCCACGAGAGAGGGGGAGAACATTGTATTGAGATCCAAAAAGATGTAAGAATCCATCTAGCTAATAACTATGGACCCGAAGGTCCTGAGGTAAACTACTCACACTTCATCGGAGAGGCTATGGTGTTGATGTAGAAGCCCTCCGTGATCGATGCCCCCTCCGTGAGCTCCTAACAGGCCCCAAGATGGGATCTCACGGGCATGTAAGGTTGCGGCGGTGGAATTAGGTTTTTGGCTCCGTGTCCGTAGTTTGAAGTGCGTACGAGGTATATATAGGAGGAAGAAGTACGTCGGTGGAGCAACAGGGGGCCCACGAGGTAGGCGCGCCCCTACCTCGTGGCCTCATGTTTGATGTCTTGACGTAGGGTCCAAGTCCTCTGGATCACGTTCGTTCCGAAAACCACGTTCCCGAAGGTTTCATTCCGTTTGGACTCCTTTTGATATTCTTTTTCTGCGAAACTCTGAAATAGGCAAAAAACAGCAATTCTGGGCTGGGCCTCCGGTTAATAGGTTAGTCCCAAAAGTAATATAGACGTGTATAATAAAGCCAAATAATGTCCAAAACAGAATATAACATAGCATGGAACAATAAAAAATTATAGATACGTTGGAGACGTATCAATATCGTCCCCTTCCGCAACGGCTATCACGCACTGCTCGGACGAAATGCGTTTGCTAGATTCAACGCAGTGCCACACTACGCTTATCTCAAGCTCAAGATGCCCAGTCCACGCGGTGTCATAACAGTTAATGGCAATACAGAACGCTCCCTCTAAACAGAGGAGCACACCGCCGTCCTAGCCACAGAAGTACAGAGTGGCCTTCTCAAGCAGCACCATAGTACGGCTGCCGAGCCCTCGGACATCATTAAGAGGTCCCGGACTACATTGCAACAGGACGGCGCGGCTCGTCAAGAGCTCGACTAGCAACCCGGCCTCCGTCCCAGTCCCAATGAGGTAGTGGCATTCGTACCACGCGTGCACAATTACGCACTCAAAATTCCATGGACATCGACGGAGGCACAAGATAACCCGAGGCCTACAGTTCTGCCAAACAGATCCCGGACACACATACTTTTACATTTTTCCTGTTTCAGGTTCCTTTTTCCGCGGGCCTGATCGCAAGTCCTTTAGAAGGATTGGCATACAATGGAGGCAAGCAGCACAGGTGTGTAGGGTAACCTTTATACGCTCTGCTTGACGATATTCAAACTTATTTCTCAGGACCCGCACGCTGCGCCCTAGTGATCACGACATGTTAAATAGCCTGGATATTTCTCGCACCATCTGTACAAGATACACCTTGACGTATCCATCCAGTTATAATAAAAATGGTTCGTGGCCCAGTTTCTGTGGTTTTCGCTTCTTACCTCGTTTTATTTCGATCTGCTTATTTGCGGCATTGATACTCTTCTGCATGTTTCATATTCACCAGGGGCTACTTGTCGCCCCACAATACTGCAGCAAAGTCCGAACACTTCTTATATATAAGTTCGGCACCCCGAATTTAGCATTATATGCATTGGCTCCGAATCATGTCTTTGGTCAATAGTTGGGTTGCCCGGCTCTTGTGCTTGCTACCCTACGTTCCGCTCTATCGGCTAGGGTAGTAAAGGGAGAACTACTGCGATTGTGCCCTGGCCTTGACCGGATGAGCACCTCAGTAGAGAAAGCCGAAAACTGACTGTCATGATACAGCGAGAGCCGGTCAGCTGTTCGAGGGTTACAAAATCGTTGGAGATTTTTTCCGCGTCATGCGAAGGATCGATACTTCCCGATCAGATGCTTGCAGCACCCTGGCCTAGACCAGGGGCTGCACACTTGCTTAATTATAAAACTCCTATGGCTAAGTGAGGGCGTTAAAGCCTTATAGTCCGATTGCCTTGTTCGTTGCACAAAACAACTCCTCCAAAGGACCATATAATTGGATCAAGATTGTTTAGAATCCATCCCGAACACCTCCATACTACCTACATGAGGGCACAAGCCGACGACTGGCCAACCCTCATATTACAAATAACACGGCCGCACAGGAGGAAACAATTCAAAGCATAATAAAACTATTTTACAAACACCGGCTTTGTTCCCATAATACAAGGCAAAGGCAACATGAATACATTTATTCAAATACAATGTCCTGCGAACATTGCGCCGCCACAAGTCGAGACCCCTCTACGACATCCGCGAAATATCGCTCGGGTGTGCGGTGCTCCTTGCCCTCCGGCGGCCCGCTGGCAACTTCAACAACGTTCATCTTCGCCCACCACATCTTGCAGCGAGCGAAGGCCATACGGGCACCTTCAATACAGGCGGAGCGCTTGATGACGTCCAGCCGCGGACAGGCCTCCACCAGACGCCTCACGAGTCCGAAGTAGCTGCCGGGCATAGCTTCGGCTGGCCATAGCCGGATTGTCAAATCCTTCATGGCTAGTTCGGCCACCCTGTGCAGCTCCACCAGCTGCTTCAGCTGATCGGTGAAGGACACGGGATGCTCTGGCGTCGCGTACTGCGACCAGAATAGCTTCTCCATAGAACCTCCTCCTTCGGCTCGGTAGAACTCTGCAGCGTCTGATACGCTGCATGGTAGATCCGCAAAATCCCCTGGGGAACTCCGAACCCGGGTTAGTAAAAGGTATTGCTTCTTCGCATACTTGCTTTGCATCTTAAATGCCTTACCTGCCGTGATCTTCTTGGCCTCCTGGACCTCCTGGAGAGTGGCCTCGGCCTCATTCCATGCGGTCTCCGCGCTCTGACGAGCCTTGGTGAGCTCGGCCTCTTGAGCCGACACATCATTCTCCAAGGTCTCACATTTCTTCACTTCATCCTGGAGCTCCTGCTGGATTTCCTTGACCCGGGCCTCGAGCTTCTTACGGGCGGCTTGCTGTTGGACAACTTTCTCCTCGGCCTCGCCCAGGGCCTTCCTCAGGGCCTTGACCTCGGTCGCGGCTCCTGCACATATTCCGACACTACAGTCAATATACATCGCCTACGCTTTCCGAACATACAGCAAGTCGTTATTCACCTTCCTTCTCCTGGAGCCGAACCCTAACCTCGCCGAGCTCGTTCTCAGTCCGCTCCAGCCTCTGCCTCAATTCAGAGACTTCAGCAGCATGCGAGGTTGCGGCCAATAGCGACGCCTGCTTATGCATACATGCTATGTTAGTCTCCTACAATAGATCCTCTGTCCGGTTCTTCTCGCCGGACAGTGTCTCAGGGGCTACTGACTACATGAGGTTTTTTCTCTTTCTATGTCACTTACCTCGAAACCTGTCAACAGGTTGCTGCAGGCCTCGTTCAGTCCACTCTTGGCGGACTGAACCTTCTCAATCACCGCGCCCATAAGGACACGGTGCTCGTCCATAACGGAGGCGCCTCACAGCTCCTCCATCAGGTTGTCCGGCGCCCCTGGATGGACCGGGATCACCGGCGGAAACAACACGCCTCCCTCCTTCAAAGGGGGCTGCTCGCCTGACTCCGGAGCCATATGGGTCTCCGGGATCATATTCGGCCGAGGGCCAAACTAGATGCGGCCCTCTTCGCTAGTTTCCATGGGGATCATCTCCTCCATGTGTCCGGCAGTGGAGGCTTCGCCTCATGGCACCTCCCCGATAGCGTCATGGGCTCCTCCCCGGTTCGGATCGGCCCTCCGGGACAGTACTTTGGTGTCGTCCCTGGCCCCGGGGGAGTAAGCAGGCGGGGGCGACTGGCTCGCCATCCCTGACGGAGCCAACGAACCTCCAGACGAGAATCGCTAGATTAGGTCACGGGCCAGACTGCAATAGTACAGTTAACTACATCAAGATAATGAAGAGAAAGGGCTGGATGTGCGCACGAGCGAGCCCTGCCACTTACGATGCGGCTTGGGGCTTATTGCCGGGGCGCCGTTCCAGACTACTGTCAACGTCCCACGCGGTTTTGGCCGCTTGGGCGCCGTTCCCCTTTTTGGGCGCTTTCGCCTCCGGATGTGCCGAGGCCGCCCTCTTCTTCTTCTTCTTCTCCTCGGGAGGAGGGTTGTTCTCCTCCTCCTCCCCGTCATTGTCCTCAGGGACAGAGGAATGGGCCTCGTCGTCTTCGGACGTCGCGTCCGAAGTGCCCTTGCGACGGGAGCCACTCTTGGCCCCCTTGGCCTTCTTCTTGGCCTTCTTCTCTGGCGCCTTGTATGGCGCCGGCACCAGCATCTCTGCTAGGCGCGGGATGACCGCTTCTTCAGGCAGCGGAGCCGGACACTCGATCCGTTTCGCCCTCTCCATCCAGTCCTAAAGGAACCATAATAAAAGCTCACACGCCACCCTCAAAACAATGATTTTGGGGATACGTCAGAAATAACATACCTTGCTGGCGGGGTGTGTACAATCATGACCACGATCTGAATCCATGGCCGGTGGCTTCTCGTTGCCCTTAAAAAGCAACTTATAGGCGCCTTCATGAGTAGTCTCAAAGAGCCTTACCATGGTCCGGTGCTTCTTCGAATTGAACTCCCACAAAGGGCGGCTTCGGCGCTGGCACGGAAAAATCCGGCGGACCAGCATCACCTGGATGACGTCGACTAGCTTGACGTTCTTGGTCACCATGCTTTGAACACGCGTCTGCAGCGCTATCAGCTCGTCGGGTGAACACCAGTCCAGACTCTTCTCGACCCAGGAGGTGAGTAACATGGGAGCACCGGAGCGGAATTCGGCAGCCGTGGCCCAGGTGGTGTCCCAAGGTTCTGTGATGTAGAACCACTGCTTCTGCCGTTCCTTTACTGTCTCCACGAAACTGCCTTTGGGCCAGGAGACGTTGCATAGCTTGCTCACCATGGCTCCCCCGCACCCCGCGTGCTGGCCATCCACCACCTTCGGCTTCACATTGAAGACTTTAAGCCACAACCCGAAGTGGGGTTGGATGTGGAGGAAGGCCTCGCACACGAAGATAAATGCCGAGATGTTGAGGAAGAAATTCGGGGACAGATCATGGAAATTAATACGTCTCCGTTGTATCTACTTTTCCAAACACTTTTGCCCTTGTTTTGGACTCTAACTTGCATGATTTGAATGAAACTAACCTGGACTGACGATGTTTTCAGCAGAATTGCCATGGTATTATTTATGTGCAGAAACAAAAGTTCTCGGAATGACCTGAAACTCCACGGAACATCTAGTTGAAAATAATAAAAAATCCTCGCCAAAGATGAAGACCAGGGGCCCACACCACATCACGAGGGTGGGGCGCGCCCCTAGGCGCGCCCCCCTACCTCATGGGCCTCAGGAGCTCCTCCGACGCCAACTCCAACTCTATATATTTGCTTTCGGAGAGAAAAAATCAAGGAGAAGAAATCATCGCGTTTTACGACACGGAGCCGCCGCCAAGCCCTAAAACCTCTCGGAGGGCTGATCTGGAGTCGATTCAGGCTCAGGAGAGGGATTCGTCGCCGTCGTCATCATCAACCATCCCCCATCACCAATTTCATTATGCTCACCGCCGTGTGTGAGTAATTCCATCGTTGGCTTGCTGGACGGTGATGGGTTGGATGAGATCTATCATGTAATCGAGTTAGTTTTGTTAGGGTTTGATCCCTAGTATCCACTATGTTGTGATTTTGATGTTGCTATGACTTTGCTTTGCTTAATGCTTGTCACTAGGGCCCGAGTGCCATGATTTCAGATCTGAACCTATTATGTTTTCATGAATATATGTGTGTTCTTGATCCTATCTTGCAAGTCTATAGTCACCTACTATGTGTTATGATCCGGCAACCCCAAAGTGACAATAATCGAGGCCACTCCCAGTGATGACCATAGTTTGAGGAGTTCATGTATTCACTAAGTGCTAATGCTCTGTTCTGGTTCTCTATTAAAAGGAGGCCTTAATATCCCTTAGGTTCCGTTAGGACCCCGCTGCCACGGGAGGGTAGGACAAAAGATGTCATGCAAGTTCTTTTCCATAAGCACGTATGACTATATTCGGAATACATGCCTACATTACATTGATGAATTGGAGCTAGTTCTGTGTCACCCTATGTTATGACTGTTACATGATGAACCGCATTCGTCATAATTATCCATCACCGTTCCAATGCCTACGAGCTTTCCATATACTGGTTCTCGCTTATTTACTTTCCCGTTGTTATTGTTACAAACACTACAAAACACCAAAAATATTACTTTTGCTTACATTACTCTTTTGTTACCGTTACCACTACTATCATATTACTTTGCTACTAAATACCTTGCTGCAGATATTAAGTTATCCAGGTGTGGCTGAATTGACAACTCAGTTGCTAATACTTGAGAATATTCTTTGGCTCCCCTTGTGTCGAATCAATAAATTTGGGTTGAATACTCTACCCTCGAAAGCTGTTGCGATCCCCTATACTTGTGGGTTATCAAGACTAACTTCTGGCGCCGTTGCCGGGGAGCATAGCTCTATTCTTTGAGTCACTTGGGATTTATATCTGCTGGACACTATGAAGAACTTGAAAGACGCTAAGACAACAATCTACCCCTCAACTACGAGGGGAGGTAAGGAAGCGCCATCTAGCTCGCACTTGATTCACCTTCTGTTTTGAGTAAGCTTGCGACACCTAAACCTCGCTTACGCTATTCGTTCCGATATGTCGCATGTTATTGATGATGCCATACGCCATGCATGATACTTATGATGAAACTACTTCTATGCTTGATACTACTGTGCCACTTAGTGAATTTCTTGATGAACAAATTGCTCGGGCTAGAGAGAAAGAAATTATTGAAACTGATCATGTTGATGAAATTGATGATGAAAACATGCCTGTTATTCCTAAAGGTTATATTTTTTATAAAGAAGCTTCTGCTGCTATTTTGGCTTGCAAAGATAACGATGAGCTTAGAAGGTTATTAGCTAAATGGAATAAGCAATCTCTTAATGTTAGAATGAGGCCCGACCCTGCTTTTGCTACTTCACCTATCTGTGTTGTCGATAAGGATTATGAATTCTCTGTTGATCCTGACATAATTACTTTGGTTGAATCTGATCCTTTTCATGGCTATGAATCTGAAACTGTTGTGGCACATCTTACCAAATTAAATGATATAGCCACCCTGTTCACTAATGATGAGAGATCTCGCTACTTTTATATCCTTAAAATATTTCCGTTCTCATTAAAGGGTGATGCTAAGATATGGTTTAATTCTCTTGATCCTCGTTGTGTGCGTAGTCCCCAGGATATGATTTATTACTTCTCTGCTAAATATTTCCCGGCTCATAAGAAACAAGTTGCCTTGAGGTAAATATAAAACTTTGTGCAATTTGAAGAAGAGAGTCTCCCACATGCTTGGGGGAGGCTTCTCAAGTTACTTAATGCTTTGCCTGATCATCCTCTTAAGAAAAATGAAATACTTGATATCTTTTATAATGGACTAACCGATGCTTCCAGAGATTACCTGGATAGTTGTGCTGGTTGTTTTCAGGGAAAGAACACCGGATGAAGCTGAGATTCTATTGAATAATATGTTGACAAATGAAAATAATTGGACACTTCCTGAGCTAGCTCCAGAGCCAATTCTGAGCCTATTCCTAAACCAACTCCAAAGAAGAGAGGTGTTCTATTTCTCGATCCTGAAGATATGCAAGAGGCAAAAGAAATCTATGAAAGAAAAAGGTATTAAAGCTGAAGATGTTAAGAATTTACCTCCTATTGAAGAAATACGTGGTCTTAATTTCATCACTTTGTTGAAGAAACACATGATCTTAATCCATTACCTATTGAAGAACCTCCAGGTCTTGATAACCCGACACAGGTAGTAAAGGTAAATTCTCTCTATAGATATGATAAAGCTGAAGTCCCTCCTACTAAAATTGCTAGTCAGTGCTTGGATGAGTTTGATAACATTATGTTTAAGCAGGAAGGCTTCAATGCTTATTTTGGTAGACAATTAAAACAAAATGCTTATATGATTAAACACTTGGGTGATTATATGTCCAATGTTAGAGGTGAACTTAAACTTGTTAGCAAACATGCTTCTATGGTTACCACTCAAGTAGAACAACTACTTAAGGCTCAAAATGATTTGCTCAATGAAATGAATAGTAAGAAAAATGATTATGCTGTTAGAGTGACTACTAGAACTGATAGAATGACTCAGGAACCTTTGTATCCTGAAGGCCACCCTAAGAGAATTGAGCAAGATTCTCAGAGAAATAATATTGATGCACCTAGTTCTTCTAAAAGGAAGAAAAACAAAAATGATAGGACTTTCCAAACTTCTAGCGAACCTATTGCTGAACCACCTGAGAATCCCAATGATATCTCTATGTCTGACGCTGAAACACAATCTAGTAATGAATATGAACCTAGTGAAAATATTAATGATGATGTTCATGAAGATGCTCAACCTAGTAATGATAATGATGTAGAAATTGAACCTGCCGTTGATCTTGATAACCCACAATCAAAGAATCAACGTTATGATAAGAGATATTTTGTTGCTAGGAAACATGGTAAAGAAAGAGAACCATGGGTTCAGAAACCCATGCCTTTTCCGCCCAAACCATCCAAGAAAAAGGATGATGAGGATTTTGAGCGCTTTGCTGAAATGATTAGACCTATCTTTTATGCGTGTCACGATTGGTGATATGCTCAAAATGAATCCTTATGCTAAATATATGAAGGATATTGTTACTAATAAAAGAAAGATACCGGAAGCTGAAATTTCCACCATGCTTGCTAATTATACTTTTAAGGGTGGAATACCAAAGAAACTTGGAGATCCAGGAGTACCTACTATACCATGCTCCATTAAAAGAAACTATGTTAAAACTGCTGTCGGTGTCAAAACTGGCGGATCTCGGGTAGGGGGTCCCGAACTGTGCGTCTAGGCGGATGGTAACAGGAGACAAGGGACACAATGTTTTTACCCAGGTTCGGGCCCTCTCGGTGGAGGTAAAACCCTACTCCTGCTTGATTAATATTGATGATATGGGTAGTACAAGAGTGGATCTACCACGAGATCGGAGAGGCTAAACCCTAGAAGCTAGCCTATGGTATGATTGTTGTTCGCCCCACGGACTAAAACCCTCCGGTTTATATAGACACCGGATAGGGTTAGGGTTACACGTAGTCGGTTACAATGGTAGGAGATCTACATATCCGTATCGCCAAGCTTGCCTTCCACGCCAAAGAAAGTCCCATTCGGACACGGACGAAGTCTTCAATCTTGTATCTTCATAGTCCAGAGTCCGCCAACGGTGATAGTTCGCTATCCGGACACCCCTAATCCAGGACTCCCTCAAGAGCCTTAACCAGGCTTCAATGGCGATGAGTCCGGAGCGTAGATTGTCTTCGGCATTGCGAGGCGGGTTCTTCTCCAAATTCCATATGCTTGTCGAATAGTGTCCAGCTTCTGATAAATGCTGCGCTCCTTGGCTTCCACGCCCAATAATGGCCATCTTCCACGTGTTTGAACGAATGCGAAAAGCCAGGTGTCGGTGTCAAAACCTGCGGATCTCGGGTAGGGGGTCCCGAACTGTGCGTCTAGGCGGATGGTAACAGGAGACAAGGGACACGATGTTTTTACCCAGGTTCGGGCCCCCTCGATGGAGGTAATACCCTACTCCTGCTTGATTAATATTGATGATATGGGTAGTACAAGAGTAGATCTACCACGAGATCAAGGAGGCTAAATCCTAGAAGCTAGCCTATGGTATGATTGCTGTTCGTCCTACGGACTAAAACCCTCCAGTTTATATAGACACCGGATATGTTAGGGTTACACAGAGTCGGTTACAATGGTAGGAGATCTACATATCCGTATCGCCAAGCTTGCCTTCCACGCCAAGGAAAGTCCCATCCGGACACGAGACGAAGTCTTCAATCTTGTATCTTCATAGTCTTGGAGTCCGCCGTGATGATAGTCCGCTATCCGGACATCCTAGTCCGGGACTCCTCAAGAGCCCCGAACCAGGCTTCAATGACGACGAGTCCGGCGTGTTGATTGTCTTCGGCATTGTGAGGCGAGTTCTTCTCCAAATTCCATACACTTGTCGAATAGTGTCCGGCTTCTGATAAATGCTGCGCTCCTTGGCTTCTACGCCCAATAATGGCCATCTTCCACGTGTTTGAATGAATGCGAATAGCCAGAGTACTTTTACACTTACCCCCCTATCTGCGCAAATGAGCTGGCTATAAAAGGGGCGAGGATCTAGATCTGAGACACACCATCCCCCTTCGCGAGCTTTCATCGGAGCGCCTCTGACCAAAGCCCATTCCATCATGGACAGTCGACGCAGCTCCTCCTCCCGCGCTCCCAGCTCTCAGCCTAGAAATTGGGAGAGATGCTCAGCCCCGCATAGCGAGCTAGTTATACTCCAAGCCAAGGGATTTCTTCCCCCGGCCTTCATGGTTCCGGTTCGAGCCGGACTTGCCACCTACAAGGGAGGGAAGCTAGCGGAGAGCGTCCCCGATCCCTCTAAAGGAGAGCGAGTATCCTTCATCTCTTATCTAGTAAGAGGACTCGGATTTCCAATCCATCCGTTTCTCCGGGGGCTCTTGGAGTTCTACGGCCTCCAATTGCACCATCTTACTCCTGCCTCCATCTTGCACATCGCAGGCTTCGTGGCCCTTTGCGAACTGTTCTTGGCGTCGAGGCTCACTTCGGGCTATGGAAGAGAATATTCTGCCTAGTACCCCGTTCTCATGAGGGGTCAATATATCAAGTGGGCGGAGCCGAGCTATGGCGCATCGCCGGAACCGGATACCTATCCGGAACCCCGAAGAAGGCGTCCGAAGACTGGCCTTCGGAATGGTTTTATATGGAGGACGTCCCTCTGTCGGATCCTGTTCGGATCGGCCTTCCGGAGTTCAGCAATGCTCCACTAAAGAAGCGCCTAAGCTGGCGCCCTCGGAGCCCCCGGAGGGAAAATGACCGGGATGTCCTTTATCTGATGAGCCGAATAAAGTTATTGGCTCATGCCGGATTGACCATGATTGGAGTCATGGCGATCTGTATTATGAGGGGAGTGCAGCCGCTCCAATATAGGGCCCACCACATGTGGGATTTTAACGGGGAGGACGATGCCACCCGCCATGGCCGCAAAGGGCCGGGATCGGTCACCGAACTGGTGAAGATCTTGTCTGCCATGTATAAAGGGGAGGAGGAGGATTTCCTCCGCGTCAATCCACTGAAGGAGTTTTCTTCGAATAATCCTCGAAGCTGGGTAAGCAAACATCTTTGTGACCTGTCCGATCCATGTTCCCATGGTTAAATATCTCATTTCATGGTTTTTGCGCAGGAACTGCGCCGGACTATGGAGAAGATACACAGCCCGCCCCCACAACCCGAGAATCCGGAGCGGTCCCTCGACCCGTGCTCCGAAGAGGATCCGGACATAAAGGTGGAGTTGATCGACGGGGTGTTCTACCAACTTAGCATCGACGATGCTTTGGTTGCCATTACGGCTGATTACCCCGGAATACTTCCAGCCTCACAGTAATCGAGACCGAGATCCCAAAGCCCTGATAATGACCCATCTATGCTTATTTTTGATCACCGTATACCAATGGTGCTTCGCAGGGGGTACCTTCGAGGCAGGAAGCCGAGCCCGCGGTGGCTGGCCAACAAAGGGTAGTGTGGCCCCGCAGGCTAAAAAGAAGGGCGGTCCGGATCGAAATTCCGCCGCAACGGTATGGCGTGTCACCATAATCCCAGGATTGATTACTGGAAGGCGTACTAACGCTGGTGCTCTTTTCAGGAAAAAAGAGCGCTCGCCGGACTGAGTCCGGAGAGGTTGCCAATCGAACCTTCACCGGCCAGGCTTCAAAGCCGGGTCCGGAGGTCGAGGCGAGCACGAGGCGTGCATCGGATGCTCCTCCGAGAGGATGCCGACAGGTTGTCCGCTACCAACTCCGAGGTGGAGAGCGCCTTGAATCACAGGCGCCGCCGACAGTTCTTCGTGGCGCATGTTTCTCCCGGGGAGGCCTTGAGTGCCTTCGATTCGGGAGATGCGCACCTCCGTGCCGCTCAAGATGGTCTAGCCAGAGCCACGGAGCAGTATGTAAAGGACATACGGGTAAGGAAATTTGACAGTTATATATGCCAGTAGCCCTCGAGACTTAAAATAGTTAGAATAACTGATTTAAGGATCATTTGTTATGCAGGATCTTACAGAAAAGAATACCCGACTGTCCCAGGAGCTTGAAGAGTGCAAGGCCCAACTTGAGGCCGCACTAGCCGCTACAGGGGGAGCCGCAGAGACCCCCACTGGTAATATACGCTTTAAAAGATAAATAGTTTATGAAGTGCGGCGGGTTTGTAAATCTGACAAAAATATTGCAGATGGCGCCGGACTAGATCCGGACAAGCAGCAGCTCTTGCGCCAGCTAAAGGCCGGCGAGAGCATGCTTACGAGGGTGCGGCAGGAGAAAAATAACCTCCAAGACGCCAAAACCAAGATGGGTGAGGAACTGTGTTCGTGCCCAGTTGTGTGACTCTGTAAAGGAGAATCGACGGCTTCGTCGCGGCATTTTCAGTAAGTGCTTGAGCGAACTTTAAAAGAGTTCGGCGAGGAAGGCGACTAACATAAACATGTATGTAGGTTTGCTCACTGTGTCGCCCCGAGGAGGAGATGCCCAGTTCTTCGGGTGATCTTCTTCCCAATGCGTCGGTACCTAACGAGTCCGGCAGGTGATGAAAGGCATCGCCAGGCCTTGTGGCCATCTATCTCCCCTGCTCAAGGCATTGGGGAGCTGGTAGAGCGGCTTCAAGGAGCACGGCGGCGCTTCCGACTATGGAAGATATCGGCCTGCCGTCAGGGCACCAGGGAGGCCTGGGCCATGGTAAAGACGCGGTACACGAGGGCTGACCCAAACCACATGGCCGAGGTCGGACCTGTGGGGCCCGATGGGATGGAGATCCCTGTAAGCTTAGTGTACGGCCAAGTAGAATTGGCCGCCAAGTATTCCCATTAAGGTTGTAAATTAGATAGCCTATTAGATGGCATTGAGGAGGAATACAATGAGTCGAGTTGACTATGTAAAAAATATGACATGAAAAAATGTCTTCTAGTCGGATTGTAGATCGTTTGTCATAGCGGACCTTTTCGCTTCGACCTCAGGACCCAATAGTCCGGAGTGTGTCCAAATACCTTCGTGGTTATATAAGAACCGGGGTATGCATGGAGACAAAGCGTAGGGGTCATTGTTGCTGTATCAGACAAGTGCCCAACTAGTTATGTTATATTACATGGGTAGTAAGAAACATCTTCCAGGGAGAATAGTTCCGTTAAGGGTTCCTTTCATCGGGATGCATGCCCTAAAGTGCATGTCAAAGCTGCTATTAAAGCGTAAAATCATCCGGGGCAGATGGGTAAATAGTTAAAAATCATCTTTCAGTTCACCGACCGAATATTCCCTTAAGAACGCTTAGCTTTCGGCTTCACCGGTCTGAGGTACACATCCGGCTGATCCGGCAAGAATAATCGCAGAGGTGCTCCTTTACCACCTAGCCGAACAATCGGGAACGAGGGGTAAGCACAGAGCCAGCAACCTAGCTTGGCCAAAACTTAAGTCATATCGATGCATATAATGGTGAATAAAAGGTACATGCGGAAGTTTAACGCATGTGTTGGGCATGAAGCCCGTATAAATAAGCTTCTGTTAAAGAAGCCCCCAGGTATAATGAGCGCGGACGGCGCGTCAAGTATGTGCGGAAAAAGCGCAAACGAGCCTCTAGAGGCTTCGAGAAGAAGGAGGAGGAAGGAGAGAAATAAAAGGCAGCAAAAATAGAAAATGTGGACGGAGGAAGGAGACGAACTTGGAGTCCGGCGCTTAGGCGTAGAATCTTCATAGACGGGCTGCGTTCCATGGGTTCGGCTCGAGTCGGTTGTCCGATGCGTTTCGCAGACGGTATGCTCCGACGGTCAGGACCTGGTCGATGATGAATGGACCTTCCCATTTGGGCTTGAGTTTGTCCTTTTTCTTGTCCGGCGGGCGTAGAACTAGTTCGCCAACGTTATAAGCTTTGGCCCGTACTTCCCTGCTTTGATATCTTCGAGCCTGCTGTTGATAAAATGCGGAACGAGCTTTTGCCACGTCGCGCTCCTCCTCCAATGCGTCCAAGCTGTCCTGCCGATCAAGCTCGTCTTCTCTTTCTTCATACATGCGCACGCGAGGTGAGTCATGTATTATCTCGCAGGGCAAGACTGCCTCTGCGCCGTACACCATGAAGAATGGTGTGAATCCGGTAGTACGATTCGGCGTGGTCCGCAGCCCCAGTACGGAGTCGAAGCTCCTCAACCCAAAGGCGTGTTAGATTCCTTGAGGGACCGCACTAGTCTGGGTTTAATGCCGCTCATGATTAGACCATTTGCTCGTTCGACTTGGCCGTTGGTTTGAGGGTGATAGACTGAGGCGTAATAGAGCTTGATGCCCATGTTTTTGCACCATAATTTGACCTCATCGGCCGTAAAGTTGGTGTCGTTATCAGTGATGATACTGTGGGGGACACCGTAATGGTGCACTACCCCTGATATGAAGTCTATCACCGGTCCGGATTCAGCCGTTTTGACAGGTTTGGCCTCTATCCATTTGGTGAATTTATCCACCATGACCAATAGGTATTTTTGCTTGTGGGTTCCTCCCTTAAGGGTTCCAACCATGTCAAGCCCCCAGACCGCGAACGGCCAGGTGATGGGTATAGTTTTGAGGGCGGTGGGTGGCATGTGGATTTGGTTAGCAAAAAGCTGGCAACCGACGCATCGTTGGACTAAGTCCTGCGCGTCTGCCCGGGCCGTCGGCCAATAAAATCATGTACGGAAGGCCTTGCCTACAAGGGCCCGTGCTGCGGCGTGGTGCCCACCCAGTCCGGCATGAATTTCAGCCAGGAGGTTTCGCCCTTCCTCTTCGGAGATACACCTTTGAAGGACTCCGGTAGTGCTTTTCTTATAAAGCTCTCCCTCATGGACTTTATAGGATTTAGATCGCCGTACTATGCAGCGAGCCTCATTTTGGTCTTCGGGGAGTTCCTGCCTAGTTAGGTAGGCTAGGAATGGTTCCATCCACGGGGCGATAACCGCCATTATTTCGTGGGCAGAGGGTGTTATCTTGGTGGCAGGGCCTCCGATTGTGTCAGAGTGTTTAGCGTCAGGCAGTGCGGTTGGATCCGGATTGTTATTGCCGGACTCCCCTTCCCATAGTACGGATGGCTTGAACAACCATTCCAGAAAGATATTGGGTGGGACGGCATCGCGTTTTGCACCGATGATTGCCAATATGTCCGCTGCCTGGTTGTTATTCCGGGCTATATGATGAAATTCGAGCCCTTCGAACCGTGCTGACATTTTTAGGACCGCATTGCGGTATGCTGCCATTTTCGGATCTTTTGCATCAAAGTCTCCGTTTATTTGAGATATCGCGAGGTTCGAATCCCCGTGTACCTCTAGGCGTTTGATGCCCATGGAGACTGCCATCCGGAGGCCGTGCAGAAGGGCCTCGTATTCGGCTGCGTTGTTGGAGTCCGTATATTATCTGAAGGACGTATTGGACTGTGTCCCCGGTTGGGGACGTCAGACGACGCTTTGACCCAGACCGGCCAACATTTTGGAGCCGTCAAAGTGCATGATCCAATTGGAGTATGCGCCGTACTCTTTAGGGAGTTCAGCTTCGGTCCATTCGGCCACGAAGTCGGCCAAAACCTGCGACTTGATAGCTCGTCGTGGCTTGTAAGTTATGTCGAATGGAAGGAGCTCTATGGCCCATTTAGCAATCTGGCCCGTCGCGTCACGGTAATGTCATTAAGAAATACTTCGGAGGCTACCGTTATCGAGCACTCTTGAAAGTAGTGTCGCAGCTTCTGGGATGCCATGAACACCGCGTATGCTATCTTTTGATAGTGTGGGTAACGGGACTTGCATGGAGTTAGGACAGTGCACACATAGTAAACCGGTTTTTGAAGAGGGAACCGGTGTCCGTCCATTTCTCATTCGACAACAAGCACCGCACTGACAACTTGATGTGTTGCGGAGATATATAATAGCATTGGTTCGCCCACATTGGGCGCGGCCAGGACCAGATTGGTTGCCAATATGGCTTTTATCTCTTCGAGTCAGGCCGTGGCGGCATCCGTCCACTTGAAGTGTTCGGTGCGGCGGAGGAGGCGGTAAAGGGGTAACGCCTTTTCTCCCAAACGGGAAATAAAGCGGCTTAGAGCCGCTACGCATCCCGGCCAATTTTTGTATTTGCTTGAGGTCTTTTGGAATATCCAATTGTGACAGAGCTCGGATCTTGGCTGGGTTTGCTTCAATTCCTCTACCGGACACAATGAAGCCCAGAGCTTTTCCGCCGAACGTCAAGACGCATTTTTCCGGATTGAGCTTGATGTCGTATTTTCGAAGATTGTCGAATGTGAGCCTCAAGTCGTCTACTAGAGTTTTGACGTGCTTGGTTTTGACGACCACGTCATCTACATACGCTTCCATAGTTTTGCCGATCTGGTCTGCCAGACATGTCTGAATCATGCGCTGATATGTTGTGCCGGCGTTTTTGAGCCCAAAGGGCATTGTGTTGAAGCAGAACGGGCCGTATGGAGTGATGAATGCTGTTGCAGCTTGGTCTGGCTCCGCCATCTTGATTTGGTGGTAGCCGGAGTACGCGTCGAGGAAGCACAATGAGTCGTGTCCTGCTGTAGTGTCAATAATTTGATCAATTCGAGGGAGGGGGAAGGGATCCTTTGGGCAAGCCTTATTAAGGTCTTTGAAATCAACACATAGGCGCCAGGATTTATCCTTCTTTGGTACCATCAACATGTTTGCTTGACAGTCCGGTTGTTTTATATCTGTGTTGAATCCGGCTTCCTAAAGTTTGGCTAGATCCTCTCCCATGGCCTGTCTCTTGGGTTCAAAAAGCGCCAAGGGTCTGCATTTGATCGCTTGAATCCTTTTAGGATATTTAGGTTGTGCTCGGCCAGCCGACGTGGGATTCCTGGCATGTCTGAAGGGTGCCAGGCAAAGATGTCCCAGTTTTCTCGTAGAAATTCTCGTAGTGCGGCGTCTACATCAGGGTTTAATTGTGCCCCAATGGAGGCTTTCTTTGCAGGGTCCGTTGGGTGGACTTGGAATTTGACTATTTCATCCGCTGGTTTAAAAGAGGTGGACTTGGATCTTTTATCAAGTATCACATCGTCCCTGTTCACCGTGGAGCACATCGCGGTGAGTTCCTTGGCCGCTAGGGCTTCGGACAGTGCCTCAAGGGCTAGTGCGACTGTCTTGTTTTCGGCGCGGAGTGCTATGTTCGGATTACTAGCTAGAGTGATTTTTCCGTTAGGTCCGGGCATTTTAAGCTTCATGTACCCATAATGGGGTATAGCTTGAAAAATTGTGAATGCCTCTCGTCCTAATAAAGCATGATATCCGCTGTTGAACAGGGCCACCTGAAATGTGACCTCCTCGGACCTGTAATTGTCCGGCGAGCCGAACACTACATCCAGTGTATTTTTTCCTGTGCAGCATGCTTCCCGGCTAGGGATTATTCCTCTGAAGGTTGTGCTGCTTCGCTCAATGCGGTTCCAGTCTATTTCCATTTTTCGGAGGGTTTCCTCATAGATGAGGTTTAGTCCGCTGCCGCCATCCATGAGTACCTTAGTAAGGCTAAAGCCGCCCACTATCGGACCGAGGACCAATGCGGTGGTGCTCGGGCTGTTCGGAATTTAGGTTAAATCACCGGCATTGAAGGTGATAGCCGTGTCACCCATGGATTTATTGTTGCTACTTGGTAGACTTCGCAAGGTTATGGAGTGTTCGTTGCATGTTATTTGATGCGAAAGTCTCAAGACTGTTAACACCGTACTGGTGTTGCTGGGCTGGGGTTCTGAAGCTAGAAGCTCTTCACCACTTTTGGCCACCTGCCGTAGTATCCAACATGCTCGAAGGCTATGAGTTGGAGTGGCGCCCTCTGCACTTTGAATTTTGCAGGGTCCGTTTAGACAACCCTCCAGTACGGTTCCGTACCCTTTAGGGGGTTTTGGTTTTTTGGTGTTTAACCCAGGTGCTTGATAATGATGCACTCTTTTATTTTGGACTAGGGATGTATTCGGGGCCGGATTATCCCAAAATTTACTTTCGGTTTTCAGCGCTCTCCATCGCACAAGTACTTTTGTACTATGGTCACCAAGTCAGCGAAGCGTGTAATTTGCGATGACTATGGCGTTTAGGATTCCCTTGTCTGCATAATTATTGCAGAAAATTGGGATTAAGGCCCTCCTCTCGGCAGTCCTTTATCATGTCCATAACCAGGAGGAATCTGGCCCAGTAATGATGTACTGTTTCAGCGGGCTCTTGCCGAATTCGGGATAGATCGCTAATGTTTGGGTGGGCGGGTGGAACTGGATCCGGAACCCGTCCAATTTAGGACTCAGGGGCCGAGAAGTTTCCGAACTCGAAAGTTTGGATTTTGAGTGTTATCCAATGAGTCCAACCCGCCGCCTGACTTTAAGTTCAGGGCTTGATCGACGTCCGTCCCTCTGCGGGAATCCGGCATGGAGGGATCGGGAATCGGGACGTAGCTAGTCCTTAAGATAGAAGAAGAATCGCCGCATTGCTCCTCTATCACAGCAACATGATGGGAGCCTGGGGAGAGTTGATCTCTCTCAGATCGGTTTTAGGCCCGATCCGGTCGTAGTCTGTGGCGACTCCCAGGGCGGCGATGCGATCCAAGAGCTCGTTTACGGAGGAAAGCTCGATCGGATCTAACTGTTCGGCAAGTTCCGAATTAATATGGAGATTGGTTTCGATGACTCGAGAGGTCATCGTCGGTGCGGTGGCCGAACTGGCGGTCATAAGAAAACCACCTAGCCGAAGAGTCTGACCAGTGGCCAAGGCTCCTTTGGCGATAGTATCATCTTTAAAGACGGGATGAGACATCCTACCGACAAATGACGACACAGAGGAACTCTCAATGAAAGCACCAATGTCGGTGTCAAAACCGGCGGATCTCGGGTAGGGGGTCCCGAACTGTATGCGTCTAGGCGGATGGTAATAGGAGACAAAGGGACACAATGTTTTTACCCATGTTCGGGCCCTCTCGATGGAGGTAATACCCTACTCCTGCTTGATTAATATTGATGATATGGGTAGTACAAGAGTAGATCTACCACGAGATCAAGGAGGCTAAACCCTAGAAGCTAGCCTATCGTATGATTGTTGTTCGTTCTACGGACTAAAACCCTCCGGTTTATATAGACGACGGATAGGTTAGGGTTACACAGAGTCGGTTACAATGGTAGGAGATCTACATATCCGTATCGCCAAGCTTGCCTTCCACGCCAAGGAAAGTCCCATCCGGACACGGGACAAAGTCTTCAATCTTGTATCTTCATAGTCTTGGAGTCCGGCCGTGATGATAGTCCGGCTAACCGAACACCCCCTAGTCCGGGACTCCCTCACCAGGGTATTTTTACACTTATCCCCCTAGCTGCGCAAATGAGCCGCCTAGAAAAGGGACGAGGATCTAGACTGAGTCACATCATCCCTCCTCATGAAGCTTTCATCGAGCGCCTCGACAAAAATCCATTCCATCATGGACGGTCGACGCGGCTCCTCCTTCCGCGCTCCCAGCCCTCAGCCTGGAAATTGGGAGAGATGCTCAGTCCCGCATAGCAAGCTAGTGAAACTCCAAACCAAGGGATTTCTTCCCCCGGCCTTCATGGTTCCGGTTCGAGCCGGACTCGCCACCTATAAGGGCAGAAAGCAAGCGGAGAGTGTCCCCGATCCCTCCAAAGGAGAGCGGGTATGCTTTGTCTCTTATCTAGTAAGAGGACTCGGATTTCCAATTCATCCGTTTCTCCGGGGATCTTGGAGTTCTACGGCCTCCAGTTACACCACCTTACGCCTGCCTCCATTTTGCATATCGCGGGCTTCGTGGCCCTTTGCGAACTGTTCTTGGGCGTCGAGGCTCATTTTGCGCTGTGGAAGAGATTATTCTGCATTGTACCCCGTTCTCATGAGGGGTCAATATATCAAGTGGGCGGAGCCGAGCTATGGCGCATCGCCGAGACCGGATATCTATCCGGAACCCTGAAGAAGGCGTCCGAAGACTGGCCTTCGGAATGGTTTTATATAGAAGACGTCCCACTGCTGGATCCTGTTCGGATCGGTCTCCCGGAATTCAGCAATGCTCATTTGAAGAAACGCCTGAGTTGGCGCCATGGAGCTCGGAGGGAAGACGACAGGGACGCCCTTTACGATGAGCCGAATAAGATTGTTAGCTCATTCGGACTGACCATGATCGGTGTCATGGCCACATGTATTATGCGGGGTGCAGCCGCCCAAAGATAGGGTCCACCCCATGTGGGATTTCAACGGGGAGGACGATGCCACCCGTCATGGTCGTAAGGGGCCGGGATCGATCACCGATCTGGTGAAGATCTTGTCCGCGCTGTACAAGGGAGAAGAGGAGGATTTTTTCCGCGTCAGTCCATTGAACGGATTTTCTATGAACAATCATCAAAGCTGGGTAAGCGGACATTTCTTTTTTGCACATCCGATCCTTATTCCCATGGTTAGGTATCTCATTTTGTGATTTTGACGCAGGAACTGCGCCAGGCCGTAAAAGACATAAACAGCCCGCCTCCACAACCCGAGGATCCGGAACGGCTCCTCGATCCGGCCTCCCAAGAGGATGCAGACATATTGGTGGAGCTGATTGATGGGGTATTTCACCAATCGAGCATCGATAATGCCTTGGTTGCCATTACTGACGACGATTACCCGGAATACTTCCAGCCTCACAGGTAACTGAGACCGAGGTCCCAATACTCTGATAATGACCCATCCGTGCTTATTTTTTATCACCGTATACCAATGGTGTTTCGCAGAGGGTGCCTTCGAGGCAGGAGGCCGAGCCCGCGGCGGCTAGCCAACAAGGGGCAGCACAGCCCCGCAGGCTAAAAAGAAGTGCGGTCCGGATCGAAACGCCGCCGCAACGGTATGGCGCGTCACCATATTCCCAGGATTGATTCCTGGAAGGCGTACTAACGCTGGTGCTCTTTTCAGAAAAAAGAGCGCTCGCCGGACTATGTCCGGAGAGGTTGCCAATCGAGCCTCCGATAGCCAGGCTCCAAAGCCGGGTCCAGAAGCGGAGGCGAGCACGAGGTGTGCGTCGGATGCTCCTCCGACAGAGGATGCCGACAGATTGTCCACCACCAACTCCGAGGTGGAGAGCGCCATGAATCATAGGCGCCGCCGGACAGTTCTTCGTGACGCATGTTTCTCCCAAGAGGCATTGAATGCCTTCAATTCGGGAGATGCGCTCCTCCGTGCCGCTCTAGATGGTCTAGCCAGAGCCACGAAGCAGTATGTAAAGGACATACGGGTGAGGAAATTTGTGATTATATATGCCAGTAGCCCCCGAGACTTAAAATAGTTAGAATAACTGATTTAAGGATCATTTGTTATGCAGGATCTTGCAAAAAAGAATACCCGACTATCCCAGGAGCTTGAAGAATGCAAGGCCCAACTTGAGGCTGCACTAGCCGCTACAGGGGGACCCACAGAGACCCCCTCTGGTAATATATGCTTCAAAAGATAAGTAGTTTGTGAAGTGTGGCGTGTGTGTAAATCTGACAATAATATTGCAGATAGCACCGGACTAGATCCGGACAAGCAACAGCTCTTGCGCCGGTTGAAGGCCGGCGAGAATGTGCTTACAAGGGTGAGGCAAGAGAAAATAATCTCAGGATGCGGCACCCAGCTGGGTGAGGAACTAAAGGATGTTCGTGCCCGGTATGCGACTCCGTGAAGGAGAATCGGCGACTTCGTCCCGACATTTATAGTAAGTGCTTGAGCGAACTTTGAAAAAGAGTTCGGCGAGGAAGTCAACTAACAGAGTTATGTCTGTAGGTATGCTCACGGGTCGTCTTGCAGAGGAAATGCCCGGTTCTACGGGTGACCTTCTTCCCGAGCTATTGCAACTGCACGAATGAGTTCGGCAGGTGATGAAAGGCGTCGCACAGGCCTTGTGGCCATCTATCTCCCTGCTCGAAGGCCTTGGAGAGCTTATAGAGAAGCTTCAGGGAGCACGGCGGCGCTTCCGACTATGGAAGATATCGGCCTGTCGTCAAGGTGCCAGGGAGGCCTGGGCCATGGTGAAGACGCGGTACACGAAGGCGGACCCAAACCACATGGCCGAGGTCGGACCTATGGGGCCCGACGGCAAGGAGATCCTGTGAGCTTAGTGTACGGCCAAGTAGAGTTGGCCGCAAAAGTATTCCCAAAGAAGATGTAAACTAGACAGCCTATTAGATGGCATTGAAGAGGAATACAATCAGTCTATTTGACTATGTAATTTAAAATGACATGTAAAATGCCTTCTAGCCGGATTGTAGATCGTTTGTCGAAAGGCACCTTTTCGCTTCAACCTCGGGACCCAATCGTCCGTAGTGTGTCCGAATACCCTCGCGGTTATGTAAAGACCGGGCATGCGTGGAGACCAGGCGTAGGGGTCATGAGTGCTTTATCGCATAAGTGCCCAACTAGTTATGTTATATTACATGGTTTGCAAGAAACATCTTCCAGGAGAATAGTTCCGTTAGGGGTTCCTTTCTCGGGAGGCATGCCCTAAAGTGCATGCCTGCATCATAAAAAAGCAGTAAAAGCATCTGGGGCAGAAAAATAAAAAATAAAAATCGCCTTTTTAGTTCACCGACCGACTATTCCCTTAAGAACGCTAGCTTTCAGCTTCACCCAGTCTGAGGTACACGTCCGGCTGACCCGGCGGTAACAATTGCAGAGGTGCTCCCTTTACCACCTAGCTGAACAATCGGGAACGTAGGGGTAAGCACAGGAGCCAGGCAACCCCAGCTTGGCCAAAACTTAAGTCATATTGATGCATATAATGGTGAATAAAAGGTACATGCAGAAGTGTGACACATGTGTTGGGCATAAAGCCCGTATAAATAAGCTTCTGTTAGAGAAGCCCTCAGGTATAATGAGCATGGATAGCGCGTCAAGTGTGTGCGAACAATGCGCGAACGAGCCTTTAATGGCTTCGGAGAAAAGGAGGAAGAAGGAGAGAAATAAAAGACAACTTAAAGTGTAAAATATAGACGGAGGAAGGAGACGAACTCAGAATCCGGCGCTAGGCATAGAATCTTCGGAGACGGGCTGCGTTCCATGGGTTCGGCTCCAGCCGTTTATCCGATGTGTTTCACAGACGGTACACTCCGCCGGTCAGGACTTGGTCGATGATGAAGGGGCCCTCCCATTTGGGCTTGAGTTTGTCCTTTTTCTTGTCCGGCAGGCGTAGAACTAGTTCGCCAACGTTGTAAGCTTTGGCCCGTACTTCCCTGCTTTGATATCTTTGAGCCTGCTGTTGATAGAATGCGGAACGAGCTTTTGCCACGTCGCGCTCCTCCTCCAAGGCATCCAAACTGTCCTACCGATCGAGCTCGGCTTCTCTATCTCCGTACATGCGCACGCGAGGTGAGTCATGAATTATGTCGCAGGGCAAAACTGCCTCTGCGCCGTATACCATAAAAATGGTGTGAATCCGGTAGTGCGATTCGGCGTGGTCCGCAGCCCCCAGAGTACGGATTCAAGCTCCGAAACCCAGTGCGTGTTAGATTCCTTGAGGGACCGCACTAGTCTAGGTTTAATGCCGCTCATGATTAGACCGTTTGCTCACTCGACTTGACCGTTAGTTTGGGGGTGATAGACTGAAGCGTAGTCGAGCTTGATGCCCATGTTTTTGCACCAGAGTTTGACCTCATCGGTCGTGAAGTTCGTGCCGTTATCAGTGATGATGCTATGGGGACGCCAGAACGGTGTACTACCCCGATATAAAGTCTATCATCGGTCCGGATTCGGCCGTCTTCTGTGCTTGGCCTCTATCCACTTGGTGAATTTATCCACCATGACCAATAGGTATTTTTGCTTGTGGGTTCCTCCTTTAAGGGGTCCAACCATGTCAAGCCCCAGACCGCATGAAGGGCGGTGTTGGGTATAGTTTTGAGGGCGGTGGGTGGCATGTGGCTTTGATTAGCAAAGAGCTGGCAACCGACGCATCGTTGGACTAAGTCCTGAGCATCTGCCCGGGCCGTCGGCCAATAAAATCTTGTACGGAAGGCCTTGACTACAAGGGCCCGGGCTGAGGCATGGTGCCCACCGAGTCCGGCATGAATTTCAGCCAGGAGATTCCGCCCTTCCTCTTCGGAGATACACCTTTGAAGGACTCCGGTTATGCTTTTCTTATAAAGCTCTCCCTCATGGACCTTATAGGCTTTAGACCGCCACACTATGCAGCGGGCCTCGTTTTGGTCCTCGGGAAGTTCGTGCCTAGTTAGGTAGGCTAGGAATGGTTCTGTCCACGGGGCAATGACTGCCATTATTGCGTAATGACGGTGTTATTTCATTGGCGGAACCACCAACTATGTCGGAATGTTCGGTGTGGGGCAGTGTGGTTGGGTCCAGGATGTTATTTCCAGACTCTCCCTCCCATAAAACGGATGGCTTGAAGAGCCTCTCTAGGAAGATGTTGGGGGGGGCGGCATCGCGCTTATGCGCCAATGCGCTAACACGTCCGCTGCCTGGTTGTTATCCCAGGCTATATGGTGAAATTCGAGCCCCTCAAACCGAGCTGACATTTTTAGGACGACATTGCGATAAGCTGCCATTTTCGGATCCTTGGCATCAAAGTCCCTATTTATTTGGGAAATCGTGAGGTTCGAATCCCCGCGCACCTCTAGGTGTTGAATGCCCATGGAGACTGCCATCCGGAGACCATGTAGAAGGGCCTCGTATTCGGCTGCGTTGTTGGAGTCCGTGTACATTATTTGAAGTACGTATTGGACTGTATCTCTGGTTGGGGACGTCAGAACGACGCCTTGACCCGTGCCGGCCAACATTTTGGAGTCGTTGAAGTGCATAATCCAGTTGGAATATGCGCCGTACTCTTTAGGGAGTTCGGCTTCAGTCCATTCGGCGATGAAGTCAGCCAAAACTTGCGACTTAATAGCTCGCCGTGGCTTGTAGGTTGTGACGAACGGGAGGAGCTCACTGGCCCATTTAGCGATCCGGCCTGTTGCGTCGCAGTTGTTTATAATGTCATTAAGAGGTACTTCGGAGGCTACTGTTATCAAACACTCTTGAAAGTAGTGTCGCAGCTTCCGGGATGCCATGAACACCGCGTATGCTATCTTTTGATAATGCGGGTACCGTGACTTACATGGAGTTAGGACAGTGGACACGTAGTATACTGGTTTTTGGAGAGGGAACTTGTGTCTGTCCGTTTCTCGTTCGAAAACGAGCACCGCGCTTAAAACTTGATGGGTTGCTGCGACGTATAATAGCATTGGTTTGCCCATGTTGGGAGCGGCCAGGACCGGATTTGTTGCCAATATGGCTTTGATTTCTTCGAGTCCGGCCGTGGCAGCATCCGTCCACTCGAAGTGTTCGGTGCGCCGGAGGAGGCGATAAAGGGGTAATGCCTTTTCTCCTAAGCGGGAGATAAAGTGGCTTAGAGCCGCCACGCATCCAGTCAATTTTTGTATTTGTTTGAGGTCTTTGGGGATATCCAATTGTGATAGAGCTCGGATCTTGGCTGGGTTTGCTTCAATTCCTCTACCGGATACAATGAAGCCCAAGAGCTTTCCGGCCGGGTACGCAAAACGCATTTTTCCGGGTTGAGCTTGATGTCATATGTTCGGAGATTATCGAATGTGAGCCTCAAGTCGTTGACTAGGGTTTTACATGCTTGGATTTGTGACCACATCATCTACGTATGCCTCCATTGTTTTGCCGATCTGGTTTGCGGACATATACGAATCATGCGCTGATATGTTGCGTCGGCGTTTTTGAGCCCAAAGGGCATTGTGTTGAAGCAGAATGGGTCGTATGGAGTGATGAATGCCGTTGCGGCTTGGTCTGGCTTTGCCATCTTAATTTGGTGGTAGCCGGAGTATGCGTCGAGGAAACACAATGAATTGTGTCCTGCGGTAGCGTCGATAATTTGATCGATGCGAGGGAGGGGGAAGGGATCATTTGGGCAAGCCTTGTTAAGGTCCTTAAAATCGACACTTAGGCGCCAGGATTTGTCCTTCTTTGGTACCATTACCAGGTTTGCTAGCCAGTCCGGATGTTTAATGTCTCTGATGAATCCGGCCTCCAATAGTTTGGCTAGCTCCTCTCCCATGGCATGTCTCTTGGGTTCGGAGAGACGCCGAAGAGCTTGTTTGACTGGCTTGAATCCTTTTTAGGATATTTAGGCTGTGCTCGGCCAGCCGGCATGGGATTCCTGGCATGTCTGAAGGGTGCCAGGCAAAAATGTCCCAATTTGCGCGTAGGGAATTCTCAGAATGTCTGGCGTCCACATCAGGGTTTAATTGTGCCTGATGGAGGCCGCTTTTGTAGGGTCGATTGGATGGACTTGGAATTTGACTATTTAAATGCGCCGGTTTAAAAGAGGTGGACTTGGATCTCTTATCGAGTATCACATCGTCCCTGTTCACCGTGGAGCGCAAAGACAGTGAGTTCCTCTGCCGCTAGGGCTTGGATAGTGCCTCAAGGGCAAGTGCGGCTGTTTTATTGTCGTCGCAGAGCGCTATGTCCGGGTCACTAGTGAGAGTGATAATTCCGTTGGGTCCGGGCATTTTGAGCTTCATGTACCAGTAATGGGGTATAGCTTGAAAAATTGTGAATGCCTCTCGCCCTAATAGAGCGTGGTATCCGCTGCTGAACGGGGCCACTTGGAATGTGACCTCCTTGGACCTATAATTGTCTGGCGTTCCGAACACCACATCTAGTGTGATCTTTCTGTACAGCATGCTTCCCGACTGGGGATTATTCCTCTAAAGGTTGGGATGCTTTGTTCAATGCGGCTCCAGTCTATTTCCATTTTTCAAGGGTTTCCTCGTAGATGAGGTTTAATCCGCCGCCGTCCATGAGTACCTTGGTAAAGCGGCCGTCGATATTGGACTGAGGACCAATGCGGCTCGTGCTCGGGCTGTTCGGAATTTAGGTTCGTCACTGGCGTTAAAGGTAATAGCCATGTCACTCCATGGATTTATTGTTGCTATCTGGTAGACTTCGGGAAGGCTGCGGAGTGTTCTTTTCCACATATTATTTGGTGCGAAAGTCTCGAAGGCTATTAATACCATACTGGTATTGCTGGGCTGGTGCTCTGGAGCTAAGAGCTCTTCGCCACTTTTGGCCACCTGCCGTAGTATCCAACATGCTCTAAGGCTATGAGTTGGAGTGGCGCCCTCTGTGCTATGAATTTTGCAGGGTCCATTGAGCCATCCCTCCAAGACGGTTCCATGCTCTTTGGGGATTTTTGCTTTTTGGTATGTAACCCGGTGCTGGTGATGATGCACCCTTTA
The DNA here is from genome assembly GCA_021605145.1 of Aegilops bicornis. Lineage (NCBI taxonomy): Eukaryota > Viridiplantae > Streptophyta > Magnoliopsida > Poales > Poaceae > Aegilops > Aegilops bicornis. The sequence goes on along the minus strand of CM038671.1, from coordinate 192,986,814 downwards.
TTTCGGACCAGGGTCGTATTCGGGGCGGATTATCCCAAAATTTGGTTTCGGTTTTCCAGCGCTCTCCATCGCCATGATTTTCGTACTATGGACGCCAAGTCAGCGAAGCGTGTAATTTCACAGCGACTTATGGTGTTTAGGATTCCCTTGTCCGTGCAATTATTGCAGAAGAATGAGATTGCGTCCTCCTCGCGGCAATCCTTCATCCTGTCCATAACTAGGAGGAATCTGGCCCAGTAATGATGTACTGTTTCACCGGGCTCCTGCCGGATTTGGGATAGATCGCTTATGTTTGGGTGGGCGGGTGGAATTAAATTCCGAACCCCGTCCGATCTAAGATTGAGGGGCCAAGAAGTTTCCGAACTTGGAAGCTTGGGTTCTTGGAGGTTGTCCAATGAATCTAGCCCGCTGTCGACTTTAAGTTCAGGGCTTGTGTGGTGTCCTCCTCCGCTGAATCCGGCATGGAGGGGTCAGGAATCCGGACATAGCTAGTCCTTAAGGCAGGAGAAGAGTCGTCAGATTGTTCCTCTACCACAAAGAACGCAGTGGGTAGCCCGGGAGAGTTGATCTCTCTCGATCGGTTTCAGCCCAATCTGATTGTAGTCTCAGAAGCGACTCCTGAGCGGCGCGATCCAAGAGCTCGTTCAAGGAAGAGAGCTCCATCGGATCTAACCGCCGGCCAGTTCGAGTTAACATGAAGATTGCTTTCGATGACCCGAGAAGTCATCGTCGGTAGCGGCGGCGAACAGGCGGTCATAAGAAAACCGCTTAGCCGGAGAGTTTGGCCGGTGGCCAAAGCTCCTTCAAAGAACGGTGTCGTCTTTAAAGACGGGTTGAGGCATCCTTCCCGACAAAGAACGGCGAGAGGAACTCTCAATGAAAGCACCAATGTCGGTGTCAAAACCGGCGGATCTCGGGTAGGGGGTCCCGAACTGTGCGTCTAGGCGGATGGTAACAGGAGACAAGGGACATGATGTTTTTACCCAGGTTCGGGCCCTCTCGGTGGAGGTAAAACCATACTCCTGCTTGATTAATATTGATGATATGGGTAGTACAAGAGTGGATCTACCACGAGATCAGAGAGGCTAAACCCTAGAAGCTAGCCTATGGTATGATTGTTGTTCGTCCTACGTACTAAAACCCTCCAGTTTATATAGACACCGGATAGGTTTAGTGTCGGTGTCAAAACCGGAGGATCTCGGGTTGGGGGTCCCGAACTATGCGTCTAAGGCGGATGGTAACAGGAGACAGGGGACACGATGTTTAATCAGGTTCGGGCCCTCTCTATGGAGGTAATACCCTACTTCCTGCTTGATTGATCTTGATGATATGAGTATTACAGAGTTGATCTACCACGAGATCAGAGAGGCTAAACCCTAGAAGCTAGCCTATGGTATGATTGTTGTATATTGTGTATCTATCGACTAGCCTGGCCTCGGTTTATATAATGCACCAGAGGCCTAGGATAACAAGAGTCCTAGCCGAATACGCCGGTGGGGGAGGAGTCCTTGTCTTGATCGCAGATTGTTGTATATTGTGTATCTATCGACTAGCCTGGCCTCGGTTTATATAATGCACCAGAGGCCTAGGATAACAAGAGTCCTAGCCGAATACGCCGGTGGGGGAGGAGTCCTTGTCTTGATCGCCAAGTCTTGCGGAATCTTCCTTGTATGCGGCAGCTGTCCGGACTGGCCCATGAGTCTACGGCCAAGGGGGTTCTCGGTCCAATCCAACCGATCAGGAGATGACGTGGTGAGTACCCCCTAGTCTAGGACACCGTCAGTAGCCCCCTGAACCGGTCTTCAAGTTGGGGACGCTCCTCGATTCTTCCGAACTGTTCTTCATCTTCGGTCGTCGGTCTTGAAAACTGGTTCAACAAATCTTCTCATCTTCGATCTTGAGGATCGCCTAAGTGCATACGAAGAGTTTACACGTTGGGTATCCGAGGAGCCCCTTTAAGTTTACGGCCTTTATCAATGCCTCGTTATTTTTATGCCATGCCTCGGGTTTGAAGTTATTCCCGGGAGGCAGTGTCCTCTTGCGTCCGAGCTCTAACGCTGGACTGCATTCAAGATATCTTTTGTAGCCGAGCACCAACGCCGGACTGCTTCCCAGCTCTATCGCCGGACTATGTATCCGAGCTCCAACGCCGGACGGTATCCGAGCTCCAACGCCGGACTATGTATCCGAGCTCCAACGCTGGACTGTATTCGAGGTGTCGTAAATCACCTTGGTTCAAAGAAGTTTGAAGGAGTTTAGCTGAGCTTAATGCCGGAAATGTCCTCTATGGAGCCAGCCACTAGCGTCCGAGCTTTATGCCGAACTGCTTCCGAGGTGGTGCACCACCCCGAATGTGGGCCGATTTTTGTCAATATTTTTGATCGGTGCAATTTATTCTCTGCCGAGATACATAGCTAGTAGCCCTCAAGGTGGGTATCGGTCTAAAACCCGAGATGCACATGAAGGATGACATAAGACCGCTGATCCCCGTAGCCGCTGAGACTCAGGTTGATTTGCAAAATCGGTCTGAGGATCAAGTCCTAGCTCGGCAGAATACTTCGGGACACAAAAAGCGGCATGCTCAGTCCTCAAGACTCAGGTTGGGTGCGGCCGACCAACCTGAGGATCAAAATCGCCTCGGAGACTGTATTACACTTAAAATTTTCTGCATTGGACAGGCGGCAAGAGCCCCGAGACATCGGGTCGGGTGGCAACACCGATCGAGGGATCGATGTGCCACTTTAATATTTGTAATTAATAAGCCCAAGCCCAAGAGCCCCGAGCCTTAATGCGGGCACGGTGGCGAATTAAGGATTGATATCCATAGTAAAATCACAAATTATGTGTAATGACTCAATGTATCCAAGTATTTATGTCATTAATGCTCGGATCCACATTGTACAAAACTTTGTTGACCGACCATCGGCTTCAACCTCCTCGGCCAGTAGCCGAGGAGTGTTTGTCCTACTTTATAAAGCCTTTATGAGGGCAAAGATTTACGACAAACAAGGCAATCTGGCCATACGGTTTTATAAACAAGGGTACGCAGAGAGATATGTTATATTACTGTTTAACAGAAGAAATGTCTTCCAAAGAAAATAGTCCAGCTATCGGTTCCTGTCTTTGGGTTGTCATGCTAAGCATGATCATGAAACCTCAGCTCCAATGTAAGAGCAAAATATTTAGGATTTAGTTTGGGAGGCGATTACTAGCCCCGGTAGTGTTCGGCAACAGTCGAGGTCAAGCCGGAAACACTTCGGCCAATTTTATGAATGGCCCGTCATTTAATATAGTCATCGGATCACTGACCAGTTTACACCTATTGTGACAGTTAGTTTTCGGCTTTCTCCACTGGGGTGCTTGACCATGCGAGCTGGAAGCACAATCGCAGTGGTTCTCCCTTTGCACACCTAGCCGAACAAAGCGGAACGTAGGAGACAAGCGCGGCAGCCGGGCAACCCAACTATTAACCAAAGACACAATTCGAAACTGATGCATATATAGCAATATCCGAGAATGTTTTTGCCGAATCTCTAAAGGTGTCCGGCGTTGCACTGCGAGACTTGTGCTGAAAACACACAAATAGTTTAAAAGTGCCAAAAGCTTGGAAAACCCAAAAGCGTCAAGAAAAACATGACGTCCGAACAAGATCAAGTGTTCGTGCCAATCCGAAAATTGGACTTTTAGAAAAAAGTGCTTACGAGTGCTTTAACATGGCACATCCTATCTCAAGACTTCAAGCGGGTCAGCCCACGGCTTCAGTCTCCTATCCCAAGGCGGAGTACTTCTCATTAGGCCATTTTATAAAACTAATATCTAGCGGTTTTGAGAGATAAATTAGGCTCCCAGGCTATTGACCTGACTCTCGTGTCGAAAAAAGGAGTGATAAATAATAATAAAAACTTTGCAACGACTAAGAAGAAAAACACTTATTATAAAACGGCTCAAATAAACATAAGAGCCCCCAAGTGACTTGGGTAAAAGAATGATTATATGTACCGAAGTACTTATATCATATCTATGTTCAACTGAACTTTAAACACGTTTAACCGACCGTCGGCTTCTCCCTCTGCGGTCAAGGACCGAAAAGTGTTATGTACTCCATCTGTCGAGAATATCGACGGTGTTTCCAATAACTAGGCAATCAGGTCATAAGGGTAATGAGATAAAAGCGCTCAGGGAACTTATGCTATATTATCGATAAAGTGTAAGAAGCATCTTGAAGAAAATAGTACCCCACCGATACCTTTCTTTGGTGCTCATTGTTAGTATGAGACTTGTGCAATAGATTTTTGTACTCATGAGTTCCGTTGTGTGCGAACATTATTGAAAACAGTAAGAGCGCTTAGCTTTGGCTTCACCAGTCGAGGTCCGGCCAGGTGACCCGATCGTGAAAATCGCAGAGGTGCTCCTTTACTCCCTAGCCGAACAATCGAGAACGTAGGGGTAAACACAGGAGCCGAGCAACCCAGCTTGCAAATCGCTTAAGTCAATATGGTGCATATTGTGGCATAATACACGAACAAGGAACGAAGCCGTACAAGTATAATCATATGCAAGAGGAAAAGCTTCATGAAGGAAGCCCCAAATGAGTTGGGTATTTGAATTTATGCGTCACAAACAAAGTTTGGACAAGAAATTTTTTTACAAGATTTTTTTTTCCAAAAAAGTATAATGCTTGGTCTAACCGAACACAAGTTAGAAATTAAAGCTTTGAGCATGAAAGCGACTTAGCTGGTTAATGTGTTCGGTATTGATGACGCGACCCGAGCTTGATACGGGACAAGGTTCCATCCCCCAAGCCGGTCCCGAGGTGGCGGAGCGGAGAGCTCGACACGCCGAAGTGGTGACATAGCATGGTCAATGTAGGATGGCAGAGTGATGCCGAAGTCCCCTGCATGGGGTAATGAAGTATTGACGAAGCCCCCCGTCCAGCCAAGGTGACGCCAAAGGATATAGTCCGGCTGGATCATTTTCCTGTGCACAAAAAAATAGTGCAGACCGGGGATAATAGTAATAATAAGAATTAAAAAAATGTTGCATAACAAATAATTTATGCAAAGTGAGTAATAAAAGAAATATGGCCCGGGTTAGTGTCGGTGTCAAAACCGGCGGATCTCGGGTAGGGGGTCCTGAACTGTGCATCTAAGGCGGATGGTAACAGGAGACAGGGGACACGATGTTTACCCAGGTTTGGGCCCTCTCTATGGAGGTAATACCCTACTTCCTGCTTGATTGATCTTGATGATATGAGTATTACAAGAGTTGATCTACCACGAGATCAGAGAGGCTAAACCCTAGAAGCTAGCTTATGGTATGATTGTTGTATATTGTGTATCTATCGACTAGCATGGACTCGGTTTATATAATGCACCAGAGGCCTAGGATAACAAGAGTCCTAGCCGAATACGCCGGTGGGGGAGGAGTCCTTGTCTTGATCGCCAAGTCTTGCGGAATCTTCCTTGTATGCGGCAGCTGTCCGGACTGGCCCATGAGTATACGGCCATGGGGGTCCTCGGCCCAATCCAACTGATCGGGAGACGACGTGGTGAGTACCCCCTAGTCCAGGACACCGTCAGTTAGGGTTACATGTAGTCGGTTACAATGGTAGGAGATCTACATATCCAGATCGCCAAGCTTGCCTTCCACGCCAAGGAAAGTCCCATCCGGACACGGGACGAAGTCTTCAATCTTGTATCTTCATAGTCCAGGAGTCCGGCCAACGGTGATAGTTCGGCTATCCGGACACCCCCTAATCCAGGACTCCCTCAACTGCTTTATGTGATCTTGGAGCCGGTGTCAGTGTTATGCCTCTCTCTATATCATAGACTTGATTTGAATAAGTTGACACCTACTGAAATATCTTTGCAAATGGCCGATAAATCAACTGCTACACCTATCGGTATTTGTGAGGATGTGCCTGTTGTGGTTGCAAACGTTACTATTTTAACGGACTTTGTTATTCTTGATATTCCCGAGGACGACAGTATGTCTATTATTCTTGGAAGACCTTTTTTGAATACTGCAAGGGCTGTGATTGATTGCAACAAAGGCAGTGTCACTTTTCATGTTAATGGTAATGAGCATACGGTACACTTTCCGAGGAAACAACCTCAAGTTTATAGCATCAACTCTATTGGAAAAATTCCATCGATTATATTTGGAGGTTTTGAATTTCCTCTTCCTTCTTTCAAGAAGAAATATGATATTCTTATTATTGGGGATGTGCATATCCCCGTTGAGGTAACATAGTGTTATTCAAAATTTCTCCGGTTCCATGTTATTCGGAATGAGTTTGTTAACAAGACTTGATCAACCTTGTTAGTAGATTCCTTTTGATGAGCATGAGATGGATGAAACTAGAAAGCACAACCTTCTGTACCCTCCTTCCACTTTCTGTTATTTAGTTGAAATAAAGTAAAAATAGTATTTTTACATGCATTTCCTGATTTATCCGTGCAATATAAAAATACCCCGAAAATAAAAGTCCTGCAAATGCCATGCCAATTTAATATGATTTTTTCTAGAATATATGAGGATTTATGGAACTGAAAGCACCACGGGGGGAGCTGCCACCTGGCCACGAGGGTGGAGGCGCGCCTACCCCCTGGCGCCCCCCGCCTCGTGGGCCCACGGTGGCCCTCCTCCACTTATTCCTGCACCCATCCACTCCTTCTTCCTCCCACAAACATGAATATCTAGCTCAAGCACGAGTTCTAGCTCACTTTGCTGCGATTTTTGATCTCCTTGCTCAAAGCACCTCTCACAAAACTGCTTGGGGGGATTGTTCATTGGTATGTGACTCCTCCACTGGTCTAATTAGTTTTTGTTCTAGTGCTTTATTCATTGCAAATTTGTGCTGCATAGGTGACCATGTTCTTGAGCTTGCATGACAAATTTATATGGTTCCAAGTAGTAATAATGCTTGATATAGGCTCTAGGCACTTGCAGGAGTAGTTGCTATCAATTTTGTTAATCTTGGTTCACTTTTGTTTGAAGTTACTAAAATTTTCATAAAATTTCAGAAAATGATGAAGAGACTTTTGAGGGGCTCATCTAGCCGAAGCTCGAAGGAAAAGCAAAATGAAGAAGCACAGAGGCCCAAATATAATTTGCCTCGTACCACGGAGGTCCGGCCGTGTGAATGGCCTTCCGATGACTTCTTGAGACAAGCCGGGATTTATGATGATTTCTATTCATTGGCTGAGAATGCTGGCCTCACCGACTTCCTCCGCGACCAACGTCATCAGTATCTCTTACTCACTAATACTTTTGTGCAAAACTTCTACTATTTTCCTAAGGAATCACCTCCTTCAGTAGAGTTTCATTTATATGATGTTGTTAAGAAAATGCCACTACATGAATTTTGCAAGGTTTGCAAAATACCCTTTGAGGGTACCTTAGATGAACCACACCGTAAAGATGTGGAAGAATTTATTGACACCATCACTGTGGGAGAAACCAGGAAGGTTTCTGATGCAAGAATCACTAGCATACATTTTCCTGTCTTACGCTACTTTGCCTTATTTGCTAGTCGTTGCTTGATTGGTCGCGGAAACTGTGGAAACCTTAGTGTTCCTGATATTATAATTTTGTTCCATGGTTTATACCGCGATAACACTGTTAGTATGGGCGGAATTATTGCTAAACGGTTAAGTTTGAACCTTACAAAGGGCCCCATATTTGGAGGTATTTATGCTTCACGCCTAGCTGCGCATTTTAACATACCTATTAGACTATATGAGAAAGAAGAAAAATTGTTGCCTAGTGCTTATTTAGATTATAAGAGTATACTAGCGCATGACTTTATTGTTAAGGGCATGGAAGGGGAGCTTAAGTATAAATTGTACTTTAATAAACATCACCCTGAGACTATTACCTTGCCTACTCCTTCCTTGTTTAATTTTGAAGGACCGTATCTCGTTCCGTGGGTGGCCGTTCAAGCCTACCGGAATCCTGCACCAGCCCCGGAACCGGAACCACAATATGAGCCTCCATGACAGTCTGATTACTTTTGGGATCCGGAGGTGGCTGCCAGTCAGTGGCAGTCAGAGTCCTTTTCATCACAGTACGACCCCAGCTACACCTACGGATATCCGCCAGGCCATCCCTGGCAATGAACCAACTTAGGCCAAAAGCCTAAGCTTGGGGGAGTACGTATTTCCCACCGACATTACATTTATGTTTACACACACTCATTGCTAGATGTCGGTGCTCATACTTTTTCACTGTAATATCCATGCTAGTTTATTTTCTTTTTCCTGCTTTCTTCTTCTGTGTTTGTTAAACCTTAAGAAAAACCAAAAAAATTAGTAGTAGTTTACCTTTCTTGCTGTAGTAGTATTAATTAAAAAGAAAACCCAAAAATATTTCCCGTTCTTCTTTTGCTTGTTGGGAGCTTTCCCGTGTAAATAGTTTTATTTATTTTCTTTTTTTGGGGGTTGATAGGAGAAGACCATGATTAAATTGTAGAAGTGGCTCTTATATGCATTATTGTTGACTTAACCAAGAGCCCATATTGCCTTGTCTTCTCCTGTTTATTGGATGCTCGCAGATTCCAGCTTAGTCCAATGCACGTGCACTCTTATTATTATTCACTTCATCGATCGTGCAAGTGAAAGGCAATTATGATGATATATGATGGACTGACTGAGATGAGAAAAGCTGGTATGAACTCGACCTCTCTTGTTTTTGTAAATATGATGAGTTCATCGTTCCTAATTCAGCTTATTATGGATAAACATGTTTGCAATGACAATTAGAGATCATAGTTGCTTGTGCCATGCTTAATTAGCTATGAGTTACAATGTTTTACCTTGCGTGCCAACATACTATTAAAATGGTTGTGATGTGGTATGATGGGGTGGTATCATCCTTTGAATGATTTAAGTGACTTGACTTGGCACATGTTCACACATGTAATTGAAACAAATCAACATAAATTCACGATATTTATGTTCATGGTGGATTATATCCTACTCATGCTTGCATCCAATGTTTATTAATTTTAATGCATGTTCATGACTGTTGTCGCTCTCTAGTTGGTCGGTTCCCAGTATTTTGCTAGCCTTCACTTGTACTAAGCGGGAATACTGCTTGTGCATCCAATCCCTTAAACCCCAAAGTTATTCCATACGAGTCCACCATACCTTCCTATATGCGGTATCTACCTGCCATTCCAAGTAAATTTGTATGTGCCAACCTCTAAACCTTCAAATAAACATTCTGTTTTGTATGCTTGAATAGCTCATGTATCAACTAGGGCTGCCCTTATCTTCCATGTTAGGCAGGTTATTCTCACGAGGAGTAGACTCCGCTCATCATTCACGAGAAAATGGCTGGTCTCCGGGATGCCCAGTCCCATGCTTTATGCAAACTAAATCAAAATAATTGCAAACAAAACTCCCCCTGGGACTGTTGCTAGTTGGAGACACTCGTTGTTTCGAGCAAGTCATGGATTGATGCTTGTTGGTGGAGGGGGAGTATAAACTTTACCATTCTGTTTTGGAACCGCCTATAATGTGCATAGCATGGAAGATATCGCCATCTCTTAGTTGTTATGTTGACAATGAAAGTATGCCGCTCAAAATATTATTTATCTCTATTTCAAAACCGAGCTCTGGCACCTCTACAAATCCCTGCTTCCCTCTGCGAAGGGCCTATCTATTTACTTTTATGTTGAGTCATCACACTCTTATTAAAAAGCACTAGTTGGAGAACGCAGCTGTCATTCGCGTTCATTACTATTAATTTGTATTGGGTATGGCTATGATTGGATATCTTTTACCATAAAATACAATGTCTAGTCAGTCCTTGATCTTTAAGGGTGCTCTGCATTTATGTTTTGCGGTCTCAGAAAGGGCTAGCGAGATACCATGTTGTTATATCATATTATGATTGTTTTGAGAAAGTGTTGTCATCTGAGATTTATTATTATCGCTTGCAAGTTGATTATGCCCTTGATATGAGTAAACATGAGACCTGAGAATTATTGCAAATGTGGTTAGTTAAAATCTTTGCTGAAAACTTGATTGCTGGCTTTACATATTTACAACAACAAGAGCAAACAGAGTTTGTAAAAGTTTTTCTTTATCACTTTCAGTTTATCAACTGAATTGCTTGAGGACAAGCAAAGGTTTAAGATTGGGGGAGTTGATACGTCTCCATCGTATCTACTTTTCCAAACACTTTTGCCTTTGTTTTGGACTCTAACTTGCATGATTTGAATGAAACTAACCCGGACTGGCGCTATTTTCAACAGAATTGCCATGGTAGTATTTATGTGCAGAAACAGAAGTTCTCGGAATGACCTGAAACTCCACGGAACATCTAGTTGAAAATAATAAAATCCACGGAACACCAGGGGGCCCACACCCTGTCCACGAGGGCGGGGGGCGCCCCCCCTAGGGCGTGCCACCCTACCTCGTGGGCTCCCTGGAGCTCCTCCGACGCCAACTCCAACTCTATATATTTGCTTTTGGAGAGAAAAAAAATCAAGGAGAAGAAACCATCACGTTTTACGATACGGAGCCGCCGCCAAGCCCTAAAACCTCTCGGGAGGGCTGATCTGGAGTCCGCTCGGGGCTCCGGAGAGGGGGATTCGTCGCCGTCGTCATCATAAACCATCCCCCATCACCAATTTCATGATGCTCACCGCCATGCGTGAGTAATTCCATCGTGAGGCTTGCTGGGCGGTGATGGGTTGGATGAGATCTATCATGTAATCGAGTTAGTTTTGTTAGGGTTTGATCCCTAGTATCCACTATGTTCGAGATTGATGTTGCTATGACTTTGCTATGCTTAATGCTTGTCACTAGGGCCCGAGTGCCATGATTTCAGATCTAAACCTATTATGTTTTCATGAATATATGTGTGTTCTTGATCCTATCTTGCGAGTCTATAGTCACCTACTATGTGTTATGATCCGCAACCTCAAGTGACAATAATCGGGACCACTCCCGGTGATGACCATAGTTTGAGGAGTTCATATATTCACTAAGTGCTAATGCTTTGTTCCGGTTCTCTATTAAAAGGAGGCCTTAATATCCCTTAGTTTCCGTTAGTACCCCGCTGCCACGGGAGGGTAGGACAAAAGATGTCATGCAAGTTCTTTTCCATAAGCACGTATGACTATATTCGGAATACATGCCTACATTACATTGATGAATTGGAGCTAGTTCTGTGTCACCCTATGTTATGACTGTTACTTGATGAACCGCATCCGGCATAATTATCCATCACCGATCCAATGCCTACGAGCTTTCCATATACTGGTTCTCGCTTATTTACTTTCCCGTTGCTACTGTTACAATCACTACAAAACACCAAAAATATTACTTTTGCTTTCATTACTCTTTTGTTACCGTTACCACTACTATCATATTACTTTGCTACTAAATACCTTGTTGCAGATATTAAGTTATCCAGGGGTGGCTGAATTGACAACTCAGTTGCTAATACTTTAGAATATTCTTTGGCTCCCCTTGTGTCGAATAAATAAATTTGGGTTGAATACTCTACCCTCGAAAGCTGTTGCGATCCCCTACACTTGTGGGTTATCAGAAATCTATCCCTTAATAATACATCAGCCCGCGGATGAAAGGGTGGAGTGGAAACCCCAGCCCGCGGAAGAAATGAGGAAGGAATACTACCCTCTCGTCGAGCTCCAATGTTGGGACGAGTTGTCCCTCGGCCGACAAGCAATGGGCTATTCCCTTCGCCAAATATCCGGCTGCTCGGAGCTTAGTAATGTCCTCCTCCTTGACGGAGGAGACCATCCACTTGCCCTGACCACCGGATCCGGACATGGTTGCTTGAGTGGAAAGGAGATGAGGACTTGGGCGCTGGAGCTCGATATCAGGAAGGCGGAGACAGAGAGAAAGCGTGAGAAGAGGAAGAGGGAATCCTTATCCCCTTATAAAGGCAGCAAACATTAAACGCCTCCTCACTCGCCTTAAGATTCGCCTATTCCCAAGGGCTGTGCAAACGGCACAGTTGGGTTACCCATGCCCGCATTGATGAGAATCCCGCAATAAGGGGACACGATCTCTGTTTCGACAAGACATGCCAATAGCAACCGTGTCTCAAAACGTGGGATGGTAGAAGAAAAACGGTTCGAAATTATAACCGGACAGACGCGATGTCGTGTTGTAAAGGAGCTGTCAACAGATTAGATTCGTGCGAATATTATATTCTCTCTGCAGTTGTGTGTGATGTATAACATGTCCGGATACAATCCTCACGTCTGAAGACTATCTTGGAGTTCGAAAAAAAGGGGAACCCGCATTGCAATGCCGAAGACAATCTGCGCGCCGGACTCCTCGTCATTGAAGCCAGGTTCAGGGGCTACTGAGGGAGTCCTGGACTAAGGGGTCCTCGGGCGTCCGACCTGTTATCTATGGGCCGGACTGATGGGCTGTGAAGACATGAAGGCCGAAAACTGCACCGTGTCTGGATTGCACTCTACTTGGCATGGAGGGCAAGCTTGGCGACCGACTATGAAGATTCCTTCTTATGTAACCGACCCCATGTAACCCTAGATCTCTCCGGTATCTATATAAACCGGGGAGCATAGTCCGGATAGGACACATTCATTACCATATACGCATAGGCTAGACTTCTAGGGTTTAGCCATTACAATCTCGTGGTAGATCAACTCTTGTAACACTCATATTCATCAAGATCAATCAAGCAGGAAGTAGGGTATTACCTCCATAGAGAGGGCCCGAACCTGGGTAAACATTGTGTTCCCCGTCTCTTGTTACCATCGATCCTAGACGCACAGTTCGGGACCCCCTACCCGAGATCCGCCGGATTTGACACCGACAAGGAGCAATCAGAGTGCTAATAAAATAATTGTTGTTGGTATTGGATAAATCACACAACTTGGTGTTCTCTTGAGTCATCGTGACTACGCAACAGGATTGCACTCAAAAACAGATCTGACGAGAAAACGGCGAACGAAAAAGAGGGCGAATAAAACGGCAATTTTTTGTGAAGTGGGGGAGAGGAAAACGAGAGGCAAATGGCAAATAATGTAAATTGCAAGGAGATGAGATTTGTGATTAGGAAACTGGTAGATGTTAATGATGTCTCCCCGGCAACGGCGCCAGAAATTCCTTTTGATGTTGGCTCTAACTACGTCGTTATTTCCCAAAGAGGAAGGGATGATGCAGCACATCAACGGTAGGTATTTCCTTCAGTGATGAGACCAAGGTTATCGAACCAGAAGGAGAACCACGCAACACTACGTAAACGGTACTTGCACACAAAGAACAAATACTTGCAACCCGACGTGTTAAAGGGGTTGTCAATCCCTTTCGGGTAACGGTGCCAGAAATTGTCAAGTTGACGTGATAAAGTTGTAGTAGATTGATATATGCAAATAAAAGCAAATAAAATTCAGCGAGGTATTTTTGGGTTTTTGGATTGATAGATCTAAAAATAAAATTGAATAAAAATAGATCTTGGAGGCAAATATAATAAAGAAGAGACCCGGGGGCCGTAGATTTCACTAGTGGCTTCTCTCGAGAAAAATAACAACAGTGGGTAAACAAATTACTACTGGGCAATTGATCAAACTTCAAATACTCATGACGATATCCAGGAAATGATCATTATATAGGTATCACGTCCAAGATTAGTAGACCGACTCCTGCCTGCATCTCTTACTATTACTCCACACATCGACTGCTATCCAGCGTGCATCTAGTGTATTAAGTTCATGGGAAAACGGAGTAATGCAATAAGAACGATGACATGATGTAGACAAGATCTATTTATGTAGAAATAGACCCCATCTTGTTAGCCTTAATGGCAATGATACATACGTGTCGTTTCCCCTTCTGTCACTCGGATCAAGCACCGTAAGATCGGGCCATCAGAATGCACCTCTTCCCATGGCAAGAAAAATCGATCTAGTCGGCCTAACTAAATCAAAGATTCGAAGAAGAAATACGAGGTGATAAGTAATCATGCATAAAAGAGATCAAAGAACTCAAATAACTTTCATGGATAAAAACATAGATCTGATCATAAACTCAAAGTTCATCGGATCCCAACAAACACACCGCAAAAAAGAGATACATCGAATAGATCTCCAAGAGACCATTGTATTGAGAATCATAAGAGAGAGAGGAAGCCATCTAGCTACTAAATACGGACCCGTAGGTCTACAATGAACAACTCACGCATCATCGGAGAGGCACCCATGAGGATGATGAACCCCTCCGTGATGGTGTCTAGATTGGTCTGGTGGTTCTGGAACTTGCGGCGGCTGGAATTGATTTTTGTCAACTCCCCTAGGGTTTCTGGAATATTGGGGTATTTATAGAGTAAAGAGGGGGTGCAGGAGGCCACCGAGGTGGGCACAACCCACCTGGGCGCGCCTGGGGGCCCAGGAGTGCCCTGGTGGGTTGTGCCCCCCTCGAGGCACGCCCAAGTGCTTCTACGGCCCATCAGGTGTCTTCTGGTCCAAAAAATTCCACAAAAAGTTTCGCTGCATTTGGACCCCGTTTGGTATTGATTTCATGCGATGTAAAAAACAAGCAAAAAACAACAACTGGCACTTGGATCTATGTCAATAGGTTAGTCCCAAAAAAGGATATAAAATGATTGTAAAACATCCAAGAATGATAATATAACAGCATGGAACAATAAAAAATTATAGATACGTTGGAGACGTATCAGCGTCGCACCATGATCGCCAACAATGATGGCACCTATGACTCTATGAGCGAAGATGAAATGGAAGCCCTTGAGCATGTGGCTATGCACCGGCAAGTAAATGAAGACGAAGACGAGCAAGTCTTTTGTGACAATGATTCGAGCCCCGCTCTTGTTGTTTCCAAGGTGTTGACGCTTCAACACCAACAAGAGGAAGACCAACGTTGCCACATCTTCCACACCAAAGCAGGCATCAACGGCCGTTCCGTAAAGGTCATCATCGATGGAGGAAGTTGCCACAACTTGGCAAGTGAAGAACTATGCACCAAGCTCCAATTGGTCAAGATGAAACACCCTCGCCCCTACAAGGTCCAATGGCTTAGCAACTTCGGCACCATTCAAGTGGAGCACACGGTCCAAGTCTCCTTCATGATTGGAGCTCATGAAGACACTTTGGAGTGTGATGTGGTTCCCATGTCCGTTTGCCACCTCCTACTTGGACGACCTTGGCAATTCGACAGCGGCATCATCCACAATGGGAGAACCAATCACTATAGTTTCAAGTTGAAGGGAAAGGAGTACGTGCTACGACCCATGTCGCCAAGTCAAGTGATCGTCGACAAGCAAGCATCTACCCATCATGGAGAGAATAGCGAGAGAGTGAACCACCAAAAAGAGAGTGAGCTCCACAAGCCAAGAATGAGTGACTCTACGATGAGCGACCAGAAAAACTTAGTTCCCTTAGCCACCAAAGTGAGATGGGAGAAATGTGTGAGAACGCATCTAGTGTCATACACTACGTCCTAATTTGCAAGGATGAAGCGGCACAGACTAACAATTCTCACCATCTACCTTTAGTTTTGTCTCGCTTGTTGCAGGAATACAAGGATGTTTTCCCCAATGAGCTACCTCCGGGACTACCTCCACTCTGAGGCATCGAACACCGAATCGACCTCATCCCCGACGCACGGTTACCAAACAAGGCACCGTACCACGTCAACCCCGAAGAAACCAAGGAAATACAAAACAAGTACAACAACTCATTGACAATGGGCATGTACGTGAAAGTTTAAGTCCTTGTGCCATGCCGGTCATTCTTGTGCCTAAGAAAGATGATAGTTTTGGGCATGTGTTCTAACTGCCGTCCCATTAATGACATCACCGTTCGTTATAGGTATCTTATTCCTCGCCTTGATGATGTGATAGATGAACTTAGCGGAGCCACTATTTTCTCTAAAATTGATCTTAAGAGTGGCTACTATCAAATACGCATCCAAGAAGGTGATGAATGGAAAACCGCTTCCAAAACCAAGTTTGGCTTGTATGAATGGTTGGTCATGCCTATGGGCTTATCTGAAGCACCCGACACTTTTATGTGTGTGATGCATTATGTTCTTCGCCCCTACATTGGCATATTTGTTGTGATATACTTTGATGATATACTTGTGTTTAGCAAATCTCTAAAAGATCGTGTCACCCATCTTAAAAATGTTGTGCAAACTCTTTGAAAAGAGTGCCTTTATGCTGATATGGAAAAACGCCTTTTTGGTGTTGATAAGCTTGTTTCCTTGGGTTTTGTTGTGTGATCTAAGGGTGTTCATGTTGATGAAGCTAAAATTGATGCTATTTAAACTTGGCCACAACCAACTAACTTGCAACAAGTGTGTAGTTTCCTTGGCTTAGCCGGTTGCTATCGTAGATTCGTTAAGGACTTTAGCACCATTGCATATCCTTTGCATGCTTTCAGTAAAAAGCACCATTTGTTTGGGGACTATCCCAAGATACCGCATTTCATGAGCTTAAGAATTTGCTTACACATGCTCCTTTGCTTGCCTTGCCAAATTTTGATAAAACTTTGAAGTTCATTGCGATGCTAGTGGTAGTGGCTGATGTCGCTTGAACTACGTCGGTATTTCCCCAAAGAGGACGGGATGATGCAACACAGCTACGGTAGGTATTTCCCTCAGTGATGAGACCAAGGTTATCGAACCAGTAGGAGAACCAAGCAACACTATGTAAACGGTACCTGCAGACAAAGAACAAATACTTGCAACCCGACGTGTTAAAGGGGTTGTCAATCCCTTTCGGGTAAAGGTGCCATAAATTGTCAAGTTGATGGTATAAAAATTGTGATAGATTGGATAAATAGATCTCGATAAAGCGTGCATTAAAATAAGTAAATAAAAAGTGCAGCAAGTTATTTTTGGGTTTTTGGAAATATAGATTTGGAAATAAAAGTGGAAAATAATAGATCGAAAAGCAAATATGAAGAAGGATAGACCCGAGGGCCATAGATTTCACTAGTGGCTTCTCTCGAGAAACTAGCATACAGTGGGTAAACAAATTACTATTGGGCAATTGATAGAACTTCAAATACTCATGACGCTATCCAGGCAATGATCATTATATATCCATCACGTCAAATATTAGTAGACCGACTCCTTCCTGCATCTACTACTGGCAATGATCATTATATAGCCATCACGTCAAATATTAGTAGACCGATTCCTTCCTGCATCTACTACTATTACTCCACACATCGACTTCTATCCAACATGCATCTAGTGTATTAAGTTCTTGGAGTAATGCAATAAGAACGATGACATGATGTAGACAAGATCTATTCATGTAGGAATAGACCCCATCTTGTTATCCTTAATGGCAATGATCAATACGTGTCTTGCTGCCCCTTCTATCACTGGGAGAGAACACCGCACGACTGAACCCATCACAAAGCACCTCTTCCCATGGCAAGAAAAATCAATCTAGTCAGCCTAACTAAACCAAAGATTCAAAGAAGAAATACGAGGCTATAAGTAATCATGCATATAAGAGATCAAAAAGACAAAAATAAATTTTATTCATTGGGTTGTATCCCAACAAGCGCTATCATTTTATGCCCCTGGCTAGGCATAATGCAAAAATCTAAGTATTGTCATCTTTAGCTCTAGATCCATAGGATGCCCTCATGATTGATTCATATGGTGGCTTAAATCTTGTTCTAGGGAAGTGTTCCATCCCCTTTCTTAGTGGAAATTGAAATTTAATATTTCCTTCTTTCATACCAATCACGGCTCCAATAGTATGTAAGAACGGTCTAACAAATATAATAGGACAAGACTGATTGCAATCAATATCTAGAGCAATAAAATCTATGGTCACATAATTCCTATTTGCAAGGATAAGAACATCATTAATTCTTCCCATAGGCTTTTTAATAGTAGAATCCGCCAAGTGCAAATTTAAAGAACACTCTTGACCAAGCACATCACATAAAGATTTCAGAATTGTAGAAACACAAGCACCCAAGTCACATAAAGCAAAACACTCATAATGTTTAATATTGACTTTGATAGTAGGTTCCCGTTCACCATGTAATTTTCTAGGGATTGAAATCTCTAATCCCAACTTTTCTTGCAAAGCTTTCATCATAGCATCAACGATATGTTTAGTAAAAGTTTCGCTGCGTTTGGACTCTGTTTGGTATTGATTTTCTGCGAAGTAAAAAAACAAGCAAAAAACAGGAACTGGCACTAGGCACTATGTCAATAGGTTAGTCCCAAAAAATGATACAAAGTCGCGATAAAATGATTGTAAAACATCCAAGAATGATAATATAACATCATGGAATAATAAAAAATTATAGATACGTTGGAGACATATCAATGGCATAGGAGGTGTGTTAATGTAAGAGAAGCGCCCAATTGGTTATTTTAGTGAGAAACTTTCCGGAGCGCAACTCAATTATCCCATCTATGACAAAGAATTATATGCTTTAGTGAGAGTCTTGTGTGAGTGGGAACATTATCTTCGCCCTCATGAATTTGTCATCCATACGGATCATGAGATGCTTAAATACCTTAAGGGTCAAACTAAACTGAATAAGAGACATGCCCAATGGAGTGATTTCATTGAGTCATTTCCTTATGTTATCAAGTATATCAAAGGTAAGGAAAATGTTGTGGTGGATGCTCTTTCCCGCAAATGCATGCTTGTAACTCAACTTGAATTGAATGTCATTGCCTTTGAGCACATACAAGATTTGTATGCACATTATCCTAATTTTGCTATTACTTATGCCAAATGTTTGATGCATACATCCTGGGAACGATATTGGATCAAAGATGATTATCTAATGAGAGCTAACAAGCTTTGTATACCCGAGTATTCTCTTCGTTTCTTACTCTTGCAATAAGCTCATGGAGGAGTTATGGGTCACTTTGGACGCGACAAGACATTCGGTACGCTCTCCAAGAACTACTTTTGGCTCAAGATGTTCCGCGAAGTCTCACGCTTCACCAACCAATACTCTACATGTCGCAAAGCTAAGTCTAAAGGTCAATCCCATGGTCTCTATATGCAACTTCCCATTCCATATCACCCATCACTACAAAAAAATACACTTCCGTGATGATATGTGTTTGTCATAGTAGGTCACGTTTTCTGTCATGCATGTACATCCATGACAATTTTATGACATAATCAAGATAGTCATACATGTGCTGTCGTAGAAGTGTTCCATGACATTACCAAAATTATCATCACGGAAGTGTCCACTTCCATGACGATAATGTTGGGAAACGTAGTAATTTCAAAAAATATCCTACGATCACGCAAGACCATGGTGATGGCATAGCAACGAGAGGGAAGAGTGTCCGTCCACGTACCCTCGTAGACCGAAAGCGGAAGCGTTATAACAACGCGGTTGATATAGTCGTACGTCTTCACGATCCGACCGATCCAAGCACCGAACGACGGCACCTCCGAAGTTCTCGCACACGCTCAGCTCGATGACGCATCCCGGACTCCGATCCGGCAAAGTGTCGGGATGAGTTCCACAAGACGACGGCGGCGTGCAGGACGATGTTGATGCTCCACCGACGCAGGGCTTCGCCTAAGCTCATGACGATATGACTTCTCCGGCGCAGGCTTCGCCTAAGCTCCGCGACGATATGACCGAAGTGGAATATGGTGGAAGGGGCACCAGACACGGCTAAGGAAAGATCCGTAGATCAACTTGTGTGTTATGGGGTGCCCCCGCCTCAGATATAAAGGAGCCAAGGGGAGGTGGCCGTCCCCAAGGAGGAGCGCATTAAGGAGTCCTACTCCTCCGGGAGTAGGACTCCCTCCAATCCTAGTTGGATTAGGATTCCTGAGGGGAAAGAGAGAGAGGGGCGGCCCACCTTTCCTAGTCCTAATAGGACTAGGGAAAGGGGGGCGCGTGACCACCTAGGGCTGCCCTTCTCCTTTCCTCCAAGGCCCACTATGGGCCCATGTAGTTCCCGGGGGTTCGGTAACCTCCCTACTCATAAATTCGATTTCACTCGGAACCTTTCCGATGTCCAAATGTAGGCTTCCAATATATCAATCTTTATGTCTCGACCATTTCGAGACTCCTCGTCATGTCCTTGATCACATCCGGGACTCCGAACAAACTTCGGTGCATCAATACTTATAAACTCATAATGAACTGTCATCGAAGCGTTAAGCGTCACGGACCCTACGGGTTCGAGAACTATGTAGACATGACCTAGAATCATTCTCGGTCAATAACCAATAGCGGAACCTGGATGCCCATATTGGTTCCTACATATTCTACGAAGATCTTTATCGGTCAAACCACATAACGACATACGTTGTTCCCTTTGTCATCGGTATGTTACTTACCCGAGATTCGATCGTCGGTATCCAATACCTAGTTCAATCTCGTTACCGGTAAGTCTCTTTACTCGTTCCGTAATACATCATCTCACAACTAACTCATTAGTTGTAATGCTTGCAAGGCTTAAGTGATGTGTATTACCGAGAAGGCCTAGAGATACCTCTCCGACAATCGGAGTGACAAAACCTAATCTCGAAATACGCCAACCCAACAAGTACCTTTGGAGACACCTGTAGTACTCCTTTATAATCACCCGATTACGTTGTGACGTTTGGTAGCACCCAAAGTGTTCCTCCGTAAACGGAGTTGCATAATCTCATAGTTACAGGAACATGTATGGGTCATGAAGAAAGCATTAACATACTAAACGATCAAGTGTTAAGCTAATGGAATGGGTCATGTCAATCAGATCATTCAACCAATGATGTGACCTTGTTAATCAAATAACAACTCCTTGTTCATGGTTAGGAAACATAACCATCTTTGATTAACAAGCTAGTCAAGTAGAGGCATACTAGTGACATACTGTTTGTCTATATATTCACACATGTATTATGTTTCCGGTTAATACAATTCTAGCATGAATAATAAACCTTTATCATGATATAAGGAAATAAATAATAACTTTATTATTGCCTCTAGGGCATATTTCCTGGCCTCCCACTTGCACTAGAGTCAATAATCTAGATTACAAAGTAATGATCCTAACACCCATGGAGTCTTGGTGCTGATCATGTTTTGCTCGTGGAAGAGGCTTAGTCAACGGGTCTGCAACATTCAGATCCGTATGTATTTTGCAAATCTCTATGTCTCCCACTTGGACTTGGTCCCGAATGGAATTGAAGCGTCTCTTGATATGCTTGGTCCTCTTGTGAAATCTGGATTCCTTTGCCAAGGCAATTGCACCAAAGATTGTCACAGAAGATCTTCATCGGTCCCGATGCACTAGGTATGACACCTAGATCGGAAATGAACTCTTTCATCCAGACTCCTTCATTCGCTGCTCAAGCAGCTATGTACTCCGCTTCACATGTAGATCCCGCCACGACGCTTTGTTTAGAACTGCACCAACCGACAGCTCCACCGCTTAATAAAAACACGATCCGGTTTGCGATTTAGAATCGTCCGGATCGTGTCAAAGCTTGCATCGACGTAACCATTTACGACTAGCTCTTTGTCACCTCCATATATGAGAAACATATCCTTAGTCCTTTTCAGGTATTTCAGGATGTTCTTGACCGCTGTCCAAAGGATCCATTCCTGGATTACTTTGGTACCTTTCCCGCCAAGCTTACAGCTAAGCATACGTCAGTCTGGTACACAAAGATTGCATACATGATAGAGCCTATGGCTGAAGCATAGGGAACATCTTTCATTTTCTCTCTATCTTCTGCTGTGGTCGGGCATTGAGTCCGACTCAATCTTACACCTTGCAACACAGTAAAACCCTTTCTTTGCACGATCCATTTTGAACTTTTTCAAAACTTTATCAAGGTATGTGCTTTGTGAAAGTCCAATTAAGCGTCTTGATCTATCTCTATAGATCTTGATGCCCAATATGTAAGCAGCTTCACCGAGGTCTTTCATTGAAAAACTTTTATTCAAGTATCCTTTTATGCTATCCAGAAATTATATATCATTTCCAATCAATAATATGTCGTCCACATATAATATCAGAAATGCTACAAAGCTCCCACTCACTTTCTTGTAAATACAGGCTTCTCCAAAAGTCTGTACAAACCCATATGTTTTGATCACACTATCAAAGCGTTTATTCCAACTCCGAGAGGCTTGCACCAGACCATAAATTGATCGTTGGAGCTTGCACACTTTGTTAGCATCCTTTGGATCGACAAAACCTTCTGGTTGCATCATATACAACTCTTCTTCTAGAAATCCATTCAAGAATGCAGTTTTTACATCCATTTGCCAAATTTTATAATCATAAAATGCGGCAATTGCTAACATGATTCGGACAGACTTAAGCATCGCTACAGGTGAGAAAGTCTCATCGTAGTCAACCCCTTGAACTTGTCGAAAACCTTTCGCAACAAGTCGAGCTTTGTAGACAGTTATATTACCATCAGCGTCGGTCTTCTTCTTAAAGATCCATTTATTTTCAATGGCTTGCCGATCATCGGGCGAGTCAACCAAAGTCCATACTTTGTTCTCATACATGGATCCCATCTAAGATTTCATGTCTTCCAGCCATTTTGATGAATCTGGGCTCAAAATCGCTTTTTCATAGTTTTTATATTCGCCATGGTCAAGTAACATGACTTCCATAATAGTATTACCGTACCACTGCGTGCGTATTTTACTCTGGTTGACCTCACGAGGTTCAAGTGGTAACTTGATCTTTAGCTTCATGATCATCATCATTAGTTTCCTCACTAATTGGTGTAGTTGTCACAGGAACCATTTCTTGTGATAAACTACTTTCCAATAAGGGAGCAGATACAGTTATCTCATCAAGTTCTACTTTCCTCCCACTCACTTCTTTCGAGAGAAACTCCTTCTCTAGAAAGGATCCGAATTTAGCAACGAAAATCTTGCCTTCAGATCTGTGATAGAAGGTGTACCCAACAGTCTCCTTTGGGTATCCTATGAAGACACATTTTTCCGATTTGGGTTCGAGCTTATCTGGTTGAAGTTTCTTTACATAAGCATCGCAGCCCCAAACTTTAAGAAACGACAACTTTGGTTTCTTGCCAAACCACAGTTCATAAGGCGTCGTCTCAACGGATTTTGACGGTGTCCTATTTAACGTGAATGCGGCCGTCTCTAAAGCATAACCCCAAAACGATAGCGGTAAATCGGAAATAGACATCATAGATCGTACCATATCTAGTAAAGTACGATTACGACGTTCGGACACACCATTTCTCTGTGGTGTCCCGGGTGGCGTGAGTTGCGAAACTATTCCACATTGTTTCAAATGTAAACCAAATTCGTAACTCAAAATATTCTCCTCCATGATCAGATCGTAGAAATTTTATTTTCTTGTTACGATGATTTTCCACTTCACTCTGAAATTCTTTGAACTTTTCAAATGTTTCAGATTTGTGTTTCATTAAGTAGATATACCCATATCTGCTCAAATCATCTGTGAAGGTGAGAAAATAACGATACCCGCGCGTGCCTCAACATTCATTGGACCACAAACATGTATGATTTCCAACAAATCAGTTGCTCGCTCCATAGTTCCGGAGAACGGCGTTTTGGTCATCTTGCCCATGAGGCACGGTTCGCAAGTACCAAGTGATTCATAATCAAGTGATTCCAGAAGCCCATCAAGATGGAGTTTCTTCATGCGTTTTATACCGATATGACCTAAACGGCAAAGCCACAAATAAGTTGCACTATCATTATCAACTCGCATCTTTTGGCTTCAACATTATGAATATGTGTATCACTACTGTCGAGATTCAACAAGAATAGACCATTCTTCAAGGGTGCATGACCATAAAAGATATTACTCATATAAATAGAACAACCATTATTCTACGATTTAAATGAATAACCGCCTCGCATTAAACAAGATCCAGATATAATGTTCATGCTCAACGCTGGCACCAAATAACAATTATTTAGGTCTAAAACTAATCCCGAAGGTAGATGTAGAGGTAGCGTGCCGACCGCGATCACATCGACTTTGGAACCATTTCCAACGCGCATCGTCACCTCGTCCTTAGCCAATCTTCGCTTAATCCGTTGTTCCTGTTTCGAGTTGCAAATATTAGCAATGTAACCAAGATCAAATACCTGTGTACTACTGCGAGTATTAGTAAGGTACACATCAATAACATGTATATCACATATACCTTTGATCACCTTGCCATCCTTTTTATCCGCCAAATACTTGGGGCAGTTCCGCTTCAAAGGTCCTGCCTTGCGGTAAAAACACTTTCGATTTAGGGCTTAGGTCCAGACTTGGGTTTCTTCTCTTGATCAGCAACTTTCTTGCTGTTCTTTTTGAAGTTTCCTTCTTCTTCCCTTTGCCCTTTTCTTGAAACTAGTGGTCTTGTTGATCATCAACACTTGATGCTCTTTCTTGATTTCTACCTCCATGCTTTTAGCATCGCGAAGAGCTCGAGAATTGTCTTAGTCATCCCTTGCATATTATAGTTCATCCCCAAGCTCTTGTAGCTTGGTGGCGATGATTGGAGAATTACATCAATGACACTATCATCCGGAAGATTAACTCCCAGCTGAATTAAGTGATTGTTATACCCAGACATTTTGAGTATGTGCTCACCGATGAACTATTCTCCTCCATCTTGCAGCTATAGAACTTATTGGAGACTTCATATCTCTCAATCCGGGCATTTGCTTGAAATATTAACTTCAACTCTGGAACATCTCATATGCTCCATGACGTTCAAAACGTCGTTGAAGACCCGGTTCTAAGCCGTAAAGCATGGCACACTGAACTATAGAGTAGTCATCACTCTGCTTTGCCGTGACGCTCACAACTTCGCTCAAAGATTCGCAGCAGGCCTGTCACCCAGCGGTGCTTCCAGGACGTAATTTTTCTGTGCAGCAATGAGGATAATCCTCAAATTACGGACCCAGTCCGTGTAATTGCTACCATCATCTTTCAACTTTGCTTTCTCAAGGAACGCATTAAAATTCAACGGAACAACAGCACGAGCCATCTATCTACAAACAAACATAGATAAGCAAAATACTATCAGGTACTAAGTTCATGATAAATTTAAGTTCAATTAATCATATTAAAAAACTCCCACTTAGGCAGACATCTCTCTAGTTATCTAAGTGATCACGTGATCCATATCAACTAAACCATGTCCGATCATCACGTGAGATGGAGTAGTTTCAATGGTGAACATCACTATGTTGATCATATCTACTATATGATTCACGCCGACCTTCGGTCTCCGTGTTCGAGGCCATATCTGTTATATGCTAGGCTCGTCCAAGTTTAACTCGAGTATTCCGCTGCGGCGCAACTGTTTTGCACCCGTTGTATTTGAACGTAGAGCCTATCACACCCGATCATCACGTGGTGTCTCAAAGACGAAGAACTTTCACAACGGTGCATACTCGGGAGAACACTTCTTGATAATTTTTAGTGAGAGATCATCTTATAATGCTACCGTCAATCAAAGCAAGATAAGATGCATAAAGGATAAACATCACATGCAATCAATATAAGTGATATGATATGGTCATCATCATCTTGTGCTTGTGATCTCCATCGCCGAAGCACCGTCATGATCACCATCGTCACCGACGCGACACCTTGATCTTCATCGTAGCATCGTTGTCGTCTCGCCAACTATTGCTTCTACGACTATCGCTACTCCTTAGTGATAAAGTAAAGCAATTACATGGCGTTTGCATTTCATACAATAAAGCGACAACCATATGGCTCCTGCCAGATTGCCGATAACTCG
The DNA here is from genome assembly GCA_021605145.1 of Aegilops bicornis. Classification (NCBI taxonomy): domain Eukaryota; kingdom Viridiplantae; phylum Streptophyta; class Magnoliopsida; order Poales; family Poaceae; genus Aegilops; species Aegilops bicornis. The sequence goes on along the minus strand of CM038671.1, from coordinate 192,961,068 downwards.
GTTACAAAACATGATCATCTCATACAATAAAATATAGCATCACGTCTTGACCACATCACATCACAACATGCCCCGCAAAAACAAGTTAGACGCCCTCTACTTTGTTGTTGCAAGTTTTACGTGGCTGCTACGGGCTGAGCAAGAACCGTTCTTACCTACGCATCAAAACCACAACGATACTTCACAAATAGACTCCGCTTTTAACCTTCTCAAGGACCGGGCGTAGCCACACTCGGTTCAACTAAAGTGAGAGAGACAGACACCGCCGGTCACCTTTAAGCAACGAGTGCTCGGAGCGGTGAAACCAGTCTCGCGTAAGCGTCTGGCGTAATGTCGGTCCGGGCCGCTTCATCTCACAATACCGCTGAACCAAAGTATGACATGCTGGTAGGCAGTATGACTTGTATCGTCCACAACTCACTTGTGTTCTACTCGTGCATATGACATCAACGCATAAAACCAGGCTCGGATGCCACTGTTGGGAAACGTAGTAATTTCAAAAAATTTCCTACGATCACGCAAGACCATGGTGATGGCATAGCAACGAGAGGGAAGAGTGTCCGTCCACGCACTCGTGAGACCGAAAGCGGAAGCGTTATAACAACGCGGTTGATGTAGTCAGACGTCTTCACGATCCGACCGATCCAAGCACCGAACGCACGGCACCTCCGAGTTCTCGCACGTTCAGCTCGATGACGATCCCGGACTCGATCCAGCAAAGTGTCGGGATGAGTTCCACAAGATGACGGGCGCAGGACGATGTTGATGCTCCACCGACGCAGGGCTTCGCCTAAGCTCCGCTGACGATATGACTTCTCCGCGCAGGCTTCGCCTAAGCTCATGACGATATGACCGAAGTGGAATATGGTGGAAGGGGCACCGCACACGGCTAAGGAAAGATCCGTAGATCAACTTGTGTGTTATGGGGTGCCCCCTGCCTCAGATATAAAGGAGCCAAGGGGAGGTGGCCGCCCAAGGGAGGAGGCGCAAGACCAAGGAGTCCTACTCCTCCGGAGTAGGACTCCCTCCAATCCTAGTTGGATTAGGATTCCTGAGGGGGAAAGAGAGAGAGGGGGCGGCCCACCTTTCCTAGTCCTAATAGGACTAGGGAAAGGGGGGGCGCGCCACCTAGGGCTGCCCTTCTCCTTTCCTCCAAGGCCCACTATGGGCCCATGTAGTTCCCGGGGTTCGGTAACCTCCCTTACTCGATAAATTCTCGATTTCACTCGGAACCTTCCGATGTCCAAATGTAGGCTTCCAATATATCAATCTTTATGTCTCGACCATTTCGAGACTCCTCGTCATGTCCTTGATCACATCCGGACTCGAACAAACTTCGTGCATCAATACTTATAAACTCATAATGAACTCACATCGAAGCGTTAAGCGTGCGGACCCTACGGGTTCGAGAACTATGTAGACATGACCTAGAATCATTCTCGGTCAATAACCAATAGCGAACCACGGATGCCCATATTGGTTCCTACATATTCTACGAAGATCTTTATCGGTCAAACCGCATAACGACATACGTTGTTCCCTTTGTCATCGGTATGTTACTTACCCGAGATTCGATCGTCGGTATCCAATACCTAGTTCAATCTGCTACGGTAAGTCTCTTTACTCGCTCCGTAATACATCATCTCACAACTAACTCATTAGTTGTAATGCTTGCAAGGCTTAAGTGATGTGTATTACCGAGAAGGCCTAGAGATACCTCTCCGACAATCGGAGTGACAAAACCTAATCTCGAAATACGCCAACCCAACAAGTACCTTTGGAGACACCTGTAGTACTCCTTTATAATCACCCGATTACGTTGCTAGACGCTTTGGTAGCACCCAAAGTGTTCCTCCGGTAAATGGGAGTTGCATAATCTCATAGTTACAGGAACATGTATGGGTCATGAAGAAAGCATTAACATACTAAGCGATCAAGTGTTAAGCTAATGGAATGGGTCATGTCAATCAGATCATTCAACCAATGATGTGACCTTGTTAATCAAATAACAACTCCTTGTTCATGGTTAGGAAACATAACCATCTTTGATTAACAAGCTAGTCAAGTAGAGGCATACTAGTGACATCTTGTTTGTCTATATATTCACACATGTATTATGTTTCCGGTTAATACAATTCTAGCATGAATAATAAACCTTTATCATGATATAAGGAAATAAATAATAACTTTATTATTGCCTCTAGGGCATATTTCCTTCAGATAAATCGCGCGTCACAGAAGTGCTTTCGTCAAGGGTGACCGACAGGTGGCATCCACCGTAATGAAACACCGTTAAGCTATCGGGTCCGGTTTTGGACCCAATACCCGTTAACAGCCAGGACCAATGGGGATTTTCCACGTGTAAAATTTCGATTGGACGGAAGCTGCGTGTCGACTCAGCGTTGGCACGGTGTCACTCATCCAATGGGCGAGATGCGCCTATGATATGTTGACATGTGGACCGGCCCAAAAGTGGCCCATAAAGTTTAAATGGGCCGGCCCAACTAAAGGCCCGCAAGATTTTGCGGACCATAATGGGCCGGCCCAGCTAAATGCCCATGAGATTTTGCGGACCATAATGGGCTGGCCCAGCTAAAGGCCCACAAGATTTTGCAGGCCATAATGGGCCGGCCCAGGTAAAGGCCCACAAGATTTTTGCGGGCCATAATGGGCCGGCCCAGGTGAAGGCCCACAAGATTTTTGTGGACCATAATGGGCCGGCCCAGCTAAAGGCCCACGAGATTTCGCCGACATTAATGGGCCGGCCCAGCTATAGGCCCACAAGATTTTGAGGATCCTAGTAGGCCGACCCATTAACTGGCTGCCATGTTTTGGGCCAAATGCCAGCCCATATTTGATCCGGTCCATTAATGGCCTGCCACGTTCCGGGCCTAACAATGGCCCAAATGAGATTCGTCCCGTTAAAAGCCTACCATGTTCTAGGCCAAATTACGGCTCAGATCAGCTCTGGCCCTTTAAGAGGCTTTGGGCTAAATTATGGCCCATATTTTCGGCGTGTCAACTGGACGCTATGCTTTTGGGCCCACTTGCTAAAGGCCCATTTAGTAGTTCGGCCTGATATTAGTTTCGGCCTGTTAAGGGCCCGTTTAACATTTCAGCCTTATATTAATTTCGGCCTGTTAAAAGCCCGTCATATAGTTGGGCCTAACTATGGCCCGTTTTGCATTCGGCCTGCTCGCAACCGATAATCTGATTGGGCCAAACAAGGACCGAGACAAATTTGGCCTGTTAAAAGCCCGTGATTTGATTGGCACAATCATGGGCTGGGGTCCATTTCGGGCTTCTGCCGGCCCATGAGCTGTTCGGCACGTTTCAGGCCCAACCTACTTCTCTGCCTCCTAAAAGCCCATTGAGTTTTCTTGCTAAAAGAGGGTTGGCGGTTTACTCGGACTATTAAAGGACCGACTCTACTAGTGGGCCAGTTTACATTTAGGCCTTCTAACAGACCAAGATGACGGGGCCCATGATGTGGGTCATACTTCGTGATTGCATGATGGCCCGATTAAGTACCGTAATTTTACGGTTTGGCCGGTTTACTGCAAAGACATGATATATATATATATAGTAAAATAATTGCAGCATCGTGAATAAGAAAAAAACTAGACTATACAATAAAGAAATTACGGCATATTACATCCACTGGGCATCAAAGTTCGCCACTATGATAATAAAGCACAAGCAGACAGTAGATTACATACACTGGGCATCAAAGATCGCCACCAGTGCAACTAAACACGCCAACAAAATAATATACAAACTGACAACACTTCAATAGAGTTCAAGAAAGGTTAGCCCTCATTGGGAGCTGCAAATAAGCATGAAAGCAAGTCGATGAGGCGCGCTTGTCTAACACTTATATCCTCCTCACTCTGAAAGATAAACAAGCAGACAGATGACATGTTTTGCACATAAAAGTATCTGTGCTGACAATTCATCACATTTCTTACTGACAAATAAAGTGACACAGTTTAAAGTTGCATTACCACAATATGGTATTGTTCAGGTCAAGACATGGCAGGAAATGACATTGTGAAGGAGTTGGCAGCTTCACGACACCACTCGATTACAGATCAAGAACTCATAAGTATCAATGGTTAGTGTGCTGTCAATTTATCCCATTTCAGATTGGCAAATAAAGAGATGGTTTAAATAATAGTAGGACGATATGACATTGTTCATAGTTAAGACATTGCAGAATATGACATTGTGCTGTAGTGGGTAGGTTCACCACACCACTGGATTACAGATCAAGAACAGAAGCATACATGCAGTGCAAAAGAAGATCACTTTCTCTGTATAGTTTAATTTACATGGTATGAAGAAGGAACTTGGTTGTATAACTAAAAAGTTAAATTGAGAAGGACAAACTTTTGTTTATGAACTACATAATAAACTTTAAACATGCAATTTAATGCAAACACCAGAAATAAACAGCTATTGCAGTCATGCCTAACCAAATATACACAACAAAGTTTGAAGGCTTGAGAAGGACAAACTTACATTATTGGTGAAGGCGGGCTCTATAAAGCCCTTGTCCATGCTGATGGGGGGCAATTCAAGAAGTTTACCACAGAATCTTCTTCATAAGCATTGCATTTATTCTACATTTTGTTAAGAGTACATATAGATGTGACAATATAAGAAAAAATGGAGAATATTTAAGATAAGATGAAGAGTGATGCTACATAACCAAGCATCTATAAATGTAAGTATAGCGATACAGGCAAAAGGTACAGCCAAGAGCAATGCAGAGCTAAACTTCTTCAGTACCATCGGCGTTATCCAACCTTATGGTAAGAGTAAATATAGATCTTATGTTTAGAAAATGGAGGGCAAAGGAAAATAAGCTGCAGAGTGATGGTAGATGAACAACTACCTGTCAATATAAGTACACTAATAAAGGACAACAGGTACTTACAAGAACAATGCAAAGCTAAAAAATTTCATTGGCATTGGATATATTCTAACTAGTGTAACCATTCATACAGATCAGATAATTTGGAGCGAACAATTGACAAGCAAGCTATCATGCATACTGCTGTCACATAATGAACCAGGTATGTATGCAAGTACAGTGATACAGGACAACAGGTACTAACAAGAGCAAAGCAGCGGGCAGCATATTTGCGATATCCTTTCATTCTTTTCATACCAGAATTCTTTTTCGAGCAGATTTCCTGCAAAAAAGATCTGTAAGGCACATGCGGAAAAGTAGAAGTTCAAATCGTCATGAGATATCATAGACAGTACCTCATCCTCGGAACGAGACCAGTGCATAACAAGGTTTTTCCATTCAATGTCTTCTAAATTTAGCACAGGAGACTTCACTAGAAATTCGTTTATAGACTTGCCATCAAAGTGTGATTTCCTAAGGTAACACCAATACTGCTGCAATGCTTCCTTGAAAAGCTCAAGCAAGCTTTGCTCGTCATGACTATCCAATGTGTTCAATCATCAGAAAACAGGAAAATAATCACCATGAATAATACCACTTACACGTAAGTGGGAGAGAAAGATGTGAAAATGGTGTTTGTCTTCACTATAATCTTCCCATGATGGGAATATATGCACGTAGTCCCTAATAACATTGAAAGCATTGTCTTTTAAACTGGGATTAACTGGAATGGGATTCCAATCTGCAGGAATTGGCCGTCTCTGCAGCTTGGGATAGGTCTTCGACGGTGGACTTGCTGTACTTTTTCTTTGGAGTGGGATTTTTACGTAGTGCGGTGGTGATATGGCAACTGAAATCGGCATACCTTTGTAGCGACCGACCGAATGGATCAAGTCTTCGTGCTTTCGTGTCATCCTCGGATCGGTATCTTTGACACACACGATACTCGAAGGAATTATAACAGAGGTAAATCACATGTATAAAGTAACGTAAATACTATTACCTCGATCCAAATATATAGCGGAAGCAACAAGGTTGTGGATTCCCATCAACACCAACGGCAAAGTTGAGTATAGGAAATCGTAACCCTAACGTATCACTTACTCGTCAAATGCGAAAATTCTGCAACATGAAAAGTTGCAGCCCGAAACGGGTCGGCACATGGAATATGCCGGCAATGTAACACATAGAGAGTAATGAAAGAATAGGCTATACTACATGCATATATGGCTGGTGGAAAAGCTCTATGGTTATAAGGTTTTGCGAAAAAGCCAATTTTTCCCTACTGCAAAGGAATAAATTTATTTAACTATCATGGTGGTTGTTAAACATTGAGAATGGTTGACAGCATCCTCAATCCCAATTAAAAGTACTCATTAAACCCAAACAAATTATATTAAGTAACGTGATGAGATCAACGGGATATCCAGCTACTAGATACTCAAAATTGTCCATGACCGGGGACACGGCTAATCATGATTAGTTTATACACTCTGCAGAGGTTTGCGCACTTTTCCCCACAAGACTCGATCGCCTCCGCTTGGTTCTCGCACTACATGGTGTTTGAGAAGCGGATGACCGAGACATAGTCTTTCAGAAGCGCTAGCACCTTACATGTGGGTAGACCGTACCAACCTACATCCCCTACATCAGCTAGCCTACCCGTAAGAGTTCGCACAACTTAGTCAACTACGCCAGAGCCCATAATTGGCTTGTGGCTGCACACGGAAGTTTCTAGTTTGAATAATCTTATGATCCCTTAGAGCCTGGGTGGCGGTCCGAAGAAATATAGGCAAGTCCTGATAGAAACCAGGTGCCTCAATCCACCCAGATGTGTGTTTAAGTTGCCACCTTAGATAAACCATTAATTAACAATCTCACATCTGTCATGGATATTCACTCACCCAATCCACGTCTACTATCATAGCATGGCATAATCAAGCAAACGTAGAAGTAACTCCCAAGGTTTCATAAGTAAAACAGGTAATAGGTACTACCTCCATCTACTTCCCATCCCACAATTTGATTAGATCCTAATCATGCAAGTGTTTGAGGGTTTGATCTAATGCATAAAACTGGGTAGTAGAAAAGGTATGATCAGTGTTACTTGCCTTAGTCGATGATCCATGAGACCTAGAGATTCAAGTAACGAGCGCGACTCCGGGTGATCTAACGCAGACAAACAACAAGCATACAATAAGCACTCATCTAATGCACGGGAAATCTCGAATAAAAGATCTAACCAGATAGTTCAACTTAAGAACCCTGGTTGCAAAAGAATCGAATCAAATAAAGCGTCGAAAGTCGGAACTCGAGAGATAACGACTAGGTTTAGAAATATGAAATTAGGTCAAAATCTCACAGTATCAAAACTCTGTTAAAATAGGTTAGTCGTAACGGAGGTTTCGTTACTAAACTCCAGGCGCTTGTATCACCTGATTCGATAAACGAGCAAGAAATAAAACAGATTTGAAAATCGGATCGTAAATCGAATCGAAAAATAATGGATTAAATCCGATTTAAACGAAAAACGACGAACGAACTAAATAACGGACGTTCGTTAACAGAACTAATCCAACGAACACGTTCATTGAAACGAACGGTTCGGTGAACGTTCGTTAATTAAGAAAACCGAAAAGAAAAAAGAAAAAAAAATAAATAAAACCAATCTAGGTTTTTTTTTTTTACAAAAAACCGAGCATCTTTTTTTTTTAAACAAAACCGGGTCGGTTTATTAGGGGAAACCGAATCGGGCGGCGGGGCGGCGGCTACCTCCGGTGGCTCTCGGCAGGCTCGGCTGGGTCGGGAGGGTCGGCGAGGGCTCCGGGCGGCGGGTGGCGGCGGTGCTCCGGCGACGACGGAGACGGCGGGCAAGGCCCCTGGGCGGGCGTCGGATCGGGAGGGGCGCGGGTGAGGGCGGCGGCGGTGAGAGAAAGGGCGGCGGCGGGGCGACGTGAGGAGAGAGGGGTGGCGGCGCTTAAATAGGAGGGCGTCGGGTGGCTTGGGAGGGGGTAGCCGGGCGCTGGTCGGGTCGGACTCGGGCGGGCGGGCGTCCGGCGGCATGGCGGCGGGACTCACGGGCGGCCGAGCGAGGGAGGAGGAGGAGGGGCCGGGGCGCTACTGGCCGGGCCCGGCTGGTCAGGCCGGGCCTTGGCCTGTGGGAGGGGCGGCGCGATTTTTTTAAATTAAAACTAAAACGAATTAAATAAAATACCAAATGAACTCCAAATTAAATAAAACAAATTTTCCCGACTCCTAAAAATGAGTCGAACAAAATGAACTTTAAAACGGCAAACATGCATATATTTTTAAAATGCTCATTTTGCCTAAGCAAAATAAATCTTCCAAAACCAAATTTGATTTATTTATAAAATCTTCGTTTTTCCTAAATGTTGGGAAAGTCATATTATTCCCTCTCTTGAGATTTTTATTAGGAAAAACTTTATGAAGATAATTAAATAAATCCAATGATCCTATTTCAAAATTTGAGAAATCCCAAATATGAAAATTATGAAACTTCCAACTCATATTTCATATGTTTTGAAGAAGTCATTTTATCTTCGCCGTGAAAATCATCGAGTTGCATAAAGTTTCAGAAGTGGAAATGTTTTTCCAAATGAAATTCAAATATTTTCAACACCCCTTGTCATTTAAATAAATGGAAGAAGTCATGTTATCTTCTCTCCGTGGTTTTGTGATGAAAAGAATTTGAATTCGAAGATCATAAAAAGCGAAAGTTTGGGAAAGTCCTTTTATTCCTCTCATTTAACTTTCAAAAGTTTCAATTCACTCACTTTCAGTCAATCAATCAAGCAATCAATCAAATCTATCTATTGGTTTATAACATTCCAAAATTTAGAATTTTGGGATGTTACAAACTACCACTTAAAATGAATCTCGTCCTCGAGATTCGGAGAGGCTAGCAAGAAATAGGTTAGGGTTTGGGGTCTTCTCAAAATCCATCGCCGTCTCCGGGGTCTCGGGTGCTACCACCCTTAGAAGCATTGTTACGGTTCCATCAAAACTCAAATACTCCATCCTTATTGTCGATAAAGGTTGTCGGTCTTCTCAGATATTAAGGATAATTCCTTCTCTGGCTCTTCCGGTAGTGGCATAACCTTTTCCTCAATTCCTTTGTCCTTTCTTCTTGGTAAGGTTATCCCGAAATTGGGTCTTCTTTTGACGGTCCGGGCGCCAATTCTAAACAAATATCGGTATCTCATGGTGGTCAACGATTTATGGTTTTCTCCTGCAGAAAACGGGTCTGGGTTGAACCTCACCGCATATCCTATGGTTGGCAACAACTGCCTTGTATAAGGGAAATACTTATGCCATTCTAAGGTTCAAACAAGGTTTTTGATCGTCGTCTCTCGACTATAGGTAAGTCACTCAGATTTACCATTCCATATAGCAAAGCTTAATAATAAGAGTAAGTCGGTATGGTGATCAATCCATCCCGCACTCCAAATCATTACCTTGTACATGGTTTAGCGAATCTCGCATTCTAACACTCGGTCATCCTCACAAGCATTGCAGAATTTCTCTTGTCGACGAACCAAGTTCGGAAAATCCATTGATTCTGCAAGCCAAACAAAACATCTATCGTTCCTTAACAACTCTCAGGTTTTGCGTAAACTCCTATAGAATCGTCGGTTGATACAAGTCGTAACTTCTTCCAGGGTTTTTTTCCTTCAGCAAGAGTGTGCTTGCTTCTTGGCAGATCCTGGGGCTTGTGGGTTATGGCCCATCTCATCACTTGCAATCCTTGAACACATCCTCGGGGCAACTGATCGTTATCCCAACATCCAACTCCCTGGCATACTTAAATCCATCCAATTGTACTGTCTCTTTTCCTTATATTGGCACCAAACTAAGACGTGCTTACTCAGACTCATCATGGAATTTACCTTGATCCATATTTCCAACATCATACCTCCTTTATATCCAATAGTAATTCATCTCTTCATCCTCGTGGAATATCCCACATACCAAGATTAAAAAAAAACTTATACTTATGAAATCCATACTCCACTTCGTGGAACCTCATTATCCTTTCCAGGGTCAAGCGTCCTTACAGGGGAATATTGGCCATCTCTGCATGGCACTTCCTCAACTGGGAAACGTGAAACACATCATGAACTCCTGACAGTCCTTCGGGTGACTCCAACTTGTTGGTAACTTCGCCCATACGCTCCAAAACTCGGTATGGTCCTACAAATCTCGGGGCTAACTTTCCCTTAACTCCAAATCGTTTAACTCCTCGTAGAGCTGGCACACAAAGATATGCTCATCTCCGATTTTATAGACTATCTCCTTGCGGTTTTGAGTCTGCATAACTCTTCTGCCTGGACTGAGCTACCTTCAGTCTATCTCGAAGCAACTTAACATTCTCTTCTCACTCCTTGATCACATTTGGTCCAAACAATCGACGGTCTCCAACTTCATCCCACATCAACGGTGTCCGCTCCTTCTCCCATACAAAGCTTCAAAAGGGGCCATCTTCAAACTGACTTGGTAACCTCTGTTGTATGAGAACTCAGCGTAAGGTAGATTATCATCACTACTAGATCCAAAATTTAGCGCACACGCTCTCAACATGTCCTCCAAAATCTGATTGACTCTCTTGATTTATCCATCTGTCTGCGGATGAAAGGCTGTACTGAACTCTAGCCTAGTATCCAAAGTCTGGTGCATCTGTTTCCAAAACTTTGAGGTAAACTTTGTTCCTCTATGATGGTCCTCGAAACTCCATGCAGACATACGATCCTTTCTCAAATATATATCTTGGCCAACTTCGCACTTGTATAGGTGGTTTTCTCTGGGATAAAGCGAGCCACTTTGATCAAGCAAATAAACTACTTCCCAGATAGAATCATATCCCAATCAGGTTCTGGGAAATCCGGTAATGAAATCCATGCCAAGCTTATCCTGCTTCCATTCAGGTATTAGCATAGGCTGTAGTACTCTGACTAGCTTCTGATGCTCTGCCTTCACTCTCGACATACGTCACCTACGACTACATACTCGCAATATCCTTCTTCATACCAGTCCACGAAACACTCCTTCAAATCCAAATACATCTTGGTGTTTCCGTGGCGAATCAAGTATGGTGAGTCATGAGCCTCTGAAGCATTAACTTCACGATCTCTGCATTATTGGGTATATGTACACGTCCTCAAACCATAAGGTGTCGTGCTCATCCTTACGAAAACCTTTGGCCTTTCCTTTACTCATCCTCTCTTTTACCTCAGCAATCTCTTTGTCATCCTTCCGAGCTTCACGGATCTTTCCCAAAGCAATGCATCGAACTTCCATTGCTGCAACAAAACCTTTGGGAACAATCTCCAATTGAAGTTCCCTGAAAATTTCTCGGCTAACTCCTTTGGTAATCCTCTGCTTATGAGGGTATTCATCCTTGTTTTCTTTATGGTTATATCCTATTTCTCCACAAGGCTTGCATGCACTTTCTCCATAGAGCTTGCATGCACAAGGTTTCTTCATATCCTTTCCATAAGGTTTCAACTTCTGGGTCACAAACCGAGACTTTAGCAAAGTCAACTTAAATTCTTCCCAAGTGGTTACTCTTTGCAATCCATTGATGGTTTGGTACATCCTCCACCAAATAGCAGCACCTCTTTCAAAGCCTTTGAAGAGCATCTTTGGGCCATATCCTTCGACTATAGGGTTGTTCTTCATGTGATTCTCCATGTTACGAATCCATTGGTCTGTCTCCAATTGACTCATCGGTCCATACAATAAAAGCTCATCTCCATTCATCCTCTATTGGGTCCATGGGTTTGGGGTGGGATAAGAGAGATCGAGAGGGATGCACACAATACAAACAATGGTTTTTGAAAAACAGATTTTATTGTGGCTGTCGGAAAATCATCAAACAAATGACAGCTCACAATCGTCGCATCTAACGTAGGTACGTAACAGGGGTTTGGTCTTCTAACGGTCAATAAATCTTCAAGGTCATCAAATCTTCCAATCTTGATCATGTCTCTGATGGCTCCTTCTGATCATGCTTGTCCTTCTCAAGTTCTTTTGCCAGATCATCTCTGTTGACGCGAAGTCTCTCGCGACGTCCTTCAATATTTCTTGAGTTACGTTCCAACTGCCGGTTTCAACATCCTTGACATGATCCATGATCCTTCTGTACTTCAGTTTTTGTCAAATCTCCGGTATCTCGATGTTTTTCTCCTTCATCTTGTCTACTTTCAGCTTCTGGGTCCTGAGTTCTTCACGAACTGATTCCTTATCAAATACTGCTTCCTGCAGATCCACCTTAAACTTCTTCATGTAATACTCCAGATCCTGGTGATACACCAGCTAAGGTTAAACTCCACGTTTGCAGATAGATGCTCCATCAGCTTTCTACCATCCAATCCTTCCATGCATCTGCATGCTTAACTCCGCACAGTGACAATAGCACAGTGCGGCGATAACATCATGGATAGCGTGTTTACGCTCTTGTCATTTTCATGAGCTATCATTCCATAGTTGATATCTCCTGCCTTAGGGTTTTCCTGACAAAGCTTTGAATTCTAATGCTCCATGTTCCAGTCTTTCTCCGATACACCTTGATCTCGGTTATTGATAACTTCCATAGTCTCTCCATTCCATAAGCGTAACCTTCCTAGGTCATAAAATCTGGGAATTCTTCAAAGCCTTCAAATTCTCCAAGTCTTCGGAGTCTTCAACAGTTGTAGTTTCCATTTACAGGGAAAAATCCTCTTCATTCCAAATGGTCTTAGTTGTCCGATATCTTGTCTCCTTGGAGTGGTCTCATCAGTCAAATCTTTGAGTGGTCAAAAGGGAAAAGGGGTATGGCCTCACTAAAAGGGAATATTTGAATAAACTCAGAAGAGAAGAGAGGTAAAAGATCTTTTTGAAAATGAAGTTGTAGAGAAAATCTTTCCTATGGGCTTGTCAGTTTCTAGGGTCACGTCCTACAATCAACATGTGCTCTGATACCATCTTGTAGCGACCCGACCGAATGGATCAAGTCTACGTGCTTTGGTGTCATCCTCGGATCGGTATCTTTGACACACGATTACTCGAAGGATTTATAACAGAGGTAAATCACATGTATAAAGTAACGTAAATACTATTACCTCGATCCAAATATATAGCGGAAGCTTAACAAGGTTGTGGATTCCCATCAACACCAACGGCAAAGTTGAGTATAGGAAATCGTAACCCTAACGTATCACTTACTCGTCGTCTGAAAATTCTGCAACATGAAAAGTTGCAGCCCGAAAACGGGTCAGCACATGGAATATGCTGGCAATGTAACACATAGAGAGTAATGAAAGAATAGGCTATACTACATGCATATATGGCTGGTGGAAAAGCTCTATGGTTATAAGGTTTTGCGAAAAAGCCAATTTTTCCCTACTGCAAAGGAATAAATTTATTTAACTATCATGGTGGTTGTTAAACATTGAGAATGGTTGACAAAGATCCTCAATCCCAATTAAAAGTACTCATTAAACCCAAACAAATTATATTAAGTAACGTTGATGAGATCAACGGGATATCCAGGTACTAGATACTCAAAATTGTCCATGACCGGGGACACGGCTAATCATGATTAGTTTATACACTCTGCAGAGGTTTGCGCACTTTTCCCCACAAGACTCGATCGCCTGCGCTTGGTTCTCGCACTACATGGTGTTTGAGAAGCGGATGACCGAGACATAGTCTTCGTAAGCGCTTAGCACCTTACATGTGGGTAGACCGTACCAACCTACATCCCCTACATCAGCTAGCCTACCCGTAAGAGTTCGCACAACTTAGTCAACTACGCCAGAGCCCATAATTGGCTTGTGGCTGCACACGGAAGTTTCTAGTTTGAATAATCTTATGATCCCTTAGAGCACGGGTGGCGGTCAGAAGAAATACAGGCAAGTCTGATAGAAACCAGGTGCCTCAATCCACCCAGATGTGTGTTTAAGTTGCCACCTTAGATAAACCATTAATTAACAATCTCACATCTGTCATGGATATTCACTCACCCAATCCACGTCTACTAGCATAGCATGGCATAATCAAGCAAACGTAGAAGTAACTCCCAAGGTTTCATAAGTAAAACAGGTAATAGGTACTACCTCCATCTACTTCCCATCCCACAATTTGATTAGATCCTAATCATGCAAGTGTTTGAGGGTTGATCTAATGCATAAAACTGGGTAGTAGAAAAGGTATGATCAAAGTGTTACTTGCCTTGGCGATGATCCATGAGACCTAGAGATTCAAGTAAATGAGCGCACTCCGGGTGATCTAACACAGACAAACAACAAGCATACAATAAGCACTCATCTAATGCACGGGGAAATCTCGAATAAAAGATCTAACCAGATAGTTCAACTTAAGAACCCTGGTTGCAAAAGAATCGAATCAAATAAAGCGTCGAAAGTCGGAACTCGAGAGAGAACGACTCGGTTTAGCAATCTGAAATTAGGTCAAAATCTCACAGTAGCAAAACTCTGTGAAAATAGGTTAGTCGAACGGCGGTTTCGTTCTGAAACTCCAGCGCTTGAATCACCTGATTCGATAAACGAGCAAGAAATAAAACAGATTTGAAAATCGGATCGTAAATCGAATCTGAAAAATAATGGATTAAATCCGATTTAAGCGAAAAACCATTTAAGCGAACTAAATAACGGACGTTCGTTAACAGAACTAATCCAACGAACACGTTCATTGAAACGAACGGTTCGGTGAACGTTCGTTAATTAAGAAAACCGAAAAAAAATAAAACCAATCTAGGTTTTTTTTTAAAAACCGAGCATCTTTTTTTTTTAAACAAAACCGGGTCGGTTTATTAGGGGAAACCGGATCGGGCGGCGGGGCGGCTACCTCCGGTGGCTCTCCGTGAGGCTCGTGAGGTCGGGAGGGGTCGGCGAGGCTCCGGGCGTGGTGGCGGCGAGGTGCTCGGCGACGACGGAGGCCACAAGGCCCCTGGGCGGGCAAGGCGTCGGATCGAGGGGCGCGGTGAGGCGGCGGCGGCGGTGAGAGAAAGGGCGACGGCGGGGCGACGTGGAGGAGAGAGGGGGTGGCGGCGCTTAAATAGGGAGGGCGTCGGGTGGCTTGGGAGGTAGCCGGGCTGGTCGGGTCGGACTCGGGCGGCGGCGTCCGGCGGCGGCGGACTCACGGGCGGCCGAGCGAGGGAGGAGGAGGAGGTGGGCCGGACTGGCTGGGCCTGTTGGGCTGGGCCGGGCCTTGGCCCAGGGGAGGGGGCGGCGCGTTTTTTTTTAAATTAAAACTAAACGAATTAAATAAAATACCAAATGAACTCCAAATTAAATAAAACAAATTTTCCCCGACTCCTAAAAATGAGTTGAACAAAATGAACTTTAAAAACGGCAAACATGCATATATTTTTAAAATGCTCATTTTTGCCTAAGCAAAATAAATCTTCCAAAACCAAATTTGATTTATTTATAAAATCTTCGTTTTTCCTAAATGTTGGGAAAGTCATATTATTCCCTCTCTTGAGATTTTTATTAGGAAAAACTTTATGAAGATAATTAAATAAATCAAATGATCCTATTTCAAAATTTGAGAAATCCCAAATATGAAAATTATGAAACTTCCAACTCATATTTCATATGTTTTGAAGAAGTCATTTTATCTTCGCTCGTGAAAATCATCGAGTTGCATAAAGTTTCAGAAGTGGAAATGTTTTCCAAATGAAATTCAAATATTTTCAACACCCTTGTCATTTAAATAAATGGAAGAAGTCATGTTATCTTCTCTCCGTGGTTTTGTGATGAAAAGAATTTGAATTCGAAGATCATAAAAATGAAAGTTTGGGAAAGTCCTTTTATTCCCTCTCATTTAACTTTCAAAAAGTTTCGAATTCACTCACTTTCAGTCAATCAATCAAGCAATCAATCAAATCTATCTATTGGTTTATAACATTCCAAAATTTAGAATTTTGGGATGTTACAACCTTTTGCTGGAGTGCAGGTCCTGTGTGGTGCGGCTAGTGGTGTGACCAGTGAAGTATGGGTACAGTCTGCTGGAGTTGGTCCTATATTTTGTGTCACTAGTTGTACAGCCAATATAAGTGGGGTGCTGTCTGATTTCTCTGGCACAACCACATTTTTCAAGGACTTTGTTGGTGCTCCTTCAGGTTCGGCAATCACCCTCTTCCTTTTTGATGTTTGATGCACAAGAACAACATTTGAGTGGAAAAACATGGTATGATGATAGATGGGATATGTATTGATAACGAATGGGCATGGCATCTCGACATATATGATGAGTAAACTAAGCAGATGGCGGTGCAACAAAGTAGAAGAAATGCAAGACAACATATGCAAGATACGCGCAATCAATAAAACCTTGCCAAATTAGAACATGCACCTTGATGGGTGAACAGGACAGGCCATCTGCCTTTGACTCCTTGAGGTTAGAATAGTCATTAGGATCATATTCTGAACAAGAATCAACAGGTGGTGAGTGTATGAGTTTCATTGCATCCGGAATGGCACTCAATGCCTTGGTGCCAATTTTGTAATTCATTGTGGTGTTTAGCTTCAAGAGTGGACTGCTGCTAGTGCGACACAAAGCAGCTACACAGATCATAGTGTAGATATAGCGGGAAAACCATAAGCATTCGAGTAAAATCAAGAAAGTGGAACTTCTTGGAATATATGTGCTAGTATTGCCGGTACGGCTAGAAAGGCTTCTGATACCAGCTCTCTTCAACTGAAGGTGCGGTTCTGTTAATATCAGTGTAACTCTCAAAGGCGACACATCTCCCCGCATTTCCTTGCTATTCTTATAGGATTCAAGTGGGCAGGCCACTACCAATCCTATTCCCATGTTTACAAAATCCTACGAATCAAAGAGGCCAGACGAGTTCAAAGTGTCCATACCAACCGACCGTATAGACCTCTACACCGCAAATGTCCTGCTCATATTCACTACAAGGAGCATCTTGTACTACTATCATACTCCCTCCATTCCAAAATATAAGTCTTGGTAGAGATTCCCACTATGGATCACATCTGAGATGTATCCAGATACATTTTAGAGTGTAGATTCACTCATTGTGCTCCATATGTAGCCCATGGTGGAATCTATACAAAGACTTGTATTTAGGAACGGAGAGACTACTTATTAAAGAAGAACGGAAGAGGAACATGCTAAAGAAGAGCAAGCAGATTTTGGATAATAAAATGTTCGTTATAAAGTGCCCACACATGACGAACCAGAGCGCGTTAAGAAAGCAACTCCCTGCTGTCTCTCTATATGTGGTGCACGTGCTTTTTCGAAAGTAAAGTAGGCACATTAGCTGACCAATTAAATGTTATCTGTTTTAGTAATATCAGCATCATATGAGATTCGTGCTTGAGCAACAAGTTTGGAATTATGAGTGGCACGTTGTTTAGCTTGATGGATTCGGGGAGCAGCGCTAGCGGTACAATGATGGTACTGAATATAAAGGCATGTACGCATTTGGGTCGATCGACCATTTCAGCGATTGGATGAAGATCCTACGTCTCCTAACCCTTCTTCAGCCTCGTCTCTGATTCTTCCCATACAGAACACCGCACGGGCCACCGGCCGGACCATCGCCCCCCACCACATGTGTTCCTCGGCCACCCCCACCCGCGTCGAGTTTTCTTCGTTCGGCGAGGCCCCACCACCACCCCCCACACAACCAAAGTCCCCACCCGAGCCCCTTCGTTCGCACCGGCGAACTCCGGTGAGCTCCGAAAAATCGGTGACCCAATTTCAAATTTAGTCTCATCGTGATTTAACTAGTGTGGAATATAAAAGGGGAAAACCATAAGCGTTGGGAGTATAGTGTTGAGCGTGCCATGGCGGATCTGAAGGTGCAAACCGGACAAAGGCAACTTCGCAACCAATGTTTTCTCTCAACTAGCAAGTAAGTGATGGACAAGAAATCAGAGTAAAGCAGTGGCGATCTATTTTCTTGTTGCGATAAATAAGTTAAGCAGGTACGAAAGAGTATCGCCTCTGGTGCGGCACCGTGTATGCATCTGCTGAGAATTTGACAGTCGGCTGCGTGGAAGCAGATCTAGGAGGGTAGACGGTGCTGGCTGGGCGCGGTGGACGAGACGGTCGTAGGAGCGGCGCCGACAAGGTGGACGACAGCGGGGATGAAGTGAGAGGACGGGATGCAAAGATCCCGGTCCGAAGCCGTGGATGAGAGAGGTCGATCTCTTGGAATGGACGGCGGCGTCGGGGTATCAGCTCCGACATGGTGGAGGAGGACGGCGGTGGATGGGGTGGCGGACGGAGGAGGCTGGGGTGGAGAGGGTGTTTTGGCGCCTGGAGTACGAATGGGAAATGGAGGTGGAGAGGAAGGGGGAACCATGTCTTCAGGGCGCGCTTGTCTCAAAATGCGAGGAAATTTACAAACTTAGCCCCCGTTTCAAATTTCCTACATCACAACAATATTAGTCGGTTGGGGATAGGACGGTAATCTTGTATACACCGAATATTTGCCGACGAGAGTTTGTTTTTGGCGCCCACCGTGTATGAATCGGGGGGAGTCTATTTCGGCCGAGGACACACTGTGTTTTGGCGCCCACCATGTATGAATCCGGGTGAGAGGCGGTTATGTCATGTTTGAGTGAAATTACAAACCTACCCCTATCAAAACCTATAGAAATCGAGCAGATAGGCTTTGCATGGCAGGGATAGGCAGTAGTAATTTCCATCTCGCAGATTTTGGTTTCGGGTGGTTAGTGCGACTTCCCCGCTTCGTTCAAATTTTGCAGAGTGCACGTTTACCGTGCCAACTCAATTCGAATCCCGTTTGTATTCTATTTTTTCGGGCGGGATCCATTTTCGATTGGAATAAAATTATATATACATCATTTTTATATACTTTCAAAAGCACAGCAAAGAATTCTGCTCCTTTATATGTATAATATGCTTTACAAATACAATGATCTCAAAATCATAAGGTTGAATTCAGAAAATTAAACCAAATTATGTTCTACTAAAATGTATGGATCAGTAATATCTACATATTAAATAACATAGATGCGTGTGAATTCATATGAGTATGCATGTTTGATAGATCAATTTTGGTTCGTGTATGGATTACATGTATCATCATCTCGAATTCAAATATTTGAATCCCTTTTATGTTCACTCCTTTCATTCCCATCTCTCTCTTTTCTCCAGCTCACCCGCACGCTCACTTCATGTTTCTCCTATCCTCGCAAACATGGTATATCGACGTCTCCCTTGAGAAGTGTCACACTCTCCCTATCATTATACATTACACGGTTTTCATTATCTCTCACGTCTCTACCGTTCTCTCGTATCACTAGGTACCTAAGCTTTCTTTTTCACCGCCACACACACAGTCTCCACTCGTCTTTCACTTTGTCTTTCTCTCAATAGGATTCCCTCACACACCCTATATGTCTCTAGATATGAATCATACCACTAAATTACTATCTCTCTCTCTCCTGTAGACACAACATTTGTTGCGGTCTCCTTTTCGTCTCCATCCCAGACTGACATAATTCATTTGTTTACCGATCAGACAAACTCCCCCCTCTCTCTCTCTCACACACACACAACTCCTGCTTCCACTACCCTTCTCGACTACCGTCTCTCTCTCTCTCTCACACACAACTCTCGCTTTCGCACCACGACTCGTATTTCTCTCACAAACATTTACCAACTAGCCTCTAGATAGGTTTATACACCCACGCACTCGTGGTTCCACTCTCGCATACATGTCTCTCTCCCGCTCCTTGTATCTATGTAGATTTTTCTTCCCTTCTTGAGACACGCCCTCTCGATCATGCACACACACACTATCGCCTCATTTTAAGCTGATACCTCTCGCACACACACTCTTTGTGTCTTTGTCACACATGCACTCCATCCTCCCCCTCTCTCCCTCTCTCTCACACACACATGGGCTTTTTGCTACAACTAGCAAGATGCCCATGCGTTGCACGGAACATGAAGATGCATTTGTATGAGTTGTTCATCTTGTGGGAGAAAAGGATGAACAAGGGAAGGCCTTATTTGCAAGTGTGGAGAGGGGGTGTGGTATCTTTACAAAATTGCCATAGTTTCCTTCATATCCGTCAAATATAGATCGGACGTTTATATTGCAGGATGGCAGGCACACGATCATCACCGACTATGCTTTTTATAAGAGTAGGGATAAAAAAACAGAGTTGGTGATGATGGTGGGCCAGCCATCCTGCAATATAGGCCGTCCGATTTATATCTGACGGATAGGAACGAAACTATGGCAATTTACCCGCACTCCTCTCCACATTTGCAGATAAGGCCTTCCCTCGTTCATCCTTTTCTCCCACAAGATCTTGATGTTCCGTGCAACGCACGGGCATCTTGCTAGTAAGAGTAGAAATTAGACAAATACCGCTTCTCGAATGTTGAAACCAACAACATTCCTCCCTTATCTCATCAAAACCGCCAAAGGAATATATTTTGAGTGAAACATAACACTTTTCAGTGATATACGTATTTAAAAACTAGACTTTTTTCTATCAAATCGGTGAATACGTATTAATCTACTCTGATCGTGTGGCAACGCATTGGCACATTGTAGTAGTTATTATTTTTTTTTGGACACCAGACAAACGATGGAGTACATATACGAAGAGAAGAGGCGCATGCACGCAGTCGGTCTCTCACTGTCTCGCACACATGAATGTTATGTAAAAGCAACGTTAACAAATAAACCCTAAAACCCTAGGTGCACGATTGCTGCATTCGCGGGTACCGGGTACGTGGTGGAGCGCACCTTTGTAGGAATAGTCAGCTCGCATGATAATTTGATCCATAGGAGTTGATGGTCGGGACCACAGGTGAATGACTTGGAGGCGGTGGCTCGCCAGTTGCCACAGATCGAGTAGCCATGTTTAAAATATCATTTTTAGCAGGGTTAAGAGTTCCGATTTTCAATGGCGCGTTATAAGTACTAAGTAGTTTTTAGAACGATTGGTATGGAGCGAAAATGGAGTTCATAGTACTACATACCTCCTTGGCGTATGGTTGTATGGGTTTATGTTGCGAGTTGTTGAACCTGGTAGTTCTAGGGAAAATACTATGTTTAGATTTAGATGTTGGTTTTCAATAATGAAAATCGGAAGGGGGAAACCCTTCTTTGATTAAAAAACTACTACCTCCGTTCTCGTTTACTAGTGCCCATTGTTTTTTGGGTCAAAGTTTGTCCACGAATTTTACTTGTAAAATGTGAATGGAAAATAAGATTTTGTTATACGCAAACAAAAAAGGAATGGAGGGAGTGATTGATCTGACACGGACGCGACCTCTCATAGCGCATGCATTGAACCGGCGCGCCAGCCAAGAGGGCCCCACTCGTTGCAGGCTCGGCTGAACACGCCTCCTCGCCGCATGCAACCGGCTTCAGACTGCCCCGCCTGTCTTCATCGGATCCACGCGTGTGCCGGAAACACGTCCTTCCTCGAGCCGGCCGGCATTTTAGAACACAAAAAGTGACCAAAATATAATTAACTACGCATGGTCTTAACTTGTTGTGCTTGCACTGGTAGCAGGAACTAGAGGTTTTTCTTTATTCATAACTCTCCTCAATTTTTTTGGCTTTGAAGTGAATCAAGGTTGTGGAACTTATTGATGAATGTGGAGATATCTGTGAACATGAGTTTGATGTGGAAGTTGAACTTGGAATGTTGGGCTTATGGCGTGAACTATACCATGTCCAATGCTTAAATGCATTATTGTTTGGAAAGTAATTGCTGTTATTACATGACCCAAAAAAATATTTTGTGCCACACCAAGTAGATGCACGGACATCACAACAGGCATCTTGTTGGATAAACATTTGAACCTAGCTACTAAGAAGGAAATTTTGTATTGACAACAGTTTTAGATAGCAGGAGACGCCTAGCCTGCTCTGCCTCTGCTAGCTTATTTCTGGCTTCTTCCATCTCTTCTTTGGCATGGGTGAAGAGAGCATCTGATTGCTCTTTTCGCTTCTTCAGGAACTCAGCTACCTTCTCAAGGGCTGCTGCACGCTTTCTTTCAGCCTTTAATAGAGCCATGAGGACACGAACAGCTGACGACTCCACCTGGCTTGTGTGTAATCCAGCATCATCTCGGAATTTGCACCTTGTGTCTAATCCAGCATCATTAGGGAACTGGCACCTTGTGTGTAATCCAGCCTCATTAGGAAAACATGATCTCGAGGTTGACCATACTTCCCTCCTCGCAGGAACTGCATCCTGACATGAAGTTACTTCTTTTTTAGATAATTACTCAGAGCAACCCAGATCCATTTAGTAGAAGCCAGATAAACAGAACTGGGAGAAGTGAATTCAAAAGGAAAAAAAATATAAAAACAGATGGCACATCCCTAGCTTCTGGTGATGCCTATTGTTTGCATCTTTCTTGCATCATGTTTAACTTTCATGGAAATTTGAAATGGGGATGTTCAAACCCTAGCATCAAAAGGAATTCAAATAGGTTCAACCAAAATATTTTTCAATGATTTCAAAATGCCCTTTAAAAATGTTCATCATTTACGGATCAAGGTGGAAGCATCTACCAAAAATGGTTCACATTTTTGCAGGACATATTTGGACTTTGAATTAATCCAAACATATTTGAATTGGAGCTATTTAAATGCTATATATATTTTAGATGGTCCAAAAATGTTGCAAATTGTTAAGGGTCACTGGAATAATTCAGAAAGAACCCATAATTATTTCCAGGATTTTATGAAATGGTTTAGCATTATTACTAAACCAGAACAGAAAAACAGAAAATAGAAAAAGAAAACAGGAAAGAATTAGAGAGAGAGAGAGAGAGAGAGAGAGAGAGAAAAGCCAACCTGGGCCACTTACAGGCGGCCCAGAGGCCCACTGGCCCAGCCTGCCGATGACCTCTAACCTCGCGTCGAGAGGGATGCACAGCGTGGCCGCCGCCCATGGCCCAGCAGCGCCTCGCCAGCTCCTGCTTGCCGCCGGTGGCCTGGATGCCTCCACGAGTGCCATGCAGACCCCCTCGACCCTCTCCCATTCTCCCCGTGTCTCTCCCCTCCCCTCTGCTCTCTCTCTCTCTCTCACGGCCGCCCGAACGAGCTCGTCCCCGCCGACACTGTTTACCACGGCCATAGCCACCCCCTTGCTCACCTGACATGTCCAAGAGCTTTGGGACGTCTTCCTCATCCTCCCCACCGAGCCATGGAATGACAGACGCGCCACAACATCGCCAGCATCGCCGTTTCCATCGCCGGCCACCGTGGATCCTCGCCGTTGATTCGGGAGCTACCGGGCGTCCCTGACCCCGACCTCGCGCTCGTTGGACTCGTTGTGAGCCTCCGCAACGAATCCCTCTCTCTCCGTTGCCGATTTCATCCTCTAACCGCGGCCTCCGTTGAGCCCGAGAGCTCACCGCCGACGAGTTAGCCATCGCCGCAGCTAGCAACCTCGGATGACCAAACCGAGCACGTAGTTGTGCTCAGCGTGCTCCCAGGAGGCCATAGCACTGCTCACCTCGCTGTCTCGTACACCGTAGCATCACATAGGTCGAGCCCGAGCTCCGGCCGCCGCCGAGGTCGACGCCGTGCCCAACTCTGTCCACCTCACACCCTCCCCCTGCCACAGTTGGATGCGCACGAGCCCCAGCTCCTCGTAGGTGGGCGCGGCCATCGATTTGGTCGCTGGAGCCGCCGTCCCGATCATCACCGCCACGTATGTGTGCTCGCAGGCGTTGAACTACGGTGGGATGATGTGTCCCGTCATTAGCAGCTAACAGCCCCGTTAATTAACCCCCAGGGTCAATGACAGTGGGCCCCAGCCCTTCTAATTACTTTAGTTAGGATTTAACTAAACCCTGTTAGCCACTGTGTCATTGACATATGGGTCTGACTTGTCAGGTTTGACTTCAGTCAGCACTGTTGACTTGCTGACGCAAGCATGACGCAGTGCTCACGCAGTAATAGATTTTCTGGATTTAATTTAATTCAGGGAATTCCAGAAAATATCCAAAACTTCTAAAAATCATAGAAATTCAACACTCGACACCCAACACTCATAAGATAGATCATGGGCACCCAACACTCATAAGATAGATCATGGGCACCCAACACTCATAAGATAGATCATGGGCCGCTGCACGATCCATTTTTTTCGGCGAACTGCATTCGACACCCAACACTCATAAGATAGATCATGAGCACCCTGCCATCTTCTTCCTTCACTCCGTCGAACTTCTTTCACAAATCGGCTGACCCAAATTATTCTACTAGTACGAATGTATTAACTACAGTAGGAACACGGAGATACGAGTAGTAGTACCAATTGCAAGAAGAACAGTAGTAAGACATAGTACTAGTACTACTATACGTACTAAAGAGTTCAAATAATGAGAAAGAACATAAACATAGTTCTACTGGGGCCTCAAAGACAACACACCCTTGAAAATAAACTAAGCAACTAGTGCGCTTGACAACTGCGATAGTACCCGGCATGAGCGACGGCACTGCCACCTACTCGGAGTCCGAATCCACGTCCTTGACTTCGTCCTCGTCCCTCTTCCTCTTCCTCTTCGCCGATGCTTCTTTGCTTGAACCGGACACTGGGCTCTACTTCTTCATCCAACCCTTGTAGATTTTTAAACAAAGGTAGGCATCCATTGCTGCGTACAGGATGTGATCTTCATCTAATGTCTTCAACTCCCATGCATGATGAAACTCGTGGTGAGGTTTCTTCAGTTTAGCATACGAACGATCAATCATGGTTGCTGCCAGGGTCAGCATTCAAGGCTGAGAGGAGGACACCAGGCTTGCCTTCTGGAGATCGAAGGGCTGGCCTACAACGAGGCCTATTCGACCCAGGATTTATTTGTCGTTCCTAAAGTCTACAATAACGAATTTGATTTGGCCACCCTTGAGGAACTTCTTAAATTCCTCGCACTCAACGTCAGCATGGCATATGTGGTAGACCAAGCATAAGTTATGCACGCAAACCTGAATCACGGCGGGCTTCTGCTTCTCTGCCTCCTTTAGTTTCTTCTCGCTACCCAGGACTGTGTTGTACTAAGCATCTAGCCCAGCGACCTACTCATCATTTGAGTCTTCGAACATGCGTTTGAAGTGAGCAAGGCATTCTTTCACCGTTGTGGAAGAACGGATGTAGATGACGTCGAACTCATCGCCAGTGATGGTTCTAACGTTGTACTCACCGCCGATCCTGGAGATTTGGGACGCCATGGATTTGGGAGGAGGGTTAGGATTAGTGGAACTGCCGTAATGTGAAAGGACGGGATGACTGGGAGCGAACTGTTGTAAGGTACTGTACTAGTAGAAGACGGGGACGAGTAGGGTGTGCAAACGGCGTGGGCTTGCTGGCTTGCCTGGTGGATAAATGGCTGCAAGCCCCCAAAGAGTTCTCGAGAACTATGCGGGACCCACTAGATGTCATGTCTACTAGACCCATATCGTAGGCCTGACAGTATAGCTTCTGCCTGTTCGCACGCCATGCCGACGCGTGGGTAACTTCACTTAATTCCGTCAACCGTTGCGCCGCCCACGACCTGCACCTCCCTCGTGCGGTCGCGCCCTTTGAGACTTCGGCCGGCTATAAATGAGCAATTTTTTTGCCTACTCCGCATGCATGATACTCCCTCTGGTCCTTTTTACTTCCACCAACCGTTTGCAAAGTGTTTGACCAAATTTATACTAAAAATATCAATATCTACAATACTGATTATAATGAGTATAAGAACAACTATTAGATGAGTTAAAGATTTTAATCCTGAACTAAGCGAGAGGGAGGGAGGGAGGGAAAGGACGAGAAGCTTCGAGCAAGTGGGGAGGATCTTTTGCGGGGATAGCAAGAGAAAAATGTGTTTTTTAGTGTCCCGAGAAGAACTACTCCCTCCGTCTAGGTGTGTAAGTCACATTACGAAAACCAAATAATCTCAAAACACTTAGGCACCGTACATTAACTCCCTCCTCGTTTCTTGTTTTGTGACATATCAACCAATAAGAGATGTGGGCCGTGCAAGCTTTCAGTGACTTGAGACTGCCAAACATGACATGCCGTGGTTAGTTCATTGCATGCAATGCTATTAATTAGCAAAAATACATTAAGTTTTCTCGTTTTCCTCTCCGTCTTGGTCGCGGTGCAAAACGTAAGATGACTTACACACCTAGATGGAGGGAGTAACCCAAATAAGCACCTCTTGGGTGGGTTAGAACTTTTTTGGGTTAGTTGAGTTCAAACTAACCCAAACTAACTCTAACACATGGATCCAAACAGGGCCAAGGTTAGTTATTAGAGTACTACTACCTCCCTTCTAATTTAAAGGGCTCGATTCAAAAATTTCACCTACTCTTAGCAAGATAGAGGCGGTGGAATAGTTTTTGTAGTTCTTCACAAAAAATGTGTTTATCAATGCATGCATGAACACTAGTTACTCTAACCCCCCTCTCTTCTTTAATTATTTGCCACATCAGCATGTTTGCTATTCCCGTGTGCATGATACCAGCTAAGATAACACCATTATGGCCAACCTTAATCATAGCATGCAATAATTTAGTGCACCTTGAAATATGAACATGTGTGGGCGTGTATGTTTTAATGACTTGAGACTATACCTAGCCCGGCATGCAAGATGAGACTTATTATGCGCCATTCCCCATACCTGCACGAAGCCCGTTCATCTCCAAATCTTTTCCTCTCCATGTGTGGAACCAATATGCCTGCCAGACTCTCCTTCTCCCTCCGGCGGTCCCACCACTCGACCCCGTGTGGAAAAAATCTGCATGCATGACTCTCCCCCCCCCCCCCGCGCTCGTCCAATCCATTGTGACCAGCAATATTTCCACCCCTTCCCTCCCCCGTAAATTACTCCAACAAATATGCCCACGTAGCTGTTACTTAACTGCAGGTGCATTGGGTCACTGACATATGGGCCCAACAGGGGTCTGGCCCACATGTCAGTGACGCAACTGGACTTGCAGTTAAGTCAGTACAGCTTAGTCCATATCTTACGTAGGTGTGCCATTGCTCGCTATAAATACTGCGCCTCCCACGACATCACTATCTCCTTCCCCTCATGTTCACGTTCATCGCTATCTCCTCCTCCTCCCTCTCACGTCGACCACCATGGCATCGCCCCTCCCAAGCCCTAGGCGCCCCTCGCTGCACCGCGCGGACGGTCACGTGTCGCTGTTCCGTTCCTCGCCGCCACTAGTTGAGGAGGACGCGTCGCCTCGTAGCGATGCGTCGCCGTTCCGTTCCTCGCCGCCACTTGTCGAGGAGGACGCATCGGTGTTCCGCTCCTTGACACGACGCGTCGAGGTGGGCGCGTCGGTGTTCCCAATCTCGCCAGCACGCACGTCGGAGGATGCGTCGGCTCCCGCTACGAGGAGAACGCCGCGCCGCCCGCCGAGCCCCCCAGCCTTGAGGAGCTTTGGAAAGAAATGGATGTAGCCTTGTGGGAGGCTTTGCCTCCAGCAGAGCGTGCCAAAATAGAGGCGGAGTAGAAGGTCGAGGAAGAGAAGTGCACCACGGAACAAGCTGCCTGGCAGGCCTATGTCGCGTCCGAGAGAGTCAGGCAATTGGCTCTTGGCAGAAGGCTCATGCGAGGGCCGTGAGGGTGGCGGGGGACGCCCGTGCCGAAGCCCTGAGTGCAGTCGGGCCCAAGCGCCTCATCTACGCTTGGCGGTACGTGGACCGGGTGCACGCTTCTAGTGAGGAGGAGTACCTGTTGGCGCCGGATCACCACACCGGTGAGATCGCGCTCGCCCGCCGGCAAGCCGCCAATCAGCACCTCGCGAGTTGCAAGGCTGAGGAAGAGGCATTGTGTTTGTATTTGGGAAGCAACCGCGCACAGGGCACTCGTGGCGCTCATAAGTGCTCCAAATGAGCGTCGTGGCTTTTAGTAGGAGTATAATTTTTGTTTCATAAGGCGATCTCATTAGTTTTGGGATGCAAATGATAAATTCCGAACGTTCAGGAATTATTAGCCTCCTTAATTAAGAATGCAAAAGGGAAAGTTTGGAATCCTTGTGTATTCGTACGCATTTTGCAAGTACGTGCATGTAGCACAAACTTTACTACATACTATCACACTACACGTCTGTCTCTATATATGCTTGCAGACTGTGCTACTCCCTCCGTCCAGGTCAAATAAGTCATCTTTGGTTGTGCACCGTGA
Source organism: Aegilops bicornis (assembly GCA_021605145.1). Lineage (NCBI taxonomy): Eukaryota > Viridiplantae > Streptophyta > Magnoliopsida > Poales > Poaceae > Aegilops > Aegilops bicornis. Next base: position 192,932,960 of record CM038671.1, on the reverse strand, counting down.
CCAAGAAGGAGGGAAGACTTATACACCTAGCTGGAGGGAGTACTACTATTACTTATGTATGTGCAAATGCATGCTTTAACATTACGATGCGGTTTTTGTAAAAGTAGAAAAACAACACTAGTCAAGCTTGTGAAACGATTGAATGCAAAACAAATGCAAAAATTCTTGTTTGATTGTTTACTTTTAGCTTCCTTCGCTGTGGTTATTTCTCTGTCGTACTTTGTACGGAGTATCTCACTGGTCGGAAAGGCATGCAAATTCCCAAACCGCTTCCTACACCCTGTATCAAATTTTTTGCCTAACAAGTTGTGCCGTGCAATTGGAATTCCAACTTGAGTACTACTACTAGTAGGAGTACCAGGGGCTACTTCTTTTAGGCTTCTAGATTAGTAATCCCATAACTACTACCTCCGTCCTAGTTTATTGGTCCCCATTGTAATCTGTGTCAAATTTTGATCATAAATTTAACTAATGAAATGTTACTGCATGTCACATGCACTAACATATTATCAGTTAAATCTTTGGTCAAAATTTAGCACAATTTACAATGGTGAGGAATAAACCAGGACGGAGGTACTACTAGTAGTAGTTTAGGAGCCCAAATAAATGAGTGAGGCGCCTTAATGTTACTCTCCACACTACAAAACAAAGACACATCCGTGACATTTTGGGCTGAACGATTTTTTTTTCTGTCATACATATGACACTTCTATGATGATAATTGTGACAAAACCCAGTATCATCATAGATGTGGTGGGCTCCTACTTCTATGACAAAAAATCATGACATAAAATGGGCTTTTCGTCCTGGGCGGGCCGGAGACGCAGTTGCATGACATTCTTTGGGCCGTCCATGACGGCAAAAACCATGGTAGAAGCGAGGGGAAGGAAAATTTCGGGGAGTTCCCGGTTACAGTGGGATGTCGGAGGCCGAGCGATGCGCGTTTCTCTCGTATACGTACGTGCGTGTGTGCGAGGCGTTGGCTCTAACTGAACCCGAGTGAGGCGTTGGGCTCTAACTGAACCCCATCGATTGCACTGCAGGCTACGCGATACTGAACCCGAGCGATTGATCGATGGCTGTTAACTGAACCCGATCGAGCGATTCCTTCGCTACTGCTGCTAACTGAAGCCGATCGATGCTGCCTCTGGGATGAACAGTGAGCGTTGCAGGGGGGTTTGGATGAACAGTGAGCGGTGGCGTTGCCTCTGGATGAACAGGACCCCGTGGTGTGGTGGAGGGCTGGATGAACAGTAGATGGTGGAGGGGTGCCCGTGGAGGGGTGGTTGAACAAGACCCCGTGGTGTGGAGGGCTGGATGAGCGATGAGCGATGGAGGGGTGCCCGTGGTGGGGTGGTTGAACAGGACCCCGTGGTGTGGAGGGCTGGATGAATAGTAGACGGTGGAGGGGTGGTTGAACAGTAGCCGGTGGAGTAGCGCGCGGTGGAGGCTGGATGAACAGGAGCCCGTGGAGGCTGGAGGAGGTCGACGGTAGCCCGTGGAGGCTGGAGGAGGTCGACGGTGGACATGAACAGTATCCCGTGGAGTCCCGTTTTGCGGTACGCCACACCCCTCCCGATGAACATGACCCCCGTTTCGACCGTAGGAAGTCCGTTTCGTCCGTTTTGCGGTACACCACACCCCTCCCGATCAACATGACCCCCGTTTCAACCGTAGGAGGTCCGTTTCCTCCAATTTTCGGTACGCCACACCCCTCCCGATCAACCGGACCCCCGTTTCGACCGTAGGAGGTCTGTTTCCTCCGTTTTGCGATACGCCACACCCCTCCCGATCAACAGGACCCCGTTCCGAACGTAGGAGGTCCATTTCCTTCATTGTGCGGTACGCTAGGCCTCGTTTCCATCGCATGTTCCGTCCAAGCCGGTTGGCTCCCACGCGTTCCGTTGCCTCCTGATGAACATGACGCATTCCGTTGCCTTCCGATGAACACGACGCATTCCGTTGCCTCCCCATGAACACGACACACTCTGTTGCCTCCCCATGAACACGACACACTCTGTTGCCTCCCCATGAACACGACAACGACGCTATTTCTCCGTTCCGGCCCAGCCATGTACATGAGCCCTGGCCGTACGTATGCGCGAGTAGGCGTTCGAGACCCCGCCCGTATGTACACATATGTGGCCGTATTTTCTTTCTTGCACCCTGGCCGTTGTACGTACGTGTACATGCTATGTGCGCGCCTCTACTACGACACGTGCGCGCCTCTACAACGACCAGTATGTACGTACACGTTCGCGACCAGAATGACAACGCTACGTACGCTTCGACCAGGTGGGTCCCGACTGCCAGGCACTTCCTTGCCTGCGAAGATGTAGCTGGTGGGTCCCAGCAGTCAGGGGGGCGAATCTTTTTTTTCCCGGACGCACTTCCTTGCGTGCGAAGATGTAGCTGGTGGGTCCTAGCAGTCAGGGGGGTGAATCGTTTTGTTTTTTTTGGCCGGACGCACTTCCTTGCGTGCAAAGGTGTAGCTGGTGGGTGCCAGCAGTCGGGGGGAAACGTTTTTTTCGCGAAATACGGTGGCCCGTCCGGTGGGTCCCATTGCCGGTGGAGGAATAATTATTTTGCGCGTAATAAGGCGGCACTTCCTTGCTGCGGCCATGGACCCAGCTGTCAGCGTCTCCACGCACAGTACTCTTCCGATGGAAGTCGGTCGTTGACCACATTGACCACGGCGGTGGACGACGGCGAGGCCTAGGAAGGGGACGACACGGAGACAGGGAAGACTCGGCAGTTGTTTCCCACGCGGAGGGGAGTACAACTGTACGAGGGTTTACTGGTTCATCTGCCGTCGCTGGAGAATAACAGCAGGTGTGGGTGAGTAGAGGGATGGCTAAGCCAGCGATGGGAGTATGGTGGGGCGGTGAGGCCTGCGTGGCAGTCCCGCCGGAGCTTGTTTGAGCGGCTGGAGCAGGAAGAGCAGAGATTGAAGAAGCACGACGGCCGTTGGATGGACATCCAACAGTCACTGCTTGTGCGTCAACCTTTTTTTAGGAAAGCCTCAAATCTGTGGAAAACAGCATACAACCCATCTGCCATTATTTCTAATAATTTACAGCCCATTTTCTAATTCTTAAGGTTTTTTTTGGAGCCCACATTCTTTTTTCATTACAGCCCATATTATGGCCACGGTTAAAAAATTATACGAAATTTTGCTTATTTAGGTGCGGTCTGAACTGTTTTTAATCCCGAAATTTCGACTCACGTGCAAACTGATTTTAAAAATAAACGTATATCAATATAAAATCCAATAAATTCTCCACGCATAAAAATTAATGTAATTTAAAATCTAGAAATGAAAAAAAGATATTTGAAACTAATTGCCGAAATGATGTGTTTTAAAAATGTACAGCCAATTTCTCATTACTGATGGGCCATTTTCTCGGTCAGCCGAATGAAAGCTCTCCTCGTCTTGAAAGATTTGCAGCCCAACAGGCCTGACAAAGCGACTTACTTGGCAAATCACAAAAAAACTGGGCTGTGGCCGTGGACCCAGCTGTCAGCCTCTCCACCTACAGTACTCTTCCGATTGAAGTCGTTCCTTGACCACGTTGACCACGCCGCGCGGAAAGCACCACGACGGTGGACGACGGCGAGGCCTAGGAAGGGGACGACACGGAGCCGGGGAAGATGCGCAGTGGAAGCCGCGCGGAGAGGAGTACGAGGGTTCACTGGTTCGGCTGCGGTGTGAGGCTGCCGTCGTCGCAGGGCCTGGCCAGCGGTGGGAATAGTAGGGGGCGGTGAGACCTCTGCGGCAGCAGAGCCGGCCACGGGAGGCAGGAGCATGCGGCACGACCGTCGCTGCTTTGGGCGGCTGGAGCAAGAAGACCAGAGGTTGAAGAAGCACTACGTCCGTTGGATGGACATCGTACGGTCACTGGAGCTAGAATCGTTCATATTGACTAAGTTGACAAAGCCCTTCATCCCTGTCAACTTAGTAGGCCCACAAGTCATCCTCCCACCAAGGTGGGTCCCAGCTAGCCGGGGGAGTATTCATTTTTTTGTGCGTAATAAGGAGGCACTTCCGGTGGGTCCGAGCTGACAGCGGGGGGAACGTTTTTTTCATGAAATACGGTGGCCCGTCCGGTGGGTCCCAAAAGTCAGGGGGAAAATTTTTTTTCACAAAATACTGGTGGCCCGTCTGGTGGGTCTCCGCTGTCAGGTGGAGGAATAATTATTTTCCGCGTAATAAGGAGGCACTTCCTTGCGGCTGCCGTGGACCCATCGTCACCCTCTCCACGTGACAAGACTCTTCCGATGGAAGTCGGTCGTTGACCACATTGACCACGCCGCGCCGAGAGCACCACGGTGGTGGACGACGGTGAGGCCTGGGAAGGGGACGACGCGGAGCCGAGGAAGGCGCGGCAGTGGATGCCCACACGGAGAGGATTACGAGCGTTCACTAGTTCGGCTGCGGTGTGAGGTTGCCGTCGCCGTGGAATAACAGGGGGTGTGGGTGAGTGGAGGGATGGCCTGGCCAGTGGTGGGAGTAGTATGGGGGCGGTGAGGCCTCCGCGGTAGCACAGCCAGCCACGGGAGGAAGGAGCAGGCGGCACGACCGACGCTGCTTTGGGCGGCTGGAGCAAGAAGACCAGAGGTCGAAGAAGCATTATGGCAGTTGGATGGACATCGTACGATCACTGGAGTATTGACTAAGTTGACAAAGCCCTTTGGCCCCGTCAACTTAGTAGGCCCACAAGTCAGCGCAACAATATGGTGGGTCCCAGCTAGCAGGGGGTATTCATTTTTTGGGCGTAATAAAGAGGCACTTCCTTGCATGCGAAGATATAGCTGGTGGGTCCGACCTGTCAGCGGGGGGAACATTTTTTCGCGAAATACAGAGGCCCTTCCTGTGGGTCCTAGTTGTCAGGTGGAGGAATCATTATTTTGCGCCTAATAAGGAGGCATTTCCTTGCGTGCGGCCGTGGACCCAGCTGTCAGCCTCTCCATGTACAGTCCACTTCCGATGGATGCCATTAATTGACCACGTTGTCCAGGCCGCACCGAGAGCACCAAGGCAGTGGACGACGGCGAGGCCTAGGAAGGGAACGACACGGAGCCAGGGAATACTCGGCAGTTGTTTCCCACGTGGAGGAGTATGAGGGTTTACTGGTTCATCTGCCGTCGCCGGAGAATAACGGCATGTGTGGGTGAGTAGAGGGATGGCTAGGTCAGCGATGGGAGTACGGTGGGGCCGTGAGGCTCTTGTGGCAAAGCATAGCCCGTCATGGAGGAGGGAGCAGGCAGTCCCGCCGGCGCTTGTTTGAGCAGCTGGAGCATGAAGAGCAGAGATTGAAGAAGCACGACAGCCGTTGGATGGACATCCAGCAGTCACTGCTCTCGTGTGTTCACTAAGTTGACAGGGCGTTGCGTGTGCATCAACCTTTTTTTTATGAAAGCAGACGCGTCAACCTGTAGTAGGCGCACAAGTCAGCCTCAAATATGTGGAAAACAACATACAGCCCATCTGCCATTATTTATAATAATGTACAGCCCATTTGCCAATTCTTAAGAATGTTTTGGACCCCATCTTCTTTTTGTTAGCATTACACCCCATATTGAGGCCACGGCTAAAAAGTATACGAAATTTTGCATATTTCGGTGCGGTCAACTGTTTTTAATCCAGAAATATCGATTCACATTCAAACTATTTTGAAAAATAATTTATATAAATATAAAATCCAAATAATTGTCCACGCATAAAATCAATGCAATTTAAGATCTTGTAGTGAAAAAAATTGAAACTAATTCCCGGTTTGATGTGTTTTAAAAATGTACAACCCATTTCTGGGCAAACCGAATGAAACTCTCCTCGTCTTGAAACATTTGCAGCCAAATAGGGCCGATAAAAGCAAGTAGGCCTTGTTTGGGTATTTCTTTAAAAAAAGAACTGGCTAGCCATTTTCAAAGAAGAAAAACACAACTGGGCTCATGATGTGGTAAACATAAATAAAACCCTGGCTAGACAGGCCACAGCCCCCGCACAGCCCTGTTGTTACCCTGATCCGTCACTAAAACTAGTATAAATAACAACTGCTTGTTCCTCAAAAAAAAACTGCATGACTTGCTGGGTCCCTGGTGTCAGCCGCTCATAGTGTAGTTCTCTCGTTTATTGACTATGTTGAGAATGGCGTGAGCCCTAGATGTCCAACCATTAGGAGGAACCATATTTTTGGGCTTGTACTATAAAGGCACTTGCTTGCGTACTGCCATGACGCTGGTGGGTCCCTATTGTCATCCTCTCCACGTACAATCATCTCCTTGTTCCTCTCGGTTGTTGACGATGTTGACAATGCAAGAGGGCGGTGCACGGTGCACGGCAAGCGAACCAAGGCCGCAAGGCGGAGGACGACGGCGAGGCCTCGGACGAAACGAACAGGAGCCGTTGAACATGCGCCGGTCCAGTCGCAGGCGGAGGGGAGTATGAGGGTTGACTGGTTCGGGCGCGGGTGCGTGTTGGGGCTGACGTCGCCGGAGAATAACATGACGTGTGGGGGAATAGAGGGAGGGACTGGCCAACGTTGGAGGGTACATACGGTAGGGCGGAGGCGCAGCCAGCCATGGGAGGAGGGAGCAAAGGAGCCGATGGTGGTGGTTTGGTTTGGGCGGCTGGAGGAAGAAGAAGACAAGAGATAGAAGATACACGACAAATGTTGGATGTCAATCCAACGACTGGTAGGCAGAATTGTTTATTGACTGGCTAGTAAGTCGACACCACCTTGGATAGGCTATTTCCTCGCGGGTCCCAACTGAGTAATCCAAATCTGTCACGGTCATGCAGCCTTTCCTATGAAAATTTACATCCCATTTGATGTGCTAGTTCAAAATAAGTTTGTGGGTGCTGGTGGGGGCTAATCACTTGGCTTCTGTAATGCACAGTGAGCTTAAGCAGCCGGCAAGAGTGATGTTATTTTCCTTGGTTGGGATTTGTTACAACATTTCACTATAAATTAAACGAATGGCAAGCCATTTGCCTTGTTTCAAAGAAAATATGACAGTCACAGCCGAGTTGAAAAGGGGAGGAACATCTAACTCCAGCTTACAAACTGTACATAAAAGCACGAGGGTTAATTGTTCATCGAGGTTTACAAAAAACCCAGATTGAAAAGGGCAACAACATCTAACTCCAAAGACTGTTTTCGGTAGTCACACCAAATGGATCGGTCAGGTCCATAGAATGAACATCCTGGGTTGTAAAATTTACTGGATTATGAACACAATATGTTGTAAATAGAAGCCCGGCACGTTCAGAAGCTCTTTTGCCCACCTGAAACTCCTTTTTTTGCTCTTCGACATACCCATCCGTCAAAACCATGATGCTGATAAACTTAAGCCTGATGGACAATAGTAACCTCTTATTCAGCAGGAAGAATGTGACAAATGTTGTGTTTGCACGGTTAGCTACATATCATTCTAGCGTTATTGTCTTCAATCGAATCTCATGAGAAATGAGAAAAACCTGATGCTTACGAATCCACCGATTGGTTATAACTTTCTTACCCCGTCCTGTTGCCTAAATATACATGAAGATTGAAAACAGTTAAGGTCTAAAAGAAGATGTCGAAAGAGCAACAGTTGAACGGTTAATTCTAGTACACTATATGCGGGCTTCCAATGTGCGTGAAATTATCACCTTTATATAAAACTTCTCCAGACATGGAAAGCATTGCAGCAAGCCAATAATCTTGTTCAAATCAAAACTATTCATTTGGATATATAAGATCTTGACAGAATACAACACCATTGATAGGCCATCCATGGAGAAACTCTTCATTGAGCATAGAACATAATATTAGTACAAAATGTGTACTCCAAGATGATATATAAATTATGCGCAGAAATTTAAAATGCAGCTTATGGTTACAAGCGCAGATGATAATATAAAGTACCTGAAGAACTGTGGAGCCAAATTCCAGATTGAAATGAGCACACAGATCATGTATTACACCCAAGGTCTCTAGTTTAGGCACAGAGAGGACGGTTATTTGCAACGGTGAATAACTAGAATCAAGGATCAACCTTTGAAGTGAAGGGGCATCTTGGATGATGAGCTGCCTTCCGTCAAAAGAAATTCCAATTCGTACAAGGTTAGGCGACTTTATTTGGAGACAACCGATTCTAACTGTGAAAACAAGCACCAAGCACTCCAGCAGGCAACCGGAGTGGATGATGTTGTGCAATGAGGCCTCCGATATACGAACCCGCACAAGTGAAAGTTTCTTGAGAAATGGGAGTCGAAGGTTTAGTACCAGTTATGCGGTAGGTAGCATAAGCGCAAAGGTGGCGGTGTGGAGAGAGGAGGAAAACCATGAGATGGAGATCGGTCTTGATGGCACAAGTTCATGGCGTTCAAAGATGTGGTATGTGATTTCTAGGGAATAGTAGAACTCAAGCAGCTGTAGTTCTGTGAATTGAGGGATTTCAGCCAAAGGCGTCCACTGCGGTGGCATGGTATGCTTGCTCAGGTAGCATGACGGGATGAGAGGCTTTGAACGGAGCCCTGGTGGGAGGACATGATGGCTCTGGGGATTTCAAATCATTGAAGAGAGATAGCTGACGACAGTCGAGATTAAGGGGCACAACGCGCCATAGAGGGCGCCACCGAATTGAGAGGACTTGGGTGCGACAGCAATCCTTGGTGGGGAGAAGCGAGATGATCTCCCCAAGGACGGCGTCGGGGAGATCGCTGATGCAGTCCACCCGAGATTCTACGGGTTCCTGGGATCCGGTGGGGGCGGGGTCGCCGCTTCTTCCTGCACTTCCGGGTGCGGGATCTACAACAGGTGTCGCTGCTGGTGGGAGCCTCATCTTCTTGGCGCTGGGGTCAGCCGACTCCATTTTCCTCGAGGGCGTCACGTCGCGCTCACGGATTTGAGCAGAGTAACGAATGACCAGCCTAGTTGTAGTGCGAGCGAAGAAGAAGGGGAGTTGGGGGTTTTCAGAGAGGAGTGAGGAAGAAGGGGAGCTGGGGTTTTCTGTAGGAGTGAGGTGAGGAATTTGGGGGTACGAGTGGAGCGAGTTGACGTGAGGTGGGTGGGAGCGAGGAGGAAGAAGAGCACCCAGGTTTTTTTTTGGGGGGTGGGGACGGTGTCTTTGGGTGTGGGTAGCGCCTCATTCAAGATAATATATGGGCTTTTGAATTAATTTTACTATTTACTAGTGTGGATGGGCTGTTTTGTCTTGGGCCCAGAGAAACAATTACTACTAGTACAAAGGAGACACTCTACAGCTACCCGAATAACAATTACTACTAGTACAATTGGAGACACTCTACCGCTTGGCTCCTCCTAGGTCATTCAAAGCGTCTCCCTCTCTTTTGAATGCCGTTATACTTTTGTTCACCGACATGCGGGCCATGCAAAGGCGCGTGGCCCAATGCCATCCACCAAATTAGAAGGCAAGATGCAAAGTGAGAGTCACCCCGGTCATAGCGGCAGCGAGAACGAGCCGTCAGATCACAAAACCCCACCACCCCTTGATCTATGTTTGACGACGAAGCAACCATCATTTCACTCTTCGCTGAATCCCCTTCTCCCACACCTTCTTCATGAAAGGCAACACTCGCATCTGCCAATGTTCTTCTCTCCTAATGAAGGGAATGTAAGCGGATCCGTGATGTTGGTATATTTTCGCTCAGAGAAAAAAAGAACTTTTGTAAAGCAAAGAACCGATCCTCACTCTCTTTTTGTTTCATTGTCATTGCGATTGTGTTTTCCTTTCGGTGGTCTCCTAGTATTCGCTGGTTTCATGATGGACCAAGGAGAACCAGGCAAAGATCTGCCGATATTGGCGCAGACGCGGGAGGCTGATCCCCACGAGACAGAGAGCTCCAAGAAGATGGAGGCAACCAACGAGCTGATCCCAGATATGTTCATGGCCACTACAGAGATGGTCAACGACCCATTTGAGGTTACAGACCCCGTGTCACTGCAGGAGCAGTTTTCCGCCTTCAAGGATGTGCCCCCCCGAGCTGCCCAAGGTGATTTCCTTCTTTGCCGATCTCGATTGTGGTTTTTCATCTAAGTATGTGGTGATTTTTTTTAGAAAAGTAAGTATGTGGTGATTAATAATTCAAAATTTTATTAGCTTGGATCTATACATAGTGGTTTAAATAACTTGTGTTTCTTATACTGAAAAATAATTCAGAATTTATTCTTGTTTCAATTAGAGCCTCGATGCGCATAAGGATTGTGTGGTTGTACATGTCACTCGCTATGAGGCGGATGACCTGAATATACGCATTGGGAAAACAGAGTTCTTAGGCTGTTGGATCCTGGAAGCCATTTCCGGTTATACCAATGAAGAGTAGTATTCCAGCCTCACTGTTGTCAGGTGTGTTGTCCAGGGGTGTCTTCAAGCACAAGAAGTTCAAAGCTACTCCTTCGTTTGTGAGGCATCTGTTCTTGTCAAGCTTACGCAGGAAGATGACGTGGCATGCCTCCACAAACAAGTTTATCGATGGCAAGGCCACAAGGTTGTCTTCATGAAGGTTCACAGGATTGAGCTCTTTGTGGGGCGTCCTCGATGATGTTCATGGCAAGGTCCGTCTTGTGTCCAGCCCAAATTAGATTGAGGCATACAATAGTTGCCCCAGCTAGTGTTTAATAGTAGTTTGGATTGTGTCTAATTATCCAACCTTGCTCATATCGACCCTCCGGGGCTAGTACTCTGTTTGAATCCATCTATGGGAACTGCTGCTACTTTTGTGTGCCCGTGAATCATGCGAGAACCATCGTAATTGTTGCCGAAACAGATGCGTCCTCATTAGTTTTTTCATGAATATGGCATGGTAAGACATAAGTTGTCACGATTTATCATACGATCAGTGTGTGTTTTGATGAAATAGAGCACTCGTTCGAGAACCATGCGCCAACGTATACATAAGTACTTGTAAACACTGTTGGTGCTACCCCACTTGTAAGCAGTTGTGCAAAACACGGCGCATTGGCTCAGCTTGCTTCAACACTAGGCTATCGACCAGCTAACAATCAACAATCATTGCATCGACATATAAGCAACTATGTATCTTGTTACGATGGTTCATGCAGTTAATTGAGGCCACAATGTAATAAATTCCAAACGTTCACACGCTAGTTCAGCGCTCATGTGGAACACTCACATTAAACTCGTCTTCATAAAAAACTTGAAACACTACAAAAAAAGACACATCCGTGACATTTTGGGCCGAACGAATTTTTTCTGTCATACATATGACACTTCTATGACGATAATTGTGACAAAACCCGGTCTAATCATAGATGTGGTGGGCTCCTACTTCTATGACAAAAAATCATGACAGAAAATGGGCTTTTCGTCCTGGGCGGGCTGGAGACGCAGCTGCATGACATTCTTTGGGCAGTCCATGACGGAAAAAACCGTGGTAGAAGCGAGGGCGAGGAAAATTTTGGGGAGTTGCCGGTTATGGTGGGAGGTCGGGGGCCGAGCGATGTGTGTTTCTCTCGTACGTACGCTGCGTGTGTGTGCGGCGTTGGCTCTAATCGAACCCGAAGCGAGGCGTTGGGCTCTAATCGAACCCGGCGATTGCACTACAAAGCTACGCTATCGAACCCGAGCGATCGATCGATGTCTGTTAATCGAACTCGATGGAACGATTCTTCCGCTGCTGCTACTAATCAAGCCAATCGATTGGATGAACAAAGGAGCGCTATGGGGGTTGGATGAACAAGGAGCGGTGGCGTTGCCTCTGGATGAAAAGGACCCCGTGGTGTGGAGGGTTGGATGAACAGTAGAGCGATGGAGGGGTGGCCGTGGAGGGTGGTTGAACAGGACCCCGTGGTGTGGAGGGCTGGATGAGCGATGAGACGGTGGAGGGGTGCCCGTGGAGGGTGGTTGAGCGATGGCGGTGGAGTAGTGCGTGGTGGAGGCTGGATGAACACGAGCCCGTGGAGGCTGGTGGAGGTCGACGGTAGCCCGTGGAGGCTGGAGGAGGTCGACGGTGGAGATGAACAGTATCCCGTAGAGTCCCGTTTTGCGGTACGCCACACCCCTCCTGATGAACAGGACCCCCGACCCCCGTTTCGACCGTTTTGCGGTACACTACACCCCTCTCGATCAACAGGACCCCTGTTTCGACCGTAGGAGGTCTGTTTCCTCTGTTTTGTGATACGTCACACCCCTCCCGATCAACAGGACCCCCGTTTCGACCGTAGGAGGTCCGTTTCCTCCGTTTTGCGGTACGCCACACCCCTCCCGATCAAATGGACCCCGTTCCGAATGTAGGAGGTCCGTTTCCTCCGTTCTGCGATACGCCAGGCCTCGTTTCCATCGCCTGTTCCGTCCAAGCCCTCCCGATGCACACGACAACACATTCCGTTCCGACCCAGCCGGTTGGCTCCCACGTGTTTCATTGCCTCCCGATGAACACGACGCATTGCGTTGCCTCCCGATGAACACGAAGCATTCCGTTGCCTCCCCATGAACACGACGATGACGCTGTGTCTCCATTCCAACCCAGCCATGTACACGAGCCCTCGCCGTACGTATGCGCGAGTAGGCATTCGAGACCCCATCCGTATGTACACATACGTGGCCGTATTTTCTTTCTTGCACCACGGCGGCAGACGTGCGTGTACATGCTACGCGGCACGCCTCGACTACGACACGCGGCGCTTCTACATCCACCAAGATATATGTAATGCATTACGCACGCGCCGAATGACAACACCACGCACGCCCGACCAGGTGGGTCCCGACCGCCGTGCACTTCCTTGCTGCGAAGATGTAGCTGGTGGGTCCCAGCAATCGGGGCGAATCGCTTTTTTTTGCGGATGCACTTCCTTGCGTGCGAAGATGTAGCTGGTGGGTCCCAGGCGATCGGGCTTAATCGTTTTTTGCGGACGCACTTCCTTGCGTGCGACGGTGTAGCTGGTGGGTCCTAGCAGTCAGGGGGGAAACGTTTTTTCGTGAAGTACGGTGGCCCGTCCGGTGGGTCCCCGCTGTCAGGTGGACGAATAATTATTTTGCGCGTAATAAGGAGGCACTTCCTTGCTGCGGCCGTGGACCCGGCTGTCAGCCCCTCCACGCACAGTACTCTTCGGATGGAAGTCGTTCGTTGACCACATTGACCACGCCGCGCCGAGAGCACCACGGCAGTGGACGGTGGCGAGGCCTAAGAAGGGGACGACACGAAGGCAGGGAAGACTCGGCAGTTGTTTCCCACATGGAGGGGAGTACGACTATACGAGGGTTTACTGGTTCGTCTGCCGTCGCCGGAGAATAACAGCAGGTGTGGGTGAGTAGAGGGATGGCTAGGCCAGCGATGGGAGTACGGTGGGGCGGTGAGGCTCTTGGCAACCTGACCCTTGAGGGAGGAGGGAGCAGGCAGTCCCGCCGGCGCTTGTTTGAGCGGCTGGAGCAGGAAGATGAGAGATTGAAAAAGCACGACGGCCGTTGGATGGACATCCAACCATCACTGCTTGTGCGTCAACCTTTTTTTAGGAAAGCCTCAAATATGTGGAAAACAACATGCAACCCATCTGCCATTATTTCTAATAATTTACATCCCATTTGCTAATTCTTAAGGTTTTTATTGGAGCCCATTTTTGTTAGCATTACAACCCATATTGTGGCCAGCGGTGGGAATAATAGGGGGCGGTGAGACCTCTGCGGTAGCATAGCCGGCAACGGGAGGCAAGAGCATGCGACACGACCGGCACTGCTTTGGGCGGCTGGAGCAAGAAGACCAGAGGTTGAAGAAGCACTACGGCCGTTGGATGGACATCGTACGGTCACTTGGGCTAGAATCGTTCATATTGACTAAGTTGAGAAAGCCCTTCGCACTGGCCAACTTAGTAGGCCCATTAAGACAGCCTCCCACCAAGGTGGGTCCTAGCTAGCCGGGGAGTATTCATTTTTGTGCGTAATAAGGAGGCACTTCCGGTGGGTCCGAGTGACAATGGGGAACTTTTTTTTGCTAAATACGGTGGCCCGTCCGGTGGGTCCCAATGTGGGGAAACAATTTTTTTCGCAAAATACTGTTGGCCCGTCCAGTGGGTCCCCGCTGTCAGGTGGAGGAATAATTATTTTCCACATAATAAGGAGGCACTTCCTTGCGGCTGCCGTGGACCGAGCTGTTAGCCTCTCCACGTACAATACTCTTCCGGTTGAAGTCGGTCGTTGACCACATTGACCATGCCGCGCCGAGAGCACCATGGTGGTGGACGACGGCGAGGCCTAGGAAGGGGACGACGCGGAGCCGGGCCACGGGAGGCAGGAGCAGGCGGCACGACCGACGCTGCTTTCGGTGGCTGGAGCAAGAAGACCAGAGGTTGAAGAAGCACTATGGCCGTTGGATGGACATCATACGGTCACTGGAGTATTGACTAAGTTGACAAAGCCCTCCGTCCCGTCACAACTTAGTAGGCCCACAAGTCAGCCCAACAATATGGTGGGTCCCAGCTAGCAGTGGGGGTATTCATTTTTTGGGCGTAATAAGGAGGCACTTCCTTGTGTGCGAAGATATAGCTGGTGGGTCCGGCACTGTCGGGGGGAACGTTTTTTTCGCGAAATACAGAGGCCCTTCCTGTGGGTCCTAGCTGTCAGGTGGAGGAATTATTATTTTGCGCCTAATAAGGAGGCATTTCAGTTAATTCAGTAGCGGCCCCTATTCTTAATGATTGCTTTGAGATTTGTAATAATTTTGGCCATGTTAGTTTTGAGCATTGTGCGCGTGATTCGAATCGCGTGGCTCATGAGCTGGCTAGAAGGACTAGGGTTGATCCTCCGGGTGTGTACGGTGGGGTGGTGAGGCCTGCGATGGGAGTATGATGGGGCGGTGAGGCTGCTGGCATACAAGACCGCTTGGGAGGAGGGAGCAGCAGTCCCACGGTGCGTGTTTGTGCGGGGGGAGCCGGAAGAGCAGAGATTGAAGAAGCACCACGGCCGTGGGATGGACATCCAACAAGATATGTGCCATCTGTGGAAAGCCTCAAATCTGTGGAAAACAAAGATACAACCCATCTGCCATTATTTCAGATAGTTTACAACCCATTTGCTAATTCTTACGGGTTTTTTTGGAGCCCATATTCTTTTTGTTAGCATTACAGCCCATATTGTGGCCACGGTTAAAAAATTATATGAAATTTTGCATATGTCGGTGCGGTATGAACTATTTTTTAAACCCAAAATTTCGAGTCACAATCAGACTGATTTTAAAAATAAATGTATATCAATATAAAATCCAATAAATTGTCCATGCATAAAAATCAATGCAATTCAAAATATCAAAATGAAAAAAAGATATTTGAAACTAATTGCCAGTTTGATGTGTTTTAAAAATGTACAGCCCATTTCTCATTACTGATAGGCCATTTTCTCGGCCAGCCGAATGAAGCTCTCCTCGTCTTGAAAGATTTGCAGCCCAACAGGCATGATAAAGTGACTTACTTGACAAATCACAAAAAAATTGGGGTAGCCATTTTCAAAAAGAAAAAAACTACTGGGCTGGTCTGTGGTAAACATAAAAGAAAAGGCTGTCTAGACAGGCGAGAGTGTCCCGCACAGCCCAGTTGACACCCTGCTTCCGTCTCAAAAACAAATTAGATAAATGCCACTCCAATTATGGCGATTCATAAAAATGCCACTGCAATTTCCAAACTTTGAAAAATGCCATTGCAATTTTTGCAAACTTTGAAAAACGCCATACGCAGTTTGCAAACTTTGAAAACGCCACTCAGGACTTCAAAAATGCCACTAGAAATGGCATGAAATTGCATTTTCAAAGTTTGGAAATTGAAGTGGCATTTCTGAGGCATTTATCAAATTAACCCAAAACAAAAATAATTGGACCAGCTCTTTGGGTCCTGGTGTCACCGCTTCGTTGTGCAATTCTCTCGTTTATTGACTACGTTGACAATGGCATGGGACCCGGATGTCGAAATCCACTAGGAGGAGCCATTTTTTATTGGCTTGAAATAAGGAGGGACTTGCTTGCATCGCCATGACCTTGGCGGGTCCTCGTTGTCATCCTCTCCACGTACAATCATCTCCTGATTGTGTACGCGTCAACTTGCTAGGCCAACAAGTCAGCCTGTAAAACCGTGGAGGACAAATACAACCCATTTAAAAAAATAACAGCCCATTCCATACGTTCAAACGAAAAGTTCAACATTGAGAGCAAAGTAACAAGTCTGATCCACATATAGATTACTGAACTTCCACATTGACAACCATCATAGCCAAGTTAACTATCTACTCCCACTAGACAAGTACTAACTTACTCTTACCTAACTAGACAATGCCGGCGGTACACGCTAAACGCCGGCACTCGCCTCGGACTTGCTAGAGGTGCGTTAGGGCGCGTTGCTCGCGCGCGTTGGCCCTTTCCATGTCGGCGTGGTCCACCGAAGCTTCGGCTTCCAAGCGGGAAACCCACTTGACGAGCTGGTAGTAAAAATCGGCGTCGCGAACGCATGCGTGCCTGTCAGCCTCCAGGGCTATTTGCCAGACGCCGGCCTCCACGTAGTCGGCCCAGTTGCGGGCGCTCTACTCGCGACTCAGAGCATCGGTGCGCTGCTGCTCCATGTCCTTGCGGCGCAAACCGGCGATACGCTGCGCCTCCGCCAGGCGGTCGCGCTCCAACAACTCCTGCTCCTCCGCCATGCGGTCGCGCTCCAACAACTCCTCAATCTGCGCATTGCCATCTAAAGACAGATAGAATGCCTCCTCCCTCCGTCTGCCTTCCGGTGAAAAACCGAACACTAGTTCCGGCGGTGACCGCCTCCGGCGGTAACCGCCTCCGGCGTCGCCTACCGCGGACGAGCGGGGGCATGGCGGACGTGGAGAGCGACGTCGGGCCGGTCGGGGCTTATGAGGATATGGCGAGTTGGGTCACGGTGGCACTGGAGAAGGCCGGGAAACAATATTTATAGGGGGAAGGTAGCGCGACGGTCATCGGAATTCAATGCATAATGGCTTACCGCGCCAGCTTGCCGTGGAAAACTAGGGAAACCGAAACTATGATTGTGCCATCCCGTCCCGTCTGGGTCGCACGCCGGCATGGCGGTCAAACGAGTGCACTCAAATCATCTCCCTCCTTGTCAATAATGATTTCACGGATTTAAAAAGCCCGCAACAATTAAAGCGTATCTTTTTCGCATCAATTAGCTGCCTTAATTACGGCCGGCTGCATGCGAGCACTCAGAATCGCCGCATGAGCGATGCAGTAGCATGCAACAAGTCGCAGCCGAGGGCACGCATGCAACCACTTAAATCGCTGGAATTAATTAGGCTTAAACTTACGCATGCCGTTAATTATTGACATGCCTTGGTCTTGCTGCTTTGCTCACGGGACTAATAAACCGGACGGAGGAGTACCTTGGTTGGTGACAGGTTTGAATTAAGCCATGCAAACCGGAAAGGAGGTACTAGTACGTGCGTGATCCGCTATTTATTCGTGTAGGATCGAGTAGGTCGTTTCTTGAATTGAGCCCTGCAAATCTGAAAGGAAGTAGTATGTGCGTGATCCGCTATTTATCCGTGTAGGATCGATAGTGTAGCTTGTCAGTTTCTTCAGAGGTAGGCATTTTTATCCGTGTAGGATCGATAGTGTAGCTTGTCAGTTTCTTCAGAGGTAGGTGTCGGTGTCAAAACCGGCGGATCTCGGGTAGGGGGTCCCGAACTGTGCGCCTAGGCGGATGGTAACAGGAGACAAGGGACACGATGTTTTTACCCAGGTTCGGGCCCTCTCGATGGAGGTAATACCCTACTCCTGCTTGATTAATATTGATGATATGGATAGTACAAGAGTAGATCTACCACGAGATCGTAGAGGCTAAACCCTAAAAGGTAGCCTATGGTATGATTGTTGTTCGTCCTACGGACTAAAACCCTCCGGTTTATATAGACATCGGATAGGTTAGGGTTACACAGAGTCGGTTACAATGGTAGGAGATCTACATATCCGTATCGCCAAGCTTGCCTTCCACGCCAAGGAAAGTCCCATCCGGACACGGGACGAAGTCTTCAATCTTGTATCTTCATAGTCTTGGAGTCCCGCCAAACATGATAGTTCGGCTATCCGGACACCCCCTAGTCCAGGACTCCCTCAGTAGCCCCTGAACCAGGCTTCAATGACGACGAGTCCGGCGCGCATATTGTCTTCGGCATTGCAAGGCGGGTTCCTCCTCCGAATACTTCATAGAAGATTTGGAATACCAAGATAGTGTCCGCTCGCAAAACAAGTTCCACATACCACCGTAGGGAGAATAATTTTTGCACAGATCTGCTGACGTATTCCGTGGCGTGACATCACACCACGGCCAAGCCTTTATATGAATCGTTCTTTTACTGTTCCACCTTAGCGCGTTTAGCGAGGCAGTTTCCTTGGCACGTCTTTATCAAAGCGTAGATTGTGCCCCCTTATTCTGGGATTCTCATCAAATACGGACGTGGGTAACCCAACCGTGCCCGTTGGCACGCCTCCTCTATCGAAGGCGAGTCTTAATCGACCACGGGGAGGGCTCTTGGTATTCAACCTCTTTATAATGAGACCAAGGCCCTCTTCTTTTTCACACCCTCCATCGAGTTCGCCTCGCGCTTCGAGTTCTAACACCCAAAGCTTCAGATTTAGGCGCTTCAGACCTTCGACGATGTCCGGCTCCGACCAACACGGTCGATGGATGTATTCTTCCGTCATAGAAGAAGATGTGCTAAAGCTACGAGACGCCAGATATCTAACCGGTGAGATTTCGCACAGGCTGCCTGCTCCAGGGCAGGTCATTCCCACTCCCGAGCCTGGCGAGAGCGTGGTGTTCGTGTCACACTTCCTTTGGGGTTTAGGCTTCCTGACGGATCCCTTTGTGCGGGGGCTCATGTTTTATTATGGGCTGGATTTCCATGACTTGAATCCGGACTCCATCCTCCATATCTCGTCATTCATTGTCGTATGTGAGGCCTTCCTCCATATCACCCCTCACTTTGGATTGTGGCTCAAGACCTTCAAGGTGGAGCCGAAGATGATCGAGGGGCAGCAAGCAGAGTGCAGAGGGGCGGTCATAAGCAAATGTGCTGATGCTCCGTGGCCCGAGGGCTCTTTTCAAAAGGAGCTTGGTTTGTGGCAACGGGAGTGGTTTTATATTACCGCTCCCAGGGGCACCAAATGGGTGGCGCTTCCCGCCTTCCGCTTAGGTCCACCACAGCGGCTGGCGTCATGGGTCAACAAGGGGCTCGACTGGGGTCGCCCAAGGACGTTCCTGCATTGCGGGGCCTTATTCGAGACCTCCAAGAAAGAGAGATCAATATGGTCGTGATGGCACGGGTTATGTTGATTCGGCGCCTTTCCGCCTTGACAAGCGCCGCCCCCTCAAATGCGTGGGAATATAATCCGGAGGGACCACGAGCTCTCCAACATTTTATGGGTACGACGCCCGTGGAGATGTATAAACTGTTCTTCGGATCACAAGAGAAGTGTCCGGACCTGACTGAGGATGCAGGACTAAGCTGCAATCGCCCAGATACTCAAGTAAGTAGTCCTGTAACTGGACAGGCTGTTCATTCATTTATCATATATATATGCCCTTTAAAGGAGACGTTTCTTGAACAAGAGTGGATAACCAAGGCAAAGTTAGTAAGGTGTCCGGCTCCCCTCCCAGAGACCATGCCGGATCCCATGCTGACCAAGATATTGAAGGACGCGCCTTTTGAAGAAGGCAAAGGGGGGAGCGGGGAAGCAACTGCCTCTACGAAGGAGGCTATCAAGGAAGGAGGGATTAAGAGTCCCACCTTCCGAGGAGAGAAGAGGACCGCTTCGGAAGATCCGGAGGTCAAGGCCTCAAAGAGGGGAAAGAAATCTTCGTCAGAGAGTCCGGCGCTGGGAAGTAACCCAGCCGCACTATTTCCCCAAGGGAATCAGCCCTCCAGTGATCCGTAAGTAAAAAGAAGGGGTCTTGTGAATAAGGAATGTCCCTGCATTTATTTCTGAAGATAACCGAAATTGTACCTTGTAGTTCGGATCTCAGCCCTTCTCAGCAGAGCTCGTCTTCGGGGGATCTTCTTCCGGAGATGATGGAGAGCAAACGCCTCCACATCGCACCTTCATGTGAGGCGGACGCCCCTGAGGTGTCGTCGCGGAGGGTTTCCCCGAGTCCGGCGGGGCCGGAAGGTCCGGCGCCAACTGGCGTGCGGTCAGAGGAGCTAAAGGATCTGCTCGGGCGAGCGGCTACCTCAGAAGATCACCGTGCTCTAATGGGTACGATGATTGAAAGAATTGCATCCGCTGAGAGCGGATTGCATGAAGCTGTCAGAAGCTTGATGACGGGGTTCGAGGTACGCAAAAAATGATGTACCTTCTAACAGTTATGCATATAGAATGCGCCCTGTATAGATAGTAGCCCCTGAGACTCGGTATGTTGTCAAAAATTGACAGCATGCCGAGGATCATAATCTTAGTTATAACATATCGCCGCACCTGAATAGGTGGCGGGGCGACCGGTGGCCAGCCGGACTGATGAATTTGCCGAACTAAAGCGGCAGCTTGACGAGGTGGATGCGGACATCGCGCTGGTCAGTAAACGGTTTGACGAGTCACAAGTTATGTGACTTCTCCGCGGACACCTGGTAAGGGAGCTTGACGCCCATGCCTTACTACTTGTATGCTTTTGATGCAGACGGTGCCGCTCTTTGTGGAGGAGCTGCGGCGGAACTTCGCCCGAGCGAAAGAGCAAGCGAAATAGTAATGTCGGTCGCTTTAAGTGACCAAAGAGCTAAAAGCCGAACGGGCTGCTCACTGCCGAAGCAAAGAGGAAATGGCCGATATGGCCATAAAGTTAAAGAATGCTACCGACCGCTGCGGGGTTCTTGAAAAAGAACGTCAAGCGGAGCAAGAGGACCTGAAAAAGGCCACCGCCGAATCCAAGGATGCCCGTTCCGCTATGAGAGCTGCCAAGGAGGAGCTGAGTCAAGCCGAGGCTATTGCGGCTGGAAACCCGTTTCTGCTGCGGAGGAAATATACGGATCCGAAGTATGCTCAATTGGACAAGTTGTGGAGTTCGGAGGATGCTTATCTGGACTTAGCGGCGACCGCTGCGGACGCGATGGAGCACTTCCAAGGCCAGAAGGGGCACAAAAGGGAAGAGCTATATTGGTCGAAATTCCATAGTCCGGAGCGTCCTCTTCCGTTGACCGATCGGTTGGCCGAATGGGCCGAGCTGAATCGATTATCCGGACTTGCCATGAATCATGTCATGACTCATTTGTGGCCAGGCGGACCCCAGCCGAAGAGCTATTTTGGCTTAGTGCAGCAGTTCCTTGGTGCGGTACCGCGTATCGGCGTTAATGAAGCGGTCGGCGTGCGTAGAGGGAGCGTGGATGGCTCTTGCCCGTGTCAAGACATACTGGGCGGAGATGAAGGCCACCGAAGTTGCATCCCAAGATTCGGACAGAAGCCGAGTGCCTGCCGAGCACTATTTTGAGGAAGTCCAGCAGGGCGCTCGTTTAATAGAGACGCAGTGCTCGAAGGGTGTTATGCTTTAATGGCATGTATGATTTGTGAAAACAATGTTTCAATTTTAATGTAAGAGCTTTTTATACTTGTGCCTTCAAGTAGTAAACTACCTCCTGTACGGCCGTTAATGTATATATGTATATAACCTGAAAGATGGCAGTCCTTGGCTTTAGCCCCCACGCACATAATGCGGGGGTGTTTGCAAAAAAGGCGCATTCTCACACTTGATCCAACGTCTTGGTCCTGTGAAGGAGGTGATAGCGTAGCAAACTAGGCAACCGGACTATAATGCTTTATCACTTTCACTTAGCCATAGGGGTTCGAGGGTGGGGCTACTATATAGCCTCGGGGCACCGCACTCTCCGAATTCGAGTGCGTATGTGCTGACCGAAAAACGGTCCTTCGTTAAAGCGGAGGAATTCTAAACATTCCGGTGAGTCATCGAGTGGTTGACCAGTCTCTCGCTATATCATGATGATCGGTTTTCGGCTTTCTCTCGAGGTGCTTTCGCCCGGCGAACCGGGCACAATCGCATGATAGTTCTCCACAGTGCCGCGTTAGCCGATAGAACGGAACATAAGGCAGCAAAACATAGGAGCCGGCAAACCCAACATTTGACCAAAGACATGATTCGGAGCTGATGCATATAAGGCCTAACCCGAGACGCGAACAGTCCCTAAGGTATTCGGTCTTTATAAAAGCGGGCAGAATAATGCCCTAAGCCCTCGTGTCCAGTGCGTGCAAAATTTCGACGCGGCCGATGCCAAAACGCCAGCCTCCTCCTTGGTTATAACTAGAAACCAGGGATGTGTATCATCAAGAGACAGTAAAAAGGTTTACACAGTGGTCTTAATCTGAAAAGAATCCTTGCAACGGGTCCCTCATCGCGTCTGCGCTGTGTCTCCGTTGTGCAGTATCTGGGCCGGGTGTAGCACGGTGTTCATCTGTAAAAGAGAGGAACTTAGTTGAAAACAAAAAAGATCGTCCAAAAATGTACTTTACATTAAATAAGCAGAGTACGATTGAAAAAGTGAATAAAATTGAGCTTTATTGTCTCTTGTTGTACATGCGTGCAGCCCTTGTACGGGGTATGCCGCTAGTAGGCGCCGGACTCGTCTAGCCGTGTCCGGGGTTCAATTACCTATCCAGTGCTTTGGTAAGCGGAGCCGGATTGGTGTGGGGCTGTCAAGGCAGCCTCGCATTCTTCCGTGCTCGAGTAACACTTAATACTCCCTTTTAATGAGATGATGCCGCGTGGACCGGGCATTTTAAGTGTAAGAGATGCATAATGTGGTATTGCGTTAAAGCGGGCGAAAGCTTCACGCCCCAGTAGTGCTTGATAGCTACTTTTGAATGGGGCGATGTGGAAGGTTAACTTTTCGGCGGGAGTTGTCGGATGAGCGAACAAAACTTCTAGCTGTAGGGAGCCCGTACAATGGGCATATGGGCCTGGCATTACCCCCTTAAAGGAGGTGTTGCTATGGCGAATTTTGGTTGGGTCTATCCCCATCCTGCGGAATGTGTCGTGATATATCAGGTTTATGTCACTGCCGCCATCCATGAGGACTTGTGTAAATTGGAATCTGTCGATTATAGGATCCAATATCAAGGCAGTCCATCCTGCGTTCTGGATACTTTTGGAGTAGTCCTGATGGTCGAAGGTGATTGGTTTTGACAACCAATGTTGGTACTCCGCTAGGGTAGTATGTGCAGCGCGCATCTTAGTGGGCGCCGCTCTGTTTTTCCCTTTTATCACGTGAAGTGAGTTTACTGTTTTAACCTCTTGTGGGAATTTCTTTTGTTTTCCGGTGCTCTGCTTGGTGTGTCGAGCCCCTTGTGTTCGGCATTGAGTCTGCCGGACTGCTTGAAGACCCAACAATCTCTGTGGGTATGGTTTGCAGGCTTCCTGGGTGTACTATGGATTTGGCATATCTTGTCCAAGATTTTGTTTAAGTTGGATAGCTCATCGCTATTGTCCTTAAGGGGCAGTTTTTTATTGTTCTGTCGTGAGCTTTTGAATCCGGCGTTGACTGCCGCACTCTTTGGACCGTTCCCCTTAATCCGGCGCTGGTCCTTGCTGTGTCGTGGTTTCCCGTTTCCATACCTGACTTCGGATGTACTTGGGTCGCTGGTGCTGCATCTTGCTAGCCAGCTATCCTCTCCCGCGCAAAAGCGGGTCATGAGGCTTGTTAATGCGGCCATTGTTCTTGGCTTTTCTTGGCCAAGGTGTGCAGCGAGCCATTCGTCTCGGACATTGTGTTTGAAGGCTGCTAAGGCTTTGGCGTCCGGACGATCGACTATTTGGTTCTTTTAGTAAGGAACCTGTTCCAGAATTTCCGGGCTGACTCTCCGGGATGTTGAGTTATGTGACTTAGATCGTCCGCATCCGGAGGGCGGACATAGGTCCCCTGAAAATTTGCCCGAAACGCATCCTCGAGCTCTTCCCAACTTCCAATGGTATTTTCGTGAAGGCTTTTAAGCCAATGCCGAGCTGGCCCTTTGAGTTTGAGGAGTAAGTATTTTATGGCGTGGAGATCATCTCCTCTAGCCATTTGTATGTGGAGGATGTAATCCTCGATCCGCACTCGAGTGCATTGTTCCGTCGTATGCCTCTATGTTTACGGGTTTGAATCATTGAAATTCATGATCCAGGCACCTCATCGGTGAAACATAGGGGATGTCTGGCGCCCGTATTTGGGTGTGCCGTGATGTTTGGATATTTGGCGTGTTGCATTGCTTTGAAGAGCTTGCTTTCTCGGCCCATAGACGGACCTAAGCTGGGCCATCCTTTTGATGTGAATCCTTATGCGGATCGCGCATCGGCTTGTGTGCGGCGCCATTTGCCGCTCTCTTTTGCCGTGGGGTCGTCCATCCGACCGGTGGCCTTCTTATTTTTTGATTGTGGGGCTCTCGGGCCTCCTCATCAAATTCGGGCGATAGTTTTCTCTTTGGGTAGCTCTTTGTTCGGCGATCGCCCGTATTTGTCTGCGGTGTTGAATACTTTGCTCCATCTGATTCTGAGTGCATCTTCCGCTGTTTTGAGCTTCCACTTCTGCTTTTTCAGGCTACGCGCAGTGGCGACGAGCCTTTTGTGGAGGTTCTTCTGCTCCAATAATTTGTCCGGCGTGAGGTCGTCCGGACTGCTATCTTCGCGCGGGGACGGGTTGTTTATCCAAGTTGTCCTGTTCAGACGGTTGCTCAATAGCATGTTCATCGTCCACCGGTTCGCCCTGCTCTATGGCTGGGTCTTTGTTGAGGCGGGACTTGGTGCGGCATTTACGTTGCCGTTTTGACTGCTTTTCGAGGGATTTATCCTTCGTAGTGTCCCGTTGTTCCTCGTCGTCACTTCCTTTAGGTGTATCCACCATGTATACATCATGGGATGAGGTGGTTGTCCAGCATCCTATAGGTGCTGGTTCATGGTTGTCTCCTACATCGTCGTCCATACCGTCGATGTCTTCGGAGTCGAAATCGAGCACGTCGTGTAAGCTTTCGACTGTGGCTACAAAGTGGGTTGTGGGTGGGCATTGAATTTCTTCGTCGTCCGCATCCCAACCTTCCTGACCGTAGTCCGGCCAGGGCTCTTCGGATAAAGAGAGAGACTTTAGTGAATTCAGGATATCGCCAAAGGGCGAGTGCTGAAGGATGTCCGCGACAGTGAACTCCATGACCGGCGCCCAATCGGATTCGATTTGCAGGGGCGCGGAGGGTTCGGAGTCCGGAGAGGAGTCCGACACCTTGGAGTCAGGGTCTTCGCAAAGGACAGGGATTGTGTTCGGCTCAATCGCCATATAGATTTTAGCCCCCGAGGTGGTGTCCAACCAATCATCCTCGATCGGCGAGATCGGCTCCGAATCAATGTTTGGAGCGGACACTAGTCTGACCTCCGTGACACCGCTCGTGGCAGAGTTAGGTCATGCCCATCGAGATAGTGCGGCGCGCTTGGCTGCGGATCGAATACGTCGAAGATCAAGTCTCCGCGGATGTCGGCCATGTAGTTTAGACTTCCAAATCTAACCTGATGGCCAGGGGCATAGCTTTTGATCTGTTCCAGATGGCCAAGTGAGTTGGCCCGCAGTGCAAAGCCGCCGAATACAAAGATCTGTCCGGGGAGAAGAGTTTCACCCTGGACCGTGTCGTTGTTGATGATCGAAGGAGCCATCGGGCCTATAGGTGACGACACAGAGGAACTCTCAATGAAAGCACCAATGTCGGTGTCAAAACCGGCAGATCTCGGGTAGGGGGTCCCGAACTGTGCGTCTAGGTGGATGGTAATAGGAGACAAGGGACACGATGTTTTTACCCAGGTTCGGGCCCTCTTGATGGACGTAATACCCTACTCCTGCTTGATTAATATTGATGATATGGGTAGTACAAGAGTAGATCTACCACGAGATCGTAGAGGCTAAACCCTAAAAGCTAGCCTATGGTATGATTGTTGTTCGTCCTACGGACTAAAACCCTCCTGTTTATATAGACACCGGATAGGTTAGGATTACACAGAGTCGGTTACAATGGTAGGAGATCTACATATCCGTATCGCCAAGCTTGCCTTCCACGCCAAGGAAAGTCCCATCCGGACACGGGACGAAGTCTTCAATCTTGTATCTTCATAGTCTTGGAGTCCGGCCAAAGATGATAGTTCGGCTATCCGGACACCCCCTAGTCTAGGACTTCCTCAGTAGGCTTTTTTATTCAAAAAACTGCCACTTCGCATCTTGCATCGCAAATAAAACTGCCAGGAGCGCATTTGTAGCCTAGCTAGTGATCGATCATTAACTTGTAAACACTGAGCGAACAGAAATAAGTAACTATAATGCATCTCAATGATTCACAGATCATATACAAATATGTAGCTCCAAAAGCAAAGACCAGCCACTTCGGATCTTGCGTCACAACTAAAACTAACTAGTACGATTCCCATACATAAGATCAACATGTTAATGCATCTCAATGATTCACAGATCATATACAAATATGTAGCTCCAAAAGCAAAGATCTAGAAAAACATACATTCTTCCTACTAACATGGATGCTTCTCTTGGCCAACATTCAAGACAGACCGAAAGACAAATTTGTTTGTGAAGTCTACAATTCCTCTTGCAAACGTAAGTGGTTTCACCAACAACTGGAACCATGAGAATGAACCACACATGATGGAGGAACATCCACTGCAATATGATTTGGTCTTCTCTCGATCACACCGCGACTCTATTTTCGGAATACAAACTTTAACCTAGGGAAAATGATGCCCATTGTATAATCAGACCAAAGCAATGAAGCACCTAGTGTTGGCCAGTAAATAGTACAGTACTACTTTTCTGCAGTCCATGAAGTGACTATCCAATCTTTGTGTCTATTTTCAAATGGCAATCGCATCCGATGACTATACTATTCTCTTGTGCACTTCAACCAAAATTGCGGACACTTTGTTTGTTTGCCAAATAGCAACAGCGGAACATCTCTGCTCGCACAAATATCAAGCAGCTAGTAAACATATACCACACCATGTTCGCAGTGATGGAAGAGGTGAAATCGATACAACCGAAATTGAGCATCCAATCATTGAATTCTGTCCTGCACCTCCAATGTAGGTCCACCCTGCCAATAAATTCACATGCAAACCACTAGTATTACTATCTAATGACAGTAAAAAAAGAGTAGCAAGATAGTAGCAAACCATGTACCTTCGTAATGAACAGCTCATAGTGCCACCAATTGGATATAAAGGTTTGGAAAAAAACATGCTCCTAATGTTGAACCAGTTGGACTTTTGTGCAGCTCCATTAAAATCGAGCATCCCTGTTTTCATAGATATTGAAAGTGTGATTACTATAAAAGTGGCACTAGTTGAAGCATAGACTCACAAAATATAAGCATTCCAATTTCTTAATGGGAAAAGTAGCAAGACTTTTTCTAACCACCTATTTGAAGGAATAAATAAAGCAACAACGGCTGATGTCAGGAAGGCATACATAGTTTTTTCTAAAAAACTGAGCCATTCCTGACCTTTCCTCTTCTTTTAAGCAAATTTTGTGCAGTTCTACTAAAATAAAATGCCATCACCGCCTTGACAATTTAGTGACACTGTACAAAAGGAAATGACTTAACATTACATCATGATGTCGGGTATGTAGTACACAGGCATTAGAGACAAACATTCAGACCTCCTCCGATAACATAATGAACATTAATTTTAACAAAGGTGTGACTAGCATTACTGGGATAATTTGAGTGAACTCTACACCCTCTGTTCCTTAATATAAGACGTTTTCGCGGTTCAATTTAAAGTACCCAAACGTCTAGTATTTAGAAAAACAGGTAGTAGTTTTCTTGAGCACATATCCGGGAAAGCTTGCCCCACTTTATTTATGTCCATACGCTAATGCAACACCATTTGAATACTACAAATATACACTAATCCAAAGGTTGTCTAGTGCAACAAAGAGAGTAGTTAGTTTATTACGAGTGCAGTTACAATGGTTTCTTGAACATATTTCAATAAACTCTAGCAATCGGAAGATTTCTATAAGAATTAACAATACAAAATGTAAAGGTAACAACTTTCAAAGCATTGGTATACTAGCTGTGCATGAGCATTAAACCAAATCTGTAAGTCTGAAGGTAACTAGCATTACTAACTAATGACAGTATAAAAAAAATTGCAAACCATGTACCTCTAAGGTAAATATCATTTCGAACTCGGGGGGACCTTAAAAATTGCTATCCCAATATTGATAATCGATCAAACATAAAAACTTGATCGAACGAATCAAGAGAACAGCCGGAGGAGGAGGTGCCACTCTTGACCTTTCCTCTTGTCTTCATAATTATGCATGCAGTTTAACCAAAATAAAATGACATCAACACCTTGGCATTTTGGTGACACTGTACAAAAAATTTAACTTATCTCATGAAAGTGAGGTATGTAATCTATAAGCATTAACAGTGCAAAAATCTGAAGGTAGTAACAAGTTTCATCCTTGGTATACCGGCTGTGCAACAGCATTAGAATGCCTTAGCTGAAAAATCTTTAATACATCCACAATCAACAGCTAACCCTGAAATGATCCAGTGACATTAAATGGAGTTGCTTAAATTTATCTGTGGCATTAGACTGAGAGCGGCATTAGTTAAATGTGGCATCACTTTAGCGATAGCATTGCTTGACTTGATTCTGGCGTTATACTAACAGCAAAAAAGTGGCAATAAGAGCATGGGAGGCCCATTAGGACGAAAGGCGCACCCAAGACGATGTACCTCCACGGACGCAGAGTGGTGAGGGAGGTATGGTTGCCCAGAGCAACAAAGATCCAGGCAGCATATGTGGATTACATCCCATTTTTGTTCTCTTTATCCACCTTTTTCCTATGTGAGGACAACAGACCGATCAACCTGTCATTCTCTATTGCGTTGTCATGCCTTTCTACCCTTCTTCAACCAAGAGACACGAGACTCGTTGCTTAGCTACTGATTTTCCCCTTTTCAACCTAGATGCGGGTTCGATGCCTACTCTCTTGGATAGTACAGTCTCCCTTCCTTTCCTTATTCAACCCAGACATGCATTAGTCTGCATGAAGTAGGGTTTCCTTTAATACTGCAAATTATGGTTTTTGTCTGCGTGGCCAGCAGAGCAGAGGATAGCAAATTGGGAAGATGGTGGAGTGGAAAAACAACGACGTGCCAGATGGGGCAATAGAACAAGGGTATGGTTCGAAAAGAGGTAGCATACCTGAGGGTCGGCGGGAAGTGGCTTCGCTCGTGGTCGTCTTCCTCCGCACACACTCTGGCAGCGAAGCTTGGGGACGGAGGCCATCCTGCTGGCGCTAGGGTCCGAGAGCACGGCCTTGTCGTCGGTCGCGTGACCTCGCCGCCAACGACGAAAAGGCGTCAACGCTGCACGTCCTTTTCTTCCCTAGCGGATCTGTGACCACCGGTGAGGAGGGAGAGAGGGGCCGTCTTTTTTAGATCTGGAGAGAGGGTGGTAGTGTGAGAAGCAAGTGGGCAGCCCTTGGCAAGAAAGCGCTGAAGCTCCAGCCTATATATCTTCTTTATACTACTAGTACTAGAGGTGGAGTAGTGGTAGAGTTTCAAAACTGAACGGCACGCCATTAAAAAAATAAAGGTCGATAACTAATGCGGCCCCTCGGGCCAACGCGGCCAGATCGCATTTTGCACGAGAAATTACACACCATGTTTCGTTGACATGTGGTCCCGTTCCACATATCAGTGAGACGACGGCGAGTAGTAGGAGTATTTCCGAACCGATGTGTAGGTCGGGGCGCCCCTTCATGAACCGTGGCAAACTGGCAACCATCCACTGACTCTTCGCCTTTCCCTCTCGATTTGGAACTGCTGTCGCACGCTCTTCCTCTCCCTCCTCCATTTTCCTTCAGCCCTTCACCCTTTCTTCTGCCATTGTTCGATCGTCTTCTCCATGGAGGGAACAGGACGAAACGACCCGTTATTCTTGCCTCGATCCGAAAGATGACGTGGTGGAGGAACTCATTGATCGGGTGCGACGTCATCACCTCGGCTAGCATGGCAGGTTCGTTCAAGCCCATTCTTGACTCAACTAATAACATCATTACAAGGAACCCAAGAATCAAGGAGCGGTTTGATCTCCCTATCTTCTTCGTCGTGACCACGATGATCGGCGCCACACGACGGAGGCCTCGCCTCGTGCAAGTTGATGCCGCTTGATAATGATACGTATGATGTTAAGATGCCATCGCTTGAGGGCAAGGCTTGGGCAGGCGCAAATGGAGATTGGGTTGTCTACATTGGGTCCAACTGCATGTGGGAACTTGTGAATGTGTACACTCGTGACTGGGTTCCACTTCCAAAAATCTCAGCAGACTGCCCAGAGGTTGAGCACACCGGTATTGTACGCACGTTCAAATACAATCATGGTGACTGTCTTCTATGGAAGACCGCTCTTGGAATTACAACAACTATGAAGTTGTTGTATCTTCGACAAGCTTGTTGCCGTCCTCAGTGGTTTGACTGGATGGATATTGCTCAAAAATCAGTTTCTGTACACGGATGAGTAGTGTGATGCAATTCAATACGAGGGCCTTGTGTTTGCTGCCACCACTCGTGGCACTATTTTTGCATGGCATCCTCGTTGTTTCGCACGCTTTGTCTTCCACCGTAATTATAATTGTTTCATCCACATGCATGCGGGTTAGAAAGTTTCCCTTTAGTGCATAGTATCTTAGATTAGTATCATAGGTGGTCTCATTTATTGCCATGCATGACACATAGTAGCATCACATTTATTATGTTACGGTATCTACCTATGTTACTATAACCATCTCTCTCTTCCTTAATTGCCTCGCCACATAAGCATGTTTATGAGTCCCAAGTGCATGATACTACTTATGTTACCCCCACTATGGCCAGCCTTACTAATTAACCTTCTTCTTGTGTTTCCAAGGTCCTGTGAACATTCCACCACCTATCTTTGGAAGATTTTTTATAACCAAGGGGGATATGATGATGGTGATGATCACGAGCATGAGGACGAGCAGCCCATATACTATTTGGCGCTGGCAACTAATTCCGATGGATCACCTCTTCTCGTGTATACAACCCATCGATGATGTTACTGCTAAGGAAGCAGGTGTAGTCTCCCATGGTCGCACTCTCCGGACCTATTCCAACACCCAATGCATGGTATTCGGGATGGATACTAGTGTGCTAGCACCAACTCCTTCTCCCTGGTACAGAATTGATAGTCTTGGAGAAAACTCGCTCTTCCTTGGACAAAACTATCCAATGATGGTGAAAGGCGATCCAAGCTGCTGTTGACACAACGTTACTACCATTTATGAGAAGCAACCGTGTCTATACCTCGGACATTTGGGTGGTTCCCTACCGGTATCGATATAGTAGGCCGCTTCAGCCTGGATGATCAGTCCTGCGTTGGTCTCCAGATCGACAATGGATGGCCCGTCCCAGAGAATCACTTGTGGTTCAAAGCAAGAGTTTCCAACGCCGAGGAATGGTTGAGTTGAAGTTCATTTCATTGCTTGTTATTTGTTGTGTGGTGAAAACTTTAGTATTTATAATGTATCCTCGTTCTCGATGTGGGTTGATGACCTGTTGTATGTAATAAAATGATATGCCTGTGATAAACTTACTAAATTTATGAATGGCTTTCGAGTCGCTTATGTGAGTGAGTGGTGCGACGAGGCAAAAAATATTTTCCGAATACATAATTGTACGTGCATTGCAATAGGTTATCGGATGAATCCAATCAACAATAGTAGTACACTATTTGTACTAGCTTCACATGCTTCGCGCGTCGTGCGGGTGTTTTTACTGTAGCCATATTATACTACGTAACCAGCACCTCGAATCCTCAATACTAGTAGTACTATATAGTAGTAGTAGTAGGAGTAGTAGGGTGGAATGGTTCAGAACAAGCATTCACGCCTGTGAGTACTAAGACACGCCACCAAAGACAACTTCCATCGACACCATATTTCTTGGAGTCCGTGCTAGAGCAATCTCTTCAACCTCATCATTTCTCTAACTCAGCCATCGCGCGGCGGGCGAGGTGGGGGTTTGCCGATAGTTGGTTTCCTTAACTGCGGTCCCACTTGTAAGGCCAACTGCAACGCATGACCCCAAACGAACCTCCATTTTGCATGAACTCCAACGATAATTTTTACTAGAAAAGCAAGACCAAAGAAAACAAGAACCACAAGAATACATTTTACTACTCCTGTAAGTTGGATTAGTGCCTTCTGTAGGATCTCGAGAAGAGGTGTCTAGAGGGGGGGTGATTAGACACTAAGTACCAAAGTTGTAGTTTTTAACCTTATTAAAGTTTAAGTGGAGTTTAGGCACAAGTTTAACTTTTTCAATACATAACAAGCAAGCATGCAAAGAGTATATGAGCAGCGGAAAGTAAAGCATGCAACTTGCAAGAATGTAAAGGGAAGGGTTTGGAGGATTCAAACGCAATTGGAGACACATATGTTTTTGTCGTGGTTCCGATAGGTGGTGCTATCGTACATCCACGTTGATGGAGACTTCAACCCACGAAGGGGTAGCAGTTGCCTTGAGTCCACGGAGGGCTCTACCCATCAAGGGTCCATGAAGAAGCAACCTTGTCTATCCCACCATGGCCGTCGCCCACGAAGGACTTGCCTCACTAGTGGTAGATCTTCACGAAGTAGGCGATCTCCTTGCCCTTACAAACTCCTTGGTTCAACTCCACAATCTCGTCGGAGGCTCCCAAGTGACACCTAGCCAATCTAGGAAACACCACTCTCCAAGAAGTAACAAATGGTGCGTTGATGATGAACTCATTGCTCTTGTTCTTCAAATGATAGTCTCCCAAACAGTCAACTCTCTCTCATAGGATTTGGATCTGGTGGAAAGAAGATTTTAGTGGAAAGCAACTTGGGGAAGGCTAGAGATCAAGATTCATATGGTAGGAATGGAATATCTTGGTCTCAACACATGAGTAGGTAGTTCTCTCTCGGAGATAGGATCTTTGGAAGTGTAGGTTCAGTCGATGGCTCTCTCCATGAATGAAGAGGAGGTGGAGGGGTATATATAGCCTCCACACAAAATCTAACCGTTACACACAATTTACCAATCTCGGTGGGACCGAAACAACAAACTCGGTCAGACCGATTTTAGTAAACCTAGTGAACGTTCGGGTTTTCGGTGGGGCTGACTTGCATCTCGGTAGGACCGATATGGTTAGGGTTAGGGCATAATGTAATCTCGGTGAGACCGATTACACAAACTCGGTGAGACCGATTTTGGTAATTAGCTAACCAGAGAGTTGGTCGGGCAAACTCGGTGAGACCGATTACTCAAACTCGATGGGACCGATTTTGGTAATGAGTCAACCAGAAAGTTTGCATTGTAATCTCGGTAGTACCGATTCTCAAACTCGGTGATACCGATTTTGATAATGGACATACACAGAGAGATTACAATCCCATCTCGGTAAGACCGAGATCCCTATCGGTGAGACCGATTTGCCTAGGGTTTGTGGCAGCGGCTAAGACGTCCAAACTCGGTGGCGCTGGATAGGAAGAATCAGTGGGGCCGAGTTTGACTTTAGTTTCAGGACATTTGTGTGGAAGTGGGAAAGTAGTTGAGGGTTTTGGAGCATATCACTAAGCACATGAAGCAAGAGGCTCATTAAGCAACACCTCATCCCTCCTTGATAGTATTGGCTTTTCCTATATACTCAATGTGATCTTGGATCACTAAAATGTAAAATGAAGAGTCTTGAGCTTGAAGCTTTAGCCAATCCTTTGTCCTTAGCATCTTGAAGGAGTTCCCACATCCTTTAGTCCATGACACTCCATTGTTGAACTCATCTGAAACATACTAGATAAAGGTGTTAGTCCAACAAGAGATATGTTGACATTAATTACCAAAACCACCTAGGGAGCACTTGTGCTTTCAATCTCCCCCTTTTTGATAATTGATGACAACATACATCAAAGCTTTAGATAAAGATATAAAGAGTAGCAAGTAGAGCTTTGGAAATACATGTAACAGGCATGGGCTCCCCCTACATGTATGCAATCATGTGAATATGGAATATAGGAGCATGTGATAGCATAACCATGATAGAGCAGGCAATGTGTTACATGTATCTTGGCCATATGCATCAGAGCAAAGAATATTAAAGAAAATACCTTCATGCCCATGAGTCCTTCTTGCAAACAGTATGTACATCAGCAAGAATTCCTCATACACATGATTGTGATGCATATACTTACCTTGTAGTCTTGAGTTGGCTTAGGATGAAATGAACCTGCGTAAACAAGGTTAGATAACACAGATGCACCTACTAGCCAGAGCAAACAAAAGAAACCACAAGAATACCAAGACTGGGATGACATGTAGAGAGTGAGTACTAAGTACTACATTGGATTTGACATGTCCCCAAGAGTAAAGATATGCAATGAATTTGAATGATTTGACTGATATGAACAGAGCCAATGCAAGCTAATGCAAATAAGCACAAATGAACATGTCTTTCCCCTCAAGAAGACACGTGGCATCTCTCCTCTTGAACACCAAGCATCTGGGATCCTTGAGAAATACTCTCTACTAGTATTATCTCCCCCTGGAGATCTCTCTCTCTCCCCCTGAAGGATCTCTCTCTCTCTTTCTCTGATGTGATCTCTTTAAGTGATAGGCTTTGATGTGATCTCTCTCTCCCCCTTTGACATCAATTTCCAAGAAGGGCTTGATAAAGATGTGATCTCTCTCTCCCCCTCTGGAATTTGTCGTGAATGGGTTTGATCCTTGAGTCACAACATAAAGCAATGATAAAAATGTGATGCTTGTAGAGGACAAGATTCATTGAGTGGAGCTGGATCAAAAGAAACACAGAATAAGTGGCAAACTGATTTTCCTGTTGTGAAATCGGTGGCACCGAGTGGTATGCTTCGGTGGTACCAAAAGTTTTCGGTTGGACCGAAAATAACAACTTGGTGTAACCGAGTTCATCACAGATAAAACACTTGTCACCTCAGCTCACTTGACTAATAAGATCTCACAAAGATTTGCAAGGAATTTACTGAATGATATGCAATGAATTGGAATGCAGAAAATGCAGAGCAAACAGAAAGAAATCTAGATGAAGTTTTTTTTTGAAAGGGGAAACACATATGCATGAGACAAATGCAAAAACTCAGAAAAGAACACAAGAGAACTTCATCTAGATATGGTCGGCGACAAAGTCACCTATGTTAGAGTATATTGACTTAGGAGTCAAGTGAGATCACTTGATAATAGGTCATACTCATCGTTTGAGCTCAAAATGGGGTTACCATTTTTCGTTTAAGCATTGTGATGTATTCACATCTTGTCGAGTTGCTTTGGCTCATGTCTCGGAGTAAAGCTTCTCTAAGATGGAATGACATACCTTGGTTGGTGGTGATGACCATGTAGTTGAACTTGTGTGGGTTGCTCAAGGTTGATGTAGCACATCAAGAGTTGGGAGCACCACTTGGAATTTGAGTCCATCTACCTACATGGGTTAGTTCTTGCAAGGAAGAGCACTTGTGTATCCAACAATGACAATCATGAAGCTCAACATAGAATTTGTCAAAGGATATGTTTAAATGGTTTTGTGCTTCCTTGGCTTCAACCACCTTGTGTAGAGACTTGGTGATGTAGAGATTGCTAAGGATATGAGTAGGTTACAACCTCATGGAATTTGATTCAACCAAGTACCTACATGGGTTAGATAACATGCAAGATACAAATATATCCAAGATATAAGATTTCCATCATAGGAGAGATATCAAGGATTAGGCATAAGCTCATGTCTTGCATGTATCTAATGGAGTTTCTACTCCAAGTTTGAAGCATCAATGATGTTCAATTCTCCTCTTAACCTGCAAAACACTTTCTCATCAAGAGGTTTAGTAAATATATCCGCTAATTGCTTTTCGGTGCGAACATGCTTAAGATCAATGTCTCCCTTAGCAACATGATCTTGAATGAAATGATGACGAACTTCAATATGCTTAGTTCGAGAATGTTGCACAGGATTATGACCAATTTTGATAGCACTTTCATTGTCGTAAAAGCAATGGAACATGTCTCACATATATCCCATAATCTTTAAGAGTTTGGGTCATCCAAAGTAATTGAGCACAACATGAACCAGCGGCAATGTACTCCGCTTCGGCAGTGGATAAGGATACCAAGTTTTGTTTCTTGGAGGACCAAGACACAAGAGATCTACCAAGAAATTGGCAAGTACCCGAAGTAGACTTTCTATCAACCTTGTCACCGGCATAGTCCGAGTCGGAGTAGCCAACAAGATCGAAAGAGGCCCTCTTAGGATACCAAATGCCAAAATTTGGTGTATGGATTAAGTATGTCACTATCCTTTTCACGGCCTTAAGATGACATTCTTTAGGAGCAGCTTGATATCGTGCACACATGCTCACACTTAGCATAATATCGGGACGTGAAGCACATAGATATAACAATGCACCAATCATAGAGTGATAAACCTTTTGATCAACCGGTTCATCATCTTTGGTTTAGTCAAGATGTCCACTAGTAGGCATGGGTGTAGTCATACCTTTGCATTCTTGCATATTGAACTTCTTGAATAAGTCCTTGGTGTACTTCGCTTTGAGAAACAAAAGTACCTTCCTTAGTTTGCTTGATTTGCAACCCAAGAAAGAATTTGAGTTCACTCATCATAGACATCTCAAACTTCTCCGACATTAGCTTCCCAAACTTTTCACTAAAATGAGGGTTAGTTGAACCAAATATAATATCATCAACATAGATTTGGCACACGAATAGTTCACCATTGTCGGTGTACTAGAGTAGGGGTACCCTAGTATCCCGTACTCGTGCACGGACATTTGCAGCACCCTGCGGCAGGGTTTGCCTCGACACCGCCAAGATCCTCCGTGGCTCCTTTGGAGCCATTCAAGAACAAAGTATTTGATTAAGAAGACAAGGCCCCGGCAAGAGGAGCTTGCTGGGAAGGCCACCTGTGCATGCAGAAGACAAGGCCCGGCAAGAAGAGCTTGCCGGGAAGGCTCGAGCGCGACAAGCCTCCGGACGCGACAAGGATTCGCCGCGGCAAAAGGCGCTTGTGCGCAAGCAACCTCTCTCCATCTCCGCTCCAGCTCATCCAGCAACGTGTCGCCTTGGGACCATTCCATGCGCGCGTGTCGAGAGGCTGTGCAGCTAGCGGAGAGCAGCGATAAGCGGCGCTGACAAGCTTGCCATCGTGGCGAGCGGTAGCGCACCTGACGGTCTCTGTTGCACTATTTGGGCGACACTGACGGACATTTATTGCTTTTGTCCCTTGGCGTCAGAGTTAGGTATTTTGCACTGCATAATCGCTCGAGTAGGTGTACCAACTCCTGTTTTTACATTTGTACCCTCGCCTATGTTGCCGCTGTCGGAGACCCCTTGAGCATATAAAAGGAGGCCCATGCGCAACGTAGAAGGGGTTCGAGGTTCGGTTCATTCGACTCACTAGAGACCAGATACGCCACGCTTAGGTTTTGTAGCTCGACGCTTCCCTAGCGAGAACACAATACATCAAACAAGCAGCGTAGGAGTTTTATCTCTCCGGAGAGCTCCGTTGGGTAAACTGCTCGTGTGCCTCGTCTCGATCCGCTCTTCATGCGATCTCCGCCCTCCGAACCACAAAGGGCCTGGTCCACCGCCCCATAGGTGTTCGCGGCACGATCAGCCTCCCGACATCTTTGGCGCGCCCGGGTAGGGGCGTCGTGGCCGTGTGAATCTGATCCGACGTTCACACGAAAGCAATGGCCCCTCAACATGCCACCAAAGAAGAAGGCTTCAGCGGCAGCAGAGCCGTCCGCGTCGTACCCACCTTCACCGCAGCAAATGGGTGGTGGGGCAGACGCTGGCGGAGGAACGGGCGCCGACGAAGGTGTTCGCGACGTTGCCAAGTCCAAGGACAAGGCCCCGCAAACCTCGGCGTCCGCGCATCCCCCGCGCCCATCTCAGGATACGCGGGACCAACAACGTCATGACTTGAGATACGGTCGCTCGGACGGGGTGCTGCTCCTTCTAACGTAGTTAGAAGTCCGAGCATATCCCGCTCCTCGCACCGTTCGCCAATGCCACCCACTACTCCAGCAGAAGCTCTGGCGAGAGCTCAGCTGCTCCTCGACTACCCTCCACCGGCCAACAAGGTCGACGAGTGGAGGGCCACTATCCAGAGCCTCATCGGCTTTGCCAATGGCGACGCTCCGCGGCAACCAACGCCATCGTTGCCGCGGCAAGACGACAAGGCACGAGCCGGTGGCGACGAGACTGTCGGAGGTGCGACCACCATGCACTCTCCGCCACGAAGGCCAAGATCACCGACTCAGTGGATCCACCTCGACAGCGACTCCACCGCGTCGTCGGATCCGCGAGCTCGCCGCGATCAGCGCCAAGTTCTTCATGAGCGACAACAAGAGGACGCTCGAACTCGCATCAAGCGCCGGAGAGAAGCGCGACGTCAGTCCGACAAGCGCGCTGGGCCTTCTGTTGACATGCGCGCGCCGGAGGAGCCAGGCGACTTGCCGTACGCGGTAGGTTGCCCTGCGTTCACTCGTGAGCTGCGGCAAGTCCAAAGGGCCCAGCCGTAAAAACTTCAAACCAGACGTGCAGGAGAAGTATGATGGCAGGACGCATCCGTCGGAGTTCCTCGGCATCTACACCATCGCGGTGTAGGCTGCGGGGACGGACGACAAGGTCCTCGCCAACTACTTCCCGCCGTGCTCAAGCCCAACGTCAGATCTTGGCTCATGCACTTGCCGGACAGCTCCATATCCTCTTGGGCAACTCTGCCATCGGTTTGTTGGCGCCTTTCACAGCGGCCACAAACCTCATGGCCAAGAGAGTGACCTTCATCCGCCGCCGGAAGGAAGGAGAGTCCCTGCGCAAATTCATTCAGAGATTCAGCCGTGTGCACTACAACATCCCAGATGTCCACCTTGCCGCGGTGATCAGCGCGTTTCATCAGAATGTGCGGAACCACAGGATGAGGGAGGAGATGGCGATGTGCAAAGTCAAGGACGTCAGTGAGCTGTACGCCTTGGCCGACAAGTGTGCACGGGCTGAGGAAGGGAGGAGACTCCCAGGAGGGAATGCGGAAGCAGGATCTGACAGTGAGGAGACCGCCCCGGCAAAGAAGGGCCGTGGCGAGGCAACAGAAGAAGAAAGGTAGAGAAGTGCTAGCTGTTGAGCAGTCCGCAACGGAGGTGGCGACAAGAACGCCAAGGCTGGTGGCTCCGGCAAGGAGGTTGTCACGACGCCAACCACCGGTCGGTGGCGGCCGCCGACAAGCGGGACGGCTCCGCAAGCAAGATCTGCAAGATCCACCGCACCAAGGGCCACGACCTCCAGAGCTGCAAGAAGGTCGAGCTGCTTGTCGAACAGCCAGAGGGCTGAGTACGAGCGGCGCGACAAGGAGAAGGCCCAGGAAGGTGCCGGGGAGCAAGCAAGAAACATCCCGGCCGGGAGGACGCCTTGGCAAGGCCAAGCAACGGCAAGGAGACAGACCTCGCCGCCGCGATAAGGATGAAGATGATGACGACAGCGAAGATATGGAAGACGCAGACGCCCGATGAGCAGGAGTTTCAGAAAGCCACAGAGGTCCTCTGCGGTGTCGGAGGGGCTGCCCTGGATACGTCCCACCGCCTAGTCAAGCGATGGATGCGGGAGGTCGATGCAGCGGAACCATCCGTGAAGTCACGCAGGCCTCTGAAGTGGTCCAAAGACGCCTATCGTCTTTGATATTGAGGACCTCCCCGATCGCATAAGCTGCGGTCGGGTGCTTGCCGATGTTGGTCTCACCAACCATCCGCAACCTCAAGGTCACCAAGATGCTAGTTGACGGCGGGCCGGCTTGAATCTGATCTCCTCCGGTGCTCCGAAGCTTCAAATCCCGACAGCGAAGCTCGAAGAGACCGCACCTTCCAAGGAATCAATCCGGGAAGGAGCAAGTCAAGGGGAAGATTACGTTGCGGTAACATTTGGCAGCGAGCTGAACTTCAGGATCGAGAGGGTTACATTCGACGTTGCCGATTTCCCATTGCCTTACAATGGGATACTTGGCCGCCCAAAGACTCGCCAAGTTCATGGCAGCCTCTCACTACGCCTACAACTTACTCAAGATGCCAGGCCCGATAAGCGTCATCTCTGTCCATGGCGACAAGAAGGATGCCCTTATCTCGTGCCGACAAGATCTACCGGATGCGGCAGCGCGACAGATTGCCAAACACTTGCCGCTGAAGCTCCGGGGAAGAAGACAAAGTCCAAGTCCGCAAGAGCTCGATGCTTACTCCGGCAAGCGCACCTCTTCGGAGTGCTGCGCTACCGTCGAGGACGCACCATCGAGCTCCACCGGCAAGTGCAAGAAGATGATAGCTCCGCCAAAGACCAAGAAGGTGCCCGCCAAGGAGGACGGCACTGGTGGTACCTTTACCATCAGTGCCTCTCTCGACCCTAAATAGGAAGGCGCGCTCGTCGTTTTCCTGCAGGCGAATATCGACGTGTTTGCATGGCAACCGTCTGACATCCCCGGTGTTCACAGGGAAGTGATTGAGCACCGCCTGGCCGTTTGTCCTCATGCACGGCCCGTCAAGCAAAAAGTCAGGAAGCAAGCAGTGGAACGCCAATAATTCATAGCAGAAGAGATCAAGAACCGGAAGCGGCATGCCTTGTCGAGGAGTGCTCCATCCTACGTGGTTGGCCAATCCTGTAGTCGTGCGCAAAGCAAATGGAAAATGGAGACTTTGTATCGACTTCACGGATGTTAATAAAGCTTGTCCCAAAGATCCATTTCCCTTGCCGCGCATTGACCAGATTGTTGACTCCACGGCTGGATGTGATTTGCTTTTGTTTCTTGATGCATACTCAGGATACCATCAGATCTTCATGGCTGAAGAAGATGAGGAGAAGACCGCATTCATTACACCATGTGCACATACTGTTTCATACGGATGCCTTTCGGTTTGAAGAATGCTGGCTCAACATTTGCAAGGGTAGTCCATGACGCTTTTGAGCCGCAAATGCACAGAAATGTAGAAGCCTACATGGATGACATAGTGGTCAAAAGCAAGGACAAAGCAACTCTGGTTCAAGATTTGGACGAGACCTTTGCAAATCTGCGCAAGATCAACCTTAAGCTCAACCCCGAGAAGTGCGTGTTTGGAGTCCCTTCCGCAAGCTTCTCGGGTTCTTCGTGGTCTCAACGAGGGATTGAAGCTAATCCCGACAAGATCAAGGCCATTGAGCAGATTGAAGCACCAAAGCGCGTCAAGGATGTACGAAGACTTGCCGGTTGCGTAGCTGCTCTCGGCAGGTTTATTTCTAGGTTCTGCTGAGTGCGCCTCGCCATTTTTCAAGATTTTGAAAAGGCAGGTCCAATGAAATGGACTCGAAGCGGAGGCTGCGCTGCAGACTTGAAGAGATACACATCCTCCACTCCAACACTTGTCGCACCTAAGCCACAAGAGAAGTTGCTGCTATATATAGCAACAAGCAATCAAGTGGTTAGTGCTGCGTTAGTAGCGGAGAGGGAGGCGGATGACGAGCCAGCAACCACGGCAAGCACATCCAGCGACAAGCAGGGGGCTTCGCCGGCATGTGCTCGGGTCCCGACAAGAACGAATCCGGCAGACGCATGACCGAGATGCACGAAAAGGATGGTGCGGCGCCCAGTCTACTTTGTCAGTTCCCTCCTGCAGGGGGCTAGGTCAAGGTACTACGGTGTGCAGAAATTGCTTTTCGGCCTCCTCATGGCCTCGAGAAAGTTGCGCCATTACTTCCAAGCACATGAGATCACGATCGTCACTCGCTTTCGGCTGAAGAGGATACCGCAGTAATCCGGAAGCAACGGGCAGGATTGTCGAGTGGGCATTGGAACTGTCAAGCTTTGGTCTCAAGTTTGAAAGCACATCAACTATCCAAAGCGAGCATTGGCAGAATTCATAGCAGAATGGACGCCAACGCCGGACAAAGAGATTCGGAGACGAGCATTCCCGTCGTGGAAGCAAGCAAAGAGTGGCTGATGTACTTTGATGGTGCCTTCTCGGCAAAGGCGCCCGGTGCTTGCGTCTTTGCTTATCGCACCCACCGGAGAGCACCTCAAGCACGTAGTCCGGATGCACTTTCCCAAGGATCAAGCAACAAACAATACTGCAGAGTATGAAGGTTTGCTTGCCGGTCTCGTGGATCGCAGTGGACCTTGGGATCAAAAAGCTTATTGTCGGGGTGACTCGCAACT
This sequence comes from Aegilops bicornis, assembly GCA_021605145.1. Lineage (NCBI taxonomy): Eukaryota > Viridiplantae > Streptophyta > Magnoliopsida > Poales > Poaceae > Aegilops > Aegilops bicornis. The sequence continues at coordinate 192,890,700 of CM038671.1, read as the reverse complement.
TGTCGTCCGCCAAGTGAACAAAGATTACGAGTCCGTTGATGGAAGCCTCACGTTGATGAAGTGAGGAAGCTAGAAGAGCACTTTGACGGCTCGCAAATGGAACATGTTCCAAGAGCTCGTAATGATATTCCCGACGGTTCACAAAAGTGCGCTGCACTTAAGTTGCTGTGGAACCAGGGATTTTCGTGCTCAAGTCGACTCAGCCAACCGTAACACCATCAATCGGACAAAGCAAGAAGAGGAAGTTGATCTCTGGTGACTACTTTCCGGCAGAGCTTCCGAAGCCGTCGTTGTGAAGGTCCCCAAGATCAACACCAACAAAGGCCGAGGCGAGCTCGACAAGCCCTAGGGTTTGTTTCGTTGAAGCAGACGCTTCCGACAAGTTTTGCTCCGGCAAGCTTGTCGGGGAGCGTCAAGCTCCGGCAGAGCCACAGGTGCTTGCCGTAGAAGCTGATGTTCCCGCAGCAGCAGATATGCCTTTGGTCCTTGTTGTCGAGCCGCAAGCTCCAGCATGGGCGCAGCAGATTGTCCATTTCCTTCAGACAGGAGAACTTCCCGAAGAGCGAGAAGAAGCGGAAAGAGTAGCCCTAAATGAAAGTATGTACTAGCTTTGTCGACAAAGATACCGCATGTAAGAAGACTCAACGGTGTGAAATTGAAGTGTATTCAGTGGAAGATGGGCCGAAGCTGTTGGCAGAGATACACGGAGGCATATGTGGTCACCACATTGGCAAGAAGAGCACTTGCAAGCAAAGCTTTCCGGCAAGGTTTCTTCCGCCGACGGCCCTCCAGATGCAATCGCACAAGTAACCAAGTGTGAAGCGTGCGGTTCCATTCCAAACAGATACACCAGCCAGCTCAAGCTCTCCAGACGCATCCCTTTATCACGGCCATTTTCGGTCCGGGGCTCGACATCCTCGGCCCCTTTCCCCGAGTTGTCGGGGCTTTGAGTACTTGTACGCCGCCATCGACAAGTTCACAAAGTGGCCGGAAGTGGAAGCAAAGGAGGAAGGTGACGGCACAGTCAGCAGTCAAGTTCTTCAGGTTGATTGTTTGTCGTTTCGGAATCCCTAACAGGATCATCACCGACAACGGCACACAATTTACGAGTCGCACCTTCATGCAGTACGTCCAAGATCTTAGCGCCAAGGTCTGCTTTGCTTCTGTTGCTCACCCGAGAAGCAACGGTCAAGCAGAGAGGGCAAATGCTGAAGTGCTGCGCGGGCTCAAGACTAGAACTTTCGACAGGCTGCACAAGTGCGGAAGAAACTGGATCGAGGAGCTGCCGGTGGTTCTTTGGTCGATCAGACGACGCCAAATCGAGCCACCGCCGGACACCTTTGCTCTAGTCTATGGAGCAGAGGCAGTTCTCCCCACGGAACTCGTGTACGGATCGCCTCGAGTGCTCGCTTATGATGAGCTTGAGCAAGAGCAGCTGCGACAAGATGACGCGCTGCTCCTTGAGGAGGATCGTCTTGAGTCATTCATGGCGAAGCTGCTCGCTACTGACAAGCTTTGCGCCGCTACCATAGTCGCAGAGTTAGTGCCGAAGTCTCGAGGAAGGCGACCTTGTTCTTCGGCGCGTTTCAGTCCGCCAAGAATTCAAACAAGTTGACGCCAAAGTGGGAAGGCCCTTTATCGGGTGAAACGAGTCACTAGGCCTCGGCGCTGTCCGCTTTGAGACCGAAGATGGCATCCCGTGAGCAACTCTGGAACATTGAGCATCTTCGTAAGTTTTACCCATAGAGGCGCGGTTGTCGAACCCGTTCCGCAACCACCTTTTGTACAAGTCTTGCCGCTGTTGCATGTAATCCTTTGTACAAAGTCAAGCGCAGACCTCGTGCATCAAGAAAGCTCATGTGTTGCGCACAACTTGTCAAATTCATGCTTTCATCATTTTATTGCATGTTTTGGCTAACACTTTGTACGCAACCACACCCGGTAAGCAAAATCGAGTCAGCTGGGCTCCATAACTTTATTTCCTCTTCTTTCTCTTTTCTCAAAGAAAGGAAGGCTCCCTCGCGCACAAGTTAACCAGGGGGAAGGAGGAGATAATACTATGGACTGTGGCACCGCCGAGGAAGTTTCGCCTCATCGGGAAGCAAGAGACAGAAAAGCTAAGTTGCCAAAGTTTGAGCAATCAATTTTTAAATTTTTTTAAGTTATCTTCCTCGAACGATAGTACTTTGTATGGAAAACCTGTGCGCAGAGGAACCAACTCACCGGCTAGTCGCGCCCTTACTTTGTTTCGAGTCCGCTCAACTACTTAAGTGAGCTGCGGCTAGTCGCGACAAGGTTGCTTGTCGGAGGCGCACTGCCAGCAGGCTGCTGACGTTCCGCACTCAGCGCTCGCGGCGAAGGTGCCCGCACCGACAAGTCCCCCAAATGCGTAAGGCAGAAACGTGCAAGGGAAGGAATCAAGTAGAGGAAATAACGTTGCATTGATCGCCTAAGATAGAGTATATTACAAAATAACTTGTCGCTGATCTAACAAAGTGTTCTAAACATGATCAGCAGCGACAAGGAAAGATAAAATTGGCGGCCTAGTCTACGCGGTCGCCATCAATCCGCTTTGATCTTGTTCACCTTGTCCACAATGGGTGCGACAAGGGCTTTGAGCTCCTCCACGTTGGCATCTGGCGGCAAGGATCCGAGGACGCCGTTAAGGTTGAGGCCCGGATTGTGGAAGGCCACCTTTATCAACACCTTCTCGAGGGCTCCTGCGCAGATCTGGCGTGATTCCTCGGCCAGCTGCTTTGGGACCTCTTCCCGAGTCGGCTGGAGACCCGTCACCACGCCTTTGAAGAATAAACCGAGTTTGGCGTTGGGTTGGAGATGCTCGTCGGAGGAGTACGCAAGGTCCGCCATCCCCAGCTCCATCAGCTCGTTGTGGATGTCGGCGGCGGTGTCCACAAGACCTTCAGTCCAGTGCTCCACGCTCTCCCTCAAGGTGCTCTGGATGGAGGCAGCATTTGCCAGCAGCTCCTCCTTGGCCTTGATCGTCTCCAACAAACCCACCTCCCGCTCTCTGGCGCCCGCCCAACGTCTGCGCTGTGGTGGTCAGCTTCAGCTCAAGATCCGCTTTGAATCCTTGGCGGCGCCGAGCTCCTTGCCTCTATCGGCCGAGACGACTCTGCAGCTCGCCAAGAGTGTAGGCGTCCTTCTCACGCTCATGCTTGAGCGCTGCAAGCTCTTCGCCGCTCTTCTTGAGGCTGGCCTCCACTGTGCCACCTTCGCCTTGACTCTTCCTTGGCGGCCTCGGCTGCTGGCGGCATCCTTCGCTTCCTTAGGCGCCCGCCAAGTGACTCCTCATGGCAAGGTCTTCTTCGTGGCTGTCCAGGTTGACCTTCCGCTGCGCCGCTTCCTTTCTGTAGCAGAGAGCTTCTCGGCAGCCAGCCGTTGCTCCTCCTCGGCCTTGACCTTCTCAAGGATGAAGGTCGTGCGCTCTTCCGCAAGTTGCCCCGGCCACGCTTTCGTCGCGGAGAGCTTCTTGGTTGGCGCTCGAGCTCTTCGGCGCTTCTCCATGTCTGCTCCTGCCCTCATGACGAGTGCTTCCGGGACTCCAACTTGGCTTGCCGGGCGCGGTAGAGCGGCGGCTTCTTCAAGTTGCTCCTCCTCGGACTACTTCTTTGCTTCTTGGCGCGTCCACCAGCGTCAGCCAATGAGAGGCGAGTAGCTCGCCGTCGAAGGTCTCTCCTCGACCGGGCGCCACGGAGGTCGGTTCCCAGGGGAGTTTGATGAAGACACCTCGCCGGCCTTCGGTAGGCACTGGCTGGGGCTCCTCGAACTGACGCGCAGGCGGGCAGGGGAGTTGGCTGTCGGTGTTGCGCCTGGCGCTCCTGCGGCCTCAGGGCTGTCAGTGCGTTCGCCCGACCCCTCGCCAGCTTCTGCGTCGGCAGCCTCGGTGGCCTTCTCGCCAACAGGCTCGTCGGCGACGGCCTCTTCTTCCACAGCGACGACCTCTTCTTCCTTGACAGCGGCCTCTTCGACGTTGCCGCGCGCTTCCTCCTCGCCGGCAGCCTCAACCTCCATCGGCTCTGCGTCAGACGAAGAAAGAGCAGTCAAGCAAATGTTCAAAAAGAGAAACAAAAGAAAGCAAGCCCAAGGGAAATTTTCGTGTAAGGCAGTTACCTGCAACGGGATCTGCAGCCATGGCCTCGACCACTGGAGGGTCACTGGCGCCGTCCCTTGCCAGAGTAGCCTCCCTTGCCGGAGTAGCCTCCCTTGCCGGAGTGGCCTCCCTTGTCGGAGGGCGCTCCCTTGCCGGAGATTCCTTCCTTGGCGGCGTAGTGGCAGCAGACAGGATTTCGGGGGCGGCTTCCGAGCCCTCCTGATGAGGCTGCTCTACTCCTACACAAGCAAACAATCAGGTATCAACGAAGAAGGAGCACCCCTGCACACCTAATAGTAAGGAGAAAAGTGCACACTTACTTTGGGGGCTGTCAGGGGCTGCTCCGAGGAAGGGTTGCCGGTCCCAAGGGGTCTCGGACGCGTCCCTGTTGCCATGGGAGAATCGTCCTCAACGGCGACTGCCGGGATTTTGGCCCTCTTCGACGCTCCGGGCCAGCGTCTGAAAAGGAAAGAGTCCAGAACAAAGCAAATTAGGTTCAAGATGAAGCAATAAAATTGAAGAAATACAAGCACAATCTCAAGAGCTTACTCTTCGCCTTCCTCCTCGAGCTGGCGCGGAGAAGTCAAACTCGGCTCGCCTCCCGGTGCGACGAGGCGGGAGTGGGCTCTCTTGGCCGCTTGGCGGAGGCGTCGGCAGTGGCCTGAGAAGATCCTGCAGTTGTCGCAGCAGTGTGAGGCGCTCCCGCGGCAACATCGCTTGCCACGGTAGAGCGCGTCGCGCGGCGCTGCTGCTATGGGCCAGTCTGCCGCCCCGACTCGTCTCCGGCCTTGCGGAGACGCCTCTTCGGCGAAACCGGGGGCTCCGCTGGCGGCAAGTCGCTGGGTGGTGGAGAAGAAGCGCCCTCGGCGGGTCCACTCGACCCGGCCGCGGGCTCGACAAGCTCGTCCTCGCCGGCGATCTCCCTTCGCCGGAAAGGCTTGCCGCCTTAGCGTCCGCCTCCTCCACGGTATACCCGAAGGCTCCGGTAGCGGCTGGCGCTGCCGCCTCCTCCACCTGGTGGCAATCCGCGCCATCTCCTCGTCGGTGGTGTCGCTGGTGAGCCTTTTCTGCTCGTCGGAGCGGATCGGCACTTCTTCCAAGTCGTCGAAGAACTGCTGCACGACCTCGTCGGGGGGCTCCTGCCAGGTTGGAACGATCCCATGGGAATCGCTGACAACGGCATCATGGCGCCGGATGCGGTCGAGCGCCGAGTTGTTGCACAATGGGACGACCCCTCGGCAACCTAAACCACTCGGGTGATCGGGTCGTTCTTGAACAGCTCTAGCAGCATCGCATCCAACTCCAAGACGGTGAAGTTCGATTCCAGGCCCGGCGCAACCTCATAATGTCCGCGCATTTTGGAACTCCCAAGCAGGCCTCCTTCTCTCCTGCAAGGGAGCGATGCGGCGGCGAAGGAAGTCTGCGCCAACTGCGCCTACGGTTAGTCCGGCAAGCCTGAGGCGCAAAATCCGGGTCACAGCTATCTTCAACCTAGCATCCTCCAGCGCCAAGTTACTCCAATCTCTGCCGCGCACTATTGGGGTTTGGCGCCTGCAGCGATGAAGGGCTGCGGGTTCTCCTCTACGACCCAACACCAATTGGCTCTCCACTCCTCTCACTTGTTGCGGAACTCTCCTTCCAGATAGGCTTCTTTCTTGCCGATCCTGGAGACCCAAGCTATCCCTCCGGCAAGTGGCGGAAGTGTGCCACATTTGGGTGGACTCCGACAAAGTTTTCGCAAAGATGCGCGAAAACTGCCATGGTTAAGACGGCGTTGGGGGTGAAATCAAGGAGGCGGAGGCCAAATGTGTTCATGATATCGCAGAAGAACTCGGAAAAGAAGGCGGGCAAAGCCCGCAATAGAAGAAAAAGGGCAAAAAAGGGTACCCGGTTGGGGCCAAATCAGAAGCGGCGGCGGGGAGTACCTTCGTGCGCGGCTGCGCACGCGTCTCCGTCGACCAAAAGAGATAGAAGACATCCCGCAGCTCCCTTGCGCCGAGCTGGGGGGGGGGGGGAAGATGGCCCGCTCCTTGCGGTGAGCGCGCTTGTGGCGAAAGGGGGCGGGGCACTGCTCTCTTCGCACTAGAGAAGAAGGAGGGAGCGGCGGTGGTTTTCTTGACAAGACAGCAATGGCGGAGTGGACGGCCTGTCCCTGTTTCCTCCGCTTATAAAGAGGGGGAGGCGGACGCCCGCTTTTCCTAATAAAGAAACCCCACGACCACGCCCACGATCTTCGCAGACGACGCCACGTCCGGTGCGTGCCGTTAGTGGGGGTCGTGGTGGGTCCAGGCGAGTTGCGGCGTGATCGAGGCCGCGTGTGACTGGCTGCTTTTGGGCCTGGCCCGACAGCGCTTCGGCACCATGTCTGACCAGCCCAGGGGCTCCTGTCAGTGTACTAGAGTAGGGGTACCCCTAGTATCCCGTACTCGTGCACGGACAGTTGCAGCACCCCGCGGCAGGGTTTGCCTCGACACCGCCAAGATCCTCCGTGGCTCCTTCGGAGCCATTCAAGAAAAAAGTATTTGATTAAGAAGACAAGGCCCCGGCAAGAGGAGCATGCGGAAGGCCACCTCGTGCATGCAGAAGACAAGGCCCGGCAAGAAGAGCTTGTCGGGAAGGCTCGGGAGCGACAAGCCTCCGGACGCGACAAGGATTCAGCGGCAAGGCGCTTGCCATGCAAGCAACCCTCTCTCCATCTCCGCTCCAGCTCATCCAAAGAACGTGTCGCCATGGGACCATTCCATGCGCAGCGTGTCGAGAGGCTGTGCAGCCAGCAGAGAGCAGCGATAAGCGGCTCGACAAGCTTGCCATCGTGGCGGCGGTGGCGCACTGACGGTCTCTTACCTTTGTTTGGGGCGACAATCGACGGCATTTATTGCTTTTGTCCCTTGCCGTCAGAGTTAGGTATTTTGCACTGTACACTGTTCGAGTAGGTGTACCAACTCCTGTTTTTACATTTGTACCCTCGCCTATGTTGCCGCCTGTCGGAGACCCCTTGAGCATATAAAAGGAGGCCCATGCGCAACTTAGAAGGGGTTCGAGGTTCAGTTCATTCGACTCACTAGAGACCAGATACGCCCACGCTAGGTTTTGTAGCTCGCATCGCTCCCTAGCGAGAACACAATACATCAAACAAGCAGCAGTAGGAGTTTTATCTCTCCGGATAGCTCCGAAGCTGGGTAAACTGCTCGTGTGCCTCGCCTCGATCCGCTCTTCGTGCGATCTCCGCCCCCCTCCGAACCACAAAGGGGCCTGGTCCACCGGCCCCATAGGTGTTCGCGGGTACGATCAGCCTCCCCGACAACCATTAACCCTTTTAGTAAAAAGTGTGGAATCAATTTTCCCAATTTCAAAGCCTTTCTCAATTAGGAACTTGGTCAAGCATTTATACCAAGCTCTTGGAGCTTGTTTAAGACCATAAAGAGCTTTCTGAAGTTTGTAAACATGATTTGGTTTCTTAGGATTGAAAAAGCCGGGAGGTTGTTTAACATAAACTTCCTCCTCTATTTCACCATGTTGAAAAGCACTTTTAATGTCCATTTGGTACAAGGTGATATCATGATGATTAGCATAGGCAAGTAAGATACGAATGGACTCAAGTCTAGCAACGGGAGAATATGTCTCACCATAGTCCATACCTTCGACTTGTGTGTAGCCTTGGGCGACGAGACATGCCTTGTTGCGAACTACTTGTCCTTCTTCATCTTGCTTGTCACTAAACACCCATTTGGTACCGATGATGTTGTGGTTGTTGTCGGGCTTCTCAACCAATGTCCAAACTTGGTTCCTCTCAAAATTGTGTAGCTCTTCATGCATAGCATTTATCCAATCCGGATCTTCCAATGCTTCTTCAGCCTTCATAGGTTCAATGCTAGAGATGAAAGAATAGTTTTCACAAAAGTTAGCTAAACGAGTTTTAGAGCGAGCGATTCTCCCGGTTTGAATGTCATTGTAGATTTTCTCGACGGGATGATCTTTAGCAATTCTTGCTCGAACTCGTGATAGCTTTTGCTTGGGTCTTTGTTGAACATCTTATTCATCTTGTTCTTCTTCTTGGCCTTCTTCATTGTTGGCGTTGTCGTTCTCTTGTCGTGGTGGAGAAGGAGGTCGTTGACGTTCATCTTGATGCATTTCCTCGTTTTCTTCATCTTGGTGTGTCCCACTTGTGGATGCTTCCGTATCAACTCTTGGTTCACCTTGTCGTGAAGTAGAAGCTTCCACTTGGACGGACGAGGCACTCTCCTTCACCTCCGTTGGACGGACCTTGCCAATAGACAAGTCTTGGATTGCTTCCGAAGGGTCTTTGTCTCCTACATCAATTGGCAATTGCTCTATTTGCGAGCCGTTAGATTCATCAAACTTCACATCTACCGTATCTTCAACCTTTCGTGTGAAATTGTTGTAGACACGGTAAGTGTGAGAGTTTGAGCCATAACCTAGTAGGAAACCTTCATGAGACTTAGGAGCAAATTTAGAACGACGATGCTTATCAAGAATGTAGCACTTTGAGCGAATACTCGAAAGTATCCAACTTGGGGTTTGTTACCGGTGAGGAGCTCGTATGCCGTCTTGCCGAGTAGCTTGTGAAGATACAAGCGATTTGTTGCATGACAAGCTGTCTCAACCGCTTCTGCCCAAAAGTGCTTCGGTGTCTTGTACTCATCAAGCGTCCGGTTCTTCCTCTCAACAACTCCATTTTGTTGAGGTGTGTACGTAGCCGAGAACTCGTGTGAAATCCCTTCTTCGTCAAGAAAGGTGTCCACATTTGCATTCTTGAACTCCGTTCCGTTGTCGCTGCGAACCTTCTTGATCTTCACTTCAAATTGGTTTTGGGCCTTCCTAGCGAAGTTTTTGAAGATCTTTTGGACCTGCGGTTTATCATCGAGAAAGAACACCCACATAAATCTTGAAAAATCATCAACTATAACTAGACCAAAAGATTTTCCACCGAGACTCTTGTAAGAGTTGGGACCAAAGAGATCCATGTGAAGTAGCTCGAGTGGCCTCCCTGTGGTCATAATGTTCTTCACAGGATGCCTTCCTCCAACCTGTTTACCTGCTCGACAAGCACTGCACAGTCTATCCTTATCAAATATGACATCGTTGACAACAAGGATATGATTCCCTTTAATAAGCTTGTCAAGGTTCCGCATACCAACATGACCTAGTCGTCTATGCCATAACCAACCTTTTGAGGATTTAGCAATGAAGCAAGTTTTAGGTTGTGCCTTTTTAGAGAAATCAACAATGTATAGGTCACCTCACGCACACCGGTAAAGACCATTTTATGATTGTCTCGACGAAACACTTGGCAATCTACTTGATAAATAAGACATTGAAACCGAAATCGATGAAGTCTAGATACTGAAAGTAAGTTGTACCCAAGAGACTCAACGAGCATGACATTTTGTATGGAGCTATCATGTGAGATGGCCACCTTACGAGGCCAACCACCTTACCCTTTGAGTTGTCACCAAAAGTGACATACTTTCGAGGACTATCATTTTCAGCAAGCTCACGAAACATGTCTTTATCTCCGGTCATGTGATCGGTACATCCACTGTCAAGAACCAATTCCTTTCCTCCTGACACATATTCCCGAAGATTTGCCATAAGACCAAAATGTCTCATTGCATCATCAAGATTGAAGTCACTATCATCATCCTCATCATAGTATCCATGTTCAATATCGTCATGTGGTGGATCAAGTCCTAGAGAGGGTAATTTGTTAGAGTGAGTTTGACAATGATCTTGTCTATGAATTCTTATAGCTTCGGAAATAATATCACCAATAATTCCAACATCTCCTTTGGCATGTATAAGTTCGGTGAGTTCGAATAGACGATCACCAAACATAGGATCACTAGTATTCATCTTACTCAAGGCAATAGACTTATGGAGAATTTCATCTAGATTTTTCAAGGAATAATTTGGAAAGCGTTCCTCAAGAAATTTCCATATAGTGTAGGCACACTCAAGAGTAGGCAGGATTCTAATTAAGTTTCTAGGCAAGCCTCTAGTGATAAGATTAACAGTTCTAAGATTCCTAGTCATGTCAATAGATTCATCAAGGGTAGGATGCATAGGATCAACATGAGGAGCACAAGGGATAGCAATGTACTTGTTCAAATGATATTGATTGAAAATTGCAAGCATCTCATTTTTCCACTCATGAAAATACTCTCCATCAAGAATAGGCACTCTATGTCTAAGACTCCCCAAAGTAGACTCATCCATCTTCCTCCAATGGTGATTAAACCAATGCAAAGGAGACCAATGCTCTGATACTACTTGTAGGATCTTGAGAAGAGGTGTCTAGAGGGGGTGATTAGACACTAAGTACCAAAGTTGCAGTTTTTAACCTTATTAAAGTTTAAGTGGAGTTTAGGCACAAATTTAACTTTTTCAATACATAACAAGCAAGCATGCAAAGAGTATATGAGCAGCGGAAAGTAAAGCATGCAACTTGCAAGAATGTAAAGGGAAGAGTTTGGAGGATTCAAACGCAATTGTAGACACGGATGTTTTTGTCATGGTTCCGATAGGTGGTGCTATCGTACATCCACGTTGATGGAGACTTCAACCCATGAAGGGTAACGGTTGCGCGAGTCCACGGAGGGCTCCACCCACGAAGGGTCCACGATGAAGCAACCTTGTCTATCCCACCATGGCCGTCGCCCACGAAGGACTTGCCTCACTAGCGGTAAATTTTCACGAAGTAGGCGATCTCCTTGCCCTTACAAACTCCTTGGTTCAACTCCACAATCTCGTCGGAGGCTCCCAAGTGACACCTAGCCAATCTAGGAGACACCACTCTCCAAGAAGTAACAAATGGTGCATTGATGATGAACTCCTTGCTCTTGTGCTTCAAATGATAGTCTCCCCAACACTCAACTATCTCTCATAGGATTTGGATCTGGTGGAAAGAAGATTTGAGTGGAAAGCAACTTGGGGAAGGCTAGAGATCAAGATTCATATGGTAGGAATGGAATATCTTGGTCTCAACACATGAGTAGGTAGTTCTCTCTCAGAGATAGGATGATGGAAGTGTAGGTTCAGTCTGATGGCTCTCTCCATGAATGAAGAGGAGGTGGAGGGGTATATATAGCCTCCACACAAAATCTAACCGTTGCACACAATTTACCAATCTCGGTGGGACCGAATCAACAAACTCGGTCAGACCGATTTTAGTAAACCTAGTGACCGTTAGGGTTCTCGGTGGGACTGACTTGCATCTCAGTAGGACCGATATGGTTAGGGTTAGGGCATAACGTAATCTCGGTGGGACCGATTACACAAACTCGGTGAGACCGATTTTGGTAATTAGCTAACCAGAGAGTTGGTCAGGCAAACTCGATGAGACCAATTACTCAAACTCGGTGGGACCGATTTTGGTTATGAGTCAATCAGAAAGTTTGCATTGTAATCTCGGTAGTACCGATTCTCAAACTCGGTGAGACCGATTTTGATAATGGACATACACAGAGAGATTACAATCCCATCTCGGTAAGACCGAGATCCCTATCAGTGAGACCGATTTGCCTAGGGTTTGTGGCAGTGGCTAAGACGTTCAAACTCGGTGGCGCCGGATAGGAATAATCAGTGGGGCCGAGTTTGACTTTAGGTTTAGGACATTTGTGTGGAAGTGGGAAAGTAGTTGAGGGTTTTGGAGCATATCACTAAGCACATGAAGCAAGAGGCTCATTAAGCAACACCTCATCCCTCCTTGATAGTATTGGCTTTTCCTATAGACTCAATGTGATCTTGGATTACTAAAATGTAAAATGAAGAGTCTTGAGCTTGAAGCTTTAGCCAATCCTTTGTCCTTAGCATCTTGAAGGAGTTCCCACATCCTTTAGTCCATGCCACTCCATTGTTGAACTCATCTGAAACATACTAGATAAAGGTGTTAGTCCAACAAGAGATATGTTGACATTAATTACCAAAACCACCTAGGGAGCACTTGTGCTTTCACCTTCTCGATGCATTCATTGTTGATCTGAGGAGGCTCGATCTTGCGCGCTTCTTTCTTCTTCGAGTGTAAAGAAGTAAACGTTGCTTCCTCGCATCTAGTCTCATGTCTAGCCTCTATTCTAGTACTCCCTCCGGTCTGTTTTTCTCTGCGTCTAAGCAGCAACACGCATACCAAGTAGGAGTATCAACAAGTGCACTAATCTCATCTATAGCCTCTGTGCTAGCTAAAAGTGATAGAACATCTACTAAATTGCGCTCTATCAATATATGGATGTACTCTTCTTCCCAATACAAAAACTTGCATCCATTCTACTCCCTCCGTTGCAAAATACATGCCTTCTATTTGTCAAAATATATATGTATCGAGACATGTTTTAGTATATAGGTACATCCATTTTTGGACAAACGGAAGTCAAGTATTTTGGAACGGAGGGAGTACACAATAAAAATTTTAAGTTAGCACAACTAGTCTAATCCGAGAGCACAACCGAAGATTTGGTCGGGTTGTTCCTCCTTTTGCCGACACGTGGGACATCCAGCATCCAGGTCGTGTCATGAAAGAAAATAGAGTGGTAGTTGAAGCCACGAGATGTGCATCTTGGGTTAAATTGTAAATAGAATCTTACTACTCCTGAGTAACTCCAAATGCGGCCACCGAAGATCTTTCTTGGATTTGTTTTTCATCACCAGCACGTCGAGGTGAAAGATGTGCAGGTTCGATTGGGTCCGCTTATGCGTTTCTTGACATGTGGGACCGCATGTGAGCAAAAATACGATGGGCTCAAGCGTCACCGGGCTGGTGAGAAGAGAGATACAGGAGTGCTGAGCACGGACTGCAGGAAATTTGTTCTACATACCTCGATATAGGCTCGATATAGTGGGGTGGCAATGGCCATAACTAGCATTCACGTCTAGCAGTACGGCACACGCCACCCACACGAGTCCCATCTGACACCAATTTTCTTGGTGTCCATGCTATAGCCATCTCTTCTCCCTCCTGTTTTCTCAGCCATCGCGCGGTGGGCGGGATGGGGGTTTGCCGATAGTCGGTTTGCTCAACTACGGTCCCACTTGTAAGTGAAAATGCAACACCACACGCATTCCCGCTTGAGCGGCGTGCCGGACCAACCGTGTGGGGGTGCAACGCGAACACGGCAGGCTTTTCCTTTTAAACTCGTAACTTGTAAAATTTGGTTCTGCTCCATGGCGCGATTGATAGAGTAATGAGAAGTTTGGTTCTGGCGCCGTTCATGCATGGAGTACGTACGGAAATTATGAAGTTGATGCGAAAGGTAAGACAATTACTGTAGTATCATATACTACTACATGGATTTGACGGAAAGATAAAAATACATACGGATCCATCAACGAGATCCTCACGCCCTAGTGCGTCGGGTCACCAACCGACGTGTGAGGAGCAGCGGCGTTGGCGGCAAGCTCAACGTGCTTCTGAACAGTGCCGTCCAAGGTTGCCCTACGGTCCAAGAAGGCCAGCGTCCTATCGTCCTCCTCTTGCATGCGCGTAGACGTGTGTGATTATGTCGATGGTGTCTTGCTGCGCCCAGGCTGGCAGCGGCGCGACCTCGAGTGGACATTCTCCGGCGTGTGTGGGCGATCTCGGGGGCCACCAAGGTCGTCGAAGAGGTTGTCACCATAGTATTTATTTACGAGGGAGTAGTACATTTTTGTGACATGCATTACTAGATATTGCTAGTCAAATACTAAAATCCAGATGGACGTGGTAGTACTCCTAAATCCAGACGGTGGTGCTACTAGTACTAGTAGTAGTACTACAATGTAGTACTCCTAGGAGTACTAGCACTGATTACCCGCTGGTCAAATTATTACGTGCTGCTCCTCACGGTGAAGTGACAAGACCTGCCACGGAGATGACACTGAGTATAGGCGCCGTGTTCGCATACCATAGTCAGCCTCACCATCTGCAAATACTATCATCATGGCTGTAGATCTAGCCTGCTTACAACTAGCCCTGTTCGACATAATTTCCCGATGCGTAGATGCCCGTGCATTGCACGGATCACCAAGATTGGGGTGGGCCCGGCAGCGCCATCGCGCAGATTTTTCCACGGCCTTCTAGATGTGGTGGGGAGGAGATAAGGTTCATTGTGAGAGACAAGGAGTTGTTTGTAAATAGGGAACAAGCGCGGGCATCTTTCTGCAAAAATGGAGAAGCTTGGTTTGTATGCGCGAGATCTAGATCCGACGGCTATTGGTGAAAGATGGGAGGCACAACATCATCACCAACTCAGGACTTGTTTGATTCGCAGGATTTTGAAAGCGCAGAATAGGACACGACAATATTACAAGTTTCAAACTGATATTACAAATGTTAGGAGTAATGCTGCACCTAGGAAGAGGGAATTACTAGGAAGTTTACGTAAGAACTTTCGTTACTTTAGGTGTATGCAGCGTTATCGTACAAACTAAAATCCACCGCCTTGACAAGTCACTAATGCGAAAATAAGTTTTCGAGTCTCTGGCCACTTGATGTTTCAAAAACAAATTCAGCTTCTGCGGAGACTTTATCATTTAGGCTTAGACGCTTGCAGTGATCAGCACGCCATTCATTGTTGCGCCAGAGAACGCCAAACCTCATTACCTTGAGCACACTTGCCTCCAGAACAAAGAACACAGCCAATTTAATCTCGGATGTGCTGCCTCGGCGGTCGATCAAATCAATTTACGTAAGATGGAGATCAAGGCATTCGATGAGATTGTTATAGTGCAGCACATTTTTCACTTCGGGTCATTTTTATCTCGCAAAGAAGAGAACATATTAGAGCAGCTGGCTGCATAAGATTGTCGTGTCATCAACAGGTACCAATATCATTCGCTCATACGATAGGGTTGGCTGGCTAGTGATATTCTCTCTCTCTCTCTCTCTCTCCCTCTCTCTCTATCTTTCTGTTTCCTCTCATTTAATTAGGAGCACGTGAAGAGCTTGGGCATTTGTTTCCTTCCACTATGTGGCCGATGCCATATTTCGCAAAAGTATGCCACATAATACGCATCGATGTCAAATCAAAAGATATTGGCACCGCTCTCACGATGTGAGAGAGTTGTCACCGCTGTGCACATGCACCCACATGTATAAACAAATCAATCAAACCAACTACACCAGCCTCTCACTCTCCCAAACAAGTGTTTTTTATTGCCTCGGTCCTCTCTCTCTCTCCACGCAGTGTTTTTTCATTGCGTGAGTTAATTTGGCAATCGAAGCAAAGTAGGTGGTCCAGATTGGGGCACCAGGTGAGCAATGGAGGGGCATCGATGCCAAATGCATCACAAGTGAATTTGGCACGTGTTTTGGCCTACATAGCCCACTTTTGTACTCCCTCCGCACCAAAATTCTTGTCTTGAATTTGTCTAAATACAGATGTATCTAGTTACATTTTAGTGTTAGATACATCCGTATCTAATCAAATAGTACCTCGTATTTAGTATAAAATGTTGACCATAGATTTACCTAAGAAAATGCCAATGCATGTCACTAAAAATTACACCATTTGAAATTATGTTCAAATACGAATCCAACGATATAGTTCTAAGTGACATGCATTAACATTTTGTCAGTTAAATCTATGGTCAAATTTTGATACTAGTACAAAATTGGAAGAGTAAACCAGGACGGAGGTAGTACTTGCCCTTAGGGTAACCATAGAGTTCTTGGAGTAGTCTAAGTTACTTTCCACTATGACTAGCCTAGGCTACTATAGTAGTACATCATAAAAATGCTGCAGGTGATCACATGAGAAAAAATACTAAAAACATTTCTTTTGGTGCAGTGCGTAGATGTAGTTTTGAACACTACACTTGTCATCGTAATTTGGGAAAATTACGAAAAAATTGAGCTACATTGTGATTACCGTTTACTAATAGGAAAGAAGTTTCACCTCGATGAGTAGCTTCTCCGTGCATGGAAAGCATGTAAGGAATCCAACAACTTGATCCAGATTGGGGCCGATAGATTTTAGTGCTAAGATCTTCACTGTGCGCATGGACTGGGTCAAACTTGTGGGAATCATTTTATGGAAGACGGTCATAAATACATCAAGAAGAAATTTAAAAATGTGAATTTCAAGAAGACGGAGAAGAAGATGAGTGTTGTACCTGAACGATTACGGATCCAATAAAGAGTTCGGAGAATTTGGCAGACGAGTACACCAACGCTGTCAATTTCGGCGCGTCAATGACCCTGATTTTTGTTGGACCTTCTAGATCCGATACAAGCAATCTCTCAAGGAAAGGGCACATTCTCAATGACCATAACGTGGAATAGTTGGAGTGATCTCTTCCCAATTGATGTCTTGTTGCGGGGCCAGCAAGACACATAAATCCATCGGAGATTCATCGAGGCGATGTGGAGGCTAATGAACCCGTGGATCTGCTCAAGACGAAGGTACTCGAAATGATGCAGCTGCGGAGCAGGTGCTCCATAGCCTTCTTCGAGATGACAACGTCGAAGAGGTCGAGCTGCTTGAGTTGAGGGAGAAGAAGGGCGGGCGTCACATTAATCTGGGGAAGATAGCAGGAGCTGAAGCTGGCGCGGTGCAGCGTTGGCGTGAGGCGGAGCGCGGACGGCGGCAGAGAGCGACATCGTCCAACTTCAAAGTTGAGCTCCTCAAGCTGATCTAGGGCGGGGGATAAGAACCACTCGTCGAACTTGGGTTGGACCTTGCAGTTGGTACTGAACATGCGGATGTCAAGGCGTCTGGCTGGCCCAGGGTGCGATGAGAGGATCTTGGAGACTGCGGCCATGCGTTTGCAATCCCCGTCGCAGAGGAAGCTGTCAACGGTGAGGTTGAGGGGGACGCAGAGCCAGAGGGGGCGCCACCGCCGGGAGAGCAGGGTGGTCCGCACGGCAGATTTGGTGGGGAGGAGGCCGATGATGACCAGCAGCATGTCATCGGGGAGGCTGCTGATGAAGTCCAGACTCGCCGGATGCGGTTTTGGCTCGAGCCGCCTCCGCTTGTTGGCTACCTCGCCGTCCATCTCAACCGGCGGCAACGCGGTGTACACGTGTGCTGGTGTGTGTTGTGTGCTGGGTGTGCGTGAGTGCGTCCTTCTGTGCATGCCGCCGCGTGGTGAATTGTGCGCGAAAAGGCCCTTCGGCAGCAAGAAGTTTGCCCTCTAGTTTACTTATTTTCACCCATCGCCACATGGGCCCAGCACACCAAGATACGTAACACGAAATGACAACGCAGTATGTGGATTGGTTGACCGTCAACTAAACAATATATGGAGCTATCTGGCTGACACAGTGAGCGTATAATCCGTCAGTATAGAGAGTTCGAGTGAGAGGGGAGGCCCGTGAGAGATAGCAGAGAGAGAGAGAAAGAGCTACTCCCTCCGTTCGATAATGTAGTTACAACATTTTTTTAAGTCAAACTTTTGAAAATATGACCAAGTTTATAAAGAAATTACTTATATCTGCAATACCAAAGATAAATGATAGTATAAAGTAAGTACCTGTTGTGATGATCTAATGATCGTTCCAGATGTAAATGTTTTTCTCCACATATACCTGGTCAAACTTTTCTGAGATTTGACTTTCCAAAACATCCATATGCTTATGGACATGACAGAGTCACTAACGAGAGAGAGAGAGAGAGAGAGAGAGTGAAAAAAGTGTGTGTGCGTGTGTGAAAGAGACATGGACAACACACGATGAAAGTGGAGAAAAGGCGTGCGTGTCTTATGCAAACATATCACACATGCATCTTCGACAACGGAGGCAAGGTGAGGAGATAGTGTGTGGTTGTTTGAAACCGAGAGAGGAAGACCCCTAGCACGTGGCCAAGAGGGTCGACAAACAAGGGAGAGAGGTCGAGAGAGAAGTACGGAGAAAATGCAGACATGGGGAGGAGAGAGTGTATGTTTGTCATAGAGAGATCCCCTGGAGATCGTGATGGGACTACATGTGTGGGAGATCGAGTGACAAGGTGTGTGCGTGATAGAAGATGCCCCGAGAGATATAGAGATAGATGTATGGATGGAAGGAGACAATACGTGTGTTCCTGATGGCTAGTAAGAGATAATCATACTTAGGGGGGGCGTGCTTGCGCCTATGGCCCTGTTTGGATACTCTAACTCAGTTAGTGGTCAGAGTTAGATTCTAACCCTGAACTAACTCTAAGTAAAGAGGTGTTTGGATGGCAGGGTTAGATGGAGCGCGGATACGGCGAGGCACCTTCACGCTGCAGTAGAGGGGGGAGGGAGAGGACGAGAAGCTTCGAGGAAGTGGGGAGGGATCTGCTGCGGGGAGAGCGAGAGAAAAAAGTGTTTATTAGCGGTCCCGAGAAGAACTAACCCAAATAAGTACCTCTTGGATGGGTTAGTTTTTTTGGATGGGTTAGATGCATCTAACCTAAACTAACCCTCCTGTTTGGATCTTTTTAGGTTAGTTGACTCCAAACTAACCCAAACTAACTCTGACCCATGGATCCAAACAGAGCCGATGATGGAGTAAGGGATTATGGTACTTAGGGGGGTGCGTGTCACATGGAGAGAGAACAAGGGCGGAGAGTGTTGGATCGCGAGCGAGACATGTGTATGTGTGAACCAGGGAGATATAAGGCCAGTTTGCCTTGCGTTGTGAGCATCTTTTGCGTGGCCTGGGGTTGTGGCTGAATTTCATGCACGCTTGTTTGGTTGCTACCCTGTGAAAAAGAAAGCCCGTCTGGGCTGGGTTCCCTTGCACTTTAATTAGCCTAGCTGAACTCCAGACACGACAAGTAGCCCGCCCAAGCGACCGATTTGAACGCTGGCCGTGCTCGGTCGATGCAGCCACGAGGCTAATGACAACATGGATGGATATTAGCATTAAATAATTGATGCATGGATTGATTGATGGACGTTGATGCTTTGCCCGCCTGCATGAACCAAACGCTTTAGCACCACACAAGCCTGGCCAGCAGAAATATTTTACATCTCACGTCCACACCAGGCAAGACCGGCCATCAAGGCATGAGGGTCAGTCACGAACCAAACCGACCAATAAAGTTTGAGAGAGATTGAGGAGCCCGATAAGGCTGAGTGGTGCGTCAGATAGCTGAGAGGGGGAAAGAGATATTCCATCCGCTCAATAATGCAGTGCATGTAAATTTTTTAGAAGTCAAACTTTGGAAACTTTGATCAGTTTTACGCAAATGTTATTTATATCTACAATACCAAAGATACATCATACAAAACTACATCTCATGGTGAATCTAATGGTATATGTTAGCCGTACTAGATGTAAATTTTTTCTCCACCAACATGTTCAAACTTTGTGATGTTTGACTTTTCAATAAATCTATGTGCTATGGACGGAGGAGAGTGCCTCAGTCGAGACAGATCAAGTGCGTGTGAAGGAGAATGAGTAAGTGTGCAAAAAGAGTATGTGTGTGAAAGAGAACATATCACACATGCATCTCCGAGATGGAAAAGCGAGGCGAGGAGATACACGAAGATAGCTAGTGTGTGATTGTTTGCAACGGAGAGAGACACCCCTGTAGCACATGTCCAATAGAGGTCTGGCCAACAAGGAAAAAAGGTCGAGAGGGACGCATGGATGGCATGGATGCATGGGGAGGGAGAGAGGGTGTGTTTGTGATAGTGAGATCCCCTCGAGATCGTGAGGGGACTATATGGGTGGGAGATCGAGGGAGTGCGTGCGCGATAGAAAGATGCCCCGAGAGAAATCGAGATAGACCATGCACATGTTTGTGATGGAGACTAAGATTAGCTAGTCATATACATATAGGGGGGATTGCGTGTGCCTACAATTGAGTGAGAGACCATCATACTTGACTAGCTGGGCATGAGATTGTGTGTGTGTGTGTGCGTGTGAGATGGAGAGAGAACGAGGGAGAGAGAAAGAATTTTAGATGGGCCTATCGAGTGCGAGTGAGATATGCATGTGTATGTGTGACCCAGGTGGATGGAGAGTTTGACAGAGGGGGGGAAGAGCTCCGAGATGACATATTGGTGCGTGAGAGAGTTACGGGCAAAGAGCCAAAGGAATTTGTGTGCGTCCGATGAGTGCACCCAAGATATCTAGCTTGGACTAGCTAGAGTATCATACATAGTGTACGAGAGAGACCTATAGATGGTCTATATGAATGCGAACTAGAAAGACCCCCCACACACACACAAAGACAGAGAGAGAGAGAGATAAAGGGAGAGGGACTAACAAGGTTTTTGTGTCGGATGCGTGCGACAGAATTGAAAATTGTTGGCGAGAGAGAGAGAGAGAGAGAGAGAGAGAGAGAACAGGAGTCCGGGAGAGGGGGAGGTCGCGTTTTATGCATCAAAGACTGATATAAACCATGTTTCGATATAAACTTGCATTCAAATATTTAAATTGGAGAACATGTTGTACGCAATCCACACATGAACGGATATATGCGTATATCAAACAAGTTCATTAATTTGACTTTCAACATGTTCATGGAGTACTATAACACTGCATACAACATGCTACTCGATTGAGGTGTTCAATTTTGGATTTAGTTCACTATTTTGACCCTCTTGAACGAGCTAGTTCATTGAATCGAGATATTTCATTTTGGGTTTGATTCACGTTTTTGAGTGGGTCAACTATTTGTCATATAGTAAATCGCTAGCAACGAGCATGTAAAAACATATTATTCCCGAGCATCATCTCTCCATCTAAAAAAGAAGTGGCAAGCTAATATTTCAAATTTGATTCGAATCGACTTGGTAAGGTAGACGTGGATGCTCGTTCTCCCAAAATTTGAACGAACCGTTAAACATCCTCTCGCCGATGGAATTCGCTAGAGCAAATAAATGGGAGACGTGAAATTACCGTCCTATGTGGGACACGCATCAATTGGCCCGTTGTACATCGAGGGTAGGTTCGTAACTTCATCCAAGCGCGCCTTTCTCCTCGGCGAAATGACATGTGCTGAATAATTTATAAACCATGGTGGGCAAAACACGCTCTCCTCGCCTCAAATAGCTCGCACCCACTATTTCAAAACACGCTCTCGCCTCAAATCGCTCGCGCCCACTATAGTTCAAAACACGCCCTCCTACTTGAAATCGCTCCCGCCCACTATTTGGGGAGAAGCAAAGTTACTCTACTATCCCCGACCCTCAAGACATGACTCAGGCCGAGAAGCCTATAGGCAAGGGTAGAAATGTAACTCCTCCTCACATTTCAGACAAATGTGTCTGTAAGATATGGTTCCACTCCCCTCCCAATCCCCCCCCCCCCCCGCCCCCATTCATACCTCGTGGGCGCCAAATTACCTTCTCCCCGGGAAGCTCCCTTCTCCCGAGCCGCGAAACCTCAGCCCCACCTCCATGGCGCCCCCACCGCACCAATTTCACAGCCGCCCTCCCTAATGCGGAGACGCTGTCCAATTGCCGTCGTGCATCGGGCCGTGTGCCTCTTACTCCGTCTTCTGGTGCTGCCTCGACGACGGCCGCGTGAACTGCATCCGGAGCCGATTCACCCGTCGTTGTTCATAGGCCGAGCGGCTCCAACCGGATCCGTCGTAGTCTGGCGCTGCTTACAGTAGCCGTCGACCGTGGCGACATCGCTCTTTCCCCGCCGTCGGTCGCCACCGCAACCACGCTGGCCTCACCGACTCGGCAGCTAGACCTGCCTACTTCACCATGCCGCCAGATAGGTCGCACCCTCATCTGAAATCACTTTATGTAGGCGTCAGTTGTCTGAATTTTTATTCTGGGCAAATCAATTCCCAATGGGAAGCAGCACCCCTCGAGGCGGCGGAGCTCCAAGGCTGCCGGTTGGCTGGTGTCTAACGTAAGGGTGCGGGGCCGCAAGTTCACCACGGAAGCAGCGCTTAGATGGCTATCTTTTAGAGTTGTGTGGGTTGAAGGTACTGCCGCCGACGGATCTGGATGACGGGGAGTCTTTGTGGATTGGCCCGGGGGCGGCGCAACCACGGCAGTGCGGTGGGGCGGGGAGGCGGGTTTTGCCGAACCACAGACGGCGGAGGCAGGCTGCTCTGCCGTTGGTCGCTGGCTCTTCGGGAAGATTCGAACAGTGTCACCAGAGGCACAAGACGGCCATCAAGCCATCCGGCATAGATCGGACAAGACCAAAATAAAATAAAATCGTGTGACCCCAATTTAGTCTTGATCCAACAGACGTGTGACCACTCGTACCTTGTTGTTGATCTCTTAGTGTATTTCTTCGGATCAAAGAGATATGTCGTTCTTAACATTACGCGTTATCTGCATCTTCAGACACACCGTCTTCCGACTCACCGCAGCTGCTCCAACAAGGGAAGCATACACCAGAAGGGAGCTACAGTCCCCACTCAACCGTTCCGTGCATCAAATGCGTGTTCCCGACATGGATAGCCACAACAACTGCAGGGCCATCGACAAGTCAGCACATGATGCTCACTCCTATGGATGGTAGCCAGATAGGTTGTACCCTCATCTTACTTGTGTGCAACATTTATGGCTTTGTTATTCATTTAAGCACGGAAAATAGATCATCACATTTGACTGTATGTTCATGCTGATCTCTTACGGGTCTTGTTCAGGAGCGTTGTTCCATAGTTCAGCTAAGATACTTGTTCTTTAGGTAACGTTGTTACATAGTTATCATCCATCAGCCAATGCTATCCCACAGGCTGGTGATTATAGTATTATACCACTTCTAGTATTACCTATGTTGTTCTTTAATACTTTTGTGTGCCATCTAGTTAATATCGAGTACAAACGATACATATTACGTAGCTTTCATACATGTTCTCCCTTTAGTTTATGAGACCTGTTGCTGCTAGTTAACCCCAGTCCTACTATTTATGTCGTCTCCTACAGGCACTCATTTACATAAATCTAACTACTAGTTGTCTTCCATGCATGTCAGATATAGTTGCACACACTGATATATCCACAAGAACCTCATGGAGCAATGTAAAGGCCAATAAACTTGATGTCAATGATACCCAATATGATGCAACATGTAAAGGCGGTTCTTCAGAAGACTTGCATAAAGATGATGAATCCTCTTCACCCCACAAGGTCCTTGCTCTAACTTGGCCTGTGATATGGGTAGAACATGCATATAATGTCCTAGAGTGTATCTACTCTGTTGCAATGCCATGTGCTTAGCATGCTGATCATGCATGTAAATATGTCATGCCTTCCTGTTTTCAATACCTATTCCATTCATGATAACATGTTTTCAAATTCAAATCTTGGCTATTCTACTCTATCGCAATGCCATCTCGCTTAATTTGGACATCATGCTTCGAATATCTTATGCATTGTTATTCATCAAGATGTACTTCATACATCTGCCATACCATGTTTTTTACATTGAAGTGATGTTCTAGTGCTCTGTTGCAATGCCATCTTATTTTCCCAATCATACATGTGTATGTTGCCTTAGTTATTTCTGTACGTATTCCGCTAGCATATAGTTTTACATTCAAATAGTGTTTTTTTGCTGTGTTGTCCTATCGTATCCCTAGCTCTTACACCATACTCCCTCCGTCCGGATTACATGTTGCTGAAATGGATAAAAAAGGATGTATCTAGGACTGAAATACGCCTAGACCCATCCATTTTTTTCCGGATGGAGGGAATACATGTCAATATGTCATGCCTTTCTATTCTTGATTACCTATTCCATCTCTCTCATTGTCGCATGTTTTATAATTAAAGCACCATTCTTCTATACAAGGCATGCAAGGGAAGACGACTATGTTAGAATCTAAAGGGTTACAAACAAGGCCTTTGCAAAAGATCCAAATGCCGGGAGATAATAAACCAACTCCAGTTTTTATAGATACTTGCTCCAAAGACA
The DNA here is from genome assembly GCA_021605145.1 of Aegilops bicornis. NCBI lineage: Eukaryota > Viridiplantae > Streptophyta > Magnoliopsida > Poales > Poaceae > Aegilops > Aegilops bicornis. Next base: position 192,866,797 of record CM038671.1, on the reverse strand, counting down.
GGAGAAACCCAACTCCTACCGATAATAAGTAGATTCCTGTGGCCAAAGAACTAGTCCGCCCAAATGAGCAAAAATATGTCAACTCAATTCTAAGAAGCGCAGCGTATCCTTGCATCATGAAATTTTATAGCATGCTGATCATATTTTCTACATGTTTCTTACCCATCTCTCTTTTAGAAAATAAGCTTAACAGATAGAAGAATTTCTGCAATGGTATCGTTTATGGGGAAAGATTCTTGCAGGAATTCTCTGTGCTCTAATGTAGATGTAAGTACCTGTTGTATATCACTATATTTTTACATCAGCATGTATTTTGTTAATCGGCGTGAATCCAACCTTTATCTGATCTAAATTTAGTTGTAGCAAAATGTATGATTAAAGGCAACAAATGTTGATTTTTGTAAGGAAAGTTGCCTGGTAGTTTTGCATCCTGAGCTGCATGAGTGTACTATCTCATATCAGTGGGTTTGAATACTTTGGTTCTGCAGTGGGTTTTTTAGTGTTTTTTTTCCTGTGTTGTCCTGTCGTATCCCTAGCTCTTACATCATACTCCCTCCATCCGGATTAAATGTCGCAGAAATGTATAAAACTGGATGTATCTAGAACTGAAATACGCCTAGACCCGTCCATTTATTTCCGGATGGAGGGAATACATGTCAATATGTCATGCCTTTCTATTCTTCGGTACCTATTCCATCTCTGTTGTAGCATGTTTTATAATTGAATCACCATTCTTCTATATAAGGCATGCAAGGGGAAGACGGCTATGTTAGAATCTGAAGGGTTGCAAACCAGGTCTTTGCAAAAGATCCAAACGCCAGGAGATAATAAACCAACTCCATTTTTCATAGATACTGCTCCAAAGACAGAGAAACCCAAGTCCCACCGATAATAAGCAGATTCCAAAGTACAAAGAACTAGTCCGTTCCATTCCAAAGAAAAGAATGTCAACTCCATTCTAAGAAGCGTGCAGCGTATCCTCGCATCATGAAATTTTATAGCATTCTGATCATATTTCCTACATGTTTCTTACCCATCTCTCTTTTAGAAAATAACGTTAAACGATAGAAGACTTCCTCCATTGGGATCAGATTCGAGTAAAATATCTTCGGAATTCTCTGTGCTCCAATGCTGATGTAAGTACATGTCGTATATCACTATATTTTTACATCAACATGTATTTTGTTAATCGGCATGAATCTAACCTTTATCTGATCTAAAATTAGTTGTAGCAAAATTTTCAAGGCGCCAATGTTGATTTTTGTAAGGAAAACTGCCCGTAGTTTTGCATACCGAGCTGCATGAATGTACTATCTCATATCACGCACATTCTTGAATTGTAGTGCTTCTCTGGTTGCCCATTCATTAATTGTGTCAATGTTGCTTTCGTACTACCTTACCTGGCTGATGATAGTTGTGCCATATTGTGTTAATTTGGTGTAGGCTTGTTGCCCAAACGTTCGCTGTGTCAATGTTGCTTTCCTATTATCTGAGTTGGCCAATGATAGCAATGCTAGTGTGTTAATTTTGTGCAGGCTGCTGAAGATAAGAAGACAAACTCTGAAAACAGCAAGGCAACCCCATTGTTTCTTTCCAAAGAAATCTAGGCCAGGTAATATGGCAATAACTCATGATTAATCTGTTTGGTTCCGTCCTAATTTATGTTATGATGCGGGTTTGAGACACTCTCCACTATCAATAATACAAGCCTGCCAAAATCGTCATCTGAATCTGTTCAGTATCCTCTGTCTCGAATGCAACGGAATAAATGTATGTTTGTGAACCAATTAATGGCTGAAGCAATGATGAAAATGGTGGATGAATCAGAGGTGCAGAGTCGTGCGACACAACAACTGATCAATGTTTTCAGAGAAAGTGTAGCAAAGCAGAAAGAACTTGCCAACATGCTTATGGGCGTCATCTGTGCTGAGGTTGCAGATTGTGACGTTGTAGATGGTTAGGTTCTGCTCATTTATTTGCACTGGCATCAATATTTGATTACCCAGTGGATGTAATTTCCTGTAGTATATGCTGGATGTGCAACGTTATTCCATGTATGTCGTACCTTTGTGTGATCGGTTTTGGTCCTGTGCATAATTTCCCACTGTAATGTGCTCAAATTATCTAATTTGGCCTAAAGACATGTACGAACTTTAGTGGGCCTATTAAGTTAATGGGCCGTTACTAGGCCGAAAGTTAATGGTCGGCCCTCTTACCTCCCGGGTCATTAACAGGCGGACATCGAAGCGGGCAACAAGTGGCCCCAGTTTATTTCACGGGCCATTAACACGCCGTTACAAAGTTTGGGCTACGTATGGCCCAACTATACTGTAGGCCTTTAGCAGGCCGAAAGACAATGGGCTTATCTTTGGACCATGAAGACCATGGGCCGCTAAGAGGCCGAAAGTCGTTGTATTGTAAATGGCCCAATCAGGTTGTGGGCCTTTAGCAGCCGAAGAGAAACCGGGCTGGTATTGGACCATGAAGGGCATGGGCCGTTAAAAGGCCAAAACTAAGGTCCGACTACAAATGGCCCAACTCAATTATGGTCCGTTATCAGCGAAGGCACACAGGGCCGGAATTGGCCCAACACTTAAATGGGTCGCTAAAAGGCCAAAACTCAGGTCCGACTACAAATGGCCCAACTGATTTATGGGTCAACAACAGTTGAAAGTGACCGGCGTAAAATTGGCCCAACACTTAAATGGGCCGCTAAAAGGTCAAACTCAGGTCCGACAACAAATGGCCCATCAGATTTATGGGCCGTCAACAGTCGAAGACACACCGGCCGCAAACTAGCCCAACATTTAAATGGGTCTCTAAAAGGCGAAAGATGTACATCCCAAAATTGGCCCATCCATTAAATGGGCCGTTAACAGTCAAATCTCATCGGGCCGATATTGAGCCCAAATATATAGCGGGCTGTTAACGGGCTCGAACTGACGATGGGTTGCAATGGTGTCAAATCTTTGACGGGCCGTTGACGGGTCGAATTGGCACATCTCATATGGGTCGTGGGCTTAAATGGACCTGACACAAGTAGGCCTTATATGGGCTGGCCTACTAATTTTTACTGGGCCGGCCTTTTCACATGAATGGGCCTCTGTTGGGCCATGCCACATGTCGACGTATCATAGGCGCCTTCCGTCCAATGAGTGGATGACATCTGTCCCAATGATGAGCCGACACATGTTTCCTCCAGCCAATGATGATTTTACACGTGGAAAATCCCCATTGGTCAGTCTTTGTTAATGGGTTATCGGATCCAAAACCCGACCGATAGCTTAACGGCGTTCCTGCTACGGTGGATGCCACGTGTCGGTCACCCTTGACGAAAGCACTTACGTGACGCGCGATTTATCGTCATGGAAGTGGACACTTCCACGATGATAATTTTGGTAATGTCATGGAACACTTCTACGACGACAGTATGACTATCTTGATTCTGTCATAAATTTTTCATGGATGTACATGCATGACAAAAAACGCGACCTACTGTGACAAACACGTACCATCACGGAAGTGTATTTTTTTTGTAGTGAAAAGCATAAGTTAACCAATTTTATACATCTCAAGGATTCATAGAACATAACAAACATATACTATTTCACAGCAAAAGACAACATTGTGAGAAGGTTTACAAATCAGGAAAAAACAAGCAAAAGGCTTCTTCCGAGCAAAAGATTCTCCCTACAGTTTAAATTTCCTGGAGTTCACTCGGTTTTTCTTGTTGCCACCATCCAGGTTAGGTTCTCTCATTCTAGAATAACCAGTTATAATTGTGGTCTCAATTTGGAATGCTGAACTGAACCATGCAGTATACTGACCAGCTGAAATGCTTGTGCATTCCACTAAATTTAAGCATCACTATTTGCAGAAATAAGCAGACCACAATGCCTCTTGTCCGCGCACTTGTCCAAAAAACTGTCGTGTAGCCGTGCCAGCTAGTCCTTGGTCCATGGATGAACTGGTAGAAAGTGCATTCCGGTCTAGGATGCAGTTGTTTTTGCTCGTCCCTGCACTGTAATCAGGAAGTAAAACGTACGAATCAGCTTATTTTAGATTGCGTTGGTCATTCTACCTTAGTTACTACTACCAATGTAGGGATACCTTGACGACGGGAGGTTAGACGACGGCAACAAGGGATAGCCATCTCATTTTGCGCAGTTGTACTAAAACTGAGATGTGTGCTTTTGATTGCGCGGATAGAAACGATACGGAGACAGACATCCCTGTTTGCGCAAATACGAAATACGGTTATTTAAATAAAGGATGATATTACTACTTTCCCCCATTTCCTCTTAGAACCAAGTCCTAAATTCATGCTGCAGCTTTCCCACTTTCTTCCCTGTTTGAACCAACGCTTTGAGTCGACTGTATGAACTAGCTTTACTTCTAATAATAGTAGAAGTCTAGGTGGCTTTGGAACAGCGGACGGAAGTAGAAAAGGATACACACGAAGGGAGTTGGGGCAGTAGAGCAAGGCAGGTTCTGAAGGAATATATACTTGAGGGTCGTCAGCATGTGGCAAAGACGGCGTCGGGAGGCCGCATCTTGGCCACAATACCGCAGGGAGGAAGAAGGGGTCGGAGGCCCTCCCGAGCCGGGCGCTCTCGGAGAGAACGGCACGGCCGCCGATCGGGACGCGCGGGCAGCCATTGGTCTCCTCCCTCGCCGCCGATGACAGCGTGAACGATGCACCTACACCCCTGCCCCGGTCGAGGTTGTCCGGCCGGATTTGTGACCAGCCGTGAGCTGAGAGAGAGTGTGGCCACCTATGTCTTGCTTAGATCTGGAGAGCATGAGAGAGTGAACAAGAGGAACCTTATTAAAGCAAGCGCTAAGGCTCCTGCTTTTATATATAGTGGAGTGATTTTGTTGAACCAGCTTCAAAAAAATGCACTCCTACGTGTACCCGCGAGTGGGTGTGAGAGAACTAGTGCGTGCGTGCACCGCTTCTCTTCATGAGAGTACAATATACTATGCCCAAAGAACGTTCGCCGCAAGAGTAAAATTATAAGAGTATGACGTGTGAGCTAAAATAAAATGTACGCGCCGTCTTTTGTTTGTTAGAAGTTCTGAGGGTAGGGTGTGAAGAGCACATATGTGCGTGACGTCTAACTGCAGATAGACGGTGGGTGCGACGTCTTGAAGTCTGCGAGAGGACTCGGAGAGTCGTGACTCGTGAGGGTGCGTGTGCGTGAGAGAGAGGGGGCACGTATCAATGCAATGCATGTGTCCGTAAATCATTATCCGACAAACGCTCGCCACAAGCCTTTTTCCCGATTTAACGTCGTAGAAGAACCGTTAGATCGGCATCCAAGCGATGTCGGTTTTGCCATGTCATTTAATGTAACAGCCACTCCTCCTACACACAAATATTCCACGTGAGTGTTAGCAACCGCAGTATGCTCCCTCGATTCAAAATGCGGTGCATATAGCTTAATCGAAAATTGAACCTTGCAAACTTTCTGAGTTTTCGTGTACCAAATTGCACATGTAGAATACCTGTATATATCATTTCATTCATCTTGAGAGGTAACTATAAAGATGGGTGAGGAGTCTACAAAGAAAGACCATCGTATCACCCGCAGCAATGTCAAGCATCCTTTAGTGTCGAGGAATATCATAGGTACTCTATATGATATGATTTTTATAGGATTTTTCCTTTAGAGCCAATTGGTTCATAGGAATAGATTCATATACTCCACATTTCAAAGGAAATAAACATGATATCATTTCTATAGCTTTAGAGCCACTTGGTTCATATGAATGGATTCCTATACTCCCTTAATTTCAAAGGAAAATAAACATTAGCGTATATTCAATAGAAAAGTTCCTATGATATGAACCAAATTACATCTCTTTTCTAACCCCTCCTCATAGGAATTGAGATACATGTCATCTCTAGATTCAATAGAAAAGTTCCTATGATGTGAACCAAATGACATCTCTTTTCCAATCCCTACTCATAGGAATTGAGATGCTCCCTGTCATCTCTTTCCCTACAACTTCCATGTATACATCTTCTATTCCTAAATAGATAGTACAACCCAATAGTAGTTTATTTTTTCAAAACATGCAACTATGGCACAAGAACTATATAGTGTGCCAATAACTTTGAAAGATGGTCGCTGGATGAAGCTAACCCGACGGTGCAGAGATAGGCAAATCCGAGCACTACTGGCCGTTGGATATCATCAAAATTCCACCAGATCTGCCACATGTACAATTTAGAAGACTCCATGGTTGAACTTAAGCATAATGCACAAACCTCAAAACACAAGCACTTCTCCTTTGTTCTAGAATCTTCTGTATCATAATTGATTATTTTTTTCTAAATGAATTGCCATTATTTGTTTTTTACTTTCTGATTTACAATATACAACCCCATGAATCTTAAATTTTTTATAAAACTAATTTATTTTGAATGAGATGAACTATAAGAACTAAAAGAACATCTACATAATACATATATGACTCAAAGCTTTACATGCTATAGTGTGTATTAATTCATAATTTGGTTTTGAAATCTCATGCGTTCAATACATGTGTACCTTACTAGTTTTGAGTAGAGTAGCAAATTTCACATGCCCGGTATATCAAAATGCAGGGCCCATGCATCATTGCCTTTCGGTCGAACTTACGTCCACAATTTTTGTACGCATTATATCTCCACCGTCCCCGAACCCAAAATGATGCCTCGTTCCCGTAAAACCAAGCGGCCCACACATATTTAAGGCGTCGACTCGAACCCGTTTACTACGACGTGGCCCCGCACGCCGTAGTACTCCTACAAACCCTACCACCGCACTCATCATCCGTTCTTTTCAAGAGGACGAGGGAGAAGCCGATTTGTAGTGGAGTCGCTTTAAAAAAGGATCTGTAGTGGAGACCCCTACCCTAGGGTGCCCTAGGTAGCTGCCGCACGCAACATAGATTTCTCTATTCTTTATGCTCATGAGCACTATAGTGAAATGATGGTTGCTTCATCCGGCCCAAAGACTCCAAATTAATGCGGAATGGTGGGGCTTTGTGATTGACCCTCATCGCTCATTTTCTACTATCGGGCGCTTCTGACCGGGTGCCTCCAATTCCAACCGCTGCTCGAACTGTAATTTGGTGCATCGCACATGGAACAAGACGGTGGATGAGCCACATGTCGGCCAAAGGGGTCTGTTAAGTGTGTCGCCATTTCGTAAAGCGGATCGACCTGCTTGAGTTGCTACGCCAACACGACAGGAGCAGCCTACCACTTGGTTTTGCTCCTTGGTGAATCCTGACTATATTGATCTAAAAAGATACCTGTTGTACTACCCTCTCTGTCTCGGTATTTTTTGTTTTTAGGCATCTCGGTTTATAGGGCCTGCACGTAGTTCTAGGTCATCCATTTGCCTAAGTAAATATGAGTTACTATGTCACAAAAAGTATATCATTGGATTCTTAAGCGGATGTAGTTGTATTTAAAAGTCGAGGGCGGGGATTTTCCTCCGCGGTAGGCGGCGGGGCAGTTCCGCCTAGTCGGTTCGACAGAGACGCAAGAAGACGAGGGAGTAGGCTGCTGCAAACGTAGGGTTGTATGATTTGACAGCGAGTTACTGCTGGACAGGTGAGGCCCCGTGATTTGACTTGCCGTTATCATTTTAACTGCGGCGCTACGATCGGCGTGAGTCTCCCGATTCCTGACCACCTCCATACAGGTGCCTCTCCTAGTGCTCCACCATGTAGTAGAGGCTGGCTCTTGCATGAGAGCCCACTTCTCCACTTTTTCCCTGCCTCTCTTTCCTCCACATATGCAAAAATGCCATGTAGTAAAGCGCACTATTGTACTTACCGGTGCATGTACAAGTTCATGGAAATTTAGTGGTCATTCATGCATTCGTTCTAATTAATGCCTAGGTAAACATAACTTCTTGAGAAAAACGAGCGTACTAATTACTTGTGCAAACTACGAAATTAACGACCACTCACCGTCTACCTTGGTTGGAGAGATTTTGAAATTGAGCCATAAACTGGAAAGGAGGGAGTAGTAACTTTTGTCTCGATTACTATTTGTGGCCTTGTATAGATGCAAAATGTATTTTTTTATAGTGTCCTTGTATAAGTAAATGGAGGGAGTACTAACCAAAGTATACATAGTAGGGACGAGGAGTAAACAGTGGGAGTAGTAAAATTTTCTCCTCGTGCTGCGAGCCACCGCGCGCGTGGGCGAGGAAGCGGGCGTAAAGGCGTACAGTAGTAGTAGTAGTAGTAGTAGTAGTAGTACTCGTAAGCAAGCTTCACCTTATCCTGCGAGCCACCGCGCCCGTGGGCGGGGGAGACGGCGTACTAAGCAAGCTTCTCCTCTTTCTGCGAGTTGACGGGACACATCAAAAGTACTCCAGTGTATAGAGCCTTGCCTCTAAGGTAGGCCCCACATGGTTTGCCTCTTTTTTAATTTAACATAACGCGTCAAGTCGCAATTTGTTTGTTCACCCGTGCTAGACGATCCTCCCTCCACCAAGTGGACAATCAGTACACGTGCCAAATTACCACGTGGGATGCCTTTTTCATACAGAAATGAGCTCCGCCGTGTACCAAGCAGTGTGGTTGGGAAAGAGAAGGAGTACGTGCACTGCATGCGTGCACCTCTTCTCTTCAGGCACGCCCCCACCTACATGGGTGTGTGTGAGAGAGATACAAACCTAGACATAATGTGCCAGTCCATCCCCATGCCTCCGCCTCATCCGACCACCACCACCACCACGCCCACTCCTCCTCACCTTATCTCTCATCTTTCTCCCTCCATTTTTATATACAAGGGGCCACTATCATAATTACAATTTGCAGATATACAAGGCCACTAACACTAATCGATGCAATATTAATGGTGTTTGCCTCGTGGTATTAGCAAAGGAGGACATTAATTATCCCTTGCATGCATGCGGGAGTTTGTAAAAATGCATCTTGATGTTACGTGCACGGGCATCTTGCTAGTCCATGAAAATAACACATGGCAAAATTCCACGTTAAACGAGTGATTTGAATCTGTTGGGAGGGGCTGTTTGGATCTTGCCCGGGGTAGCCAAAATATTGGCGAACCTTTTGTCCACCGGTGCCTTTGCCACCGATGAACGAGGAATGGCTCGGGTGCTCATGCTATCATGCATCCTCCAGCGTGCACGTTGGAGACGAGCTCGCACGAGCTGCATTTTTTTGTCCCACAACGCCGCCCGAGCCGCCCGCAGACCGACCGGCGACCCGCACATTACGCCATCCAACCGTAGCCGCACACATTATGACAGCAACTCAACCAACCGGATGAAATTCACGCAAACACGTAGACAAACTGATATTTCATATAAACAATGACAGAAATCATATAAAATACCGGATTTTCATACAAACATGACGGATTTCATTACATTCAAATGAACTACGCGGTGCTAGTTACGACAAAGACAGTATATAATACCTGGCCTAAATGGTCGCCGCCGATTGATTTGTGTTCCTCATGTCCGGCAAAGACGATCACGGACTGCCGGAGCCCCGGAGGTATATGCTTCAACAAGAAGCGATCGCTCGCTTCCCCACTGCCCAACTGATATCATTGGCTAGTGTCGTAAGATGATGGTGGCCAGCACCGGTTCGAGTTCATCATCGGCCACTACTTCGCCATGGCCGGCACCGGCTCGAGTTCATCCTAACATTCCCCTCTTGCGTGGAGCCCATGCGGGGTCGACAAAGGTCCTCGCAACAAAAGGATCCGGCAAGACACCTGTTGTGTACGCCGGTGTCGCCTCCGCGGTGGCCTACATGGGACCCAAGCGGTGGCGGCCTCCTGTGTTCTACTTCTCCTTGATGATGGCGGCGACGCGAGGCGCCGCCATAAATCGTCGCTTATGCACACCCGACCATCGCTGCTTGCATGGCGCGGCCGCCCGGCATGGGAGTCTCGGCCACGTAAACGGGAGATGCGGTCTGGCGGCGGCGTGGACGGCAGCAACGACGCCAGGCGCCGCTTCCTCGTCGAGCTAGCTCGAGCGGCGAGTTCTTGAACCGCGCTACCGGCTTGGGGCGGCAATCGCTCCGTCGGGCGAGGGGAGGAGGTGGATCAGCGAGCTGCATAGCTCGTATCCGGCGGGCTACCCAGCCGCTTGGATGCGGAATAACTACTCTTCAGAAGACATTGTAAGAGTGGACAAAATGGTGGAGGAGATAGGGAGCGGCGGAGGTGTGCAATTCTTGGCGGCGTTTGGCCTCGCTTAAATAGGAGATTAAATAGACGGCGGACGGAGGAGCTCGGCCGGCGCTATGCTTAACGCCGTCGGTCATGAATGGACGTGTGTCGAGTGGGTTTCTCGGCTTCCACAGGCGGGTTTCATGGAGGCGTTTGAATGCGGCACGGAGGCGTGTTCGATCGGGCGTGCGAGTGGCACCCTCGACTCGACCTAGGACACCGCGCCATTCTTCCAGCGACGCAGGGCTCTTTGGGTGCATGGCATGCATGTCAGTGACCCAACACAGGCAGCGCACAGCAGAGGAACCTTTGGTGGGCCAGGGCGGTTAGAAGCGGGCATTTCATAAACCGATGATTGTTCATTGAGTGTGATGTCATCTTTTTCATGTAGATAAGCCTACTATGTTGATAGCCGGTTCGATACGTTGTGATTCATAAAGACCGCTGCAAACATCAATGTTCTGCTTATCACAGATAAGATTGATTGATACCCGTAACAATCCATGTCCTTAACAAAGGGTGCTTGCACGTATAGGTTGAGCGTGTGTCTTACGTCATGTGATGTGTGCATGCAGGCGTGCGAGTGTTGCGTGCGTGCAAGGGTATGTTTCAGTGTTGCATGCATGGGTGCGTACGTGCGTGTGTTCGTGAGTGCATGTGTATGCGTGTCGGTGTTGCACGCCGACATGCGTCGCGTGTATGCGTTATGTATGCGTGTCGGTGTTGCACACCTACATGCGTGTGTGTCTTGTGTGTGTGCATGTGTACGCGTGCGGGTGAGGCTACGTCGGTCGACCGACTTTTTCATCTCTGGTCATTAGATTTTCCAGCCGTTGGATACGAAATCAAGGGCCTCGGTTTATCATCAAACCCCACCTCGAGCCGCCACCACCACCGGCCGAACTGGCCAGCCTCGCCGCCCGCGACCGCCCGCCTCCCGAAACCACTCCCCACCATCGGCCGCCGCCGCACCGCCATCCCTCTAGCCCCCCGTGCCGAGCTTTATCTCTGGGATCCCCACCCCACTGCCCAATGAACGCCCTCCCAACCGCTGGTGACTGCCAACCAGAGGTCTCACGACTTTGAATACCCACCAACCACTAATTTATTACCATTTTTGTCCTTCATATACGCGCTGACGGGTGGGCCCTATGGTAATGTGCGCTGCTGAATGTGGACCGTTTGACTGGTCAATTGATCGTGTTATCAACAAATTACGGAGCTGTATGGTGAGCCAGTGACCGTATGATCACCCTGAAATGTACTCCTATTTTATTAACACAAAGATGCACTCAAACTACCATTTCTTTCTTTCATATACGGGCTGATGTGGGCCCCACGGTTCTGGCCCGATGGTGCAACACTAGTTGCGCCGCGTGGAAACAGTTGATCGGTCAATTGATTGTGTCATCAACATAATACGGAGTTGTACGCAGGCGAGCCATGGACCGTATAATCATGACATGTATTTGTTTAACACGCATGCAGACGCAAGGGCTCATATATACGCCGCAAGCACTCACCACTATAAGCGCACACACCTAACCCTACCCCTATGAGCACCTTCGAGAGTGGGCCAGCATATATGATCTTGAGATTTTACGAAGTCACCATAGGTGCCTCGTGAGTCGAGTGGAACGTCTCCTCCCAATCGAACATTACATCGCTGGAAAATACTGAAATTAACACAAGATAAATTCGAGCACCGGGACTTTAACCTTGGTGGGCTCGAGAAACCACTGTCCTCTAACCATCCAGCCACATGTTGCTTAGCACGACAAAATGTATGTGCTGACCGTGATGACCTTATTCTGAAGTCCAGTGACCATATCGTGCTTTCGCTTCAAATACAATGACCATAAGTGTCGTCAACAAAATACGGAGCACGCATCAAATGAAAAGTCCGTCAGTGTCATCAACAAAATATGGACACGTATCATGAGCTATATACCGCTGTACTATTGTATATGCTTATTTTCTTAGTGGCCCATTGTGTGTGTGGTGTGGTGGGCACATCATTTCTAGTTGTGGTGGGTCAACATCAAGACTCATGGGTCGGTTCCATCCTGCGCCACATATAGGTTGGACCGAGATGTGTTATACGAAGACCCATGTGGAGGACTCGGAGTACAACACGAAGCTACCAGAGTCACGGAGGACTCTATCCCCACTGGTGATAAGCCGGCTATATATGATTTGTAACCCTAGGCCCTTAGTATGTTATACAAGCTTGGGGGCTAGTTCGTCGATAATATACACACACGCACAATGCCTGGTATTCACGTGTACTGTGTATACACCCCTATCACTAATATACAGATGCAGTGAGTAGGTTCTTTCTTCAACCGCAAGGGTCCGATCCGAACTAGGGTAAAACTTTGCCTCAGATTACCATCCAGCCTAACAACCAGGGATATCCTACCGAATGACGATATGATCAAATCATATCTGCCAACTACTAAGAGAGAGGTGTGTCGGGGGGGGGGGCAATGTGTGCGAGAGAGGCCTAAAGATAATGTGCATGCGGGAGACATGTAGGCACATATATGTGTGTATAGAGGGCTAGTAGAGACAGTGCATGTGTATACATGCATGTGAGAGAAATAGTGTTTTCCAACTAAGATTAGTGAAAAGAGTGGTACATAGTAGTCAGAAAGAGAGAGAGAGAGAGAGAGAAACAGAGAGAGCATGTGCGTGAGACACCCTGAGAGAGATTGTGAGCATGTGTGAAAGAGAAATGCGGATGCATATAAAGTGTGTGCACTTATGCGTTGGATAGAGAGATATATAACGCGTCTGTGAGAACGGGGCGAGGCATAGTGCATCTACATGTAAAAGGCGGTTCTACGCATTAAATTAAAATATAAATGGCATTATTATTCTTGGATGAGATCATGAATTTTGCAAATTGCGTATGGACGAAAATCAGTCTATCAGACACCCATACTCTATTGAATTCTAGCATGTGCATGTGATTATTTCATATTATCGATCCATAGAGTGAGAGCGGTTTGAAATACAGGCAATGGATGCTTTTGCAATTCATATATAAACATTAATTAGTGCACTCCATGTTGTTAGTGTGAAGCACTTTATACATTTGTCACTTGCATGGATACATTCCAAATTGCTAGCTACGAAATAGAATACATGTCGAATTCAACATAAAGGGGTTTCAAGATTCAATTCATAGGAAGTGCATTCATCTATTTGAACCCGAGATAATGGCATTTGTAAATCAGATGTAAAAGGGGCATCAATCTTTGTTGTGAGTTTGAACATGCTATATATATTCATACGCATATCTAACTTTTTTTGCAACCAAGGAGATTATATCTCGAACCATGCATGAACCGAGGTAAGTTGCATATTTTTAATATATATATACTGTGTACAATGTATATTCAAATGTACCCCCTCCATTCCAAAATAATCGTAGCTTTAGGATTTTCAAGAGTAAAGATTTGTGAAGTTTGACAAATCCTGAAAGTTCAACTCAAGAGAACCAGAAACATTAATGCTTCTGCTCCCAAATATTGAACGAAGCGCCAAATAGGCCTCTGGTCACCTGAAACCACACGAGACTAATGTTTTGGTGGTAGGAAATTGTTGTCCTGACTCTGGCCCGTGTAGCCTATCGGCCCGATGTCCAAAGGTCTAAACCGGGGTAGGTTTGTAACTTCACAAAGACACCAGTCTCAACCGCCTCCGAGAAGCATTCATACGCCGTGGGTGCCTAAACACCCATGTGCTCGACCGAAATCTATCCCGCCCACATTTGGGACACCTGACATGACTGTCCTACCCCCAACCCGCAATATGTCCGAAATTTTAGATGGGGGCAAAGTTTGTAACTTTCCCCAAATTTCAAACAAGCACGTCTCAAACCGAACATTGTTCCCCCTTAGTTCCCCGCATCCCTCCGTTTCCCCGTTCATACTCCGTGGGCATGAAAACGCCCTCTCCACCAGCCGCGAAACTCCAGCCTCCTCCGTCGGTCCGTCCTCCACCACATAGCGGCCAATCCACCGCCGCCCTCCTCCATCACGCCGGAGCCGGTACCCCGACGTCGTCGTCCAACGCAACCACAACGCCCTCAAGGACTTAGCAGCTGAAGCCGAGGCAGAGCTGCCTCCACGACGCTGATGCCAACGCGGCGCTGCATCGTAACCACTCGGACCACGCCGTCCTGCGCTCACCGCTGCGGCTCCACCGCCGCAACCGCCCACCGCACCGAGCTGTTCGCCACGCCGCTGCTCGCCGCTTCGGATCTGCTTCCCCGCTGCCGACAGACGGCCACCGCACCACACTCAACATCTTGGCCATGGGTTCGTCCAAGGCTGCACCGTCCTCCACAACTTCTGGTTTCCGGGGAACAACAGGAAGATTGTCGGAAAAACAGAAGGAGGACACAGCACTGCTAGCAGAAAGAGGTACTCCTCTTCCCTTATTCGTGCAAATCTTACGTCTCCGCTCACACCGTATTCATCCCGCAAAAGAAACTAGTTGAGCGCTTCTTACTACATATTCTTCGTGATACTAAATGCACAAGGTTTCCTCCCTTTTACTATTTCACCTTTGCTAGAGGTCAGTAGCCCGCCTAGATTTCAATCAGGGTCAGTCCAACCGCAATTAAAAGAAGCAGCACCCGCTTAGGCGCGCAGAGCACCTAGTCCGCCTGTTCCCCGGGGAAGCGGCGCATCGGTGTCTATCATAGGGGTGTGGGCGCAGGAGCTGCTTGCGCCTGATCTGGAGGTCGGCAGGGCTTGAACGGATGGCCGGGGGGGCGGTGCCAAGCACGGTGAGCGGGAGGTCGAGGAGAGCGCAGTGTGGAGGAATCTTGGGCCGATGGTCATTGGCGTTCGAGGAAGATCACAACACCGACCGGCCGGAGGTAGATGAAGGCGATCTGCCCATTCTTTGTACATCGGACGGTGCGTAAAAAAAAATGGGTGACCTATTTGCTTTCAATGATCGTTATTTTCATAGAATCCTGTAGTAATTTAGTGTGCCATGCATGTTGTAGAGCTATCATATGTCTGTCGTCATTTATTTCTCACCGACCTGCTATCTGCTACCTTTACACTGTACTAATTGTGCACACACTTCACCCGTACTCACACTATTATTTTTTATGCATGGGTATTCCAGACTCTGACGCAGTGTTGATGAATGCAGAAAAGAAAAGACAGAAGTCGCACCAGTGTAATTCGAAGACAAGCACTAAGCGTTTGAGCGTTCTAATGGGTGCGATGTCGAGCTTGGAGACGAAAGCGTAGCTCTACAGCTTGATGATCTCAATTGCCACACACAACCATCCTGTGTGCTTGCTTTAACTTCTTTGTCAAATGTGGTTGCATGTTGCATATGGTGTCTAGCTTGTATTGCTTCCAATTTGGTTAAATTGCATCCGCTTACTTTACACATTATACCTTTGATAATGACATGCCTTCCTGTTTTTGATACATACTACATATGTCTATTAACCGTGTTCGTACATCAAACTAATGCTCTTCTGTATCCCTCGTCAATCACATATGATGAGACAGTCACCCGGGTGGGTTACTGTGAGACGCCCTACTCGTTTAAAGAGTGTAGTGTCATCCTCCCCACATGATTCTCAAGAAACAGCAAGGCTAAATGAAGATAGTCAACGTAGCTCTCTAGTTGATCACAAGAATTCCCCACACCACCATCGCAGGTGCTTGCTCTTACTTGGCAGTGTGATATGTGGTTGCATGTTGCATAGGGTGTCTACCTTGTAATGCTTCTAATTAGGGTAAATTGCATCCGCTTAGTTAACACATTATACTGTGAATATGACATGCCTTCCTGCTTTTGGTACATACTACGTCTTTCTATTAACCATGTTCTTACATCAAACTACTTTTCTTGTGTATCCCTCATCAATGCTCCTAATTTGTTAAATTGCATCTCCTTAGCTTACACATTATACATGTGAATATGTCACGCTGTCCTGTTTTTCATACACATTCCATCCTCCTATCATGCGGCTGCCTTACATGAAAGTAGTGTTCGTCAGTATCATGCATCAATGAGTTCTGAAGAGCAAATTTTATTCCTTTTTCTTGTGGCTTTGACTTAACAAGGCAAAATCAAGAAAGATGAATGAAAAGAGTAAGTAAGGCGATAGTGGTGGTCCTCTGCAGCAACGTAAACGGAGCATCTCTACGGATTCTCCTTGTACTGATAGTGCATTACAAGGTCCAAGTCTCCGCTCCCCTACTCCACCATCCAAGGTGCTTGCTCTAACTTGGCAAAGCAGTGATATCTGGTTGCATGTTGCATATGGTGTCTAGCTCGTATTGCTCCTAATTAGTGTAAGCTGCATCTGCTTAGCTTACACATGATACATGTGAATATGTCACGCTTTCCTGTTTTTGGTACATACTATATCTGTCTATCACACTGATGACCCACAAGTATAGGGGATCTATCATAGTCCTTTCGATAAGTAAGAGTGTCGAACCCAACGAGGAGCAGAAGGAAATGATAAGCGGTTTTCCATAAGGTATTCTCTGCAAATCTTGAAATAAGTGGTAACAGATAGTTTTGTGATAGGATAAATTGTAACGAGCAACAAGTAACAAAAGTAAATAAAGTGCAGCAAGGTGGCCCAATCCTTTTTGTAGCAAAGGACAAGCCTGAACAAACTCTTATAATAGGAAAAGCGCTCCCGAGGACACATGGGAATATCGTCAAGCTAGTTTTCATCACGTTCATATGATTCGCGTTCGGTACTTTGATAATTTGATATGTGGGTGGACCGGTGCTTGGGTGCTGTTCTTACTTGAACAAACATCCCACTTATGATTAACCTCTATTGCAAGCATCCGCAACTACAACAAAAGTATTAAGGTAAACCTAACCATAGCATGAAACATATGGATCCAAATCAGCCCCTTATGAAGCAACACATAAACTAGGGTTTAAGCTTACATCACTCTAGCAACCCATCATCTACTTATTACTTCCCAATGCCTTCCTCTAGGCCCAAATAATGGTGAAGTGTTATGTAGTCGACGTTCACATAACACCACTAGAGGCTAGACAACATACATCTCATCAAAATATCGAGCGAATACCAAATTCACATGACTACTAATATCAAGACTTCTCCCATGTCCTCGTGAACAAATGAAACTACTCACAAAGCATATTCATGTTCATAATCGAGAGGTATTAATATGCATAAAGGATCTGAACATATGATCTTCCACCAAATAAACCAACTAGCATCAACTACAAGGAGTAATCAACACTACTAGCAACCTACTAGTACCAATCCCGGACTTGGAGACAAGAATTGAATACAAGAGATGAACTAGGGTTTTGAGAGGAGATGGTGCTGGTGAAGATGTTGATGGAGATTGCCCTCTCCCGATGAGAGGAGCGTTGGTGATGACGTTGGTGATGATTTCCCCCTCCCGGAGGGAAGTGTCCCCGGCAGAACAGCTCTGCCGGAGCCCTAGTTTGGTTCCGCCAAGGTTCCGCCTCGTGGCGGCGGAGTTTCGTCCCGAAAGGTTGCTTCTGATTTTTTTTCTTGACGAAAAACCTCATATAGCAGAAGATGGGCATCGGAGGGCCACCAGGGGGGCCCACGAGGTAGGGGGCGCGCCTAGGGGGTAGGGCGCGCCCCCCACCCTCGTGGACAGGGTTTGGGCCCCCTGGCCGTCATCTTTGGCGAGGATTTTTATTATTTATTGTAAGATATTCCATGGAGTTTCAGGACTTTTGGAGTTGTGCAGAATAGGTCTCCAATATTTGCTTGTTTTCCAGCCCAGAATTCCAGCTGCCGGCATTCTCCCTCCTTATGTAAACCTTGTAAAATAAGAGAGAATAGGCATAAGTATTGTGACATAACGTGTAACAACAGCCCATAATGCAATAAATATCGATATAAAAGCATGATGCAAAATGGACGTATCACACACCATGTTCTTACATGAAACTACTCTTCTTGTGTATCCTACATCAGTCACTTATGATGGGACACCTTTAAGTTGGTAGTGTGATATTGGTTTGCGTCTTGAATATGATTTCTAGCATGTATTGCTTCTAGTTTGATGAACGCCACCTATGACGAGACAGTTTTAACTTGGCAGAGTGATATTGATTGCACCTTCCATATGGTGTCTTGCAGTGTTTCTAATTTATTGAAGTACCTTCTGCTTAGTTACCACATCATAGGTGTGAATATGTCACACCATCCTGTTTTTCATACATATTCCATCCTCGCATCATGTGTTTGCCTTTCATCCGAGTAGTGTTCGTTAGTATCATGCATGAATGAGTTCTGAAGAGCGAATGATATTCATTTTTCTTGTCGGTATGACCTCACAATGCAAAATCAATAAAGCTGAAGGAAATTGGAAAGGCATTGGATGATGGTTGTCCTTTCGAGCAACTGAAATGGAGGTTCTCTACAGATTCTACTCCGCCATCCTCCCAACAAGATTCGCAAGACAACGCAAGGCAAGACAGTCAACGTAGCTGTGTAGATGATGAGCACATCTCCCCTACTCCACCATCACATGTGCTTGCTCTAACTTGGCACTATTATATGTGGTTGCATGTTGCGTATGATGTCTAGCTTGTATTGCTTCTAACTTTGTTGAATTGCATATGCTTACTTTACACATAATGCTGTGAATATGACATGTGTTCCTGTTTCTACATCGGACTACTATTCTTGCATATCCCGCATCAGGTCACTTATGATAAGGCACCTTTAAGTCGCCTTTGTGATATTGGTTGTGTCTTGCATATGATTTCTAGCATGTAACGCTTCTAATTTGTTGAAACGCCATACGCTTTGAACTTGGCAGAGTGATATTGGTTGCATCTTTCATATGGTGTCTAGCTTGCGGTGCTTCTAATTTATTGAAATGCCTTCGCTTAGTTGCCACATCATAGGTGTGAATATGTCACACAATCCTGTTTTCATACATATTCCATCCTCGCATCATGTGTTTGCCTTTCATCCGAGTAGTGTTCACAAGATCATGCATGAATGAGTTACGAAGAGCGAATTTTATTCCTTTTTCTTATCGGTTTGACTTCACAATGCAAAATCATTACAGCTGAAGGAAATTAGTCCGGCGATGGATGATGGTGGTCCTTGAACAACTCAAACAGGGGTCTCAACAGATTATACTCCGCCATCCTCCCAACAAGATTGAGAAGACAACACAAGGTTGGACCGGTCAACGTAGCTGTGTGTAGATGATGAGCACATCTCCCCTACTCCACCATCACAGGTGCTTGCTCTAACTTGACACTATTATATGTGGTTGCATGTTGCGTATGATGTCTAGCTTGTATTTCTTCTAACTTGAATTGCATCTGCTTACTTTACACATAATGCCTGTGAATATGACACATGTTCTGCTTTCTAGAACATACGTGTACATGATGAGCACATCTCCCCTACTCCACCATCACAGGTGCTTGCTCTTACTTGGAACTGTTATACGTGGTTGCGTTTTCCATATGATGTCTAGTTTGTATTGATTCTGATTATGTTGAATTGCATCTGCATAGCTTAAAACTTATACCTGCAACGATCACTTACCCATAAGACACATTTAACTTGGGACTGTGATGTAGGTTGCATCTTGCATTGTCTTCTAGCTTGTACTGCTTCTAATTTCTTGAAATGGCACTTATGACGAGACACTTTTTACCTGATAGAGTGATATTGGTTGCATGTTCATATGGTGCCTAGCTTTCATTTCTTCTAATTTTGTTGAAATGCCTTCCGCTTCTTGTTTTTCATACATATTCCATCCTCCTATTGTACGTGTGAATTTGAAACGCTGTCTTTTTTGGTATATATTCCATCCTCCTATCATGCGCTTGCCTTACATCAAAGTAGTGTTCGTATGTATCATGCATCAACCAGTTATGCAGAGCTAATTTTATTCATCTTCTTGTGGTTTTGACTTCATAAGGCAATATCAGAAAATAGGAAGGAAAAGAGTAAGTTAGGGGATGTTGATGGTCCTCCGCACCGACGCAAACAGAGACTCTCTAGATTTTCCCTGCCATCGCTAATGAAGTTGAAGTCCCAAGTCTACATGATGAGTTCATCTCCGTACTCCACCATCGCAGGTGCTTGCTCTAAGTTGACAAAGTGTGATAATTGGTTTCATGTTGCATATGTTGTCTAGCCTGTATTTCTTCTATTTTGATTAAATTGCACCTGCTGAGTTTATACGTTATACATGTGCATATGACATGGCTTTACGTGTCTAGAATACATCGCATCTATCTATCATACCATGTTCTTACATCAAAGCATCGTTGTTGTGTATCCCGCATCACCACTCATGATTGGACGCTTTTAACATGGCAGTTTGATAGTGGTTGCATCTTGCATTGATTTCTACGTTGTAATCGCTTCTAATTTTTCGAATTGCCACTTATGACAAGACACTTTTAACTTGGCGAGTAATATTGGTTGCATCTTTCGTATGGTGTCTAGCTTGCATTACTTCTATTTTCTTGAAAATCCTTCGCTTAGTTTGCACATCGTAGCTGTGAATATGTCATGTCGCCTGTTTTTCTTACATATTCCATCCTCATACGGTTGTCTTACATCAAAGTATAGCTTATGCGTATCATGCATCAATGAGTTATGAAGAGTGATTTTATTCTTTTGTGTTGTGGGTACAGCTTGACATGGCAAAGTCAAAAAAGAGCAAGGAAAATAATATAGTAGGGAGTGATGTTACTCGTCGGATGAAGCGGAAAAGGTTCTGCCGTCGAGATTCTACTGGTACTTATAGTGCAGTAGAAGGTCCAAGTCCACCGGCTAAATCTACAAACACAAGATCACCGCTTCCACCACCGCAAAGATCCGCTTCAATCGTATTTCAAAGATCTCAATGATTACTCGTTCGTTTGCTCCGGGCTGGCGATTCCCAAGATGCCTTCACACCTAACACTACTTCAAGCTAATCACGACACAACAGGACTTGGCAAGATCAGATGAACCTCATGAGCATCAACACCAAGACGGTACTGACCGAGTCAAGCTGCAGTTGCATGCTCCTTTATATGTACTCTCACGGTTTGATGTACACTAACACTTTCCATATTCGTTGTTGAACTAGCACCACGGGCGCAAGCGAAAGCAGACATCAGGGATAATGCTTGACAGATTAACAAAATCTAAAGGAGGAAGAATGGAGATCCATTTTGAGGCAGGTTTAAAAGGCCACGTGATGCTACAGTCGGCCAAGTTAGTATCGAGGCGCCGTTGCCGTTAGGGTGTCATGCACGTATCCTCCCAACGTGGATCCAAAGACAGAATGATAAAGACAATACCCAGCTTTAACACCTTCCTTGTCCATTTATCCGTAAGTAATGTTATTCATCGCAATTAGTAATATTGTCTTGCTCTCCCATACTTTCTAGCTTCCTCCTAATAAGACTCACATTCTTTTTTCAACATATGAGGTTCAAGTTGGATCCGAAAGATGATGCAACTAAACAAGCATGCACTCATGTTTTTCAGTACGCTTTCTGTGTGATGATCGGTACCACCTTAGAAAATCTCACTTTGAAGGCAAGGCTAACAATGAAATCGCCCAAACATCTATAGTGGAATATATTGCAGATGAAGATTTGGACAGCCCTCGTTAAACACCGGTCCGATCCAAAGTATCGTAGGCTATATGTATTTGATCAGACCACATATTGAACTTGTATTTATGTATGTGCCTTACAAGTGTATCTTCTTCTAGGCTAACTGTTTGAACAACAAAACCAACCGTTCTAAAGTGAAATTCCAATAGACAATAGGATCTCGTAGCTATATTGCACACTGCGAGGCTTTTGTAAATAGCTGCTACTTCCTTCTTTTTTTGTGCCATATTATCGTATCTATATTGACTTGTTCCAAATCTGAGGAAAGCCCGCGGACCAAAAAGAACCCGAACTGAATGCGGTGCAAATCTTCAAGGATTGCCACACCGCAAGATGAAGGGCATGAGCACACCGATTCAAGCTGTTGTTGTAAGTCCTTACTCCTCCTGCCTTTGAACTGATTGGTACTTGTGATGTGTTCATTTAACTAATTGGTTTGCAGCCAATGTCGATTACTCTGTTCACTTTTATACACGATTGTCTTAATGTATCATTTCACCTTACATGGTTTAAAAGAGATGAAGGATATTCTTTTGGTCTTGATCTGTAATCTAGTTGTTATGTTCACGTATGCGCACACAATGATAAAATAGGCTGTTTGTTTTATATCTGTTTGCCCATGATATGAATGATGTCATACTATGTTCATCCTACTTTAAACCATGTCTCTTTATCCTTAGATGTCAACGAATGTGAATAAATAGACAATACAAAGAGGCATGCTACATGGACATATGTTCCGAAAGTGATTTTATTATGTAGTTGGCACTACAATACATGCTAATGTATTATAGTAGTTCACCAAAATAAGTTATGTATAAACGTTTAGCCTACTTTGTTTGTTTTTGTCTAATTAGTAACTTATCCGGTACACTAATCTACAAGTTCAAACTTTTAGGAAGCTATGGAACAAATGATTGAACAGCCACAACCACCTGAAGGTGACGAGGCTACTATAGGCACTATGTCACCTCTTGTCAGAAAAGGCCAAGATCTCTCCACTAACAAAGTGCAAAAAGCACCTTCTGCGTAATTCGGGTTGGTTGTCAAGGTAACCTCGCCCAAATCACCCATCGAACAAAATCTTCCTGCTAGACAGATCGATATATCTGTGCTCGGACACAAGTCCAATCCCTAATGGACGTTGTTTCGGAAACAAGAATAGTGGTTGAGAAATGTCACAAGATATGAATGGTTTTGAAACCAGACTATTAGACATTAAACCCGTTGTTCAAGAGCAATGGCGGAAAAAAGGTGGAGATCGTCTTTGCTCCATCGATTCTACCTGAAACATTAGCACTCGTGTCAAATGATATGTGCTTCTATACATCCGATGGTGCTTTTATCCGGAAGGATGTAAACTTTATGCCAACAGGCCTTTTGTTGTATGGTTGAAATTTATTTTGTTGTGATACAACATTTATGATGCTGCCCCTGTGCTTGAATTACGACGCTATTTTTGTATAGTGTAGGTTTATCTTAGTAATGTATTCACCGAAAAGCTTCAGAGGAGCCCAACATGCCAACATTAAATCGGGCCCATTCCAATTGGGCTAAAAGCGATTCACGGGCCGAAATTGACATGTAGCCCACTAAAATATCTCGGGCCTAAATCAGCATAAGCTTTCATATTTTTCTGGTAGGCCTGTGCCCATAGTGGGAATTTAACAGGCCTAAACATAATTTGGGCCCTCAGTAAAAATAGGCCGTTTACAGGTATAAATATCTCGAGCCCATAAAAAACATGGGCCTTTAATAGACCGAAAGTGAGATTGGGCCTTGATTATGCCAAATAACCCACTGGACTTAGCAGGCCGAAATGGTGGCCCATTTACGACGCAGATCTTTGACAGGCCGAAATTCGGATGGGCCGTAAATGCGCCGACCTAATACACGGGCCTTTAACAGGCCGAAACTTCGGTCGGGCTAGATTATCGTCATTTTTATATGGGTCGTTAATGGGCCCGATATGACGTTGGGCCACATATGGCCCATGGTTTACGTCCGACGTTAACAGGCCAAAAATGACAACAGGAAGAAATTGACCCAAATCTATAGCGGGCCTCTAACAGGCCGAAAGTTTTGATGGCCTGTAAATGGGCCCAAATGAAGCCGGACCTTTAACAGCGGACTGTTAACGGGCCAGAAGTGACCATGGGCCGCGTTGATGGCAAGTTTAGGACAGGCCATTGACGGGCCGATTTGACAGAGAATGTTGGGCCTTTAGCTGGGCCGGCCCATTATGGTCTGCAGAATCTTGTGGGCCTTTAGCTGGGCCGGCCCATTGTGGTCCGCAAAATCTTGTGGGCCTTTAGCTAGGCCGGCCCATTATGGTCTGCAAAATCTTGTGGGCCTATAGCTGGGCCGGCCCATTGTGGTCCGCTAAATTTTGTGGGCCTTTAGCTGGGCCGGCCCATTATGGTCCGCTAAATCTTATGGGCCTTCGGTTGGGCCGACCCATTTAAACTTTGTGGGCCTCTGTTGGGCTGGTCCACGTGTCAACATATCATAGGCCCATCTCGACCGTTGGATGAGTGACACTGTACAACGCGAGTCGACGCGTGGATCCGCCACCAATGAGAATTTTACACGTGGAAAATCGGCATTGGTCATGGTCATTAATGGGTTATCGGATCCAAAATCCGACCCGATAGCTTAACGGTGTTACATTACGGTGGATGCCACGTGTCGGTCACCCTTGACGAAAGCACTTCGCGACGCTGGATTTATCGTCATGGAAGTGGACACTTCCGTGATGATAATTTTGGTAATGTCATGGAACACTTCTACGACAGCACAGGTATGACTATCTTGATTCTGTCATAAATTTGTCATGGATGTACATGCATGACAAAAAACGCGACCTACTCTGACAAACACTGTAACATCCCAAAATTCTAAATTTTGGAATGTTATAATAAATAGATAGATTTGATTGATTGTTTGATTGATTGAGTGAATTGAGTGAAATTCGGAACTTTTTGAAAGTTAAATGAGAGGGAATAAAAGGACTTTCCCAAACTTCCATTTTTTGCTTTTATGATCTTCATGAATTCAAATTCCTTTCAAATACAAAACCCTTGAGCGAAGATGATATGACTTCTTCCATTTAATTAAATGAAAGGGTATTTGAAAATATTTGAATTTCATTTGGGAAATATTTCCAATTCTGAAACTTCATGCAACTCAATGATTTTTATGAGAGAAGATAAAATGACTTCTTCAAATTATATGAAATATGAGTTGGGAGTTTTAAAAAAATTAAATTCAAGGTTCTTTTGAATTTATTTTCAATTTGGAGTTATTGGAGTTTTATTCAAATTATTTTTCTCCAAAAATAAAATATACAGAAAAGAGGGTAACATGATTCCCTACATCAGAAAAATGGAGAGAAATAAATTTGAATTATTTTTGGTATTTTTAAAATGACTTTTGTTGGATTTTATTAGAGTAGAAGCACTCTTTGTTTTATTTGAATTTGTGTGTATTTTATTTTAAGCTAGAATAATGTTCATCTCGTAGGAAATCTTTTTCTGAAAATTTTGATATACAATATGCCTATATTATATTTCTTTTTTTATTTCTTTGTTTATTTCTTTGACTGTCTTTTTTTGAAAAAAAAACTTCCTCTGTTGCCGACTGGGCCGGCCCAGCTCCTCAGCCAGGCCCATCCTAGCCGAGCCGCTCGCCCCCGAACTCGGACTCCCGAGCGGGAGACCGCCGCCGTGTCCTTCACGGACTCCGCCTCCGCGCCGCCTCTCCTCTGCCCCCTCCTCCACGCCACCTGGCCCCCTCCCCTCCTATAAATCCCGGCACCCCGGACCCCTCTCTCTCTCCTCGCTTCGCGCCGCCCTCGACCGCATCTCGCCGTCGCCGCCGTCGAGCTCCGCGCCTTGCTGGCCCGTCGCTACCCCACACCTCGACTCGCCGGCCTCGCTGACGCCTTCCGTCCACCGCCCTCGCCGTCGGCAAGTTGCCTCCCGTCGAAGGCCGCCTTCTTGCCGATGGAGCTCCGCCTCGCCGCACTGGGAAACCGCCGCCTCCGTCGGTCTATTTCAGTGAGCCGGTAAAAACCGCTTAAGCCCGGTCCGGTTTAAATTTTTTTTGGGTTAGGTTTACTTCGGTTTTTTCTTAAAAACGGTTTATTATTTTTAGGTTAGCTTATTCTACGAGCGTTCATTAGTTATGTTCGGTAGCGAACGATTTTCGTTCGTTAGGTTCTGTTACCGAGCGTTCGCTCGATAGATTTTTCTTTTTATTTAAGATTTCGGCCAGGGACCCATCCATGAATATTTTCTTTACAGATTAGTCCCTGGTTTTCAAACGATCATTACTTTTTGCTCGTTAGTACAAATCCAACGAAACCAACGCCCACTTCTTCGTTATGATCCCCTCTATCCAATAATCCAACTCAAACATGTTTTTGAAAATTTAAAATTTTATTTAGATCAGATTTGAATTTGAACTTCGTTCGATCATAACTTGAGTTTTATAACTCCGATTTAATTGATTCTTTTTGCAAATCGAAGCTCTTGACCTAAACTTTCTGATAAGGCCAAATTCACATAATTTTGGTACTGTTAGAAATTGTTTTATGTTGCAAGAGTTATTTGCTTGGTTTTGATGTTTTCCGAATTGTTTTCTTCGTTCTTCCCGAACTTTTGAGTGATTGCTTATGTGTGGTTACTATTGCTTGCTTACGGTAGATTGACCGGAGTGTGACGAGTAGAACTATCAAGAGTTTTGAGTGCGAATCATCTACATCAACATTGCAGGCAAGTAACACTTTGATCATATCTTTTCTACTACCCAGTTTTTATGCATTAGATTTATCCTCAAACATTGCATGATTAGGATCTAATTAAATTGTGGGATGGGAAGTAGATGAGGTAGTACCTATTACCTGATTTATATTCAAACCTTTGGGAGTTACTTCTACGTTTGCTTATTGTGCCATGCTATGCTAGTAGACGTGGATTGGGTGAGTGTATCCATGACAGATGTGAGATTGTTAAATTAATGGTTTATTTAAGGTGGCAACTTAAACACACATCTGGGTGGACTGAGGCACCTGGTTTCCTCAGGACTTGCCTGTTTTTCTTCGGACCACCACCCAGGCTCAAAGGGATCATGAGATTATTCATGCTAGAAACTTCCGTGTGCAACCACATGCTACTATGGGCTCTAGCATAGTTGACTAAGTTGTGTGAACTCTTACGGGTAGACTAGCTGATGTAGGGGTTGTAGGTTGGTACGGTCTACCCACACGTAAGGTGCTAGCGCTTCTGAAAGACTATGTCTCGGTCATCCGTTTGTCAAACACCATGTAGTGCGAGAAATCAAACAAAGGAGATCGAGTCTTGTGGGGAAAAGTGCACAAACCTCTGCAGAGTGTATAAACTAATCATGGTTAGCCGTGTCCCAGTTATGGACATCTTGAGTATCTAGTACTTGGATATCATGTGAATCTCATCATGTTACTCTAATTAATATTGTTGGGTTGTTAATGAGTACTTTTAATTGGGATTGAGGATGCTTGTCAACCATTCTCAATGTTTAACAACCACCATGATAGTTAAATAAATTTATTCCTTTGTAGTAGGGAAAAATTGGCTTTTCAAAAACATTGTAACCATAGAGCCTCCACCACCAAATATGCATGTAGAGATAGCCATTATTCATCATTGCTCTATGGTGTGAATTTGCCAAGTACATTCAATGTCTTGACCCTTTGTGGCTGCAACGTCTCATGTTGCGAGGATCTTCTGACAGTAAGTGATACGTTAGGGTTATGATTTCTACACTCAACTTTGCCGTTGGTGTTGATGGGAATCAGCAACCTTGTTACTTCCGCTATTTGGATTGAGGTAAGAGTGTTTACGTTATTTTTACATGTGATTTACCTCTGTTATAAATCCTCGAGTAATGTATGTGTCAGCATACCGATCCAGGGATGAGACTTAAGCACAGAGACTTGATCCATTCGGGTTGGGTCGCTACAAGCTGGTATCAGAGCACATGTTGACTGTAGGACGTGACCCTAGAAACTGGCAAGCCCATAGGAAAGATTTCCTCTACAACTTTCTTTTTCAAAAGATCTTTTACCTCTCTTCTCTTCTGAGCTTATTCAAAAAATTCCTTTTAGTGAGATTATACCCTTTCCCCTTTGACCACTCAAAAATTCGACTGATGAGACCACACCAAGGAGTACAAGATATCGGACAACTACTACTTTGGAATGAAGAGGATTTTTACCGTGCATTACAATGACGGAAACCACAACGGTGAAGACTCCGAAGACTTGGAGAATTTGAGGGCTTTGAAGAATTCCCAGATTTGTTTGACCTAGGAAGGCTACCTTTATGGAACCTGGCAGACTATGGAAGCTGTCAATACCCGAGATTAAGGTGTATCGAAGAAAGACCTGAACATGGAGAGTTAGAAACTCAAAGTTTTTTCAGGAAAAGATGAAGACAGGAGATATCAATTATGGAATGAAAGCTCATGGCAGTAACATGGGCATAGACATGGCTAACCATGGTGTTATTGCCCACCTATGCTATTGTCACCATGCGGATTTAAGCATGCATATGCATGGAAGGATTGGATGGTAGAAGGCTACTGCAGCATCTGTCAGCAAAGGATGCAGTTTTAACGTAGCTGGTGTATCACTAGGATCTGGAGTATTACATCAAGAAGTTTAGGGTGTATCTGTAGGAAGCCATATTTGACAAGGAAGCAGTTCGTGAAGAACCCAGGTCCCAGAAGATGAAAATAGCCAAGCTGGAGGAGCAAACCCTCGAGATACAGGAGATTCGTCAGGAACGGAAGGACCGTAATGCCATGGTTCATGTCAAGGATGTTGAAACCCAGATGTTTGGAACGCAACTCCAGAATATTAAAGGACGTCACGAGAGACTTTGCGACAACAGAGATGAGCTGGCAAAAAGGACTTGAGAAACACAAGCACGATCGGAAGAAGCCATCGGAGACATGAACACGACTCGAAGAGTTTGATGACTTCGAAGATTTATTGACCATTAGAAGCCCAAACCCTATTATATACCTGCGTTAGATGCGATGATTGTGAGCTGTCATTTGTTTGATGTTTTTTCGACAGCCACAATAAAACCTGTCTTTTCAAAACTATTGTTTGTATTGTGTGTATCCCTCTCTATCTCTCTTATTCCACCCCAAAACACATGGACCCAATAGAGGACGAATGGAGATGAACTCATGTTTCCTGGACCGATGAGTCAATTGGAGATAGTCCGATGGATTCAGAACATGGAGGATCAAATGGAGAATAACCCTATAGCTAGAAAGGATATGGCCCAGCATGCTCTTAAATGCTTTGAAAGAGGTGCTGCTACTTGGTGGAGGATGTATCAAACCATCAATGGATGGCAAGGAGTAACCACCTGGAAGGACTTTAAGTGGACTTTGTTAAGATCTCGGCCTGTGTCCTAGAAGATGAAGCCTTATGGAAAAGGATATGAAGAAAACTTGTGCATACAAGCTTTGTGGAGAAATAGGACACAACCATAAAGAAAACAAGGACGAATACCCTCATAATCGGAGGATTATCAAAGGAGTTAGCCGAGGATCTCAGGGAACTTCGGTTGGAGATTGTTCCCAAAGGTTTTGTTGCAGCAATGGAAGTTCAGTCTACATTGTTGGGAAAAATCCGTGAAGCTTAGAAGGATGACAAAGAGATTGCTGAGGTAAAAGACAGGATGAGTAAAGGAAAGGACAAAGGTTTTCGTAAGGATGAGCACGACATCTTATGATTCGAGGATCGTGTATATGTGCCTAATAATGCAAAGATCAGGAAGTTAATGCTTGAGGAGGCTCATGACTCACCATACTCGATTCACCCTGGAAACACCAAGATGTATTTGGATTTGAAGGAGCGTTTCTGGTGGACTGGTATGAAGAAGATTATTGCGGAGTATGTAGTCATAGGTGATGTATGCCAGGGAGTAAAAGCAGAGCATCGGAAGCCAACAGGATTACTACAGCCTATGCCGATACCTGAATGGAAGCAGGATAAGTTTGGCATGGATTTCATTACCGGATTTCCCAGAACCCGAACGGGATATGATTCTATCTGGGTAGTAGTTGATTCGCTTGACCAAAGTGGCTCACTTTATCCCAGTAAAAACCACCTATACAAGTGAGAAGTTGGCCAAGATATTTGACCAGGATCGTATGTATGCATGGAGTTCCGAGGACCATCGTATCAGACGGAGGAACACAGTTTACCTCAAAGTTTTGGAATCAGTTGCGTGAAACTTTGGGAAGCAGGCTAGAGTTCAGTACAACCTTTCATCCACAGACAGATGGATAAATCGAGAGAGTCAATCAGATTCTGGAGGACATGTTGAGAGCGTGTGCGCTAGATTATGGATCTAGTAGGGATGATAGTCTACCCTACGCGGAGTTCTCATACAACAACATTTACCCAGCCAGTTTGAAGATGGCCCCTTTTTAAGCTTAGTATGGGAGAAGGAGCCAGACACCGTTGATGTGGGATGAAGTTGGAGACCGTCAGTTGTTTGGACTAAATATGATCAAGGAGTCAGAAGAGAATGTTAAGTTGATTCGAGATATTGAAGGTAGCTCACCGAGCGGAAGAGTTATGTAGACTCAAAAACGCAAGGAGGTAGTCTATGAAATTGGAGACAGAGCATGTCTTCATGTGTCCCCTCTGCGAGGAGTTAAACTATTTGGAGTTAAGGAAAAGTTAGCCCCGAGATTTGTAGGACCATACCGAGTTTGGAGCGTATGGGAGAAGTGGCCAACCAGTTGGAGTCACCCGAAGGAATGTCAGGAGTTCATGATGTGTTTCATGTTTCCAGTTGAAGAAGTGCCATGCAGAGATGGCCAATATTCCCCTGTAAGGATGCTTGACCTTGGAGAGGATAATGATGTTCCACGAAGTGGAGTATGGACTTCATAAGTATAAGTTTTTATCTCGGTATGTGGGATATCCCACGAGGATGTAGAGATGAATTACTATTGGATATAAAGGAGGTATGATGTTGGAAATATGGATCAACGGAAATTCCATGATGAGTCTGAGTAATCATGTCCTAGTTTGGTGCCAATAGAAGGAAGGAAGACAGTACAATTGGATGGATTTAAGAATACTAAGAAGTTGGAAATTGGAATAATGATCAGAAGCCCGAGGATAAGTTCAAGGACTACAAGTGATGAGATGGGCCATAACCCACCGGCCCCAGGACCTGCCAAGAAGCAAGCACATTCTTGCTGAAGGAAAAACCCTGGAAGAAGTTATGATTTTACCAACCGACGATTCTATAGGAGTTTACGCAAAATCTGAGAGTTGTGAAGGATCGATACATGTTTGTTTGGCTTGCAGAATCAATGGATTTATCCGAACTTGGTTCGCCGACAAGAGAAATTCTGCAATGCTTGTGAGGATGACCGAGTGTTAAAATGTGAGATTCGCTAAACCATGTACAAGGTAATGATTTGGGTGCGGGATGGATTGATCACCACACCGACTTACTCTTATTATTCGCTTTGCTATATGGGATGGTAAATCTGAGTGACTTACCTATAGTAGAGAGACGACGATCAAAACCTTGTTTAAACCTTAGAATGGTATAGGTATTTTTTCCCTTGTACCCGACAGTTGTTGCAAACCGTAGGTTATACGGTGAGGATCAACCCAGACCCATTTCCTGTAGGAAAAACCATAAATTGATGACCACCATGAGATATCGATAGTTGTTTAGAATTGGCGCGGACCTGTCGACTAAGAGGACCCGGTTTGGGATAACCTTACCAAGATGAAAGGACAAAAGAATTGAGGAAAAGGTTATGCCACTACAGGAAGAGCTCAGAGAAGGAATTATCCTTAAGATCTCGAGAAGACCAAACCTTTGTCAAGAATAAGGATGGAGTATATGAGTTTTTGATGGTACCTTAACAATGCTTCTAAGGGTGGTAGCACCCGAGACCCCGGAGACGATCGATGGATTTTGAAGAGCCCCAAACCCTAACCTATTTCTTGCTAGCCTCTCCGAATCTCGAGGACGAGATTCATTTTAAGGGTGGTAGTTTTGTAACATCCCAAAATTCTAAATTTTGGAATGTTATAATAAATAGATAGATTTGATTGATTGTTTGATTGATTGAGTGAATTGAGTGAAATTCAAAACTTTTTGAAAGTTAAATGAGAGGGAATAAAAGGACTTCCCCAAACTTTCATTTTTTGATTTTATGATCTTCATGAATTCAAATTCCTTTCAAATACAAAACCCTTGAGCGAAGATGATATGACTTCTTCCATTTAATTAAATGAAAGGGTATTTGAAAATATTTGAATTTCATTTGGGAAATATTTCCAATTCTGAAACTTCATGCAACTCAATGATTTTCATGAGACAAGATAAAATGACTTCTTCAAATTATATGAAATATGAGTTGGGAGTTTTAAAAAAATTAAATTCAAGGTTCTTTTGAATTTATTTTCAATTTGGAGTTATTGGAGTTTTATTCAAATTATTTTTCTCCAAAAATAAAATATACAGAAAAGAGGGTAACATGATTCCCTACATCATAAAAATGGAGAGAAATAAATTTGAATTATTTTTGGTATTTTTAAAATGACTTTTGTTGGATTTTATTAGAGTAGAAGCACTCTTTGTTTTATTTGAATTTGTGTGTATTTTATTTTAAGCTAGAATAATGTTCATCTCGTAGGAAATCTTTTTCTGAAAATTTTGATATATAATATGC
The DNA here is from genome assembly GCA_021605145.1 of Aegilops bicornis. NCBI lineage: Eukaryota > Viridiplantae > Streptophyta > Magnoliopsida > Poales > Poaceae > Aegilops > Aegilops bicornis. Next base: position 192,834,135 of record CM038671.1, on the reverse strand, counting down.
CTATATTATATTTCTGTTTTTATTTCTTTGTTTATTTCTTTGACTGTCTTTAAAAAAAACTTCCTCTGTTGCCGACTGGGCCGGCCCAGCTCCTCAGCCAGGCCCAGCCCAGCCGAGCCGCTCGCCCCCGACCTCGGACTCCCGAGTGGGAGACCACCGCCGCCGTGTCCTTCCCGGACTCCGCCTCCGCGCCGCCTCTCCTCTGCCCCCTCCTCCACGCCACCTGGCCCCCTCCCCTCCTATAAATCCGGCGCCCGGACCCTCTCTCTCTCTCGCTTCGCGCCGCCCTCAAACCGCATCTAGCCGTCGCCGTCGACGAGCTCTGCTGTGGCCGTCGCCTACCCCACACCTCGACTCATGGCCCATGACAGCGCTCGCCAAATCCTGCCTCGCCGCCTCCCCGTTGAAGGCCGCCTTGCCGCAGATGCGTCGCTCCGCCTCGCCGCTGCACCTCACCGGAAACCGCCTCCTCCGTCGGTCTATTTCACCGAGCCAGTAAAAACCGCATAAGCCCGGTCCGGTTTAATTTTTTTGGGTTATGTTTACTTTGGTTTTTTCTTAAAAAAACGGTTTATTATTTTTAGGTTAGCTTATTCTATGAGCGTTCATTAGTTAGGTTCGGTAGCGAACGATTTTCGTTCGTTAGGTTCTGTTAGTGAGCGTTCGCTCGATAGATTTTTCTTTTTATTTTAGATTTCGGCCAGGGACCCATCCGTGAATATTTTCTTTATAGATTAGCCCCTGGTTTTCAAACGATCATTACTTTTTGTTCGTTCGTCCAAATCCAACGAAACCAACGCCCACTTCTTCGTTATGATCCCCTCTATCCAATAATCCAACTCAAACATGTTTTTGAAAATTTAAAATTTGAATTAGATCAGATTTGAATTTGAACTTCGTTCGATCATAACTTGAGTTTTATAAATCCGATTTAATTGATTCTTTTTGCAAATCGAAGCCCTTGACCTAAACTTTCTGATAAGGCCAAATTCACATAATTTTGGTACTGCTAGAAATTGTTTTATGTTTCAAGAGTTATTTGCTTGGTTTTGATGTTTTCCGAATTGTTTTCTTCGTTCTTCCCGAACTTTTGAGTGATTGCTTATGTGTGGTTACTATTGCTTGCTTACGATAGATTGACCGGAGTGTGATGAGTAGAACTATCAAGAGTTTTGAGTGCGAATCATCTTCATCAACATTGCAGGCAAGTAACACTTTGATCATGTCTTTTCTACTACCCAGTTTTTATGCATTAGGTCAATCCTCAAACATTGCATGATTACGATCTAATTAAATTGTGGGATGGGAAGTAGATGAGGTAGTACCTATTACCTGATTTATATTCAAACCTTTGGGGGTTACTTCTACGTTTGCTTATTATGCCATGCTATGCTAGTAGACGTGGATTGGGTGAGTGTATCCATGATGATGTGAGATTGTTAAATTAATGGTTTATTTAAGGTGGCAACTTAAACACACATCTGGGTGGATTGAGGCACCTGGTTTCCATCAGGACTTTCCTGTTTTTCTTCGGACCGCCACCCAGGCTCAAAGGGATCATGAGATTATTCATGCTAGAAACTTCCGTGTGCAGCCACATGCTACTATGGGCTCTAGCATAATTGACTAAGTTGTGTGAACTCTTACGGGTAGACTAGCTGATGTAGGGGTTGTAGGTTGGTACGGTCTACCCACACGTAAGGTGCTAGCGCTTCTGAAAGACTATGTCTCGGTCATCCGTTTGTCAAACACCATGTAGTGCGAGAAATCAAACGGAGGAGATCGAGTCTTGTGGGGAAAAGTGCACAAACCTCTGCAGAGTGTACAAACTAATCATGGTTAGCCGTGTCCCGGTTATGGACATCTTGAGTATCTAGTACTTGGATATCATGTGAATCTCATCATGTTACTCTAATTAATATTGTTGGGTTGTTAATGAGTACTTTTAATTGGGATTGAGGATCTTGTCAACCATTCTCAATGTTTAACAACCACCATGATAGTTAAATAAATTTATTCCTTTGTAGTAGGGAAAAATTGGCTTTTCAAAAACATTGTAACCATAGAGCCTCCACCACCAAATATGCATGTAGAGATAGCCATTATTCATCATTGCTCTATGGTGTGGATTTGCCAATACATTCAATGTCTTGACCCTTTGTGGCTGCAACATCTCATGTTGCGTGATCTTCTGACGAGTAAGTGATACGTTAGGGTTACGATTTCTACACTCAACTTTGCCGTTGGTGTTGATGGGAATCCACAACCTTGTTACTTCCGCTATTTGGATTGAGGTAATAGTGTTTACGTTATTTTTACATGTGATTTACCTCTGTTATAAATCCTCGAGTACTGTGTGTGTCAGCATACCGATCCAGGGATGACACTTAAGCACAGAGACTTGATCCATTCGGGTCGGGTCGCTACAAACACGTATCATCACGGAAGTGTATTTTTTTTGTAGTGCCACTGTGACTAGTCTTATGGGAAAAGCTGGGGAAGCCGCCAAAAGAACTAGCCCTAGGAGTAGTAGCTAGGGATACTAGGAGTAGTAGCTAGGGATCGAGTGTGCGAGATGAACAGGAGAAAGTAAATGAAGAGAGATGAAATGCAAAAAAGACGGAGGGATGTGATGGTTGCTTGTCCGTTTATTTTACCAGGCCACTTATTACTAGGAGTGGTTGGGTTTTGTGATATTACGGCTTTACTGCCGCGCCACGAGTGGGGTGAGACTCCCGTGCAGCGCCGCCCTCTACACTAGTACTACTACATCGGTCGTGGTTTATCCCCCATTAAATTTGACTGAAGATTTAACTGACAAAATGTTAGTGCATCTCAACAAAAACAATATCGTTGGATTCATATTTGAACATAGTTTTCAATGATATAATTTTAGGTGACATGCGTCATCATTTATCGTACTATATATAATGTTAGTTCAATTTTTGGTCGTACTAATCTATAGTAAAGTGCCCGTGCGTTGCACGGAAGAGTGAAATGCATTGATCGGGGAGTTGTTTATTTTGACAAAGGATGTGGGGGGTCATCTCATGTGTAACGGGTATCAATAGGTTTGTTCGGATATTATTTCATCTCTAGAGCTCACAAACATCCGGGTGAAATAGATAAAAAGTATCTTTTGCAAACAAAAGCGTTCAACTGTTCAACCTGCATCCAAAACTTGTGAAGAAATAACTCTTATTGTGCTTTGCAGGAAATGGTTCATCATAAGTCTTTCACCAGTACTGTAGTAAAAATTCATACGTGGAAGATTCTAGACTAAACCATAAATGGGTACACTTTTATTCATGCGCGATACTCCAATAGAGCAAGATCATGTATGGAAGTCTCCACATGCTTAGACAGCGGATTACATTGAGTGAAGACTAATGATCAACATTTAACTTAGTAATGCACATGTCCAGGTGAACCTCCTTGGAGTCCCCATACACATTGTTGGGGGTCAAATAATACCATGCGTCTTCCATGTCCACATCGGCGGGAAGGTCCCAGCTCGGCAGAGTCCAAGTCGCCTTGACGTAGCTGTAGTCGCCGCCACGCATCCGAGGGGTAGTAATAGTGAGCACGCACCCGTACATCGGCCTCGTGTCAGTGTCAGCATCAGCAGCGTCGCCCCTAACGCACACTACAAAGATGTGGTGGCGGCCTGCGCGGGCCTCGCCGGTGGCCACGATCAAGAGGAAGACGTTGTCGTCCTCCTCCGAGACTAGCAGGCGGCGCTGATCCTCCAGCGACTCCGGCATGGTGAATGGGTAGCACGTCTCGTACTTGATGTTCTTCGCCAAGGGCCAGTAGTGATGGCCGCACGCCTGCGTCAGGTGATTGATATGTCTCCGTCATATCTACTTTTCCAAACACGTTTGCCCTTGTTTTGGACTCTAACTAGCATGATTTGAATGTAACTAACCCAGACTGACGCTGTTTTCAGCAGAATTGCCATGGTGTTATTTTTGTGCAGAATCAAAAGTTCTCAGAATGACCTGAAAATCAACGGAGATTATTTTTGGAAAATATAAAAAATACTGGCGAAAGAATCAAGGCCAGTGGGCCCACACCCTTTCCACGAGGGTGGGGGTGCGCCCCCTGCCTCGTGGGCCCCCTGGAGCTCCACCGACCTCAACTCCAACTCCATATATTCGTGTTCGGGGAGAAAAAAATCAGAGAGAAAGATTCATCGCGTTTTATGATACGGAGCCGCCGCCAAGCCCTAAACTCTCTCGGGAGGGCTGATCCGGAGTCCGTTCGGGGCTCCAGAGAGGGGAATCCGTCGCCATCGTCATCATCAACCATCCTCCATCACCAATTTCATGATGCTCACCGTTGTGCATGAGTAATTCCATCATAGGCTTGCTGGACGGTGATGGGTTGGATGAGATTTATCATGTAATCGAGTTAGATTTGTTAGGGTTTGATCCCTAGTATCCACTATGTTCTGAGATTGATGTTGCTATGACTTTGCTATGCTTAATGCTTGTCAGTAGGGCCCGAGTGCCATGATTTCAGATCTGAACCTATTATGTTTTCATGAATATATGTGAGTTCTTGATCATATCTTGCAAGTCTATAGTGATGTACTATGTGTTATGATCCGGCAACCCCGAAGTGACAATAATCGGGACCACTCCCGATGATGACCGTAGTTTGAGGAGTTCATGTATTCACTATGTGTTAATGCTTTGGTCCGGTACTCATTAAAAGGAGGCCTTAATATCCCTTAGTTTCCATTAGGACCCCACTGCCACGGGAAGGTAGGACAAAATATGTCATGCAAGTTCTTTTCCATAAGCACGTATGACTATATTCGGAATACATGCCTACATTACATTGATGAATTGGAGCTAGTTCTGTGTCACCCTATGTTATGATTGTTACATGATGAACCGCATCCGGCATAATTCTCCATCACCGATCCAATGCCTAAGAGCTTTTCACATATTGTTCTTCGCTTATTTACTTTTCCGTTGCTACTGTTACAATCACGACAAAACCCAAAAATATTACTTTTGCTACCGTTACTTCCATACTACTTTGCTACTAAATACTTTGCTGCAGATACTAAGTTATCCAGGTGTGGTTGAATTGACAACTCAACTGCTAATACTTGAGAATATTCTTTGGCTCCCCTTGTGTCGAATCAATAAATTTGGGTTGAATACTCTACCCTCAAAAATTGTTGCGATTCCTTATACTTGTGGGTTATCAAGACTATTTTCTGGCTCCGTTGCCGGGGAGCATAGCTCTATTCTTTGAGTCACTTGGGATTTATATCTGCTGGTCACTATGAAGAACTTGAAGGACACGAAAACAAAAATTTATCCCTCAACTACGAGGGAGGTAAGGAAGCGCCATCTAGCTCGCACTTGATTCACCTTCTGTTTTGAGTAAACTTGCGACACCTAAACCTCGCTTCGCTATTAATTCTAATATGTCGATGTTATTGATGATGCCATACGCTATGCATGATACTTATGATGAAACTACTTCTATGTCTGATACTACTGTGACTCTTGTTTAATTTCTTGATGAACAACTTGCTAGGGCTAGAGAGAATGAAATCATTGAAACTGATAATATTGATGAAAGTGATGATGAAGACTCTCCCCCTAAATATGAATTGTCTGTTGTGCCTGAGGGCTATGTTATGGATGAAGAAACTGCTAGAGACTTTCTTGCTTGCAATGATAGAAGTGATTTTAAGAAATTATTAGCTAAGCTTAAACAAAAAACTTTGAATGCTAGAATGAAATATGATCCTGCTTATGCTACTTCACCTATCTTTGTTACTAATAAGGATTATGAATTCTCTATCGATCCTGATATAATTACTTTGGTTGAATCTGATCCTTTTTATGGCTATGAATCTGAAACTATTGTGGCACATCTTACTAAATTAAATGATATAGCGACCCTATTCACTAATGATGAGAAAACTCGCTACTACTATATCCTTAAGATATTTCCGTTGTCATTAAAGGGTGATGCTAAGATATGGTTTAATTCTCTTGATCTTGGTTGTGTGCGTAGTCCCCAGGATATGATTTATTACTTCTCTGCTAAATATTTCCCTGCTCATAAGAAACAAACTGCTTTAAGGGATATATATAATTTTGTGCAAATTGAAGAAGAGAGTCTCCCACAAGCTTGGGGGAGGCTTCTCCAATTACTTAATGCTTTGCCTGATCATCCTCTCAAGACAAATGAAATACTTGATATCTTTTATAATGGACTAACCGATGCTTCCAGAGACCACCTGGATAGTTGTGCTGGTTCTGTTTTTATGTAAAGAACAACAGATGAAGCTGAAATTCTATTGAATAATATGTTGACCAATGAAAATAATTGGACACTTCCTGAACCAACTCCTAAGCCAACTCCGAAGAAAAGGGGTGTTCTATTTCTCGGTCCTCAAGATATGCAAGAGGCAAAGAAATGTATGAAGGAAAAAGGTATTAAAGCTAAAGATGTTAAGAATTTACCTCCTATTGAAGAAATACATGGTCTTAATTTACCGCCTGTTGAAGAAATACATGGTCTTAATTAATTACCTATTGAAGAAACACATGGTCTTGATAACCTGACACAGGTAGTAAAGGTAAATTCTCTCTATAGATATGATAAAGCTGAAATCCCTCCTACCAAGTTTGCTAGCCAATGTTTGGATAAGTTTGATAACTTTATGGTTAAGCAAGAAGATTTTAATGCTTATTTTGTAGACAATTAAAACAAAATTATTATATGATTGAACACTTGGGTGATTATATGTCTAGAGTTAAAGGTGAACTTAAGCTCATTAGTAAACATGCTTCTATGGTTACCACTCAAGTAGAACAAGTACTTAAATCTCAGAATGATTTGCTCCATGAATTGAATAGTAAGAATAATGACTTTGTTGTTAGAGTGGCTACTAGAACTGGTAAAATGACTCAGGAACCTTTGTATCATGAAGGCCATCCTAAGAGAATTGAGCAGGATTCTCAGAGAAATAATTTAGATGCACCTAGTCCTTCTAAAAATAAGAAAAACAAAAATGATAGGACTTTCCATGCTTCTAGTGAACCTATTGCTGAACCACCTAAGAATCCAAATGACATTTCTATTTCTGATGCTGAAACACAATCTCGTAATGAACATGAACCTGGTGATAATGTTAATGATGATGTTAATGTTGACGCTCAACCTAGCAATGATAATGATGTAGAAATTGAACCTGTTGTTGATCTAGATAACCCACAATCAAAGAATCAACGTTATGATAAGAGAGACTTTGTTGCTAGGAAGCACGGTAAAGAAAGAGAACCGTGGGTTCAAAAACCCATGCCTTTTCCTCCCTAACCATCCAAGAAAAAGGATGATGAGGATTTTGAGCGCTTTGCTGAAATGATTAGACCTATCTTCTTGCGTATGCAATTAACTGATATGCTGAAAATGAATCCTTATGCTAAGTACATGAAAGAAATTGTTACGAATAAGAGAAAGATACCGGAAGCTGAAATTTCCACCATGCTTGCTAATTATACTTTTAAAGGTGGAAAACCAAAGAAACTTGGAGATCCAGGAGTACCTACTATACCATGCTCCATTAAAATAAATTATGTTAGAACTGCTTTATGTGGTCTTGGAGCCGGTGTTAGTGTTATGCCTCTCTCTTTATATCGTAGACTCAATTTGAATAAGTTGACATCTACTGAAATATCCTTGCAAATGGCTGATAAGTCAACTGCTATACCTGTCGGTATTTGTGAGGATGTGCCTGTTGTGGTTGCAAACGTTACTATTTTAATAGACTTTGTTATTCTTTATATTCCTGAGGACGATGGTATGTTTATTATTCTTGGAAGACCCTTTTTGAATACTGCAGGGGCTGTTATTGATTGCAACAAAGGCAATGTCACATTTCATGTTAATGGCAATGAACATACGGTACACTTTCCGAGGAAACAACCTCAAGTCTCTGATATCAATTCTATTGAAAAATTCCATCAATTATTTTTTGGAGGTTTTGAATTTCCTCTTCCTACTGTCAAGAAGAAATATGATATTCTTATTATTGGGGATGTGCATATCCCGTTGAGGTAACCTAGTGTTATTCAAATTTCTCGGTTCCATGTTATTCGGAATGAGTTTGTTAACAAGACTTGATCAACCTTTGGATTCCTTTTGATGAGCATGAGATGGACGGTTAGAAAGCACAACCTTACATGCCCTCCTTTTACTTTCTGTTATTTAGTTGAAATAAAGTAAAAATAGTATTTTTCTGTCTGTTTTCTGAATTATCCATGCAATATAAAAATACCCCAAAAATAAAAGCTCTCCAAATGCCCTGCCAATTTAATATGATTTTTTCTGGAATATTTGAGAATATTTGGCACTAAGAACACAGCGAGGGGAGCAAGCACCTGGGCACGAGGGTCCAGGGTGCGCCCACCCCCTGGGCGCGCCCCCTTCCTCGTGGGCCCATGGTTGCTCCCCTCCACTTATTCCTGCACCCACACACTTCTTCTTCCTCCCAAAAAAATCACCAACCAGCTCAAGCACGAGTTCTAGCTCATTTTGCTGTGATTTTCGATCTCCTTGCTCAAAGCACCTCTCACCAAACTGCTTTGGGGGATTGTTCCTTGGTATGTAACTCCTCCATTGGTCCAATTAGTTTTTGTTCTAGTGCTTTATTCATTGCAAATTTGTGCTGCCTAGGTGACCATGTTCTTGAGCTTGCATGTCAAATTTATATGGTTCCAAGTAGTTATAATGCATGATATTGGCTCTAGGCACTTGTAGGAGTAGTTGCTATCAATTTTGTTGAGCTTGGTTCACTTTTATTTGAAGTTACTAAAAATTTCAAAAGAATTCAGAAAATGATGAAGAGATTTTTTAGGGGCTCATCGAGCCGAAGCTCGAAGGAAAAGTGAAGTGAAGAAGCAGAGAGGCCCAAATATAATCTGCCTCGCACCGCGGAAGCTCGGCCGTGTGAATAGCCTTGTGATGATTTCTTGAGAGCAACCGGGATTTTTGATGATTTTTATGAGTTGGCTGAGAATGCAGGCCTCACCGACTTCCTTCGCGACCAACGCGAACAGTATCTCTTACTCAGCAATACCTTTGTGCAAAATTTTCATTTCCATTCTAGGAGGTCACAACCTATGGTGGATTTTTATCTATATGACGAGTATAAGGAGATGACCCTTCGTGAATTCTATGAGGTGTGCAAGTTACCTTTTCCAGGTTTCAAAGAGGAACCACATAGCAACGATGTGGAGGGGTTTATTGATACAACTGCTGTAGGGGAAATGAGGAAGGTTTCTGACGCACGAATCACTAGCATACACTTTCCTGTTCTACGTTACTTTGCTATATTTGCTAGTAGATGCTTAATTGGTCGCGGAAACTGTGGAAACTTGAGTGTCCCTGATATTATTATTTTGTTCCATGCCTTGTTTCGTGATGAGACATTTAGTATGGGCGCTATTGTTGCAAAGCGGTTAAATCTTAGCCGTACTAAGGGCCCCATCTTGGGAGGCATCTTCGCCTCGCACCTTGCTGCATACTATAACATACCTATTAGGCACTATGAGAAAGAAGAAAAGTTGTTGCCTACTATTTTTCTAGACTATAAGAGTATGGTAGCGCATGATTTTATTGTTAAGAATAGGGAAAGGGCTGAAATACAAACTGTTATTTGATAAAAATCACCCTGAGACTATTACCTTGCCTGCTCCTTCCTTGTTTGATTTGTCTGCATGCAAGTATCTCGTTCCGCTGGAGGCCATCCATGCCTACCGGAACTCTACATCAGCTACAGAGCCAGAGCCGGAACCACAATTTGATCCTCCACGACAGTCTAATTACCAGTGGGATCCAAAGGCGATTGCCAACCAGTGGCAATCCGAGGCTTCTTCTCAGTACGACCCCAACTACAACTATGGAAATCCGCCAGGCCGGCCGTGGCAGTAGACCAACTTAGGCCAAAAGCCTAGGCTTGGGGGAGTACGTATTTCTCACCGACATTATATTTATGTTCACACACTCATTGCTAGATGTCGGTGCTCATACTTTTTCACTGTAATATCCATGCTAGTTTATTTTTCTTTTTATGCTTGCTTCTTGTGTGTTTGAAAAACCTTAAGAAAACTAAAAAAATAGTTGTAGCTTTTAGCTAGTTTACTTTTCTTGCTGTAGTAAAAATAATTAAAAGAAAACCCAAAAATATTTCCTATTCTTCCTTTTCTTGTTGGGACCTTTCCCATGTAAATAGTTTTATTTCTTTTATTTTCTTTGGGGGTCGATAGGAGAAGACCATGATTAAATTGTTGAAGTGGCTCTTATATGCATGATTGTTGATTTAACCAAGAGCCCATATTGCCTTGTCTTCTCCTGTTTCTTGAATGCTCGCAGATTCCAGCTTAGTCCAATGCACGTGCACTATTATTATTATTCACATCATTCGGTCGTGCAAGTGAAAGGCAATTATGACGATATATGATGGATCGACCGAGATGAGAGAAGCTGGTATGAACTTCGACCTCTCTTGTTTTTCTAAATATGATTAGTTCATCGTTCCTGATTCAGCCTATTATGAATAAACATGTTTGCAATGACAATTAGAGATTATAGTTACTTATGCCATGCTTAATTAGCTAGAAGTTTATAATGGTTTACCGTGCGTGCGAACATGCTATTAAAATGGTTGTGATGTGGTATGATGGGGTGGTATCCTCCTTTGAATGATCTTAAGATACTTGACTTGGCACATGTTCACACATGTAGTTGAAATAAAATCAACATAGCCTTCATGATATTTATGTTCATGGTGGATTATATCCTACTCATGCTTGCACTCAATGTTTATTAATTTTAATGCATGTTCATGACTGTTGTCGCTCTCTATTTGGTCGCTTCCCAGTCTTTTGCTAGCCTTCACTTGTACTAAGCGGGAATACTGCTTGTGCATCCAATCCCTTAAAACCCAAAAGTTATGCCATATGAGTCCACTATACCTTCCTATATGCGGTATCTACCTGCTGTTCCAAGTAAATTTGTATATGCCAAACTCCAAACCTTCAAATGAAATTCTATTTTGTATGCTCGAATAGCTCATGTATCAACTAGGGCTGTCCGTATCTTCCATTTTAGGCGGGTTATTCTCAAGAGGAGTGGACTCCGCTCCTCACTCACGAGAAAATGGCTGGTCACCGGGATGCCCAGTCCCATGCTTTATGCAAGTCAAATCAAAATAATTGCAAACAAAACTCCCCCGAGACTGTTGTTAGTTGGAGGCACTCGTTGTTTCGAGCAAGCCATGGATTGATGCTTGTTGGTGGAGGGGGGTATAAACTTTACCATTCTGTTTGGGAACCGCCTATAATGTGTGTAGCATGGAAGATATCGCCATCTCTTGGTTGTTATGTTGACAATGAAAGTATGCCGCTCAAAATATTATTTATCTCTATTTCAAAACCGAGCTCTGGCACCTCTACAAATCCTTGCTTCCCTCTGCGAAGGGCCTATCTATTTACTTTTATGTTGAGTCATCACCCTCTTATTAAAAAGCACCAGCTGGAGAGCACCGCTGTCATTTTCATGTATTACTATTAGTTTATATTGGGTATGACTATGACTGGATCTCTTTTACCATGAAATACAATGTTTAGTCAATCCTTGATCTTTAAAGGTGCTCTGCATTTATGTTTTGCGGTCTCGGAAAGGGCTAGTGAGATACCATCTTGTTATACCATATCATGATTGTTTTGAGAAAGTGTTGTCATCCGAGATTTATTATTATTGCTCGCTAGTTGATTATGTCATTGATATGAGAAAACATGAGACCTAAGTGTTATTGTGAATATGGTTAGTCATAATCTTTGCTGAAAACTTGAATGTTTTGGCTTTACATATTTACAACAACAAGAGCAAACAGAGTTTGTAAAAGTTTTTCTTTGTCACTTTCGGTTTATCAACTGAATTGCTTGAGGACAAGCAAAGGTTTAAGCTTGGGGGAGTTGATACGTCTCTGTCATATCTACTTTTCCAAACACTTTTGCCCTTGTTTTGGACTCTAACTTGCATGATTTGAATGGAACTAACCCGAACTGACGCTGTTTTCAGCAGAATTGCCATGGGGTTATTTTTGTGCAGAAACAAAAGTTCTCGGAATGACCTGAAAATCAACGGAGATTATTTTTGGAAAATATAAAAAATACTAGCGAAAGAATCAAGGCGCCAGGGGGCCCACACCCTTTCCATGAGGGTGGGGGCGCGCCTGCCCCCCCCCCCCTGGGCGCGCCCCCTACCTCGTGGGCCCCCTGGAGCTCCACCGACCTCAACTCCAACTCCATATATTCGCGTTCGGGGAGAAAAAATCAGAGAGAAAGATTCATCGTGTTTTACGATACGGAGCCGCCCCAAACCCTAAAATCTCTTGGGAGGTCTGATCTGGAGTCCGTTCGGGGCTCCAGAGAGGGGAATCCGTCGCCATCGTCATCATCAACCATCCTCCGTAACCAATTTCATGATGCTCACCGCAGTACTTGAGTAATTCCATCGTAGGCTTGTTGGACGGTGATGGGTTTGATGAGATTTATCATGTAATTGAGTTAGATTTGTTAGGGTTTGATCCCTAGTATCCACTACGTTCTGAGATTGATGTTGCTATGACTTTGCTATGCTTAATGCTTGTCACTTGGGCCTGAGTGCCATGATTTCAGATCTGAACCTATTATGTTTTCATGAATATATGTGAGTTTTTGATCCTATCTTGCAAGTCTATAGCCACGTACTATGTGTTATGATTCGGCAACCCCGAAGTGACAATAATCGGGACCACTCCCGGTGATGACCGTAGTTTGAGGAGTTCATGTATTCACTATGTGTTAATGCTTTGGTCCGGTACTCTATTAAAAGGAGGTCTTAATATCCCTTAGTTTCCATTAGGACCCTGCTGCCACGGGAGGGTAGGACAAAACATGTCATGCAAGTTCTTTTCCATAAGCACATATGACTATATTCGGAATATATGCCTACATTACATTGATGAATTGGAGCTAGTTCTGTGTCACCCTATGTTATGATTGTTACATGATGAACCGCATCCGGCATAATTCTCCATCACCGATCCAATGCCTACGAGCTTTTCACAAATTGTTCTTCGCTTATTTACTTTTCCGTTGCTACTGTTACAATCACTACAAAACCCAAAAATATTACTTTTGCTACCGTTACTTCCATACTACTTTGCTACTAAATACTTTGCTGCAGATACTAAGTTATCCAGGTGTGGTTTAATTGACAACTCAACCGCTAATACTTGAGAATATTCTTTAGCTCCCCTTGTGTCGAATCGATAAATTTGGGTTGAATACTCTACCCTCGAAAACTGTTGTGATCCCCTATACCTGTGGGTTATCAGTGATGCACGATGTCCGCCGGCGAGCCCCAAAATGGCATCGGGCACTCATAGCAGTAGATGAAGGTGAGAAGCCCTTGATTCAATCATACACGACTCATACACGCAAATGTGTACGATCAAGATCAAGGACTCATGGGAAGATATCACAACACAACTCTAGGCACAAATTAAAAATAATACAAGCTTTATATTACAAGCCAGGGACCTCGAGGGCTCGAATACACAAGAGTCGGCAGAAGCAACAATATCTGAGTACAGACATGAGTTAGACAAGTTTTCCTTAAGAAGGCTAGCACAAAAGCAACAATGATCGAAAAGGCAAGGCCTCCTGCTTGGAAGCCTCCTAACTACTCCTGGTCGTTGGCGGTCTTCACGTAGTAGTAGGCAACCTCGGGGTAGTAGTAGTCGTCAAAGTGGCATCTGGCTCCTAGACTCCACCATCTGGTTGCAACAACCAGAAAGAAGAAAGAAGGGGGAAAAGGGGTAGCAAAGCAACCGTGCGTACTCATCCAAAGTACTCGCAAGCAAGGATCTACACTACTTATGCATCGGTATCAATGAAAGGGGTAGTATCTATGGATTAACTGCAGAATGCCAGAATAAGAGGGGGAGAAGCTAGTCCTATCGAAGACTAGCATCTTCTAGAAACCACCATCTTGCAGCAACAAGAGGGAGTAGAGTAGCATAAAGTAAAGTAGTAGTAGTGTTATCAACCTCGGCCAGAGATCCTTTCTCGACTCCCTGCGAGAAAGCAATCCCAGAGCCATACTATCCAGTTCTCATCTCAATTTCTCATATCCATTTCTCATCTCAGGTATCCAGTTCTAGTTGTATCGATCGGGATACAACTCCAAGTGTATGTTACCATAGGACAGGCTATCGATAGATGTTTTCTTCCCTGCAGGGGTGCACCAACTTACCCACCACGCTCGATTAACTCCGGCCGGACACACTTTCCTGGGTCATGCCCGGCCTCGGCCAAACAATACACCGCAACACAACCTAGGCTTAATAGAGAGGTCAGCACGCCGGACTAAACCTATGCCCCCAGGGGTCATGGGCCATCTCCCCGGGAACTCCTGCACATTGCGTACGCGGCCGGTGAGCAGACCTAGCTACCTCCTTTAAAAAGGCAGGTGCTTACCAGTTCAACCGGCGTGTGCTGCTCAGTAGGTGACGTCTATTAAGCTTCGACTGATGCATACGACGCAGAACACCCATACTATGCCCACGCGATGGTTAGTGCTATCAGGCCAGAGGCCCCTCGGATCAAATATCCAAATCATAGTGGATTAGGAGCACGCGGTAATAACCAGAGACTCACGAAAGATGTAACCCCGTTTCCCCGTCTCGAGGACTTGCGGCAAGGGCTAGGAATGCCCGGCCACGCCTCGCAATTATCTCACGGGCACCCTCCAGGTCAACCCGTCTCCACATCACTCGCGGGTACCCCTCAGGGTCGACCCGCCCTTCCAAGTAACAGTTGTAAAGTCCAAGTTTCCGTGTGTCCAAACATCAAGGGGGAAACCCGAGGAATCACCCCCGGTGAATTCCACTCGATGTAATCATCAAGGTGAATGTAAGAGGAACCACCCCCGCGGTTCACACTTGAGGGGTTGCACGACAGAGTCGTATTGGAAGTGGTTAAGGCGGAATCACCCCCGATGACCATGACCGAATAGCTACACTACAGGGTTAACATCAGAAGTGTTGTAGAGGTCTCACCCTCGGCACTCGATAGTAACCCAAAGAGTGTCGAGCAACTAAGGGGAAAGTGATGTGCGGTGTCGGGGCCTGGTCTTCGATACCGTTGATCGGGTCTTCAATGATGAAGCAGGGGCAACAAGGACAAGGTGGGGGTCACTGATGGATCAATAACCAACCTATACTAAGCAGTTTAGGATAAGCAAGTAAGGTACAATGAGCAGGTTACAAAAGCAGGCTATGCATCAGAATAGGAGCAAACAATAATATTAGCCAAATCTAATGCAAGCATGAGAAAAGGGAGTGGGCGATATCGGGATTGTCAGGACCCCGATTCTAAGTCACACCGATCTAGCCTGTAACACCTCATATCACTTTGCGGCCTCACGCACGGTATTCCCACGGGTGTCGCCTTACCATGGCCCGGGACCGTATGCGTCTTTTGGCTCACGATATGATAGTGTCGCTAGCATCCATATGACAGAGAACCCGGGCCGACATGACTAGTCGTGAACCCAGAGTGGTACTAACTTACGGAAACAGGCATACATGAATCAACATCGAGCATGTCGGTCAGCAGCGTGCGAATCCGGGCTGTAGCACTGGGCTAACAGGACTTCTGGAACCCGGGCTGTAGCAGGCTAGGCAGGACTCCGGATGTCACCGCGTGACATTTCCCCAAAGGCACAGAACCACGAGCAAGTGAATCACATGCCGGCCGATCAAATGTTAGGAGCAGTAGTCTTTGGGCTAGCAGGACTCCGGTGAACCGGCCAGAAGCGGACTACTATGGCTCATGGAAGCACAAGACTACATTTCCCCATAAGAGAGGCTACCAAGGATAAACAACTAGGTTGTCGGATCCCACACATACCAAGCATTTCAATCATACACACAATATGCTCGATATGTGTAAATACAACATGGCATCACAACAAAACTCTACGACTCAAAGTATTTATTCATTGGGCTCCGAGGAGAGAGACATTACAAACATGGGTCTCATGACCCAACATTCAGAGCATACAAGTCAAAGCACATGTGAAAGCTTAACATGTCTGAGTATAGACATCTACAAATGAAAAAGGCTTAGAAGCCTGACTATCTACCAGATCCTGCCAAGGGCACAGGATCGTAGCTGACGTAACAAGCTAAACGTCGAAGTCCACACGTAACTACTAGCGAGACTGAAGTCTCTCTGCAAAAGCATAAAATAGGCAAACGTGAGTACAAATGTACCCAGCAAGACTTACATCAGAACTATCTACATATGCATCGGTATCAATAAAGGGGGTGGTGGAGTTTAACTGCAGCAAGCCAGCTTTGACTCAGTGGCTAACCTGAACTATGACTGCAAGTAACTCTTTTGAGGTGGCGCACACGAGTCCACATATTCACCATATCAATACACCACTATGGACCCGCTCATGTCTCCTCACGAACGCCATCCATAGCACTCACGCTTATCTTGCGCATTTTAGAGTATCCACTTTCACTTGTCTACGAACTGCATGTGCAACCCAGAAGTCCTTTACCGCGGACACGGCTATTCGAATAGATGATGTTAACCTGCGGTGTACTTCTTCACACACGCTCGCCACTTACCACCATGTACACATCGTGTATCTCGGCAACCTTCAAGCGGAAGCTTTGGTGAGGAGTCGGCCACGACCTGACTAACCACACAAGTCTCTAGTCCAGGTTTATCGCCTATTTGGGTTCCATCCGCAAGGAGATCCGGCCGGGGTGTCACTCACGGCCCCAAACGATGTGAGCAGGGTTCCCAAGCCCACCATTCGGGTGCCACTTGGTACACCGTGCCAATGTGCCTTGTCTGTCCCAAGCCCACATGTACCAGGTGCCACTTGGTAGACTACTAACACTACCTACGAACACCAGAAACTAGTTGCAACTCCTGGACAGAGATCGGGTTGATTAATAAGTCCAGAGGGGCACTTAAGCATTCCAATGCGTGGTAGTAATTGTTCATGGATCACAAACACAGAACTCAGTTCCTGAGGACAGCTGCAATGAGACAACCCACCATGTACTCCTACATGGCCTCTCACCGCTACCTTTACCAAATCGTGTTCACACACTTAGCTCTCAACAAGAGGGACATGTTCACCACATTCCAATTCATCCCGATGAATCGGACCTGACTCAACTCTAAGCAGTAGCAGGCATGACAAACAAGCATGAATGAGTAGGCACATCAGGCTCAAACCACTCCTACTCATGCTAGTGGGTTTCATCTATTCTTGTGGCAATGACAGGTCATGCGAGAGGAAAGGGGTTCAGCTACCGCAACATGTAACAGTTGAAACAGTGTTGACCTAATGTAGTAAAAGAGAGCAGGAGCGAGAGAGTGGGATTGTATTGGAATGAACAAGGGGATTTGCTTGCCTGGCACTTCTGAAGATAGCATTGAGTCTTCATCGGTATCAACGATCACAACGTCGGAACAACGTCTACCGAGGGGGAACAACACCGGCAAACAGAGAAGAAACACGATCAATGCAATGCACAATATGATGCATGATCATGACATGTCAATATGCTGTGTGTTGGGTTAATGCAACTAAAACCAGGGTGGTTTGAGCTTATTTGAATCAAAGATTCAAATACAAGCCTAAACTATGAACTCATATAAGTGCATTATCGTGTTTCATCTAAACAGCAAGGTTAGGAGCACGCGGTAATAACCAGAGACTCACGAAAGATGTAACCCCGTTTCCCCGTCTCGAGGACTTGCGGCAAGGGCTAGGAATGCCCGGCCACACCTCGCAATTATCTCACGGGCACCCTCCAGGTCAACCCATCTCCACATCACTCGCGGGTACCCCTCAGGGTCGACCCGCCCTTCCAAGTAACAGTTGTAAAGTCCAAGTTTCCGTGTGTCCAAACATCAAGGGGGAAACCCGAGGAATCACCCCCGGTGAATTCCACTCGAGGTCATCATCAAGGTGAATGTAAGAGGAACCACCCCGCGGGTTCACACTTGAGGGGTTGCCTGACAGTCGTATTGGAAGTGGTTAAGGCGGAATCACCCCGATGACCATGACTGAATAGCTACACTACAGGGTTAACATCAGAAGTGTTGTAGAGGTCTCACCCTCGGCACTCGATAGTAACCCAGTAGTGTCGAGCAACTAAGGGGAACGTGATGTGCGGTGTCGGGGCCTGGTCTTCGATACCGTTGATCGGGTCTTCAATGATGAAGCAGGGGCAACAAGGACAAGGTGGGGGTCACTGATGGATCAATAACCAACCTATACTAAGCAGTTTAGGATAAGCAGGTAAGGTACAATGAGCAGGTTACAAAAGCAGGCTATGCATCAGAATAGGAGCAAACAATAATAGTAGCCAAATCTAATGCAAGCATGAGAAAAGGGAGTGGGCGATATCGGGATTGTCAGGACCTCGATTCTAAGTCACACCGATCTAGCCTGTAACACCTCATATCACTTTGCGGCCTCACGCACGGTATTCCCACGGGTGTCGCCTTACCATGGCCCGGGACCGTTTGCGTCTTTTGGCTCACGTATATGATAGTGTCGCTAGCATCCATATGACAGAGAACCCGGGCCGACATGACTAGTCGTGAACCCAGAGTGGTACTAACTTACGGAAACAGGCATACATGAATCAACATCGAGCATGTCGGTCAGCAGCGTGCGAATCCGGGCTGTAGCACTGGGCTAACAGGACTTCTGGAACCCGGGCTGTAGCAGGCTTAGGCAGGACTCGGATGTCACCGCGTGACATTTCCCGAAGGACGGATACTGTGAACGAAGTGAATCACATGCCGGCCAGTCAAGTGTTCCGGAGCAGTAGTGCTGGGCTAGCAGGACTATGGTGAACCGGGCTGTAGCGGACTACTATGGCTCATGGAAGCACAAGACTACATTTCCCCATAAGAGAGGCTACCAAGGATAAACAACTAGGTTGTCGGATCCCACACATACCAAGCATTTCAATCATACACACAATATGCTCGATATGTGTAAATACAACATGGCATCACAACAAAACTCTACGACTCAAAGTATTTATTCATTAGGCTCCGAGGAGAGAGACATTACAAACATGGGTCTCATGACCCAACATTCAGAGCATACAAGTCAAAGCACATGCGGAAGCTTAACATGTCTGAGTATAGACATCTACAAATGAAAAAGGCTGAGAAGCCTGACTATCTACCAGATCCTGCCGAGGGCACAAGATCGTAGCTGAGGTAACAAGCTAAACGTCAAGTCCACACGGAACTACTAAGCGAGACCGACGCGTCTCTCGCAAAAACATAAAATAGGCAAACGTGAGTACAAATGTACCCAGCAAGACTTACATCGTAACTATCTACATATGCATCGGTATCAATAAAGGGGTGGTGGAGTTTAAGCTGCAGCAAGCCAGCTTTGACTCGATGGCTAACCTCAACTACGACTGCAAGTAACTCTTTTGAGGTGGCGCGAACAAGTCCACATATTCACCATATCAATACACCACTATGGACCCGCTCATGTCTCCCTACGAGAACGCCATCCACAGCACTCACGCTTATCTTGCGCATTTTAGAGTATCCACTTTCACTTGTCTACGAACCGCATGTGCAACCCAGAAGTCCTTTACCGCGGACACGGCTATTCGAATAGATGATGTTAATCCTGCAGGGGTGTACTTCTTCACACACGCTCTCGCCACTTACCACCATGTACATATCGTGTATCTCGGCAACCTTCAAGCGGAAGCCTGGTGAGGGAGTCGGCCACGACCTGACTAACCACACAAGTCTCTAGTCCAGGTTTATCGCCTATTTGGGTTCCATCCGCAAGGAGATCCGGCCGGGGTGTCACTCACGGCCCCAAACGATGTGAGCAGGGTTCCCAAGCCCACCATTCGGGTGCCACTTGGTACACCGTGCCAATGTGCCTTGTCTGTCCCAAGCCCACCTGTACCGGGTGCCACTTGGTAGACTACTAACACTACCTACGAACACCAGAAACTAGTTGCAACTCCTGGACAGAGATCGGGTTGATTAATAAGTCCAGAGGGGCACTTAAGCATTCCAATGCGTGGTAGTAATTGTTCATGGATCACAAACACAGAACTCAGTTCCTGAGGACGGCTGCAATGAGACAACCCACCATGTACTCCTACATGGCCTCTCACCGCTACCTTTACCAAATCGTGTTCGCACACTTAGCTCTCAACAGTAGGACATGTTCACCACATTCCAATTCATCCTCGATGAATCAGACCTGACTCAACTCTAAGCAGTAGCAGGCATGACAAACAAGCATGAATGAGTAGGCACATCAGGGCTCAAACAACTCCTACTCATGCTAGTGGGTTTCATCTATTTACTGTGGCAATGACAGGTCATGCAGAGGAAAGGGGTTCAGCTACCGCAACATGTAACAGTTGAAACGGTGTTGTCCTAATGTAGTAAAAGAGAGCAGGAGCGAGAGAGTGGGATTGTATTGGAATGAACAAGGGGATTTGCTTGCCTGACACTTCTGAAGATAGCATTGAGTCTTCATCGGTATCAACGATCACAACGTCGGAACAACGTCTACCGAGGGGGAACAACACCGGCAAACAGAGAAGAAACACGATCAATGCAATGCACAATATGATGCATGATCATGACATGTCAATATGCTGTGTGGTGGGTTAATGCAACTAAAACCAGGGTGGTTTGAGCTTATTTGAATCAAAGATTCAAATACAAGCCTAAACTATGAACTCATATAAGTGCATTATCGTGTTTCATCTAAACAACAAGGTTAGGTTGCTCTAACATGCATGAAACCAATACAGATGGATAGATTGGATTTTTCTGATCATTCTTCATATATAACTTGTTTGATTTGGAGCTACGTTTGATTTTCTATGATTTTTAGAAGTTTTGGCTATTTTCTGAAATTTCCTGTAAAAGAATAAATCCAGAAAAAGAGTTCTGCACAAGACTACGCCACCTTGTGACGTCGAGGTCAACGGGCGGCCCAGGTTAAACTGACCAGTGGGTCCCATGTGTCAGTAACTAAACTATACTAACTAGGTTTAGTTAACACTAATCTAGGTTAGTTAGTAGGGCGTGGCTCGCATGTCAGTGAGAGAGAGGGGTCAAACCCCTGGGCAGACGGTGTCAAACCCTGCGGGTCAAAGGCGGTCAACTTGCCGGCATTTAGCCGCCAACAACAGCAGATGCGGCGGAGCGGCGCGGGTTTCGCGCTACGGCGACCAAATGGGCGGCGGATGCCATCTACACGGAGTTGGAGGTGCGCCGCTTCCATTGGTGGTGGTGGTTGGTCCGGAGGTGGCCGGAAACGTCGCCGGCGACGACGTTGGCGGCTGCCGGAGCTCGGGTGAGCTCGGGGTCGTCGCTACAACGAGCATGGAGGCGCGGGGTTAGCACCTACGCGTTTCACGTGATGTGCGGCGAGCAAAAGGTGGACATGACGGCCAGGCCGTTGCGTGGCCAGAGTCACGCCGGCGGTGAGCACAGGCGGCAGCGGGTGCGGGTGAGCTCGGTGCGGTGCATACGGTGCATGAGAGAGGTAATGAAGAGGGGGAGGACGGAGCAGGGCTCACGGCGATCGCAGCAGGCGTCGAAGCAGGCTCGGGGAAGGCCGGAGCTGAGCGGCGCGGCGATGGTGATCTCGGCGGACCGAGGTTGAAGACGACGGCGTCGACAACGTTCGGCGGCGCCCGGTGTTGAGTATCTCATCGAGGAGGTCGAGGACGACACGCAGAAGCTCGGAGACCCGTCGGTGAGGCGTGTGATTGCCGGTGGTCGCGGTAACGGTGAGCGGCAGCGACGGCGTGTTCGGTGGGGCTGCGGAGAGGGAGCTAGAGGAGAGGGAGAGAGCTCCAGAGTGAGGAAGAGGCAGAGGGGGTTGTCGGTGCCAAAACCGGCGGATCTCGGGTAGGGGGTCCCGATCTGTGCGTCAAGGCTGATGGTAACAGGAAGCAAGGGACACAGATGTTTACCCAGGTTCGGGCCCTCTCGATGGAGGTAAAACCCTACTTCCTGCTTGATTAATATTGATGATATAGTTAGTACAAGAGTAGATCTACCATGAGATCATAGAGGCTAAACCCTAAGAGCTAGCCTATGATAGTTTGATTGTAATTGTGATCGGCCTTCTAAGGACCAACCTCTCCGGTTTATATAGACACCGGAGAGGGCTAGGGTTTACATGGAGTCGTTTACAAGGAAGGAAATATAATATCCGGGTCGCCAAGCTTGCCTTCCACGCCAAGGAAAGTCCCATCCGGACACGGGTCGAAGTCTTGAGTCTTGTATCTTCACGCTTCAATAGTCTGGACGTTGTACACAGTCCGGCTGTCCGGATACCCCCTAATCCAGGACTCCCTCAGTAGCCCCTGAAGCAGGCTTCAATGACGATGAGTCCGACACGCAGTATTGTCTTCGGCATTGCAAGGCGGGTTCCTTCTTCGAATACTCCAAAGTACCTGTTACGACGAATAGTGTCCGACCTCCAATCGATATTGTGCTCCTCGGCTTTGGTGCCTCAGTAATGACCATCTCCGCGTGTCGAGCGAATGCGAGGAGTCGAGGCATTTTTGCATTTGCCACCCTCAATCCTCCGGGCCAACTGTCTATTTGGAGGGACGGGGATTCTCAGATCCAAACCTCACTCTTCCTCCCAGAGCTAGCATCCAACAGAGCGCTCCGCGAAAAGCCATTCCAACATGGCCGGCGCCGCAACTCTTCTGCTTGCCCTTCTCGTTCCAAGTCGGGGGATTGGGGAGAGTGTTCAGTTCCTCATAGCCGTTTGATAGAGTTACAAACCCAAGGGTTTCTCCCACCGGCGTTCATGGTCCCCGTCCGAGCGGGAATAGCCAGTTATGACGGAGGAGAACAAGCTGAGGGATCTCCTAACCCATCTCCGGAGGAGCGTATATGCCTCATCCCACATCTGCTGAGGCGTCGGGTTCCCTATCCATCCGTTTCTTGGCGGGCTCTCGGAGTTCTCTGACCTCCAGTTGCACAATCTTACCCCTGCCTCTATTCTGCACATAGCGGGGTATGTTGCCCTTTGCGAGCTGTTTTTAGGCTGTGAACCACACTTCGGATTATGGAGGAAGCTGTTCTGCCTCGTCCCCCTCACCCAGGGGGAGTCCCTGTGTCAAGTGGGCGGGGCCGAACTATGGCGCATTGCCGAGACCGGATACCTGTCCGGCACTCCTGAGAAGGCACCAGAAAATTGGCCTTCAGAGTGGTTCTATATAAATGGCGTCCCCCTTCTGGATCCAGTCCGGACAGGTCTCCCCAAGTTCAGCAACGCCCTGCCGAGGGCACGCCTAAGCTGGCGTCCCCGGGGCCCTCAAGAAGAGGACACAAGGGAAATATTCCTCCTGATGAACAGGATAAAGTTCTTGGCCAAATCCGGATGACGATAGTTGAGGTTATGGCGATATGCATAAGGCAGAGTGCAGCCGCCCAATATCGGGGAAGCCCATGTGGCATTTCAACGGGGAAGACGACGCCACCCGCTGCGGCCGTAAGGGTCCGGACTCAGCTGCCGCTTTGGCAAGGATATTGTCTGATTTGTACAAAGGGGAAGAGGAGGAATTCCTTCACATAAAAACGCGGGACGGATTCTCCATGTACAACCCCCCAGCATGGGTAAGTTGCCATTCTTTTTCCCTGCTTTACTTACTCTAGCGTTCTTACGCTAAGATTACTTGCATCAATGCTTCGAAAGGGAACTAAGGAGGGCCGTAGAAGGAATCTTCAGCCCCTCCCCGCAACCAGAGGACCCTGGAAGGGCCCTAGATCCAGGACTTAAAGTGGATCCGGATATCACTGTGGAGCTTGTCAACGGGGTATTCTATCAAGCAAGCTGGGATGGCGCCCTAGTGGCCATTACGGCCGACTACCCTGGACTGCTCCCCGCGTCGCGTGTAAGCCGAACTAAAAAACCCTATGCTTCAAAGAGGACTCCCCCCAGGTATTATAATTTACCCTTGAAGCGTCGTTCTATTTGCAGAAACGACGGCCGGAGCGAGGGGCCGAGCCCCTAGGGACTCGTCAACCACGGGCGTCCAGATCGGGCAGGCTCAAGAGGAAGGCGGTGAGGGTTGACACACCGCTACAGAGGTAAAGCAATAACCTGTCCTGTAATTATAGAATTTAAAATATGATAGCGCCCTTTGTGTCTGGCAGGAAGAGGAATAACCGGACTATATCCGGAGACCCTACCAATCACGCCTCCACCGGTAGGGTTCCGTAACCGGCCGGAGCGGCGGACACGGGGCCAGCACCGCATAGTTCCCCGACGGCGGATGCGGATATGCGTTCGGCCACGAACTCCAAAGTGGAGAGCACCATGAATCACCGGCGCCGGAGGGCCGTGCTCCGGAACAACATCTTTTCCGAAGAGGCTTTTAATGCCTTCAATTCGGCGGACGCATACGTCCAAGCTGCTCGGGGCGGGCTCGCCCAAGCGACAAACCAGTATACCAAAGACATACGAGTAAGAAATTTTGATAAGTATGTATAGCAGTAGCCCCTGAGACTTAAAATGGTTGGGACAACTCTTTGAAGGATCGATATATACCCAGGTCCTTGTGGACAAGAATGAGCAATTGGCTCGAGAGCTGGAGGCATGCAAGGCCCAGCTGACTGATGCGGTAGCCAAGTTGGGGGATCCCAGAAGGCCCCCTCTGGTAATATTTGTCTCCATTATACGTAGATGTACTAGTTAGTAAATGGCTGGTGCGGTTCGTCTAACAGAAAAGTCTGCAGACAATCCCGGGGTGAATCCGGAGGGCGCAAGAGAGGACGCATCGCATCTCAAAAGGCAGCTGGAGGCTGGCGAGCGCGTTCTTCTGCGAGTTAGGCAGAGAAGAACAATCTTCAAGATGCCAAAGTCCAGCTGGACGTGGAGTTAAAGATCTCCGCTCGGTGGCGGACTCCGTGAAGGAGAACAAAAGGCTTCGACGCGGCATTTACAAAGAGTGCCTAGACGAACTACGGTATAGTTCGGCGAGGAAGTATATTGAAAGAATTTTGCATGCGTGAATGTTAACGGGTCGCCCCGAGGAGGAGATGCCCTCATCCGCAAGTGATTTACTACAAGACCTTTTCAGAATCGCACGAGCGAGCTCGGCAAGTGATGCAGGTGTCGCTGTGCTTTGTGGCCATCAAGCTTGCTGCCGAATGGCATGGGGAGCTTGTGGATATGCTTCAAGGAGCACGGCGGGCGCTTCCGACCGTGGAAGGTGTCCGCTTGCCGGCAAAGCGCAAGAGAAGCACAGGCTATGGTGAAGACGCTACACCAAGCTGGACCCGAACCATATGGTCAAGTAGGATCAAGGGCCCGATGGGCAAGAAATTCCCGTGAGTCTGGTATATGACCAGGTAGCGTTAGCCGCTAAGTATTCTCAACAGGATTGTAAGCTAGATAGCCTGTTGGATGGTATAGAGGAGGAATATAGTCAGTCCAAGTGACTGTGTAATTTAATGGGCTTAAGTAGCCCCTAGCCGGATTAAAATCATTTGTCATGGCGGACCTTTTCGCTTCAGCCCCCGGATCCTACAGACCGGGGTGTGTCCGAATACCCACTAAGACCGGGGTATGTGTGGAAACAAGGCGTAGGGGTCATAAGTGCTTGAACAGACAAGTACCCAACTAGTTATGTTATATTACATGGATAGTAAGAAACATCTTCCAGGGAGAATAGTTCCGTTAGGGGTTCCTTTCCCTGGGTACGCATGCGACAATGCACATGTCCGGACTGCGAACGATGGCGCAGGATACAAGACTTCTAGGGATTTGTGTTATAATAAACGAATACATCTTTTATTCACCGACCGAATTTTCTCATAAGGAAGCTAGCTTTCGGCTTCACCCAGTCTGAGGTATACATCCGGCTGAACCGGCAGTAACAATCGCAGAGGTGCTCCCCTTATGCCCTAGCCGAATTAACGTGAACGTAGGGCATAAACACAAGAGCCAGGAAACCCAGCTTGGCAACATCTTAAGTCATATCGATGCATATAATGGTGAAGAAGAGGCACATATGGAAATAGAATGCATATGTGATGGGCAGAAAGCCATGTGAGTAATTATTTTTAGCTTCCGTATAGGAAGCCCCCAGGTATTGCTTACACACCTAGTGCGGCCGGGGTGATCCGGGAATCCGCACTGTATTGAATACTTTGTGTGAAGAGAAAAAGGGGCGAGAAAGGGAAAAGGGATGGAGCATAATTAAAAGGGAGGGGTAAGGAGACGAACACTGAGTTCGGCGTTAGGCGTAGAATCTCCGGAGTCTGGCCGCGTTCCATGGGTTTGGCTCGAGTCTGTTATTGGATGCATTACATAGATGGTACGCTCCTCCGGTGAGAACTTTGTCAATGTGAAGGACCTTCCCATTTGGGTTTGAGTTTGTCCTTTTTCTTCTCGGTAGGCGTAGAACGAGCTCGCCAATATTGTAAGTTTTGGCCCGCACTTCTCTGCTTTGATATCGTCGAGCCTGCTGCTGATAGAATGCGGAACGGGCTTTTGCGACATCGCGCTCCTCCTCTAGGGCATCCAGGTTATCCTGCCGATCTAACTCGGCTTCCTTATCTTCGTACATGCGTACGCGTGGCGGATCATGTATTATGTCGCAGGGTAATACTGCTTCCGCACCGTACACCACGAAAAATGGTGTATATCTGGTGGTGCGATTGGGTGTGGTCCGCAGCCCCCAGAGTATGGAGTCGAGCTCCTCTACCCAGTGCGTATCCGATTCTGTTAGAGATCGCACTAGTCTGGGTTTGATGCCGCTCATGATGAGATCGTTTGCCCGTTCGACCTGGCCGTCTGTTTGGGGGTGGTAGACGGAAGCGTAGTCGAGCTTAATGCCCATTTTGCCGCACCACGTTTTCACTTCGTCGGCCGTGAAATTTGAGCCATTATCGGTGATGATCTTTGTGGGGACACCGTGTCGATTAACGACCCGGATATAAAGTCTATCACAGGTCCGGATTCGCCCGTTTTGGTGGTTTGGCTTCTATCCATTTGGTGAACTTGTCCACCATGACCAGTAGGTATTTTTCTCATGGCTTCCCCTTTAAGGGTCCGACCATATCCAGCCCTGCACTCGAAGGGCCAAGTTATGGGGATTGTTTGGAGAGCGATGAGGGCATGTGACTGATTGGCGAAGAGCTGGCAACCGACGCAATGTTGGACAAGGTCATGTGCGTCTGCCCGGGCCGTTGGCCAATAGAAGCCTGTACGGAAGGCCATGTTGACTAGCGCTCGAGCCGCGGCGTGATGTCCGCCCAGTCCGGCATGGATTTCAGCCAAGAGTTGCCGCCCTTCCTCTTCGGAGATGCACCTTTGGAGCACTCCGGTCGCGCTTTTCTTGTAGAGTTCCCCTTCGTGGACCTTGTAAGCTTTAGAGCGCCGGACTATGCAGCGTGCTTCATTTTGGTCTTCGGGGAGCTCCTGCCTATTTAGTCAGCATGTGCAAAACCGAACCGAAAACCAAAAACCAAACCGGAAAAAATAAAACCGAACCGAATTTCGGTTTTTTCAGGTTCTGGTTTCAGTTTCAGTTTTCAATTTTGAAAACCATATAGCCTTCGGTTTTTTCGGTTAGAAACCGACGGTTTTCAGTTAAACCGAATTAAACCGAAATTAGCTCCGCAATGTGAAGATCAAGACATTCAGTTTAAGCTAGAACCACCCCTCCTTTTATAGCCTTGTGCCCACCGCGCTTCAGCTCCATACGCGAGGTGGTACTAAACATTGCAGAGACCAACGACCTGAGCAGCTAGCGCTTCGTTTTGCTTTCTTGGTCCTCAATTATCCCAGCCCATACAGCCAATTCTCGCTTGCCTAAAATAAAGGTCGGCCGGCCGCTGGAGTGGGTCGTGCCTCCTGGGTCAAACTCTTTCTTTTTTCTTGCTCCCTCACG
Source organism: Aegilops bicornis (assembly GCA_021605145.1). NCBI lineage: Eukaryota > Viridiplantae > Streptophyta > Magnoliopsida > Poales > Poaceae > Aegilops > Aegilops bicornis. The sequence goes on along the minus strand of CM038671.1, from coordinate 192,806,069 downwards.
TAATAAAAAACCTGCCTAATCCTCGTATCTGCTGTAATGCCTAGGACCAAATCATGTCTGCCACTGCCATCTAATAATGATCTAATCCACGTAGGCATTTCTTACAAGAAAAATTTTACGTACATTTTTTTTATGGGAAAATCTTACGTACATGGCTACATGCACATATCGTATCATGTGACCAAAAATATTTGTTGTTCATTCAAAAATTCGCGTCAACTTTGGTTAATTTGGTTATTACCGAAACCAAACCGAAAGCAAACGGTTACAACTGAAACCGAACCGTATCTCCGTATAAAACCGTATAAACCGAAGTATAGAAACCGTATAAACCGAAAACCGTATAAACCGAACCGAATCAAACCGAAAAAACCGAATGCACAGGCTGACTATTTAGGTAGGCCAAGAAAGGTTCGGTCCACGGGGCAATTACGGCCATGATTTCGTGGGCCGAAGATGTTATTTCGGTGGCAGAGCCTCCGATTGTGTCTGATAGTTCGGAATCTGGGGATGTGCTCGGGTCCGTGCTGGTATTGCCGGACTCCCCTTCCCATACTACGGATGGCTTGAACATCATTTCTAGGAATATGTTAGGTGGGACAGGGTCGCGTTTGGCGCCGATGCGGGCCAGGACGTCTGCCGCTTGATTATTTTCTCGAGCCACATGGTGGAATTCGAGCCCCTCAAACCGAGCTGATATTTTGAGGACAGCATTATGGTAGGCCGCCATTTTCGGATCCTTGGCATCGAAGTCTCCGTTTATTTGTGATATTGCGAGGTTCGAATCCCCGCGCACTTCTAGGCGTTGGATGCCCATAGTGACCGCCATCCGAAGACCATGCAACAAAGCCTCATATTCGGCTGCATTGTTGGAGTGTGTGTAAAGTATTTGGAGGACGTACTGGACCATGTCTACGGTGGGAGACGTCAGGACTACAACTGCTCCCAGTCCGGCCGGCATTTTAGAGCCGTCAAAGTGCATGATCCAGTTGGAGTATGCGCCATACTCTTTAGGGAGTTCGGCTTCCGTCCATTCGGTGACAAAGTCGGCCAGTACTTGCGACTTGATGGCCCGTCGTGGTTTGTACATTATGTCGAACGAAAGGAGCTCGATGGCCCATTTAGCAATCCGGCCCGTAGCGTCGCGGTTGTTTATTATGTCATTGAGTGGTACTTTAGAGGCTACTGTGATCGAACACTCTTGAAAGTAGTGTCGCAGCTTCCGGGATGCCATGAAGACTGCGTATGCTATTTTTTGATAGTGTGGGTATCGGGATTTGCATGGGGTGAGGACTGTGGATACGTAATAAACCGGCTTTTGGAGCGGGAATTTGTATCCGTCAACCTCTCGTTCAACGACGAGTACTGCGCTTACAACTTGGTGTGTTGCCGCTATGTATAATAGCATAGGCTCGCCGGTGTTCGGGCGTATTAGGACCGGATTATCGCCATTAAGGTCTTTATTTGATCGAGTCCGCCGCGGCTGCATCCGTCCATACTGAAGTGTTCGATTGCACCGCAGAGGCGGTAAAGAGGCAATGCCTTTTCTCCTAGCTCGGAGATAAAGCGGCTCAAAGCGCCACGCATCCGGCTAGCTTCGGATGTGCTTGAGGTGCATTGGTATAGCCAATCGAGACAAAGCTTGGATTTTTGTCGGGTTCGCTTCAATTCCTCTATTGGAAACAATGAAGCCCAGCGATTTCCCGATGGGACGCCGAAGACGCATTTTTCCGGATTCAACTTAATGTCGTATGTCCGGAGGTTATCGAATGTGAGCCTCAAGTCGTCTATCAGGGTTTCGACATGTCTAGTTTTTATGACCACGTCGTCCACATATGCCTCCACAGTTTTGCCGATTTGTTTTTCCAAGCATGTTTGAATCATGCGTTGATAGGTTGCCCCGGCATTCTTGAGCCCGAAGGGCATAGTGTTGAAGCAAAAAAGGCCATATGGCGTTATAAAAGTGGTTGCAGCTTGGTCAGACTCTGCCATCTTTATTTGATGGTATCCAGAGTATGCGTCGAGAAAACACAGCGAGTCGTGTCCAGCTGTGGCATCGATGATTTGATCGATGCGAGGAAGGAAAAGGATCCTTGGGGCAAGCCTTGTTGAGGTCTTTGAAGTCGACGCATAGGCGCCAGGATTTGTCCTTCTTTGGTACCATCACCAAATTTGCCAGCCAATCCGGATGTTTGATATCTCTGATAAATCCGGCCTCTAGTAGCTTGGCTAACTCTTCCCCCATTGCTCGTCGTTTGGGATCCGAGAATCGCCTTAGGGTCTTGTGACTGATTTATATCCTTTTAGAATATTGAGGCTGTGTTCGGCCAGTCTGCGTGGGATGCCTGGCATGTCCGATGGGTGCCAGGCGAAAATGTCCCAATTCTCGCGTAAGAAATCTCGTCGTGCGGCGTCGATCGCGGGGCTCAGCTATGTCCCGATGGAAGCTGTCTTCGTGGGGTCTGTTGGGTGGACCTGGAATTTGACTATCTCGTCTGCAGGCTTAATTGAGGTGGACTTGGGTCGCTTGTCTAGTATCACATCGTCCCTGTCCACGGTGGCCCGCAGTGTTGTTAACTCTTCGCTGCTAGGGCTTCAGATAATGCTTCCAAGGCTAGAGCTGCGGTTTTATTTTCGGCGCGAAGTGCTACGTCCGGATCACTGGCTAGAGTGATGATTCCATTGGGAACGGGCATTTTAAGCTTCATGTACCCATAATGGGGTACATCTTGAAAGCTTGTAAATGCATCCCGCCCTAGAAGGGCGTGGTATCCGTTGCTAAAAGGAGCCACCTGGAATGTGATTTCCTCGGACCTATAATTCTCCGGGTGCCGAATACCACATCGAGTGTGATTTTTCCCGCACACTGCGCTTCCCGAGTAGGGATAATTCCCCTGAAGGTCGTGCCGCTTTATTCAATGCGGTTTTTATCAATATCCATCTTGCTGAGTGTTTCTTCATAAATCAGATTTAATCCGCTTCCGCCGTCCATGAGTACTTTAGTGAGCCGAAAGCCATCTACGATCGGGCTAAGGACCAGAAATACCGGTGCGGACAGCCCGGAATCGAGGTTCATCACTGGCATTAAAAGTTATAGCAGTGTCGTTGCAAGGGTTTATTTTAGCCACACTGTAAATTTAATCTGAGACTCGACGAGCTCGCTTGCGCCTATTGTTCGAGGCGAAAGTCTCGAAGACTGTTAGTTCTGTATTGTGTTCGCTGGCAGGATGTTGTTCCGCTTTATGGCCCACAAGAAGATCCTCGCCACTTTTTGCCACCTACCGGAGTATCCAACATGCCTTAAGGCTATGATTAGGTGTTGTATCCGGAGTACTGTGGAGCTTACATGGCCCGTCGAGCCATTCTTCCAATACGGATCCCCGCCCTGGGATGGGCTTTGGTTTCTTGGGAGTTGGGTCGGACGACTTACGAGAGTTCGTCTGCTTAGTTCGCATAAAGGTTTTGGTGAGAGCGATTATCCCAAAATTCTATTTGGGTCTTCCAAGCGCTCTCCATTGCACAATACTTCCGTACTATGGTTGCCAAGTCCGCGAAGCGTACTATGTCGCGGCGGCTTATAGCATTGAGGAGTCCTTCGTCCGTGCAGTTTTTGCAGAAAAGTGAGACCATGTTCTCTTCGAGGCAGTCCCTGGCCTTGTTAAGCGCAAGGAGGAATCTGACCCAGTAGCGATGTACGGTTTCCTGGGGCTCTTGCCTGATGCAGGAGAGACAGTTTAGGTCCATTTTAGAGTCCGGATTTTGATCCGATCTAACGCCCAAGGGCGTGGGCGGTCTCGAGCTCAACAGCTCAGAATCCGGAGTGCCCAATTACTTCGGCCCAATGCCCGATTCTAAGTCCGGGACCTGGGTCAGGTTTTCCTTTGAGCAGGTCTTTGGCTCAAGGAGTTCGGTGATCCGAACATAACTTGTCCTCAAATTTGAGGGGCAATCCGCGTGTGGTTCCTCCACTATCGCTATTTCATGGGTGGCTGGCGGGGACATGATGTCCCTTTGGTCGGGTTTAAGCCCAATCCAGTCGTAGTCTGTAGCAACTCCCAGAGCGGCGATGTGATCAAAGAGTTCGTTAAGGGAGGAGAGCTCCATTGGATCCATCTGTTCGGCAAGTTTCGAACTAACGCGAAAGTTATAATTGATGACCCGAGAAGTCATCATCGGCGCCACCGCCGATGGGGCGGCCATGATAAAGCCGCCGAGCCGGAGCGTCTGGCCTACAGCCAGAGCCCCCTCCGAGGTAATGTCATCCTTGACAATGAGACCAGCCTTCGAGCCTTGTGGCGACGTCACAGAGGAACTCTCAATGAAAGCACCAATGTCGGTGTCAAAACCGGCGGATCTCGGGTAGGGGGTCCCGATCTGTGCGTCAAGGTTGATGGTAACAGGAAGCAAGGGACACAGATGTTTACCCATGTTCGGGCCCTCTCGATGGAGGTAAAACCCTACTTCCTGCTTGATTAATATTGATGATATAGGTAGTACAAGAGTAGATCTACCACGAGATTGTAGAGGCTAAACCCTAAGAGCTAGCCTATGATGGTATGATTGTAATTGTGATCGGCCTTCTAAGGACCAACCTCTCCGATTTATATAGACACCGGAGAGGGCTAGGGTTTACATGGAGTCGGTTACAAGGAAGGAAATATAATATCTGGGTCGCCAAGCTTGCCTTCCACGCCAAGGGAAGTCCCATCCGGACACGGGTCGAAGTCTTGAGTCTTGTATCTTCACGCTTCAATAGTCCAGACGTTGTACACAGTCCGGCTGTTCGGATACCCCCTAATCCAGGACTCCCTCAGGGGTCGAGGTTGTTCCTGTGGCGCGGAGACAGGGCGAGGGGGAAGCAGGAGGTGGAGCTCGGGCGCGCGTGCGTTGACACGCCTCTGCCTACTGGCAGAGGTTGAAGACGATGGGGCTCCTGGTGGGCTGGCCAACAGTGCCAGGCCAGTGGGCTGGGCCGTGTCAGGTGAGCGCCAGGTAAGCCGTATCTCTCTCCTCTGTCTTTTATTTCTATTTTCTATTTTCTGACATTTTTACGATTCAAGAAAATACTAAATCAATTTTAAACTTCATGAAAATAATTGTGTCAACTAAGTGGACTTATACAAAGACACACAATAATTTTCAGAATTATTGAACATATATTTATATATATAATAAATATAAATCCAATTCAAATAGTTATTGAATTAATTCCAAATTCCCAGAATAAATATCTATGAGCTCAAACATTGGTTTGAATTTTAACTCAGACCAATATTTTCAGAGAGTAACATGAACATTTTCTTGGACCTTTTTGGAGCAATTTTTATCTGGGTTATTTCCAGAAATGATTTCTGAGGGTTTCACAAGTCCCCATTTCAAACTTAAATGAAACTTAAACATGATGCACACATGACTAGCTAGTCTAGGTCATACCAGAACTAGGGATGTGACAACTCACCCCCACTAAACAAGAATCTCGTCCTGAGATTCTAGCGTGAGGTAAGAAGACAAAGGGGACACAAAACTACACAACGTTCATGATCCAAGTGCCCTTCTCGGAGATGTTGATTCATCGCATCATATTGATCTTGACATCTTTGCCTTTGGGAACATCATCCAACACAATGATGACAGAAAGAAACTCTACAGGAATCGATCTTCTCAAGGATCGAGAAACTCAAGATCAACTCATGGAGTGAGACGAAAGAACGTCTCTTGAGCTGAGACACAAGACACACATCAGGGGTGATGGTAAGGAGCTGAAGACGGAGGTTCAATTTCGTAAGCAACAACTCCATGCTTGAGTATGATGGTGCATGGTTTCGAAGTAGCGAGGAGATAATTGCCATGATTCCATAACATGACACCATAGGGAAGGTGACTCATAGAATTATTCCCTTAAGTGGCAAAAAGAATTACTTTTAATACATAGATCATTGAAACTCTTTATACCAGCCTAAGGCAATCACAATCGATCGTTTGGCGGAGTTCGAATGGATGATGTGGACTACCTTGTTGAAGACAACCCGATGGATGATTTCTGCTTATCATCGGAAATGGAAGGGACCCATGGCAGATTGACACAATGACGGGTGCAAGCTGGGAACAAAATGCAAATACTGGGAATGACCCAACCATCATATCTGCTTGAGATTCAGATCTGGTTGGTAACGGGATATTTCAGACAATATGTCTGGAAAGAAAGTTTGCAACACAAACCGACGAGATGGCGTTGCGAGATTCTCAGGAGATGAACTATGATAGCAAGCTCCAAAACACGAGTTGGTTATGCTACATACATGTGAACACGATGTCCCAGACAAGCATGACCACATAGTAGTCTTACAATGAAACACTACCGAGTTCAGGTGGGGAACCATCTTCGAGGATATTGGAATCTTGTGCATGAACTAGTATTCAGACAAAGAACTCCTTTTCCTCGAACAAACCCGATCGGTGGCTTGGTGTGCTAGGAACACATATGGAGTGGAGGCGGCCAACCTATCAAACCATAGAGCACTTTGCACGTGCATGACAAACTTGGGATGGTTCCAGAGGAGGCAAAAACAAACTTTCTCGAGTTCGTGGCGGCAACTTGCATCAAGTGCACATGAATTAGAGGAAGTCACTTCTTTCATCCAACATATGCTTCATGAACGGGACATGAAGATAATGCTTATAAAAGTTTCCAACACTAATATAGATGTCCAACATGAATCATGGATAACATGAAAATATTGGCGATGGGCTCAACAAGCTGGTCATCCAGATTTCCATGAAGATGGAATTCCACAACTATGTGAACAAAGCGATAGCATTGGTCAGACCCAAAAGATATAATGGTGTATGCTCGAGGAAACAACCACGAGTAAGACAACATTACGAATATCGTTGGTTCTGATTTGATCTGACGATAGCCCACACTCAAATCAAAGTTTGGATAGGATGACAGGTCCATTAACTGATCACGAGGATCAATCGATGAAAATACCATCTTTCTTCAACGCAGATACAAGATATCCCTTAGGGATGAGCTAGGTCGGATGAGCTATTATCTTCCGACTCTCCAAGTTGTTGTCTAGCTTAACCAACTAGCTCAAGGGTATGCAACACAGATTCCTGGAGAAGGGTTGGTTACAAGAAACCAACTTGATCACGAGCTTAACATAGCGGTCAAGGGACAACCTGGAAATACTTCTGAGAAGATATTCGGAAAATCACGAACCACCGACATGTTATTAAGCTCGAGATCAATCTTGCTCTTTAGGCAGGATGATATGATCAAATAAGCAAGGATAGACATAATCCCGACTCTTGATCGAAAAGTGCACCAGGAAAATGGACTAGGTAGCACGATCAATCTTAGAATGATGATTTCATAATCAACACACCAAGAATGAGATTATCGTCCATTAACCACCAAGCAACGGGGTTGCTAGGAGTATTGATTTCACACATCACGGTTCACTTGTCGGCATTCCGGTTGCAACAACACGGAACCGAGGAACGAATGATGATGGCGAGAAGTATCACTTCATCAAGAATTCATAAGAGTTGGTGCAGTTCTCATGACATTCCTAACATTAAGAGGGCAATACTCCAGGGTAGAACAGAATCAAAAGCTGGATTGACATTTTGACCTGCGGAATACAACTGCTTTGACCCAATCCTAAATATGGATGAGGTACTGGAGTTTGTTTCTCCTAGTCATTCCAGAATAGAATGGCTTGACAGACCACAAGAATAAGAGGTATCGATGAGCATGAATGCAAGACATGCTCTTAACTATCAAATGATAGACGGAGATCATGATACAACTAAAGAGAGGGACAACTCAAAGGAACATATAACTTTCGAGTTACGGATGCATAGATTAGTATGTCGAACCAAGTTCAACATATTTCTTCCGGATAACCCATGCAAAGAAGGTAGAACTGGCAGAGTCACATCATAGAATCAAGAACTCGTCAAGAGCACTCTTATTGTGATCTTTTGGTTCAACGAACTTCCGCCAAGGATGGTTCATGGTATTAGGAAGAATGATATACCACGGACCTCGAGGACTCTCAAAAGGTTACTAATATCATAAAGGAACTAGCAAACAATATCAACATGAAGTAAGTAGGATGAATCTCGGGTTCAAGAACCCAGGAATAGAATACCTACTACTAAATGGCATCACGGGACGCTTTCGAGAATGGTGGCCAGAATCATCACACTTGGAACACAAAACATGGCTAGATTACTAGGTGACTCCCTAAAACACCTAGGGTCATAATAATAAACTCCAACATATATGTCGAGGCAATAGAATACCTCAACTCAGCAATTAGTGTGATTAACTTTGGCCTAAAAGAACAACAAAACCAGGAGGGAAAGGATTTTGCAAATGCATCGATTGTTTGGGAACACAGGATGACTCGGACAGCATAACGGCTGTAAATGCTCAAAAGATTTGAGACATCCTGCAAAATAGTGGCATGACCACTCAGCATCACAATATCAAGGTTCTGAGGCCAGCTATGAACACACAGAAGTAGTAGGAACTGAACTGGGGCTTGAAACCAACAAACTTATGAGTCTACTGATTAGTAACACATGATCCTGATAGAAAGAATAGAAAGCCTAGTTCTTCATCCCCGTAGAAGAGAAGAGGTTGACTCAGATCAGAAGGCATAAGGTAAAGGAGTAAAAAGAGCCTTACGTTCCCTTCCACAATCAATTCCCATATATAACTAAAGCATTTCTAGACTCAACTTGACCCGGTTGGCTTGGTAATCCCACAGGCGGTCGGGGCTCGATACCAAAGCTGTCGGGACCCCAATTCTAAGTCACACCGATCTAGCACGTAACACCTCATATCACTTTGCAGCCTCACACACGGTATTCCCACGGGTGTCGCCTTACCATGGCCCGGGACCGTTTGCGTCTTTTGGCTCACGTATATGATAGTGTCGCTAGCATCCATATGACAGAGAACCCGGGCCGACATGACTAGTCGTGAACCCAGAGTGGCACTAACTTACGGAAACAGGCATACATGAATCAACATCGAGCATGTCGGTCAACAGCGTGGGAATCCGGGCTGTAGCACTGGGCTAACAGGACTCCGGAACCCGGGCTGTAGCGAGCTAGGCAGGACTCGGATGTCACCGCGTGACATTTCCCGAAGGACAGACACATGAGCAAGTGAATCACATGTCGGCTTGATCAAGTGTTAGGAGCAGTAGTGCTGGGCTAGCAGGACTCCGGTGAACCGGGCTGTAGCGGACTACTATGGCTCATGGAAGCACAAGACTACATTGTCGGATTTCGGGTTCCGGTAGACCCTCTAGGTTCGAACTCTAGGGTGCACGCGGAGATCACACCTCCAACCTACCTACACCTCGTCGCCTCGCAAGGATCTAAACTACACAAAGAGCAACACAAGGGACACAAGGTTTATACTGGTTCGGGCCACCATTGCGGTGTAATACCCTACTCTAGTGTGTGGTGTGGTGGATTGCCTCGAGGTGATGATGAAACAGTACAAGGAAGAACAGCCTCGCGAGGGTGCATTTCTTGGCAGTGCGATGAACTGCTAGGGGGAGTTCAGTCGCTTCTCTCTCTCTCTCTCCAAGAAGCCTCTACCCTGTGGGTGGCTAGTCCTATTTATAGGCAGAGGCCCTGGGCCTCTTCCCAAATATTGAGCGGGAAGGGCGCCAACAATTGGCCATTTTGAAGGGGAACATCTAGTACACTTATCCTGACTAAAGTCGGTCCTCGCTTGCCAAAGCCCCTGACGGTGACGCCGGCTTGGGTTGCACGATGACCTCCTTCCTGCCGTTCTGCTGGTCTTGGTCTTGTTGCACCGAAATGGTTGCCTTTGCTTGATACTCTTGGCCTGCGCTTGCCTCCCTTGCACCACAGGGGAAACAAGGACACTACGCGGGCTGGCGCCCGCCTGGCGCCCTTGGTCGTCATGGCTTGCGTCATGGGCACCTCGTGAGGTACCCCGCCTTGATCTCTCCGCCTCCTCGCGAGCCAGCTGACGAGGTCGTGGCTCGAGGAAGCTTCATGTCGCCCGCCATGAGGCTTGGCCCCTCGTGAGGGTCTTGAGCTTGTGTTGATGAAGATGGGCTGTCTTGGGCCACCCTTGAGCCACGCCGCAGGCTGCAGTGCAGGCAAGTCTGGTACCCCCGTTCCCTGCAGCCGACAGAGGCCCCCGCCCAAGGCGGCGCTGGACTTGGCTTAGCAGAGAAGCGAAGGGGCAAGTGCGAAGCGCCCCGGGTCCTAACAGCCTGCGGCCTTGGGCGCCGCGTGGCGGTTGATGGGACGTGAGTGCCCCTGTTCCCCCACGCCTCCTTATTTTGCGCCCAGCTAGGCGGACCCGTGGTTGCACACAGTCATCCCTCTTCTCACCGCTCGAGTGTCTCCTACCCTTCCTTCTCTCGAGCTCCAGTCTCCGCTTCCAATCCAATCTCGAATCCTCCCCCTTCCCGTCGCCATGGCTCCGACGAAGAAGGGGAAAGGGAAAAAGCATGTGCCTCCGCCCCGCTCGTCGTCGCCGACGGCTCCTGCTGTCGATCGGTCGATCATACTCAACCGGGAAGGCTTGGACAAGGTCAGCTCGGCCCTCGCCACCATCTTCGAATGTGGGAGGACGACGGTCTGGCCCGCCTCTCACTTCTCCATGGACAGAATAGTCACTGAGGTCTGGTACTTTGCCGACGCCCTGTGGGCGGGACTGGTTCCCCCCTTTTCTGATTTCTTCAATGCCGTGCTTTCCCATTACCAGATCCACATGATGCATTTGGGTCCCGAATCCATTACTCTTCTTGCCGTCTTCGCTTTTGTCTGTGAGGCGATGATGGGCATTCCTCCTTCAGTTGCCTTGCTGCGCCACTTCTTCTCTTTGAGCCTTAGCGACCCCACCCAATGCTCGGGGTGCATGAGCTTCCTTGCCGCACCATAAACAGTGGCTTCGGGAATTAATTTCAGCCTTCCTTCGCCTGTGACTGGGTTCCGTGAGCGGTGGCTGTACGTGGATGTCGGGGTGCCCAGCCCCCTGCTTTCGGAGCCAACCTTGCCCGCTATCCCCAATTCGGGTTGGGCCCAGGAGACTCTCACGAGCCCCCGGCTGATCTTCGTCTGGCATCGCTTTGCGAACTTGAGGGCGCTCGGCGTGACGGCACCCAAGGTGGTGAAGGAGTTCCTCCTATGCCGCATTGCCCCTCTCCAGCGCCATTCCCGCCGGATGTGGGCCTTGGGGCGTGAAGACCGCATGAGGCTCCGGGAGGAGGATCGGCGCTGGAGTCTTGAGGAAGGTTCTCATGATCTGACTGGGGCCCTTCCTGGCAGCATCCGGCAAGGGGTGCCCTGCTGTACCTTTGCTCGAATAGGGGTGATTTCGTGGCAGATGCCCAGCTTCGACGAATGGGGGTTGCGCCCCGCAGGCCTCATGGGACCTCGTGAGAACCCAGTTGTGGTGGTTGCCCTTCCGGTTGCCCACGGCGGTCCTTCCTCGAGTGGTGGAGCTGGGAGGCAAGGGCCACCGGGGGCTGAGGGGGCCTCCGCCGGGATGATGACGCCATGTGGCACTCCTGAGGCGGCAGCTCCTGTGGCCCGTCCTGCGGCGGCTGAAGGCGTTGAGCCGCGGCCTGCGGCTCCCGTGGCAGGGGCCCCTGAGGCCCCGGCCACCCTTCTTGGTGAGGCGACTGGCGGCGTGCGCCAGGATGACGCCCCTGACGCTGGTCACTTTGGCGTTTCTTCCTCGTCGCAGGTGACCCTGCGCCGAGCTCTGGGCAGCTCCGCATGGACTTCGAGGCTCTCCGAAGAGAAAGGAGGCCTTGGGTGATGATTACCCTTGCCACCCTCTTCAAGCCTTGAGGAAGTACTTCGCCATTGATAAGTAAGCCTTCCCTTTCTTAGTTCCTTATTTTCCCGTTACTTGGTGACCCTTGCCTGCAGGCCCTTCTGCCGAGCTCACGGAGAGCAGTGAGAGCCATCCCTCGGGCCTCGCCCTCTCCACCGCCCCAAGCGCTCTGAGCTCAAGCATTGCCCTCGTGGTGAGGCCGGTTGGAGAGGTGAGCCATCCTGTGATGCATCATGGTTCTGCGCACCTCGCGGCCCTCCTTCGCGAGCCTTCCCGGGGTATAGCCAGCCTACCTTGGGATCTTCGATTGGTCATGGACGGCGATTGGCTGAGGTCGGCCCTGTGTTCTTCCTTTGAGGATGAGCCGGCTCTGGGCCGGGCTTCTGGCGAGGCGTGCCCGGCCACCGCGAGGGCGCCAGCCCCCAGCCCCCTACCCAGAGGGGGAGTGCTGATCCGTGGCCCCCCGCGCACGCCTAGGGCGGAGGACGACGCGGAAGACGTGCTCAAGCGCGCCCGGGAGCGCCGCGCCCTTCGCATAGGGTTTCTCCGGAGAGCGGGCATGTGATGAGCCAGCTTGGTGTAGAGCTTCTTTGGACGAGGGCCTTGAGCCATGAAGCCGAGGCCTACGCCTAGCTGAAGAGAGGCGCAAGAAGAAGGTGGCCGTTGCCCTAGCGCGCCACAAGCGTGACCTCGACAATGAGAAAGCAGAGGCGTCGCTCGCGGCTTCTCGGGAGTCCCGCTCCCGCGCCGTCGAGGAGGCCAGGAGGCTGGCAGCGGCGTGAGGCGGAGGAGGCGGCCTTGAGGCTCAGGCCTGGTGCAATTCCCTGGAGCAGCGGGTGAGCTGCGTGGCGGCCCTTGCGTCGATGAAGGGGCTTGGTCGACCAGGCGGAGCTCCAGAGGCGTGAGGAGGCACCTTGACGCCGAAGCTGCCGAGCGCGCCCGTGACCTTGAGCAGCTGGAGACGAGAGAGCGCTTGGTGGCGCAGGCGGAGGACGAAGTCGCTGCGCGGGAGGCCCGAGTCCTGGAAGAGGTTGATCGCCGGGCGGCGGCGGCCCGCTCGAACCTTGAGCGCGAGTTCGAGGAGAGGCTGGAGTTGATCAGGGTCGAAGCGGAAGGCAGGACCGCCGCCCTGAGGGCCAAGCTGGATGAAGTGACGCGGCGGGCTGACACTTCCCGGGCCGCCCTTGGCGCGGCACAGGAGGAGCTGACTTCCTCCCGCGCCGAGGTGCTTCTTCTCCGTCAACGGGTGGACGCGGCTGAGGCCGTTCTTGGCAAACGAGGAGACACGCCAGCATGAGATCTGGAGCACGAGCATGGCCCCATGCTCCGCACGCCCGGGAAAGAGCTAACACGGCCTTTGGGCAACATCTGTGAGGCGCCTGCTGGGGAGCCTCATGCGGTTAACTATCTTTGGTAACCTCCAGTTCTTGACTTATGTGGTGACGCAGATCTAGTCGCGGTCGGGCAGAGCCAACAGGTTGGTGGAGGAGAGGAGTCGTGCCCTGCTCGGGCGTGCTTTTTCTCGCGTATTCAGTCATCTTCAGAACATGGATCCCCACTTTGACTTTGATGTCGCCATCGCCCCGGTACCCCAGGCCATCCGGGACGACCTGGCGCACTGGGTGGAAGACAACGTGGATGCCCTCGTCAGGGCCTTCACTACTGATAACGACGGCGTGGTCGTGGTTGCTGATGAAGGCGGCGTGGTGAACGGCCCTGACGCCGCCGACGGCGACGCGGAGGGTGATGGCGAGGCCAGCGACGCCAGTGACGATTCAGGAGGTGCCCTTGAGGATGCATTGGGGGATTTATCTGATTGACCGCGCGTTGTTCTCGCTTTCTACCCTGCGCAGATAGAGTTCGGGCTTGGCCCTGAAGGTTGTAAGAGCATTTTGGGATGGTGAGCCCCTCGTGTAAAAACTTGCAGTTGGCGTATTAGTAGATACGATATCATCTGTACGCCTGCGCCAAGTGGCTGGCCTGGCGACGAGCCGGCTGGCCTGTTTACCTTCGACCCGCGTGGGCCCCGAGATAGCCGGTGGAGGGTTGTGGTGTCCTGAGTGCCTCCTGAACGAGCCCATTGAACCTGTAGTGAGAACCTCCTGAGAGAGCGTGGCGACGGCAGTCCGGGCTGCATGCATGCTAGGCTGGCCCGGCTCATGAGGGGCTCACGAGGGAGGCGGTGAGGCGGGCGGTAACGAGCGTGAGAGATTGCTCGAACGAGACTAAACACCCTTCCCGAACACACACAAATCTCAAGCTCAAATCCAACTTAAATCCAAACGGGGGAAAAAGCGACAGTCAAGGGGAAAAGCAAGAAAAGCAGAAAAAGCCGCGTTCGGCACCTAGTCTAGTCTTGGACATCTTCTCACCGGTAGCTGAGCTAAGTGCTGCCACTGGCGTGGGCGGAGCCCCGAGGCCCGAGGCGGCTCTCCGGAGACTCCGGGCGTGTACATCCCCACTCATTATTACGTGAGAGTGTCACGGGGCGGCGAGCTTCACAGGCATTGGGCCTTCTTCACAGGTACCGGCCTTGCTTCATATCGCCAGACGAGGGGCCCGCCTTGCGCCACACTCTAGTGCCATCGTGTGCCATCGACGACGGCCGGAGACCGAGGACGCCGTCGATGGGGTAGAGCGGTCGCCAGGTTCCCAAGCGACCACGGGTCCTCTGCGAGGGGTAGGCCTGAGGCACCTCCCAGCAGAGGGCCTACCTCCCGAGGACGCCTTGCTCCGAATGCAGTGGTGATGCGGATCTCGGCCCCTCTCCTGCAGCCCCCGACGCCCTCCTCACGAGGGGTAGAAAGCTGCTTGGATTGGGGCAGCCATCCGCCGTGACGACCTGTACCTCCTGCGATCCATGGTTAGCGTATGCCTGCTCCTGAGGAATTAGCGGTACCCGATAATCGCTGCCTCCAGCGATCAGCAGGGCTTTCCGGGAGCTCTGAAAGAGCTCAACTTGGTGTCTCTTCCCCGGCTTGGGCCGAGGAGCGAGCCATGGTCTTCCTCCTGCGTGTGCCCTTGATCCATCATGTGGGGCACATACTCTTCCGGGGCCACCACCCCGAATGCTTCGCTGTAGTGCCCCGTGTGCCACGCAGCCCTGCTTGAGGTGCCCACCTGGGGGTGGTAGCCTTGGCCCACTTGGGACTGTGGCTGTGGCGAGTCCTCGCCGGCTGGGGGCGGAGGCCGCTGTTGGCCCGGTGCTAACGGCCTGGTTGGCGTTGGAGTGGCCTTGGAATCCGCTCGGAGCTGCGCGGGCGCGTGCGAGGCCTCCGTGCGGTCCGTCCTGGACCTGAGGCGGCAGCTGGTGCAGAAAGGGTGAGCCCCCGATGCGGCGAAGCCTAGGAGCTCTGCCACCCGCTCGGAAGACGTCATGGCCGCCCTCCGGCCTCGCTGCAGTAGCTCTCGGGCCACCGTGAGCTGACCCTCGAAGTTCGCCTGCTCCCGACGGGTGTACTGGCGCCCGTGGCTATGGCGTGGTTCGAGGCCCTCGCCACCGACCGCACTTGCCGCGGCGTGAGAGCCGTTACTGACCGCGTCGCCGCTGCCCGCAGCGCCTGCGGACCGTGGGCTGCCTGGGCACGGGTTGAGGTCGCCCGGGCAAGCGGCTCCGCGCGGGCGGGCCAGGCTGCCCAGGGATCAGGATTGCCCGCTGGGTCACTGGACATGATGATGACGATGCGGTGGGGCGCGAGGCGGCAGAAGGCGGATTCCGATGCACCCCTACCTGGCGCGCCAAATGTCGGATTTCGGGTTCCGGCAGACCCTCTAGGTTCGAACTCTGGGGTGCACGCGGAGATCACACCTCCAACCTACCTACACCTCGTCGCCTCGCAAGGATCTAAACTACACAAAGAGCAACACAAGGGACACAAGGTTTATACTGGTTCAGGCCACCATTGCGGTGTAATACCCTACTCCAGTGTGCGGTGTGGTGGATTGCCTCGGGGGCTGATGATGAACAGTACAAGGAAGAACATCCTCGTGAGGGTCTGTTCTTGGCCGGTGCGATGAACTGCTAGGGGGAGTTCAGTCGCTTCTCTCTCTCTTTCCAAGATGCCTCTACCCTGTGGGTGGCTAGTCCTATTTATAGGCAGAGGCCCTGAGCCTTGAGCGGGAAGGGCGCCAACAATTGGTCATTTTGAAGGGGAACATCTAGTACAATTATCCTGACTAAAGTCGGTCCTCGCCTGCCAAAGGCCCTGACGGTGACGCCGGCTTGGGCTCCACGTTGACCTCCTTCCTGCCGTTCTGCTGGTCTTGGTCTTGTTGCACCGAAATGGTTGCCTTTGCTTGATACTCTTGGCCTGCGCTTGCCTCCCTTGCACCAAAGGGGAAACAAGGACACTGCGCGGGCTGGCGCCCGCCTGGCGCCCTCGGTCGTCATGGCTTGCGTCATGGGCACCTCGTGAGGTACCCTGCCTTGATCTCTCCGCCTCCTCGCGAGCCAGCCTGACGAGGTCGTGCCTGAGGAATCTTCCTGTCGTCCGCCCCGCGAGGCTTGGCCCCTCGCGAGGGTCTTGAGCTTGTGTTGATAATAGATCAAGAAACATTCGGCAATGTGCTTCCAATGTTCTAGTTGATATTCGGAGTACCTCAGTCATGCTTCGAGGTAGCATTAACATGGTGTTCCAAGTAGGGGCTGGAGTTGAAGATCACAAGAAATACTCAAGGAACAATTGCAGGAATAGCAAGGAGTCCAAGGTATAACCAAGACATGATCAAACATGTGTTGGAAAGAAGACAAGGGGGTTGTCGATGATAACTCAGATCATCGAAGGTCAAGGATGGTATTTCTCATCATGAATTTAATTAATATCCTGGAAGAGCTCAGGATGTTGATGATGATCATGATACATTTGTCGAGAAATTTCATGAAGGTGTAATCGATCGGCGATGACATCAAGTCAAAGGAATGATGAAGCAAAAGGTTATTGGAACCACAGGTACGGCACAAACTCGAAAATAAGCTTGTTGTTCAAGGCGAAATGATTTGACAAGGAAGATCAACGTAAGCTTAGCTCATCGTCAAAAATTGTGCTTCGGGGAGAAGAACCAGGTAGCACAGTTAAAATTTGGCACGATAATGATATAGCCGGTCATGCTAGGAATGACTTGAAGGATTATTAAACTCGTAAGCTATGAAAATTACTTAGAGTTATTGAATCGGAGTGCGGAATCGATTCACTTATCGGTGTTCTCGGTTGACAAACAACCCAGAACCCATGAAGTGACAAAGACAGGGTAAGGTAGTACTCTATCAAAAGTTCATAAGATGTAGTGCAATGGCATGATATCCTCGAGATACCGGGGTAATACTCGAAGGTAGATCATAATAGAGGTTAGGCGGGCATATTGACTGCAGAAGACAAGTGATTTAACTTGTCCAAGAAATGGGACCAAAGAAGAACAATCATGGTTGGAACCACGGTTGCAAAGGATCAATTCACCGATACCAGATGATATTATATCAAGGAAATAGTTATTATTACAAGAAGCTTCCATGATAAGTTCCACATCGTGTCCATGGGCATGAACACAAAGTTCAAGGTTGACTCCCACTTCTTCAATGTATAACCTTCCATTCACTTCTCGTTTTTCAAAAATGGCATTAGTTGTTGAAAGTTTTAAATGGTGCAATACCAGATAAGTATGACCCGTGAAAACTTTCGGGTTCACACAGATTAGGGAAGGCGTTGGTTCAACCCATCGCGGGATCTTAGGAACAAATACCACAAACTTCAGGACCAATTAACACATGCTTGAAGCAGAGCATGATTGACAAAAGCATAAGATACAATTTACCAAAGGCATTATGTATCGGGGGAGAATTCACAAGGTGATAGAATATGAACGACACTGTCGGATAAAAGCCAACAAAGGATCTGTTGATCCACAATGGAGCTGAGGTGAGTATCGGTGCTCCATCAGAGGAAGAAAGAATGCAAAGGCATTGGATTATAGAAATATCTGGATAATTCAAAAGCTTAAATACAATGGAATTATGATTTCCAAATCAACGGATCAGAAGCAAACACTCTGATTAAGGACGGATAAATTGAATAGACTTAGAGGTACAATCAATGGTAATTTGATTGGTCGAGAATCAGCTCATGTCCAGAGTGACGTCTGAGCCAAAGGGGCGATTTCTAGTTTCAAATGACGATTGCGATCATTCATAAACATATCAAATCAAAGGCTCAAAATGACGATGACAAAGGATACTAATGGATAGTGCTGGACATATGGGAAGTAACCATAATGCAAGCACACAAGTATTTGCAGAGCAATAGCTGACATAGGGTTACCGGAAGATCAGATAGTAGTTCAATTCTTGTGAATCATATGAACACCTGGGGAAGAACAGATACTCGGTAAGTGTGAGGAATTATCCATAGGGGGTATTCATGTGGCAAGGAACTGGAAGGCAGTAAGGTCAAAGGATCCTCCGGACAATAGAGAATTTTGGGGCATCTTGTAACAACAAGAGCAATTAGGGATGAAGGTACAAGCGGCAAGCATGTTATTCACGAGGATTATCGGTGGTCAGGAGCTGCAAGGCAGTGGGCACAGAGTCTCGAGAAACATCGAGGAGTATCCGCAGAATCTTCTCGTGAAGCAAGCGATCATCGGTAATGTCGGGGCCCTTTGAGAGGAAGTGGGTACGAAAACCTAATGTCAAAGTTCGTAAAATGTTTAACTCGAATAGATGACAGACCAGAGGAGTATAGACAAGGAATAAAAGATCCTAATACCACACAATGGCGATGTGGGCCCGTAAGCCACACAACCCATGTTAGTAAAAGCTTTTCAGTGACTAGACTCAACTTCGGCCAAGGAGTTGGAAAGGGGGCTACCTACAGGCAGTCGGCTCTGATACCAACTTGCGACGCCCTCGATTCAATCGTACACTACTCATACACGCAAATGTGTACGATCAAGATCAAGGACTCACGGGATGATATCACAACACAACTCCAGACACAAATTAAAAATAATACAAGCTTTATATTACAAGCCAGGGACCTCGAGGGCTCGAATACATAAGCTCGAATACACAAGAGTCAGCGGAAGCAACAATATCTGAGTACAGACATGAGTTAGACAAGTTTGCCTTAAGAAGGCTAGCACAAAGGCAACAACGATCGAAAAGGCAAGGCCACCTGCCTGGGAGCCTCCTAACTACTCCTGGTCGTTGGCGGTCTTCACGTAGTAGTAGGCAACCTCGGGGTAGTAGCATTCCTCAAAGTGGCATCTGGCTCCTGGACTCCACCATCTGGTTGCAACAACCAGAAAGAAGAAAGAAGGGGGAAAAGAGGTAGCAAAGCAACCGTGAGTACTCATCCAAAGTACTCGCAAGCAAGGATCTACACTACTTATGCATCGGTGTCAATGAAAGGGGTAGTATCTGTGGACTAACTGCAGAATGCCAGAATAAGAGGGGGAGAAGCTAGTCCTATCGAAGACTAGCATCTTCTGGAAACCACCATCTTGCAGCAACAGGAGGGAGTAGAGTAGCATAAAGTAAAGTAGTAGTAGTGTTATGAACCTCGGCCAGAGATCCTTTCTCGACTCCCTGCGAGAAAGCAATCCCAGAGCCATATTATCCAGTTCTCATCTCCATTTCTCATATCCATTTCTCATATCCATTTCTCATCTCAGGTATCCAGTTCTAGTTGTATCGATCGGGATACAACTCCACGTGTTCGTTACTGTAGGACAGGCTATCGATAGATGTTTTCTTCCCTGCAGGGGTGCACCAACTTACCCACCACGCTCGATTAACTCCGACCGGACACACTTTCCTAGGTCATGCCCGGCCTCGGCCAAACAATACGCCGCAACCCAACCTAGGCTTAATAGAGAGGTCAGCACGCCGGACTAAACCTATGCCCCCAGGGGTCATGGGCCATCTCCCCAGGAACTCATGCACGTTGCATCGGTGGCCGGTGAGCAGACCTAGCTACCTCCTTCCAAAAGGCAGGTGCGTACCAGTCCAACCCGGCCGCCTTTCGATTCTTGGCGTCTATTAAGCTTCGGCTGATGCATACGACGTAGAACGCCCATACTATGCCCACGCGATGGTTAGTGCTATCAGGCTAGAGGCCCCTCGGATCAAATATCCAAATCGTAGTGGATTAGGAGCACGCGGTAACAAGTAGAGACTCATGAAAGATGTGACCCCGTTGCCCCATCTCGATGATTTGCGGCAAGGGCTAGGAATGCCCGGCCACGCCTCGTAATTATCTCGCGGGCACCCTCCAGGTCAACCCGTCTCCACATCACTCGCGGGTACCCCTCAGGGTCGACCCGCCCTTCCAAGTAACAGTTGTAAAGTCCAAGTATCCGTGTGTCCAAACATCAAGGGGAAAACCCAAGGAATCACCCCCGGGGGATTCCACTCGATGTAATCATCAAGGTGAACGTAAGAGGAACCACCCCCGAGGTTCACACTTGAGGGGTTGCACGACAGAGTCGTATCGGAAGTGGTTAAGGCGGAATCACCTCCGATGACCACGACCGAATAGCTACACTACAGGATTAACATCAGAAGTGTTGTAGAGGTCTCACCTTCGGCACTCGATAGTAACCCAGTAATGTCGAGCAACTAAGGGGAAAGTGATGTGCGGTGTCGGGGCCTCGCCTTCGATCCCGTTGATCGGGTCTTCAATGATGAAGAAGGGGCAATAAGGACAAGGTGGGGGTCACATATGGATCAATAACCAATCTATACTAAGCAGTTTAGGATAAGCATGTAAGGTACAATGAGCAGGTTACAAAAGCAGGCTATGCATCAGAATAGGACCAAACAATAACAGTAGCCAAATCTAATGCAAACATGAGAGAATGGAGTGGGCGATATCGGGATGATCAAAAGGGGGGGCTTGCCTGGTTGCTCTGGCAAGGAGGGGTCGTCGTCGACGTAGTCGATCACCGAAGTGACATCGGTCTCGGGGTCTCTAGGAGAGAAGAGGGGGAAGAAACAATAAATATAAAGCAAGCATAGCATCACAAAGCATAACATGGCAATATGTTCTGCCGGGTGTGACCTAACGTATGGCTACACGATAAAGGTGAAGGGGGAATTCAACCGGGAAGGTATTCACGGTTCCGGACCTGTGTCAGACAGATGACCGAAGGGGGAATGTTCCATGTCCAGATAGTTAGAGGCATCTGACAGGTAAACGGACCGTGTATCCCGATTTGTTGGATTTTTCTGAGCAACTTTCATGTATAAACTTTTTTGATCCGAGCTACGGTTTATTTTCTATGAATTTTTAAAGTTCTAACAATATTCTGAAATTGTTTTAATCAATTAATTCGAAATATTTTCAAAGTAAAAAGCTAGGTGTGCCCAAAAAGGTACCCAGCAGAACAGCACAGAGGCTGACTGGTGGGGCCCTGGTCAACTGTTCCAGTCAAGGCTTGACTTGACCGTTGACTAGTCAAAAGGTGAACATTGTAAGTAGGGCCTGCATGTCATTCTCACAGCTGCTAAACTAACAATTAAATTAGTCTAAAAGTAATTAGGGCAATTAAGTTTTAAATAGTTTAATTAAACCAAAAATAATTAACTTAATTAATTCACTAATTAATTAAATTGTTTATTTATTTACATTACTATTTCTTAAACATTTTTATTTTCGTTTTAGGGGTTGGGCCCCATCGGTCATTGCCTTAGGTGCCTTAGCGGGCAAAAGGGCGCGGGCGTAGGCGTAACGGGCGGCGGCTAATGCGGCGGGCGCCGGACCGGGCACGACCAGCCGGAGCCACGGCGAGCACCTGGCCTTGGCTGGCGGGCAGCCTTGAGAGCCGTTGGCTGGGCGGGCAGAGTAGCGGCAGCTGCTAGCGAGCGGGTGAGCGAGGTCGTGCACATGCAAGCGAGACTGGGGCGCAGCGACCGCGCGATGACCGCGGCCATGGTCAGAAGCACGGACGGCGCGAACGGCGGCCTACGACGGCGAATCAAGGAGGGGGGAGAAGGAGGCCGCTCACAGCGTTGCAGGGGAGGCTCGGGGAGGCCGGTGTTGAGCAGCCCGACGGCAACGGCGTGCGGCGAGAGGTCGGGGCGGCCATGGACGGAGCTCGAGGAAGACGGGCGCGGTACAGCATGGAGAGGAAGGAGGCCGGGAAGGGCAGCGCTCGAGGTGGTCGGAGGTATCGGAGCGGGTCGGAGAGGAGGCCGACGGCGAGGTGGTGGTGGCAGGGCAGTGAAGCATCGTCAGAGTGGCTGTCGGTTGCGGCGACGACGGCACGAGGGCGGAGGGCAGGAGGGGCGGCGCTTGGCGCCGGTTGGCTGCAGCCCCAGCGGAGCGATGGCGGTCCTCGGGCGCGGGGGTGCCGGGTGGAGGGGATCGAACAGGGGGCGTCCCTCCTCTGTGCGTTTGCGTGGGTGTGTGTCGTGGGTGACGACGCATGGAGGGAACGAGGGAGAGTGGGGATCATGGGAGAGAGGGTGGATCTGGTTAGGGTTAGGTGGGTGAGGCCATATAGGCTATGGGGTAGCCGGCTGGGCAGTTTGGCTGGGCCGCTTTGCCATCTGGGCCAAGGCCCAGCGGGGAGGGGGGCTTCTTTTCATTTTAAAATTAAAATAGACAGAGGAAATGATTTATTTGAGTATCCAAAGGTGTAACGCCCCGGATTCGATGCGCCAGGTGTCTGCCAGTTATTCGTTGTCTTTGCCATGTCATGTGCTTGCGTGTCTCTCTTTGCCATGTCATCATCTGCATTTCATATCATGTCATCATGTGCATTTCATTTTGCATACGTGTTCGTCTCATGCATCCGAGCATTTTCCCCGTTGTCCGTTTGCAATCCGGCGCTCCTATATCTCCTGGCGCCCTCTTTTACCTCTTTTCGTGTGCGGGTGTTAAACTTTCTCGGAATGGCCCGAGGTTTGCCAAGCGGCCTTGGTATAGCACCGGTAGACCGCCTGTCAAGTTTCGTGCCATTTGGAGGTCGTTTGATACTCCAACGGTTAACGGGTAACATGAAAGGCCTCTTTTGTGTGCAGCTCAACACCCCTTCCAAGTGGCCCAAAACCCAGCAAACTCCCCTCCATGCTCTCGGTCGTTCGATCACGATCGCGTGGCCGAAAACCGCTCCTCATTTGGACTCTCCTAGCTCCCTCTACCTATATATAAGTGACATCTCCCGAAATTCGTGGATGAATCCCCCCCGAAACCCTAGCTTCGTCCTCTTCCCACAGCCGGATGTGTCCGCATCGCGCCGGACATGCCCGCGCCGCCGCCCTCGGCCAACCGCGTCTCGCCACGTCATGACTTCGCGCGCCCGCCGCCCGGCCACGGCAGCCCGCCCGAACGCGGCAGGCCCGTTCTCCGCTGCAAAGCCCGCTCCGCCACCGCGCCCGCGGACCGCCCGTCTGGCGCTCACGCCGCCGCCGCCGTGGCGCCGCCTCCGGCTCGGCGCCGCGCCCATGGCGCCCTCGCGCCGCCGCCCGAGCTCGGCGCCTCGCGCCCTCCGCCCGCCGCGCCGCCGCCCCGGCCGCCCTCGCCGGCGCCTTCCTCCATGAGGCGCCGCCCCGTCGCCTTCCCGTCGCGCCCTCCGCCCTGCTGCGTCGTCCCGCGTCCGCTCCGGTCCGGATCCGGCGAGATCCGGCCGGAGGGATCTCTCCCTCGCCTCCCCCTCCTCTCCGGCCGAACTCCGACGAGATCCGCGCGTCTAGGTTGACTTTCCCCGAGCCCCCGTTTTCTTCTAAGTCCTTGATCTGCCGTTATTTTGTTGCATTTTCATCATGTCATAACTCTGCATCTGTAGGTCCGTTTTGTGCGTATAATATGTCAAATTGTTCGTCTCGAAGAGTAGAGCATTTCATCTCATTGCATCATTTACATTTGAGCTCATCTTGATGCCCGAAATTCTGTTAGAAGAGTGCTATGTGATGTTAGTTTCAGATTCTTATCAGAACATGCACTTTTGTCATTTTTTCCATGATTGATGTGTGCATCCTATGAACTTGAGTCCTACATGTGTTTTGTAATATGACATGCCATATTTACAGGGGTGTATCCCATGTATTTTTGTGACCTCTGTGGTGACTAGCACAAGCATGCAAACTAGGCTTCATGATGTTGCTGATTTCAGCCCCTGTTCTGCTGATATTTTTATGCCATGTAAACTTGATGCTACAGAGAGTTTCATGCTTATTTTGAGATATTTCAGTAAGGATGTTTTGAACATATGGTTATGCTCTATCCATCCATGGCCTTGTTTGCAATTATGGAGTGCCATAGCTTGATTCAATCGAGCTCTACTTTTGCTATAAAATGTTTCCTGGCAGGCTGTTTACATGTTATTCAATTTTGCCAAGGTTGTTGTACTTGATCCGTGTATGCTATGATGTTGTTCTTACCATGTATAGCTTCTATGCCATGTCTTCTTACTGTGAGTTGCCTTGCCATGCTATGTATTGCTCTGTGGTGAGTGGTTCAAGCTCACCAACATGCCTACTTATTGTTGTTCCTGCCATGTATGAATCTGTAATATAACTTGCCATGTTTACATGGGTGCCATCATATTTTCTGATCCTTTTTGGCTCATGGTCAGTAAAGGACTTTTGTTCTATGCAATTAGTAGATTCATGTCATGCATTTGTTTGCCATTATAAGTTCCTGTAACATGTTGTTTGATAACTCTAAACATTGCAACCTGATGTTATTTCTGCTAAAGCCTGAAACTGTTATTATTTGCAATCTTGTCATGTGTGTTTGAGCATGTTCTAGTGATTTCTGGAGTTAGCTCAGTGTTCATGTTTTGTCATGCTTTACCTGTACATCATGTCCATGCCTTTTATTTTCATATTTAGGTCCTGTAGCATATTGTTTTGATGCTTGCAATATGCCTAGTTGCTGTTTTGGACAGCTTGTCCTTCAAACTTGTATAGGGTGTATGTGTTGCACCGTTTCCGTTTTGAGTGTGCTCTATATGAAACTTGCTTGTTTTTGCATGTAGTTTCATATTATCATGTTGCATCCTTGTTTTGAGGTGTTTGCTTAATGTTTGGATGCATTTTGCATCAATGCCATGCTTATCTTGTTTTGCTCATATTTTCTAGGCCGTAGCTCCGAATTAAATGAACTTTATATGTAACTTGACTAGAATTTCGTGTAGATCATCGTGGTGCATCTTAACTTGCTGTTTAACAACTTGAACATAAGGTTTATTCAGATCTGGACCAATTTCGAAATTTGCATATGAGGACTTACCGGAATTGTTATATGTTGTTTTCGGCCTCATTTAAACTTGCTTTGATGTGTTGCTCTTGTTTGCATCATCTCTTGCCATGAGTAGCTTCATGTAGCTTCGTCATGCATCATGCTTGTTGTGCATCATGTCTTGTCTATGTGTGGTGTGTTTACTATGTTGTGTGCTTCTTCTTGTTAGTTCCTGTTTCGTTGCGATCGTGAGGATTCGTTTGTCTACGCTTGGTTCGGCTTCATCCGTTCGTCTTCTTCATGGACTCGTTCTTCTTCCTAGCTGGATTTCAGGCAAGATGACCGCTACCCTGGATCTCACTACTATCATTGCTATGCTAGTTGCTTCGTTCTATCGCTATGTTGCCTTACCTACCACTTCTTGCTCAAGCCTCCCAATTTGCCATGTCGACCTCTAACCTTTTCCCCTTCCTAGCAAACCGTTGTTTGGCTATGTTACCGCTTTGCTCAGCCCCTCTTATAGCGTTGTTAGTTGCAGGTGAAGATGAAGTTTGTTCCTTGTTGGAACATGGAGATGGTGTTCCTTGTTGGAACATGTTTACTTGTTGGGATATAACAATATATCTTATTTAATTAATGCATCTATATACTTGGTAAAGGGTGGAAGGCTCGGCCTTATGCACGGTGTTTTGTTCCACTCTTGCCGCCCTAGTTTTCGTCATATCGGTATTATGTTCCCGGATTTTGCGTCCCTAACGCGGTCGGGTGATTTATGGGACCCCCTTGACAGTTCGCTTTGAATAAGACTCCTCCGGCAAAGGCCCAACATTGGTTTTACCATTTGCCTCACCTATGCTCTTTTTCCCTTGGGTTTCGGAGCCGAGGGTCATCTTTATTTTAGCCCCCCGGGCGGTGCTCCTTCGAGTGTTGGTCCGAACCGAAAGCAACCTTGGGGCCACCTCGAGCAACTCGAGGTCTGGTTTTACTCGTAGCTTGACTTATCCGGTGTGCCACGAGAACGAGGTACGCGCGACTCCTATCGGGATTTGTCGGCACATCCGGCGGCTTTGCTGGTCTTGTTTTATTCTGTCGAAATGTCTTGTGGCGGGATTCCGAGACTGATCGGGTCTTCGGGGAGAAGGAATATCCTTCGTTGATCGCGAGAGCTTATCATGGGCTAAGTTGGGACACCCTGCAGGTATAAACTTTCGAGAGCCGTGCATGCGGTTATGTGGCAGATGGGAATTTGTTAATATCCGGTTGTAGTAAACTTGAAGCAAACTCTTCTAAAATACACCAACCGGTAATGCGTAATCGTGAGTGTCTCTTTTCGGGGTTGATCGAGAGGAGAACACGGTTTCTGGGCTTATGTTTGACGTAAGTAGGAGTTCAGGATCACTTCTTGATCATCACTAGTTGGCGACCGTTCCTTTGTTTCTCTTCTCGCTCCCATTTGCGTATGTTAGCAACCATATATGCTTAGTCGCTGCTGCAACCTCACCACTTTACCCCTTCCTTTCCCTTTAAGCTTTGCTAGTCTTGATACCCATGGTAATGGGATTCTTTGAGTCCTCGTGGCTCACTGATTACTACACCACCGATTGCAAGTACAGGTTTGCGATGCTCATGACGACGCGAGAGCGATGTTGCTTGTTTTGGAGTTCTTCTTACGCTTCTTCGATCGAGGATAGGTTCGGTCGGCTGACTGGGCTAAAGGTGGTGGATGTCGTTGAGTTTACATTTTATGTTTCATCCGTAGTCGGATGTTGATCTTATATATGATGTTGATGTATTCTTGTGGCATTTGTGCCTTATGTATGTATCCCCATCTATTATGTAATGTTGATGTAATGATATCCACCTTGCAAAAGCGTTTCAAGATGCGGGTCTATCCTTAGTGGGACCGTCGAGTTCCTTTTGGATAGGGTCGCATATTGGGCGTGACAAAAGGATTTAGGAAAAATATTGGACTTGGCCCATTAATTCTGCCACATTTTTAGGTATTGCCACAAATAGTTTGGAGGCAAGAGGAATTATCTAGGAATTTTGGAAATTGGGAATGGCATATTTAAATGTTGCTGGAACACTAATTAATTTCCAGGGGCAATTTTGGAATCCCAAAGATTTTGATTTTACCATGAAAAATACTTAGAGAATATTTTTCATATTGTGAACTATTTTGATTGCATGAAAGAAGAAGCAAATATTTGACATGCAATTTGAATTTGAATTTGAAGCAGATTTTTTTGGACAAGTGGCATTTTGGCATGATGATCATGATGACATGACCTTTATTAGGGGGAGATTACTGTAGTGTGATGATGGGGATGTTACAAGGTCTCCTTGGAGGCATTGACCAGGCCGTCCATGAAACGGGAGTGGCTGTAGGGGATGTTCCGCCAGTTGAATATATGAGCAAGTTACTACGAGATTTATTAGAAAATAAATCATGACGGATATAACAGAGATTAAACTAATCATGCGTACTAGCATAGTAAATGAATAGATCGAATCTAGGACACGGACTAGAAACATGAATTCTACCACGATTTCAAACAGGAAGGACAGAAACACATACGGTGCAACGGGAGCAGCACCATTGGTGTTGAGGTTGTCGCCCATGTCATTGAGGAAGAGGTTGCCGAGGTTGGGAACAAGTCGTCATCGGTGAAGTCGTCGCTGCTAGTAGTCGCGAGAGTGCGCTTCCCAAATTTCAATAGCGCCCGCCGAATAGAGCGCAGGAGGGAGTGGCTGTAGGGGACGTTGCGGCCGCCGAATGGAGTGCACGAGTAGCCCACGGAGCAGTAGATGGTGCCCCTCCCTAGTCTCTATTCTTATCGAAAATTCGATTCTGAGCTCGGGCTTAGATGATCCCGATATCCCTTCCATTCGCTCGCATGTGGATCCGTGATGTCTGGCGTATTAAACGCAGTATTCCGACGGTAGCGAACCTGAAAAACGCGAGAAAACTGGCGCATTTAATGTGACGACAGCCGTTAACGTCGTCCGCAGAACAGGGAAATCGGCGCGGCTCAGCCATCTCCCTGTGCCAGTCTGAGCCGTCCTGAGTGGATGGACGTCCTTTCCTTATCTTTCGCTCGTCTCTCCCACCCCACGCAAGTTTATCTACTCACCAGCGTCCCCCATGTCCGCCTCCTCCTCATCTTCCATCTCCGTGCAGCCGTGCCCACCGATCTCCCCCTTCCATTCATCCTGTGCCCCATCTGCAGAGACCAACTGGTGACCAATGTAGCAGGGAGGGGAGAAAAAAACGGACACCGTTTCTACAAAAAAACGGACACCATCTAAAATGAAGAGAATATTTTGACAATATATTCTTCTACAATGCAGCCACTATGTTACAATTCACCATATTCAGGTCGCAGGTCCAGAAGGCGACTCGTACAAGCATAATTGAGGGCCAAAAAGGCATGATGAAGACAACACAATTCGTTCATACAAGCATAGTTAATGTCCACAAGGCGTAAATGCATCACAGCCAACAAAAAAAAGCTAACCAACTCCACAGCAGCAGCACCCCAAATAAGTTGGGGTACCCTGGTCTTACCTTGGGTCCTTTCCATGGCTTCACAAAACTCTAGAACTCCTAGCGCCTTGCCAGGAAGAGGCACGTTCACTGCAGCATCAAAGTCATCATCTTCTAGTATCTATCAATCATTCCCGGAAACAAACCACATCATCTTACTATTCCTAGTTAATAGATAGATCCATGGCATTGCACCTTGTGCTTCACACTATTATTTTCAAAATTAGGAATTGGCATGTCACATGCCTAGGAAGTACCATGTTATACACACAAGGTTGCTCAAGAGGATTCACATGGTGAAGCTCATCCTTTGTCATGTACCAGAGTCCAGAGGAGCTTTCTAATTGGAAAGCTAGTTGTTGCAGTTTCAGAATTCAGACAACTAGTGCTCATGCTACCCGTCCACTGGAGATATATTTACAAAGTCCCCACTCTCCAGTTTGATGCTAATTATTGCCCTGAAAAAATACATACAAAATTGTGTGTTCAGTTTGAATCATTACATCACAATGCATGAAGCCAAACACTGTGTGTCCATTCTACAACCTTGGGCATTGAAAAACAGCGACTTCACATAATAGTGGAACTGTTGACTGAATATAACAAAGTTACCACTGAAGAAAATGACAAGCAGTTATTTAGAGAAGGCTATGTGCAACAATATCAAAAATTGGACCCAGCAACTTTTCTAGGAAATAGCATCAAGTATTTTCTTTCACTTATATGATGCATGATGGATTACTAAATCAAGGGCCATTGATCAAAATTAATAAATCATACATGTTCCCTGCCCCGTGAAAGGGAGGGATGATTAATTTGGTCCTGCTTATATAAGAAGGGTTATTAAACCTAGTAAATTAAGCAAGCAATCGAGGAATTGTTCTGCATTCATACGTACATAAATAAAAGAAACAGGAGGATATTCACAAGCTCATTGATCCATGATAGTATATTCTAGAACAAGGCATTAATTTGGCAATTAAATCATCTCAGCAGCTGCTAACCAAGAAATCCAAGGACAGTAATCTAGTATGTGCTTGGCTGCTAGCATATACTATGTGCAGCGACTAAAAAGGCCAAGCGAGGATGAAGTGAGCTAATGAAATCACAATGACATAAACAGATAGACATGCCACATGGTCAGGGCCCTACTTTTTCACAAAATCATGTGCGCAGGTGAGCGATTAGGTTACCATGCTGTTGAAGCAGCAAAATGCAACGGCCATTCTGCACCTGTCGCAAGCTAAGAACACGATGCTGTTGGACATGTTCAAGTTTGCTGATCAACTTATGAATTCGTTGAGCCGTCGTTGTCTATGTTGCCATGCACGAGGGTTTTAAGGACTACCCGCTCTGAGGTACAGGATGGTTCCATGCTTATGCTCATAAAGCTTGCCCCAGAATTTCTTTTCTAACAAAGCCTGCTTCCATCTCTGCAGCTGAAGGCAATGCCAACCCCACAGTGCTCAACACGCCTCTTGCACACAAGATTCCAGGGTAGAGACTTGATCTCTCAGACCTTCTCTCCCATTGTTAGAGACAAGGAATGATTGTGGCTCTCATGATGCTCTGTAATGTATCAACTGTTGTCGCACGCACGTAGGAGCCGTATCAAAATGGGGCATTCACATCTACACGACCTTCCCTGCAATGGAATGAATAACAATGTCAAGGATCACAATAGTAAAATTAACTGTACAACCTTACAGATATGTAAAACAGATATTATTAATCAGAAAATCCTTACGCACCGAGCACCCACACATGGTCTTCTCCTGCATCAATTTCCATCCTCTCTGTATTCAGCCTGCTCTTCCCATATCTTATTCCGAACCCAATCTCCCAAGAGTACAAATTTTGGAAGTTGTAACCCTCACCGGGCGAGTCAAATATAAGCCCTAGTTCTGGCCTCACGACACTCTTAGATGTTTCCTCTGCAAACTTGTGAATTGACTGCTCTAATGCACATACTCATCCTAGATGGACAGGGTGTCATGTGGTGCACTCCCAAGCCGCAACCTGAATTCATAAACAAACACCGATATGATTTTGCCCCCTCAAATAAGGTAACAGCAGTAATTTTAGTGTGCTGGCTGAGTCTAGGCTTCGTATATATCACAACAATCACTAAAATAAACAATCAATTCAAATTTGTTTTGTTCAGTATTCATTATGTCAACTAGCTACAACACCAGATAGCACATAGAACTGCAGGAAACCATCACAGCATTTTCAGAAATAAGTAACAGCTTAACAGAGCTAGGATTCCGGGCCTACATCTTTGTCCACACCGGAGCCTGGGGGTTCACCCTGTCCGTCGATTGAGCAGACCTTGTCGGAGAAGATTGGGTGTCGCCAACGATTGCCTGCCCGCGGCCCCGACTTTTGAGTCTGCCGGAGTAGCTGGTGCGGCATCATCTCGCGGGAGCACCGCCGGAGGGGCCAGATCTGGATGATCCAAGCTGCCCGCGAACTCTTCACACAGCGGAAACCTGCGAGATAGGCCAACATGAGCCGCCGAACTCGGCGTCAGTCGTCTGCCGTCCGGAGCCATCGCAGCGTTGAGTTCGCTAGATCTCCAATCGGCTCCAGCATGATTCATTTACCTGTCCACAGCATCAAGCAGGAAGTCGACTCCAGCATCTTTCATCTCTCAGCGTCCGGAGCCACCGCAGCCTGCTGGATTTGGGCAGGCCGTCCGCGGCGGCGGCAGCCTTCGAGAACGACCTTGGGTTTGTGTGGAGTGGATTGTGGCGTCCTCTCCCAAGCCAGACCCATGGATGGCCGTCACGTACGTGCGTACTGTTCCACGGCTCAGATGAAAAAAGTTAACGTTCCGGTCCACGGACCAGGAAAATCACCGCGCCGACAGACGAGTAAATTGCACAGAAGTACCACAATTGGGGCATTGGAAGCAGATTGGTACCAAGATTGATAATTTTTACGTGTCAGTATCAAGATTGGGGCAAGCCGTTGCAAAAAAGACTAAAAGTGTGATTTATACGTATTGACAGAAAAGTTGACCGGTTGGGCCCGCCCGTCAGGCGACATCTGTTGGTTGATCTTGGCGATGCCGTCTTGTTGTTGGTATTGGCCCAGAGGCTCGCACCGTTTAGGTCTCTGGTGCGACCGAGGCAGACCAAACCCGCTTTCTGCTTCCTTCTCCTCGCGCCTCGCCGTGGTGCCTCACACGCCCGCCTTGCCACAAAGACGCCACCGTAGCCATGGATCGAATCGCTAGTGGCTGTCACCTCCCATGGCTGCTCCCTCGCGCCTCCTCCTCACATGGCTGCTGCTTTCCTCGCGCCTCCTCTCATGTTGTTGTGCCTGGCGGCGATGGCCTCGGCTACTCCGGCGGCGACGATGGCAGGCGATCTGGCGGCGGCGACCTCCCCGCTTAGGCCTCGATGGCGATGGCGGCTACTCGGCTCGAATCTGATGGTGAGGACGAAGATTTTGCGGAGCCGGCGTTGTCGATGGAGCAGAGGCTGAAGATGGCGCGAATTTGGGTGGCCAACCCTAGCACCGCCCATCACTGGACTCATGGCTTGGTGGTGTTCTGTAAGTGTTCCATTGTGCCATCTTTGCAAACTGAAATTGGGGATTAGGGTTATGGTTTCTTGCACAGTTTCTTTATGCGCATGTTTAGCACTATAATTGCTAGTCCTAAGTAGAGCAGAGAAGTATAGTTGATTACATGAGTCCTAACTAGAGCAGAAGCAGAAGCGAAGCGAGCAGCATTAGTCCAAATTGTCGAGGCAGCATTAGTGGATCATTAGAAGCGAAAGCGGAGAAGCTTTCTTTGTCGGTCAAGTTTATATGTTAACTAGTTATCTGAAAATACAAACCATCGGTTTCTTTGTCGGTTAAATGATTATATGTTAAGCTGAAACAAAGCTATGTTTAAACCAATAGTGGATTAAATGATTCCTAACTAGAGCAAAGCACCATTAGTGGACAATTACATTAACTACTTATCTGAAAATACAAACCATCGGTTTCTTTGTCGATTAAGTACCCACTCTGTAATAATTGTTTACTTTGTTTGATTTTTTAGTAATTGTTTAGTTTATATGTTAACTTAAACAAAGTTATGTTTATATGTTAACTTAAACATTTTTGTCTGTTATTTCATTTTGCAGTTTGTATGATGACATTTTGGATGTTAGGTTCTATTTTGATGCTTCAGAAATGTTTGAGCTGAAGCTCTGCGATTCAGATGTAACATACACGAATATGATTGCGATGATGGAAACCCAAGGATTTAGTGAATATGATCTGCATTGTTTCACATTGAGAATCCACAATTAGGGGAGAAAGGATTGGAGATGGTAGAGTGTAATGCTGAGTTGCAATTAGTAAAGAAGCGAGGTTGAGGAGTCTAAGGTCTTAAATTTGCTAGTGAGGGCATGTCCACCTCCTTGCAGGCAGTTTGAGAGGCAAGAATTATCCACTGTTGTGTATGAAGAGCATGTGTTATATGATCTCAGTGAGCCACTCATCTATGATGTTAATGAAGAAGGGGTTGCATTTGAAAGTCAGAGTAGCAGCAGCAGTGTAGCTCATGGTACTGGTGTTTGCACACAAGAGAGCAAGAATGTAAAAGGAAAACTGAAAGCTGTTTTGGAAATAGAAGAAGAAGAGGGATATGATGGCGGTGGTGGTTACGATTGTGAAGGTGAATAGGACATTGATGTACCACCTTTTTATATGGGTGATCTTGATGACATAGAGATGGCCGAGGAAAGAAAGCGAGAAGAGTGATGAAATGGAAGAGGAAGAAAGCAGATGATGAAGAATCGAGGAGGAAGAAGTGGTGCATTATGAGGGTGACACGGAGGTTGAGGAACCTTTTCAAATGGATGAAGATGACAAAGTTGTTTCACAGGATGAAGAAAGCGTAATTGTACATGAAGAGAAGAAGAAGAAGAAGCGAAGCTTCCAGTTAGGAGAGGGCCTACAACAAGGTCACATTCAAGTGTAGTACGGAGGAGGAACCTGATTTCAGACCTTCATCGATGAAGAAGAGAAAGGATTGTTGAAGGAGGCTGATGATGATGGTTTTGAGCCATTGTCATTTGTGTTGCCAAAGAAAAGGAAGAAGCGAGGGCAAAGCAGAGGCCTCCTAGAAAATGGTACAATGAGAAAATGGAGGCACCACATGAGCAATTATGTCTACACATGTGTTTCTTGGATCAACATCAATTCAGAGAGGCTTTGTTGAACTTACACATCACTCAAGGCGAAACTTCAGATATCATAGGAACTCGGATCAAAGAATAATTGTAGAATGCAACCAAAAACACTGAAAATTCTTAAAGGTGGAAGCAGTTATAAAAGGTGAAACTACTTTTGTAATTAATAAGATGAGAATTAAGAAAACATTCCATATTAGTACAGAGACAACAATGGTAAGTGCCAAGTGGCTTGCATGAAGTATGAGTCCTTTGTTAGGATCTGATCTAACAAGCGGCATTCAGACTTTGATTGATGCTTGCATGGAGAAGTATGGTGTGGATGTGCCCAAGTCAATGGCATATAGAGCAAAGAACATAACTATTGATCTGTGCTAGGAGACCACAAGAAGCAATACCCTAGGTTGAAAGACTATGCTCGAGACGGTGATGGATACAAACCACAGGAGTAGAGTAGTAGTCACTCAGTAACTCCAACACCCTTGAAAAAATCCCCATCCAGGTCCAAGATTCCATGCTATGTTCTATTGCATCAATGGAGCAAGGGAGGGGTTTCTCAAGGGTGCAGACCATTCATTAGTTAGTTTGTTCACCTTGTGCATTAGTTACATATTGTTTCATCTTGAAATGCATTTGAATGTTCTAAATATTGAATTTGCTTGCTCATTCGGGTGTTGATGGGTGCTTCATTAAGTTAACTCTTTGGTGCTCAACTACTTGCTGCCACTGGTAGAGATGGCAACAACAATATATACCCACTAGCATTTGGTATTGTTGGGCAAGAGGACAAAGCTAATTGGTGTTGGTTTCTACACCAACTTAAAATCTGCCTAGGAGGAGAAGAGGGACAGTTTGGTCCATATACAATAATGTCAGATAGGCAAAAGGTATGTGCTTGCATCTTATGTCCTTGTTCCTATATGGTTGTTTTGTGCTAGATATTAGCTTAGCTAGTTTAATTGTGTGTCCCAGGGCCTACTATATGCAGTGAATATTGTCTTTCCTAAGTGCAACCAAAGGTTCTGCCTTAGGCATATCTATGCAAACTTCAAAATCTTTGGGTTTAGGGGGAAGATCTGAAGAAGTGTATGGATAATGCTGCCTATGCATATAGTGAACACAAATTTAACATTGCAATGAATGACCTTAGAGCTGAATGTCGGGAAGCTTGGGAGTGGCTTTGTCAAATACCCAAGAAAACATGGGCAAGGCATGCATTTGACACAAAGCTGCAAGACTGGCCTTGTAGTTAACAATTTGTCTGAGGTGTTCAACAAGTATGTCCTAGATGTTAGGAAGAAACCAATTAGGACAATGTGTGATGGAATAAAGGATAAACAGATGATGAGGTGGCATAGGAATAGGGAGAGTTCAAAGACAGCTAGATGGGACATAACACCCCATTATAGTGAGAAGCTAGAGGTTGAGAAGGAGAGGGCCAAATATTACAAACCAATTCAAGCTGGTGTGAACTTGTGGCAGGTTACAAGTGGGCAGCAAACCCATGTTGTTAACTTGCAAGTGCACACATGTGGGTGCAGAAAATGGGACCTCAGTGGCATCCCATGTAACCATGCCATCTCAGCGATCAACAAGGGCAAAAGAAAACCAGAGGATTATGTCAGCAAGTTCTTCAAGAAAGAATTTTATGTGGCAGCTTATGAACCAATGATCTATCCAGTTCTGGTGAGCATGGTGGACAAAGACCCTGGACGGACATTGACCCACCTGCATTTAAAGTGAAGAGAGGAAGAAAAGAAGAGAAGAGGATCAAGGGAAATTTGAAGTTCCAAAGCCTAAGGACACATCAAGAATGGGGACTATAACATGTGGCAATTGTGGACTGCAAGGACATAGGTACACAAGCTGCCTCAAGCGGTTGAAACTGAGCTGGCTTTGAGGAAGAACAAACATGTGGTAATCCTCTTATAAGTGGTTTTCCTTCTTGTACATTCCATTTTTTAAGTACTAACTCATTTTCCTTCTTGTTTATGCAAGCCTCTTGCAAGGAATTCCAATGGTGGTGGTGCTGCTACTACAAAGAAGCAACAACCTCTCATGCAGCTCTGGGAGAGGTCCGCAGTGCAGTCTTTGGGAGAGTCTTTGCCAGTGCAGCTCTTTGGGAGAGTCTTCTTGACAGCTCAATTCTTTGGAAGAGGTCTTTGGGAGAGGTCTGCAGCTGCATTCTTTGGGAGAGGGAGAGGTGCATTCTCTGCCCCAAGACAATCTGGTCCCTCCACATCTCTGCTCCCTCCACATCTAGCTTCTTTGGGAGAGGTCTTTGGTGGTAGACATATCTTGGATGGGGGAGGTACTTCTATGCAAGTGGTAACTAGATACTTCATGTGTGTGTTGTTGCATCCTATGATACAATGTCATCTTTGCTTTGGTGGTGTACTTTAAGAATCAATGCCATATATGGCTTTTGTTGATGTGGATGCAACTTATGAGTGAATGGTGGAATGGACTATCTTCATGTGATATGTTGCTGGAGTTATTGATATGTTGTCTATGCTCAAAATGGTTATTTTTATGATTGATATGTTATCTATGCTCAAAATTGTCCTTTTTATGATTGATGTGTTGATGAGTACCACCTAAAGCCATCATTTTGGGTCTAGGGTGGTTAAAATTGACGGAACCACCTAAAGCCATCAACTAGGGTCTAGGGTGTCTCGGGGTCGACGGAACCACCTAAAGCCATCATTTTGGGTCTAGGGTGGTTCGGGGACGACGGAACCACCTAAAGCCATCAACTAGGGTCTAGGGTGGTTCGGGGTCGACGGAACCACCTAAAGCCATCATTTTGGATCTAGGGTGGTTCGGGGTCGACGGAACCACCTAAAGCCATCATTTTGGGTCTAGGGTGGTTCGGGGTCGACGGAACCACCTAAAGCCATCAACTAGGGTCTAGGGTGGTTCGGTCGGCGGAACCACCTAAAGCCATCATTTTGGGTCTAGGGTGGTTGGGGTGAAGCGGAACCACCTAAAGCCATCATTTTGGGTCTAGGGTGGTTGGGTCATGGAACCACCTAAAGCCATCATTTTGGGTTTTGGTGGTTCGGGGTCGACGGAACCACCTAAAGCCATCATTTTGGGTTTTGGTGGTTCGGGGTCGACGGAACCACTTAAAGCCATCATTTTGGGTCTAGGGTGGTTCGGGGTCGACGGAACCACCTAAAGCCATCGTTTTGGGTTTAGGTGGTTCGGGGTCGACGGAACCACCTAAAGCTACCAAGTAGGGTCTATGGTGTCTCGGGGTCGACGGAACCACCTAAAGCCATCATTTTGGGTTTTGGTGGTTCGGGGTCGATGGAACCACCTAAAGCCATCATTGTGGGTCTAGGGTGGTTCGGGGTCGACGGAACCACCTAAAGCCATCATTTTGGGTTTAGGTGGTTCGGGGTCGACGGAACCACCTAAAGCTACCAAGTAGGGTCTAGGGTGTCTCGGGGTCGTGGAACCACACAAGCCATCATTTTGGGTTTTGGTGGTTGGGGTCGTGAAACCACTTAAAGCCATCATTTTGGGTCTAGGGTGGTTGGGGTCGTGAAACCACCTAAAGCCATCATTTTGGGTTTTGGTGGTTGGGCCCACGGAACCACCTAAAGCTACCAACTAGGGTCTAGGGTGTCTCGGGGTCGGCGGAACCACCTAAAGCCATCATTTTGGGTTTTGGTGGTTGGGGTCAACAGAACCACTTAAAGCCATCATTTTGGGTCTAGGGTGGTCGGGGTCGACGAAACCACCTAAAGCCATCATTTTGGGTTTTGGTGGTTCGGGGTCGACGGAACCACCTAAAGCTTCCAACTAGGGTCTAGGGTGTCTCGGGGTCGACGGAACCACCTAAAGCCATCATTTTGGGTTTTGGTGGTTCGGGGTCGACGGAACCACTTAAAGCAATCATTTTGGGTCTAGGGTGGTCGGGGTCGACGAAACCACCTAAAGCAACCATTCCTTTTGCAAATGCATTTAAGCATTTAAGCATCACTCTAACATATGTAACTATTCCTCAAATGCATTTAACCATCAGTATAACATAAGCATCAGTATGTCAACATTTTCAGTCTAACATAAGCATCACTATGTCATCATTTTCAGTCTAACATTGAAAGCAAATGATACTAACTGGAGTTCAACACATTATAGGAATACACAACCGTTGTTCACATTACATAGTGGAGTTCAAATGCACAATCCATCCTTTTCTCACAAAAGGATGAATAGCATATTCTTGGGTACATAAACAACGAGTTCACAATTAGTTCTAGAACCATACATTACACAACCATAATTCTAAGTTACTAGGCCATTTCACAACCATCCTTCCCAAAAGGTCTGCAATGCCCACTAATCTCAATTCATCTTGTTCAGTTCTCCAAGATGGCCTGGATCCCCTTGAGCTTCTCCTTGAGCTTCTCCTCTCCCTTCATGAGCTCACTAATCTTAAACTCTTGCATCTGCTTCTCTTCATTATGGTTTTCCTTGAGCTTCAGCAGATCAGCAACTTGGAACTTCAACTCTAGCTTCTCTTGGGTGAGCTTCTCCTCAAACTTTGTGAACTCTGCATTCTTCAACTCCAAATTCATCCTAGCCTCACTCATCAATTCCTTCTCTTTCATATTCTTTAACTTGAGGTTTTGGATGGCAGTTGCTCGAGCACTTGTCAGGTTGCACAGGATTTCATACTTACATTGAAGCTTCTCTATAGCTGCATCTTTCTTTGTCATTTACGCATTCATACCGACCACCAATTCAGCTCTGCATTGGTGCCGATATGTAACCGGTGACTGCAGATAACTGAAATCCACAACCTTATCCTGCTGAAAGTCCACAAGTTGATGCACATCTTTCACTAACTTGTCATATTGCGCATCCGACTTCTTGTTTTCTTACATCAAATGGTGAATAGTTAAAGCACTTTGAAGATTATCATCCACCCTAGCGGACTTGCTCTCTTCAACCATTGACCAAAGCTTCAAAGAATGCATTCTCCGTTGTTGGGGCCACTTTGCTCATCAACCCACGAACAAACCCACAATTCGACCTTCTGGAAAAATAACAAGGCAAAATTTAGTACTATACAACTACTATGAGTAGTAAGCAACAATTAGTTCATGCCAAGTAGCTAATGTTGGTCTTGACCAACACCGAATTTGCACTGACCATGTGCTAAGCAAGAGGGTGATCAGTATATAGCTAGCAGAGTAACACTCCATTCAACTTTGCATAATAACCAACTTACAGTTGGCCATTAATATAATGGAATCCTACATTAGCCTAGCTAAATACACTATAGTACCCTCATCGTGATAAGCATGATTACTTATTAAGAGTCACACATCGGCTAATGGAGGGCTAATGTGAGTACTAAGCAACATTGCATACAAGTTTAAATGAGTACTCAGTTTAAATAAATAGCATTTGCACACAACAGAGCATTCATGTGCACTGTGAGCATGCTTGAGCCTATATTTAGCCTAAATGCACTCCTTGACCATAATATTCACCATTCCTACAATGAGCACTACAGTATGGCATATATGACTAACAAAATTACCAATCACATAACTGAATCACAATTGGCAAACAAGACTCTGTGACTTCCAATGAACATATCCTGTGCATAATCAATAAGGCAAGAAAAATACCGGCTCTGCACATGCTAAGAACCTTCTCCCAGTCATTGTTCCTTCAAATGCAACAAGCCTCTCTGATGGCTTCCCATGTTTCTCGCACAGCACTATCAGATCTAGCTCAAGACCATTGTAATCCGGGTCCTGAAGAGAGAAAGGCACCTGCCCAAGCAAAATCCAAGTTAGCATCATGTGCAGAGGACGAGGACAAAGAAAATCAAACGAAATCCTCACACCAAAGACCACCTACACAGAAAAATCCCAAATTTTCCTAAACCTAGCCCTAACCCTAGCTCCAATGGAGTGGCCGACCTGGTTGAGCCCATCGGTGGAGGTTTGAGTGCATGTACGGAGGCTTGAGTTCTCATTCTGCTCTCGTCTTTAAAAACCATGGTCATGCGGCGTCATGTGGCCGGCGAAGGCGGGCGATCGCAGGCGAGAGAAGGAAGAAGAACGAAGATCAGAGCGGGGGGAATGAGCTGGGTGTGGCTCGACCGCACCAGCGCTTCTATAAGCGAGCCGACCTCGCCCTGGGCCAACAAGACGGGCATCGCCAAGATCCGGGCCAGGTCGCGCTGACGGGCCCAACCGGCTCAACTTTTTCTCACAAGACGTATAAATCACACTTTTAGTCTTTTTTGCAACGGCTCGCCCCAATCTTGGTACTGACACGTAAAAATTACCAATCTTGGTACCAATCTGCTTCCAATGCCCCAATTGTGGTACTTCTGTGAAATTTACTCCCGACAGACGTCCAGCCATACCTTCCGGGCCCAGTCTTCGCACTGTTTGCGGGTGTATATGCGCCGTATTCTCTGTTTCCTATCCTTTTTCGACACACGGCGCTTTGTTTCCCGAATCACGAGGCGGCGGACGCCTTGGCGATTTGGTCTTGGTGAGCTCGAGCACCGAATCGTTGCGTCCCTATTCTTATCTCTATCTCTACTACTCTTCTTTGTTTTTTATAATATACTAGTTGTAGTTGTCAAATCGAATAGTACTGCGCCGTCCACTGCACGCCCGACTGAACACGCCTCCTCGCCTCCATCAAACCCCTCCGTTAAACCCGCATGCAAACCGAGAAACCTACTCCGGCCCGCGGGAGGAAATTTGCCGGTTGCCGTTAGAGAAAAATAGAGTCATGTCCAATCCATTTGATTTAATTGCGTGTATGATTCTCCCTCTATAAAAAGTTAATTGCATCCTTAATCTTGTATCCTAAGTACTCTGTGGGTTCCACTGTCAGTACAATGTACATGACTTGCAGGCTGGCTCTGATTAAATGCAGAAAGTTAAAAAGAAACAAATCCATGACTTGCAAGATTGGAGTTAGCACCGATGGCGGTTCGTAGTCGTTCCACGCTCGGGCATTGAAGTTTGTAACTATTTTAGATTAGAACATACTACTCCTCCGGTGCTAGTAGTAGAGCAGAGTCCTACTCCACTACTACTCTACTCAAGCAAGTTAGGGCATAGTAGCAGGTATTGTAGGGAGTACCAGTACTGTGATCACTCAAGCAAGTTGTCTGACTTCGATATGACCCTATCTGCTTTGGTATGTGTCTAAATAAGTCAAGCGGTGTGTTGTAGTCATCATCACCTGTCCACTTCCTGTAGCACATATTCGCTTCACCATCTTTGTCCGCTCTTCCATCCCCGCTAAGGCGCCTCCCCCCCCCCTCGTCTGAAACCCAAGCACTAACAAAGGGAGAACCGAGCAGCATCCGCCGAAAGAGTGGCTGGAATTCGCTCCCCACAGAGGTAATCAAGCTCATTCTTTCGCGTGTGGACAATCTCAGTACCATGCCGCTGCCAGCATCGTCGAGGCTGTACCGTTTACTCAAAGCCCTACGGCGGAGCTTTTAAGCCAGCACCTTGCTTGCCGATGTCACCGATCTTCAAAAACAGCTGTCACGTAGCATAACGATCGTAGGGTGGCGAGCATCAACCCCTTGACTGCGATCGATCCCGTCACCCTCAACTACATTAACGGTATGTCTTTGGGTCGGCATGAACACGTCTTGGATGGTGCTCGTCGGCGGTCGCGGCTGTTGGATGCTCGTGGAGGTCTACGCCCGGCGATTGATCCCCCTTCCTTCGATTAACCTTTGCCTTTGCTTTGGCACATGACCTAGAATACTCGGAATCTTACAGTAGCCAACATGATACCAAGTTTGATTTGCTCAAGGTTGTAATCTACCAAGTGCCCACAAGATCTGCGAATTATAAAGACTTCAAGATAATTGCGTTCTTCAACCGCGGTCTCGCCTATCTGACAGGTCACTGCGGTAAGTGGATAAATCTGCATGTCCATCGCAGGATCATACATCCTCCATGGTTCTCCGATGCCATTGAACACAAGGGCTTCATTTACGTTGTCAACTCCTTCTATGGCTGGAAGTATTGCTGGCCTACTCCAGTCATCGCTACAAACGGCATATTACGGTATGTTACTTTCCTATGATATCATGATGGCTTGCTTATATTCTGTCAACATTCTTGAAAAAATATTCATGCTCATAACATGCTATTCTTAAGATTGACTACATCAAGAGCCCTTTTTTATTTACCAACTTTTTTTGAGTGTTATTTGACTCCAACTTGATATGATGTTGTAGGCCGCCTGGTGTCCCTACCCTTCCTAATCCCAAAAACATTCAAAGAAAAGCGGCATGGCGATTGCGGTGGTTCTGGCTCGATCGAACTGACGGCGAACGATTGATGATCGTTCGCATGTACCGGACGTGTTGTTTCACGGAATACAATCACAGTCACTGCAAGGTCTTTGAGCGGGATCCCAGCTTCTCTGGGCCTTCAGGAATTTTTTATTGGAGGTTGGTAAGTAGCCTTGGTACACGCTCTCTATTTGTCAAAATGAATTATTCGATTAACCAGGAGATAACCGACAGCAAGGATCATGATGGCAGCGCGGTTTCGTTCATCGGGTAAAACTGTGTGTACACATCGTATCATGCGTCTCTGCATGCACCATACCCTGATATGTGCCGCCACGCTCTGCAGCCCAAAGTAGTAGAGAGGGTCGCAAGTATCAGACTTCGACCTGCTGGCTGGAGTTCCCCCGTCAAGCACCCATCTGGTTCAAGCCGCCAGCCAATCTCCACAGCTTAATAAATAGTAACGTCTAACTGAGCCAATTAGTTAGATGCGTACACTTGGTGTAGTAGGATCTTTATTTAGTTTGATGCATACACTTGTTCTTTTTTGGTAGCCCTTTTGTAATGATGGCTGATGTTTGGTTTGGAAGAGAGAGCGCGTCTTCACTCTTACGGCACCTTCTTTATACATTGCACCCCACCCACAGTTCTTTGCTGTTTTCAATGTACAATCAGTAGTATATTTAAATACATTGGTTGAATAAATGTGTTGTTAGAACGACAAACACAATGTTTTGGAAGTTGTTGCACGGTTCGATCCTTTAGTGCCCCGTGCACTGCACGTAAGCGCATACTATTTTAAATGACGGAACACATTTTCCACTTGTTGATAACATGCAGCCCGCTGATGAAGGCCCAATAGAGAAGCCCATAATTAACTGGAAGGGAGGCTCTCACATGAATCCGGCCCAGGTACATGGTCATGGTCCCATAAACATAAAAAAGTAAATAAATAAATAAAGCTAAATGCTCATGCACCAGTTCTTTAAATTCATGATTTAACAGGAGGATATTATTTTCTATGATAGTGTCGTTACATTCAGTCGATATTATTCTTCGGCAGAGATAGCGACCAGTCTTCTTTCTCCCAGCATTTTCTTCCTGCAACCAGCGGACCCATGCAAATCGTAGTCAATGTCGTAAATAGATCCGGTCTATTTTTATTTTTCAATAAGAATGTCCAACCCAGCCCAGCACATTGGCGACAGCACTTTATCCTCCGCCTTGGTGCGCTCGCCGCGGCGCCACCGTCCGGTGTCGGTGTCAAAACCGGCGGATCTCGGGTAGGGAGTCCCGAACTGTGCGTCTAAGGCGGATGGTAATAGGAGGCGGGGGACACGATGTTTACCCAGGTTCAGGCCCTCTCGATGGAGGTAATACCCTACTTCCTGCTTGATTGATCTTGATGATATGAGTATTACAAGAGTTGATCTACCACGAGAACGTAGAGGCTAAACCCTAGAAGCTAGCCTATGGTATGATTGTTGTTGTCCTACGGACTAAACCCTCCGGTTTATATAGACACCGGATGGGGCTAGGGTTACACAGAGTCGGTTACAAGGGAGGAGATCTACATATCTGCATTGCCAAGCTTGCCTTCCACGCCAAGGAGAGTCCCATCCGGACACGGGACGAAGCCTTCAATCTTGTATCTTCATAGTCCAACAGTCCGGCCAAAGGATATAGTCCGGCTGTCCGAGGACCCCCTAATCCAGGACTCCCTCATTAGGCCCTGAACCAGGCTTCAATGACGATGAGTCCTGCGCGCAGATTGTCTTCGCATTGCAAGGCGGGTTCCTCCTCCGAATACTCCACAGAAGTTTCTGAACACAAGGACAGTGTCCGGCTCTGCAAAACAAATTCCACATACCACCGTAGAGAGAATAATATTTCCACAAATCTAATCTGCTGACAGCTTTTCATAACATGGCGTACTGTCGTGGTCTGGTCATGACGAACCGTTTTTCCGAGCCTGCCACTGCACGTGTCGCGAGGCGGTTTTATTGGCACGTCCTGTCGAAGCAGAGATCGTGTCCCTTTTTTCACGGGATTCTCATC
The DNA here is from genome assembly GCA_021605145.1 of Aegilops bicornis. Lineage (NCBI taxonomy): Eukaryota > Viridiplantae > Streptophyta > Magnoliopsida > Poales > Poaceae > Aegilops > Aegilops bicornis. The sequence continues at coordinate 192,761,926 of CM038671.1, read as the reverse complement.
AATACGGGCGTGGGTAACCCCATCGTGCCTGCTGGTATGACTCCTTGATTTTAGGCAAGTTCCAAACGGCCACGCGGAGGACGCTTGATATCCACCCTCTTTATAAAGGGGCCAAGGCCTGTCCTTTTCTTCTCGCACTCAATCAAATCCTTCCCCCACCTCGAGTTCCAACACCCAAGGCTCAGGCTAGGCGCTTCGGACCTTCAGTCATGTCTGGATCCAACCTTCAAGGTCGGTGGGTGCCCTCCTCTGTCATAGAGGAGGACATCAAGAAGCTAAGAGAAGCCAGGTATCTGACCGCTGAGATCTCGCACAGGCTGCCTACTCGAGGGCAGGTCGTTCCTACTCCCGAGCCCAACGAGAGTGTCGTATTCGTTTCCCACTTCCTCCGAGGCTAGGTTTTAGTCTAGATCCCTTTGTTAGAGGGCTCTTGTTCTATTACAGGCTCGATTTCCATGATCTGGCCCCGGATTTCATCCTTCACATCTCGTTGTTCATCGTCTTGCGTGAGGCCTTCCTCCGCGTCACCCCACACTTCGGCTTGTGGCTCAAGACCTTTAATGTGAAGCCGGATATGATTAATGGGCGACATGCAGAATGCGGAGGTGCCATAATAAGCAAAGGCGCCGATGCTCCATGGCCAAAGGGTTCCTTCCCGGAGGTGTCCAGCTTATGGCAACGTGAGTGGTTTTACATCACAGCTCCCCGTGGTACTAAGTGGGTTGCCGCTCCTGTTTTTCGCTCGGGCCCCCCGCCACAACTAGCGTCATGGCTCAACAAGGGGCTAGACTGGGGGCCAGCAAATGATGTGCCGACGTTGCAGAGCCGCATCCGAGATCTCCTCGAGAGAGATGTCAGCCTTATCAAGGTAATGCAAGTCATGCTAGTTAAATTGAGTCCCGCCTTGCAAACATGGACCTCTCCGTATGTGGGAGTTCAACCCGGAAGGACCGCGAACTATTCAGCACTTCTTGGCATGGCCTTGCGAAGAGATGTACGGATTTTTCTTCGGATCACAAATAAAGTATTCGGACACCTTCGAGGATGCGGGTCTGAGCTGCAATCATCCAGATACCCAAGTAAGTAATTCTTCGGCCGAACATGCTGTATTTTTATTTATCACAACATCATTCTGAGAAGTCGCTCTTTGACCAGGACTGGGTAAAAAAGATGAAGATGATCAGGTGTTCGGCCCCCCTTCCCGAAGGCCCGACAGATCCAGTACTGGCCAGAATGCTTGAGCTCGCGCCTTATCAAGCGCCATCAGGGGAAGATAAAGGGGGGAATAAAGAAGCCGAAAGCAAGCCTCACTCATTATTCATCCGAACCGGGGGAATTAGTGCCTCCGCGAAGGAGGATAACCAGGAAGAAGAATCTAAAATTCCTTCTCCCTAAGGAAGGAAGAGGGCCGCCTCTGAAGACTTGGAAACAATGGTTTCCAAACGAGGGAAGAAACCTTCGTCAGGGGGCCCTACCCCAGAGGGCATCCTTACCGCACAGTACCCGCAAGGGGACCAGCCCTTCACCGAGCTGTAAGTAAACAAAAGTACTTCATAGTAAATATACCCTGTTTATTTCTGAGAACAATAACCGAGACGTATGCCTTGTAGTCCGGATCGTAGCCCTTCTCGACAGAGTTTGTCTTCGGGGGATCTTCTTCCGGAGATGATGGAGAGCGAAACGCCTCCCCGTGCCTCCCCGCCTCATGAGGCGGACGACCCTAAGGTGTCATCACGGAGGATTTCTCCTGATCCGCCCAGGCCAGAGGGTAATCCTTCGGCCACCCGAAGTCCGGAGTATCCGGCTCCTAAGGAGAACAACAGAAAGAGTCCGGGACTGCCCAATGCACGACCAGACACACTGATGAATCTTCTGGAGCAAGCGGCTATCTCAGAAGCGCATCGTACGCTAATGGATATGGTGGTTGAGAGGATTTCATCCACCGAAAGCGGGTTGCATGAAGTTTTTATGAGCCTGCTGAGAGGCTTTGAGGTACATAAGTAATATGTATTTTTGACGGTATCACAGACGCTTAGGTGTGCCCTATGCGAATAGTAGCCCACGAGACACTTGGTTGCTATCAAAAAGACGGCAAATAGAGGATCATAGTCCTGTGTAATAACCTTGCTGCTTTCATGTGCAGGCGGCTGAGGGTCCGGTGGCTAGCCGGACTGGTGAGTTTGCCAAACTGAAACGACAACTTGATGCGGCAGATGCCGACATCGTGCTTGTAAACAAGCGGTTTGACGAGGCATAGGGTACGTATTCTCCTATGATCAACACATATTAAGAGGAGCATGATGCTAGTATCTGTAATATGCTGTATTGCGGATGGAGCTGCCGCCGTGGAGACCCTTGGGCGGAACTTGCGAAACCAAGGAACAAGCCAGGAGGAGTGATGCGGCCGCCCTAAAGGCGGTCGAAGAGCTAAGAGCCGAACAGGCTGCCCATTGCCAGAGCAAAGTGAAAATAGCCAAGATGGTTGTTGAGCTGAAAGATGCCGCCGACCGTTATGAGCTTCTTGAAAAGGAAAACCGAACGAAGACGGCGGACCTGGAGAAAGCCACGGTAGCAGCCAAGGAAACCCGCTCTAAAATCAGAGCGGCGAAGGAGGAGCTACGTCAAGCCGGAAATATCACGGCTGGGAAGCCCTTTTTGTTGCGGACAAAGTTCGAAGATCCTAAGTATGCCCTTCTGGATCAATTATGGAGTTCTCGGACGGCGTGCACTGGATTTAGCGACAAGTCTGGCGATGCGACTCAAGTTTTCGAAGATCAAAAAGATCACGAAGTGGAAAAGTTGTTACGGTGCGATTCAATGCTCCGTAGCGTCATTCTTTGTTAAATGAGCAAATGGTCGAGTGGGCGAGCTCCATAGGTTGTCCGGGCTTGCCATGAGGTTACATTGTGGATCATCTTTGGCGGAAGGACCAAAGCCGAATAGTTATTTTGGCTTAGCGCAACAATTCCTTGGTGTTGTGCCGCATATCGACGCTGTGAAGAGGTCGGCGTGCATAGAGGGTGAGCGGATGGCTCTTGCCCGTGTCAAGACATACTGGGCAGAGATGGAGGCCACCGCTATTGCATCCCAGAGTTTGGCGCTAGGCCGGGTACCGGCTGAGCACTATTTTGAAGAAGTCTTAGAAGGCGCTCGTTTAATAGAGGCTCAGTGCTCGAAGAGTATCATGTTCTAGTGACATGTATCCCAATTGTAAGAACAATGTTATTTGAATTACAAGGTTGTGTTTATACTTTCGCCTGAAAGTATTATTATGCCTCATATGCAGTCGTTTATGTATGTATATATATACACTGAAAGTTTGCAGTCGTCGGCTTCAGCACCCACACATATAATGCGGGGTTATTCGCAAAAGCGCGTCTTCACACTTGATCCAACGTCTTGGTCCATGAAGGAGGCGGTAGAGCGGCGAACGAGGCAATCAGACTATATTGCTTTAACACTTTCACTTAACCATAGGAGTTTGACAATGGGGCTACGATATAGCCCCTGGTATTTCCGCGGCTATCCGAATACGGTCAGACGCATACATGACCGGGTAAACCGGTCCTTCGTTCATGCGGAGGAATCCCGAAGATTCCGATGAGTCATCGAGTGGTTGACCAGTCTCACGCTTTATCATGACAGTCAGTTTTCGGCTTTCTCTACTGAGGTGCTCGTCCAGGTGAACCAGGGCACAATCGCAGTAGTTCTCCCGGTGCCACCTTAGCCGATAGAGCGGAACGTAAGGTAGCAAAATGCGGGAGCCGGGCAAACCCAACATTTGACCAAAGACATGATTCGGAGCTGATGCATATAAGGCCAAACTCGCGACGCCGAACACTCCCTAAGGTATTCGGTCTTTACAACATATACCGGGCTGAGTGACGCCCTTGATAATGAACCCCAAGTATCCAGGTACGTGCATTATTCTGACGTGGCGAAATGCCAATAACGTCAGCATCCCTCTCGGTTATACTGAGTATCCGAAGGATGTGAAACAACAAGAGACAGTAAAAAAGGTTTACATGTGGTCTTAATCTAAAAAGAAACCTTTGAGCGGGGCCCTGCTGCACGTCTGCACCTGTGTCTCCATTGTGCCGTATCCTGGAAGGGTGCAGCACGATTATCATCTATAAAAGACAAGAACTTAGGTGAAAGTTGTCGTGTGAAAAATTGGTTATCTCAATAGACCATTAAAATTCAAGATAAGTAAGGTCGAGCCGAACTGTAGTCCTTTTTACATGCGGGAAGCCCCTGGTACCGCCTATGGGGGTATATCCATCAAACCAATCTCATGTTTAACTAAGCTGTTACAGCTAGTGATGCGCCAGACTCGTCTAGCCGTGTCCGTGGTCTTGACGACCGATCATTTATTCTGGTTGGAGAGGCCGTTTAGTGTTCGGCTACTAAAGCCGCCACACGTTCTTTCGCGCGCGCGGAACGCTCAATATTTCCGCTAATTGTGATGATGCCACGTGGACCGGGCATCTTAAGCTTAAGGGAAGCGTAATGCGGTACTGCATTAAAACGAGCGAAAGTTATTCTTCCGAGTAGTGCTTGATAGCCGCTTCGGAATGGATCGATGTCGAAGGTTAACTTTTCACTTCGGAAGTTGTCGGGAGAACCGAATACAACCTCTAGTACTAGAGAGCCCGTCTGGGCCTCTGGGCCTAGTATTACTCCTTTAAAGGTAGTATTATCGTGGCTGATTCTTGTCGGGTCTATCCCCATTTTGCGGATCGTGTCACGATATATCAGATTAAGACTACTGCCGCCGTCCATGAGGACTTGGGTGAGATGGTATCCGTTGATAATTGGGTCTAGCACCAAGGCAGCCAATCCTCCGTGCTGGATACTTGTCAGATGATCCCTGCGATCAAAAGTGATCGGGCAGGCCGACCAAGGGTTGAACCTAGGGGTGACGGGCTCTACGACACATATGTCTCGGAGTGCATGTTTGCTTCTCCTCTTCGTCACGTGAATCATGTTCACTGTTTTGACCTCTGGTGGGAATTTTTTCATCCCCGATTGCTTTCTTTGGCGAGGCTCATCCTCGTCTTCACTTGGTGTATCCCTCCCCTTGTGTTCGGTGTTTAACTTGCCGGCCTGCTTGAAGACCCAGCATTCTCTATGGGTGTGATTTGTAGGTTTATCAGCGGTGCCATGAATCTGACATAATTTTGTCTAGAATCTTGTTTAGGCTGGACGGTCCATCTCTGTTGTCTTTGAAAGGCTTTTTCCGCTGACCGGGTCGAGAGCCCCTAAATCCGGCATTTACCGCCGTGTTGTCTGGGCTGTCTTCGTTATTCTGACGCTTGCTTTTATTACGTCGTGGTTTTCCATTACCATCCCTGACTTCAGATGTGCGGTCATTTGGTGCTACTACGGGCCAGCCAGCTATCTTCGCCCGTGCAAAAGCGGGTCATAAGGCTTGTTAGGGCTGCCATTGTCCTTGAGTTTTCTTGGTCGAGGTGTCTGGCGAGCCATTCGTCTCGGATGCTGTGTTTGAAAGCTGCTAAGGCTTCGGCGTTCGGGCAGTCGACGATTTGGTTCTTCTTAGTGAGAAATCTGTTCCAAAGCTTTCGAGCTGACTCTCCGGGCTGTTGAGTTATATGACTTAAATAAATGCGCATCCGGAGGTCGGACATAGGTCCCTTGAAAGTTAGCCCTGAAAGCATCCTCAAGCTCCTCCCAACTTCCAATTGAATTTTCGGGGAGGCTCTTCAGCCAGTGCCGAGCTGGTCCTTTCAACTTGAGGGACAAGTATTTGATGGCGTGGAAATCGTCTCCGCGAGCCATATGAATATGGAGGATGAAGTCCTCAATCCAGACCCCAGGGTCTGTTGTTCCGTCGTACGCCTCTATGTTCACGGGTTTGAATCCCTCTGGAAATTCATGATCCAGCACCTCATCGGTGAAACATAGGGGGTGCGCGGCACCTGTCAGGACCCCGATTCTAAGTCACACCGATCTAGCCTGTAACACCTCATATCACTTTGCGGCCTCACGCACGGTATTCCCACGGGTGTCGCCTTACCATGGCCCGGGACCGTTTGCGCCTTTTGGCTCACGTATATGATAGTTTCGCTAGGATCCATATGATGAGAGAACCGGGCCGACATGACTAGTCGTGGAACCCAAAGCGGCACTAACCCATGGGGGCAGGCATACATGAATCACATCGAGCATGTCGATTGACTTGTGAATGCAGGATGTAGCCTTTGGGCTAATAGGACTCCGGGAACCCGGGTATGTAGCAGCTAGGCGGGACTCGGATGTCAACTGCGTGACATTTCCCGAAGGACGGAACCACGAACGAAGTGAAACACATGCCGGCAAGTCGGTGTCACGAGCAGTAATCTTTGGGCTAGCAGGACTCCGGTGAACCGGGCTGTAGCGGACTACTATGGCTCAAGGAAGCACTGGACTACATTTCCCCATAAGAGAGGCTGCCAAGGATAAACAACTAAATTGTCGAATCCCACACATACCAAGCATTTCAAACATACACACAATATGCTCGATATGTGTAAATACAACATGGCATCACAACATAACTCTACGACTCAAGTATTTATTCATTAGGCTCAGGAGCGAGATATTACAAACATGGGTCTCATGACCCAACATTGAAAGCATACAAGTCAAAGCACAAGCGGAAGCTTAACATGTCTGAGTACAGACATCTACAAATGAAAAAGGCTGAGAAGCCTGACTATCTACCAGATCCTGCCGAGGGCACAAGATCGTAGCTGAGGTAACAAGCTAAACGTCGAAGTCCACGCGGAACTACTAGCGAGACTGAAGTCTCTCTGCAAAAACATAAAATAAGCAAACGTGAGTACAAATGTACTCAGCAAGACTTACATCAGAACTAACTACATATGCATCATTATCAACAAAGGGGGTGGTGGAGTTTGACTGCAGCAAGCCAGCTTTGACTCGGTGGCTATCCTGAACTACATTTGCAAGTAACTCTTTTGAGGTGGGCGCTGCGAGTCCACATATTCACCATATCAATACACCACTATGGATCCGATCACGTCTTCCTACGAGAACGCCATCCATAGCACTCACGCTTATCTTGCGCATTTTAGAGTATCCACTTTCACTTGTCTATGAACTGTTATAGGCAACCCAGAAGTCCTTTAGCGCGGACACTGCTATTCGAATAGATGATGATAACCTTGCAGGGGTGTACTTCTTCACACACGCTCTCACCACTTATCGCCATTTACACGACATGTACTCGGTAACCTTCAAGCGGAAGCCCAGCGAGGGTGTCGGCCACGACCTACCTAAACACTCAAGTCTCTAGTCCAGGTTTATCGCCTATTCGGGTTCCATCCGCAAGGAGATCCGGCCGGGGTGTCGCTCACGGCCCCAAACGATGAGTGCAGGGTTCCCGAGACACCAAACGGGCGTTCGGTACACCGGGCCATGGTGTATCTACCGCATCATAGCCCACCCCTAGGGTCAGCGCTACGCACGGCCTCCAACACATAACCTACAAACACCAGAAACTAGTTGCAACTCCTGGACAGAGGACAAGGGTGGTTAAGAAGTCGAGAGGGGCACTTAAGCATTTCAATGCGTGGTAGTAACTTGGTCATGGATCACAAACACGTAACTCAGTTCACGAGGGCGGCTTCAATGAGACAACCCACCATGTACTCCTATGTGGCCTCTCACCGCTACCTTTACCAAATCGTGTTCACACACTTAGCTCTCAACAGATGGGACATGTTCACACACCTCCGATTCATCCCCATGAATCGGACTGACACAACTCTAAGCAATAGCGAGCACGACAAACAAGCATGAATGAGCAGGCACATCAGGGCTCAAACAACTCCTACTCATGCTAGTGGGTTTCATCTATTCTTGTGGCAATGACAGGTCATGCGAGAGGATAAGGGTTCAACTACCGCAGCAAGTAACAGATGATTCGTTGTTGTCCTAATGCACGATAAAAGAGAGCAGGAGGCGAGAGAGTGGGATTATATCGGAATGAACAAGGGGTTTTGCTTGCACGGCACTTACGAAGATAGCATTGAGTCTTCATCGGTGTCAATGATCACAACGCTTGTCGGTACAACGTCTACCGAGGGGGAACAACACCGGCAAACAGAGAAGAAACACTATCAATGCAATGCACAATATGATGCATGCTATGACATGGCAATATGAATGTGTTTTGAGCTAATGCAACTACAACCAGATGGGTTTGAGCTATTTTTTAACCAAAGATTCAAAGTTCAAACTCATCATGGTCATTATTAGTGCTTTATCTTGTTCTGCACTAAACATCAGGTTAACTTGTTTAAACATGCATGAAACTAGAACAGATGGATAGATTGAATTTTTCTGATCATTTTTCATATATAACTTATTTGATTTGGAGCTACGGTTGAATTACTATGATTTTTAGAAGTTAGCACTATTTTCTGGAATTTCCTGTATTAAAATAAATCCAGAAAATAAATAATTGCGTCAGCATGACGTCATCACGACGTCAGGAGGTCAACCAGGCTGACCATGGTCAAACCTGGCGTGTGGGGTCCACACATCAGTGACACGGGGTTAAACAAGGAGTTATTTGTTTAATTAAAAGGATTAGGGGGCACGGGGCCCACTGGTCAGTGTAAGGGATTAGTTAGGCGGTGATTAGCACTAAGCTAATCACCTGGTCGACGGGGCCCACTCATCAGGCCGGCGAGGTCATCGGCTGCGACCTCAATACGCGGGCGGCGCTCATACATGTGCTGTGGGCGGCGGCTAAGGGCACCGGGCGAAGCTGCCTGGCCCGCATCTGGGAGCAGACGGGAGGAGCTAGGGAGGCCGGAGATCGCCGGAGCGGAGCTCACGACGGCGGCCGGAGCTCGGCTAGAGCGGGCGCGCAGCTATGGCGCACGAGGAGGCAGGTGAGGAGGGGGAACCGATGCGGGGGGCTCACAGGGGACCGGAAGAGACGACAGCGAGCTCGGGGGAGGCGCTGACGGCGGCGAGCGGCGAAGGAGATCCACGACGGCCGGAGGTGATGAAGGCGACGGCGACGGTTTCACGGGCGTCGGGCGATGCACAACAAGCGGAGAGGCTACAGAGCGAGGAGGCGGAGCTCCTTCGCGTGTCGGAGAGGCGAGGGGGAGGCGGTGGCTGCGGTGGTGCTCGTCGGCGGCGGCGGTGGCGTTCGGCCGTGAGAGAGAAAGCGAGGGAGAGGAGAGGAGAGGACCAGGGGAAGAGTGAGAGGGGTACGGGGCGGCGCGTGGCGTCGCGTGGGGCATCCAGAACGACGAGAGGGAGGACAGGCAGGCAGGGAGGGAGGAGGTGGCGCGGTCTGCGGTGCTGCGCGTCGAACGCGCCTGCCCTCCTCTGGCGGGAGGAAGACGACGGGGAGGGGGAGACGGGGGGGCTGGGCTCTTGGGCTGGCCACTTGGGCCGGCTAGGCCGCACAGGAACGGGCTGCACAGGGAGGTAAGCGCCATGTAGGTTTTTCCCATTTTGTATCTGTTTTCTATTTTGTTCTGTTTTGTTTTGGTTTAGTAAAAATACTAAACCGTTTTATAAAATCCTGAAAATAATTATGTGGCTAGAACTAAAATATACCAAACCACATAAAATGTTCCAGAATTATTGGACATATATTAATTATATATAAAATATATATCCAATGCAAATAGTTATTGAATTAATTCAAAGGCCCAAAATAATGTTTGATCACTCCAAAAATATTGGTTTGCATTTTACCTCATGCCAATATTTTCAGAGAATAACAGAACATTTTCTTGGACTCATTTGATGAGGTTTAAATGTTGGTTGTTTTAGGGGTTTTACGAGGCTTTGAAAATTCCTCAATTCAAATTTCATTTGAATTTAAACATAGCCTTACACATGGAAGCTGGCATAGGTCGACTAGGATTAGGGATGTGACAACTCACCCCCACTAAACAAGAATCTCGTCCGAGATTTAAGACGTGAGGTAAGAAGGCGGAGGGGCACAAGCTAACACGGTCTTCACGATCCAGGTTGCACTTCATAAGAACGTTGACATGATCACCATCTTTGTCTCGACGTCTTGCCTTGAGAACTACATCCAACATGACAACGAGAAGAATGGGGGGATTTAGAAGAATCGATCTTCTTGAGGTTCGAACAATTTAGGATCATCTTAATGATCACAAGATCAACTCACGGAATGAGACATAGAAACATCTCTGGAGCTGAGAGGTAAAGCATGCATCGGGGCTGACGGAAGAAACAATTTGACGAGGGTTTCAAAGTAGCGAGGGAAATTGCCATGATTCCAAAACGGGGCACCTCAGGGAAGGTGACTCGAAGAACTATTCCCTTAAGTGGCAAAAAGAATTACTTTTGATATAGAGATCATTGAGACTCTTTATACCAGCCTAAGGCAATCACAATCGATCATTTGAAGGAGTTCGAAAGAATGACATACTCAGACTAGAATGGATGATGTGGACTACCTTGTTGAAGACAACACAATGGATGATTTTGCTTATCATCGGAAATGGATGGGACCCATGGTAGGACCACTGTTGAGGATGATTCTGAACAAGAATTACTAGGAAGGCAGCCCATAAGAAATTGGCACAATGGGGTGCAAACTGGGAACAGAATGCAAATGTTGGGAATGTTCCAACCATCATATCTGCCTGAGATTCAGATCTGGTTAGAAACAGGATACTTCAGACTCACATGTCTGAAAAAGAAGAGTTGTAACACAAATTTACGAGATAACGCTGCGAGACTCTCGGGAGATGAACTACGATAGCAAGCTCCAAAACATGAGATGGTTCTGCTACACACCTGTGAACACACTGTCCTAGACAAGCATGACCACATGGTAGTCTTACAATAAAACACTACCGAGTTCTGATTAGGAACCATCATTGCGGATATCAAGTCCTTACATAAGTCCGGATTAGCTCTTAGGAAGGAACTTCTTCTCCTTGAACAAATCAATCGGTGGCTTGTTGTGCTAGGAAATTCATATGGAATGAAGATGATCAATCTATCGGACCATAGAATACTTCGCACATGCATGGTGACTTGGAATGGTACCAGAGGAAACAAAAACAACCTTTCTCGAACTCACGGCGGCAACTTGCACCAAATGCACATGAATTCGAGGAAGTCACTTCTTCCATCCAAGTATAAGCTTCATGAACGGAACACGAAGGCATTGCTTACAAAAGTTTCCAACACTAACTTGATGTTCAACATGAATCATGGAGGAAACAAGATGCTGCTGATGGGCTTAACAGCAACTCATCGGGATTTCCATATCACTGGACTTCCACCATCATGTGAACAAGGTGATAGCATTGGTCAGACCCAAAGAGTATAACGGTGTATGCTCGAGGAATCAACCACGAGTAAGACAACATTTTATGAATATCGTTGGTTCTGATTTGACTTGACAATAGCCCATACTCAAGTCAAAGTTTGGACAAGGCAATAGATCCAACAACTGATCACGAGGGCCAATCGACGGAGATATCATCTTTCTTCAACACACATACACACAAGGACATCCCTTAGTGATGAACTAAGTGGATTAAGCTTTTATCTCCCAACTCTCCAAGTTGTTGTTTGGCTTAACCAACTAGCTCAGGGGTATCCAACACAGATTCTTGGAGAAAAGTGGTTTATTGGAAAACCAACTTGATCACGAGCTCAACATAACAGTCAGGGGACAACCTGGTAATACTTCCGAGAAGATATTCATAAAATCACGGACCACCGGTATGTTACTAAGCTCGAGAACAACCTTGCTTTTCAGGGCAAGATGATATGATCAAAAGAGTGAGGGATTGACACAATCCTATCTCACTGATCGGAAAGTGCACCAGGAAATAAGGACTAGATAGCATGATAAATCTTAGGATGATGATTTAATAACCAACACGCTAAGAATGAGAATATTGTCCATTAACTACCAAGCAACGGAGTTGCTAGGAGTATTGATTTCACACATCACAACTCACTTGCCAGCATTCCGGTTACAATAACACGGGAGCCGAGGAACGAACAATGATGGCAAGTATCACTACGTTAAAAATTCATAAGAGATGGTGCAATTCCTATGATATTCTTGGCATAAATAGAGTAATACTCCAAGGTAGAACAGAACAAAAGCTGGTTTGGCATTTGATTTGCGGAATACAACTACTTTGACCCAATCCTGGATATGGATAAGGTACTGGAGTTTGTTTCTCCTAGTCATTCCGGAATAGAATGGCTTGACAGACCACAAGGATAATAGGCATCGATAAACACAATCGCACACATACCCTTGACTATCAATTGATAGACGAGGGTCAGAATACAACTAAGGAGGAACAACTCGAGGAATATATAACTTTCTGAGTTGTGAATGCATAGGTTAGTATGTCGAATCAAGTTCAACAGGTTTCTTCCGGATAACCCATGCAGGAAAGTAGAACTGGCAGATTCACAATGTAGAACCAAGAACTCATCAAGAGCACTTTTATTGTGGTCTTTGGTTCAAAGGAACTCCTGCCAAGGATGGTTCATGGTATTTGGAAGAATGATATACCACGGACCTCGAAGACTATCACAAAGGTTACTAGTATCCTAAAGGTACGAGCAACATTATCAACACGAGGTAAGTAGAGTGAATCTTGGGTCAAGAACCCAGGAATAGAATAACTACTAACTAAATTGCATCACGGGATGCTTTCGAGAATGATGGCCAGAATCATCACACTGGGAACACAAAATATGGCTAGATTACTAGATGGTTTCATAAGACGCCTAGGGTCATAATAATAGCTCCAACATATATGTCGAGGCAACAAAGTACCTAGCTCACCTATTAGTGTGGTTAATCTGGCCCAAAGGGACATCAAAATGAGAGGAAGGGATTTTGCAAATGCTTCAGATTGTTTTAGAAATCTGGGATGACTCGGACAGCATAACGACTGTAAATGCTCAAAATGATTTGAGACACCCTACAAAATGCTGGCATAGCCACTCAAAAGCACAATATCAAGGTTTCGGGACCAGCTATGAACACACGGAAGTAGTAGAAACTGAACTGGGCTTAAAACCAACAATCTTAAAGGTCTATGGATTAGTAACACGTCATCCTGATAGATAGATGAGAAGCCTAGTTCTTAAACCCCGTAGAAGAGAAGAGGATGACTCGGATCGAGAAGGCCATGAGGTATAAGGAGTAAAAAGAGCCTTACGTTCCTTCCACAATCAATTCCTTACATAACTAAAGCATTTCTAGACACAACTTCGACCGGTTTGGCTTGGTAATCCTCTGAGCAGTCAGGCTCGATACCAAAGCTATCGGGACCCGATTCTAAGTCACACCAATCTAGCTCAGTAACACATCATATCACTTTATGGCCTCACGCATACGGTTTTCCCTCGGGTGTCGCCTTACCATGGCCCGGGACCGTTTGCGCCTTTTGGCTCACGTATATGATAGTGTCGCTAGCATCCATATGACAGAGAACCCGGGCCGACATGACTAGTCATGAACCCAAAGCGGCACTAACCCATGGGGACAGGCATACATGAATCACATCGAGCATGTCGGTCCGCCAGCGTGTGAATCCGGGTTGTAGCACTTGGGCTAACAGGACTCCGGGAACCCGGTATGTAGCGAGCTAGGCAGGACTCGGATGTCACCTGCGTGACATTTCCCGAAGGGACGGAACCAGAACGAAGTGAAACACATGCCGACCAGACAAGAGTCATGAGCATAAGTGCTGGGCAAGCAGGAATCCGGTGAACCGGGCAGTAGCGGACTACTATGGCTCAAGGAAGCACTAGACAACATTTCCCCATAAGAGAGGCTGCCAAGGATAAACAACTAGATTGTCGGATCCCACACATACCAAGCATTTCAAACATACACACAATATGCTCGATATGTGTAAATACAACATGGCATCACAACATAACTCTACGACTCAAGTATTTATTCATTAGGCTCCGAGGAGCGAGATATTACAAACATGGGTCTCATGACCCAACATTCAGAGCATACAAGTCAAAGCACAAGCGGAAGCTTAACATGTCTGAGTACAGACATCTACAAATGAAAAAGGCTGAGAAGCCTGACTATCTCCAAATGAAAAATGCACAAGATCGTAGCTGAGATAACAAGCTAAACGTCGAAGTCCACGCGGAACTACTAGCGAGACTGAAGTCTCTCTGCAAAAACATAAAATAAGCAAACGTGAGTACAAATGTACTCAGCAAGACTTACATCAGAACTAACTACATATTCATCATTATCATCAAAGCGTTGGTGGGGTTTAACTCCAGCAAGCCTGCTTTGACTCGTTTGCTATCCTGTACTACGTATGCAAGTAACTCTTTTGAGGTGGCGCTACGAGTCCACATATTCACCATATCAATACACCACTATGGATCCGATCCCGTCTTCCTACGAGAACGCCATCCATAGCACTCACGCTTATCTTGCGCATTTTAGAGTATCCACTTTCACTTGTCTATGAACTGTTATAGGCAACCCAGAAGTCCTTTACCACGGACACTGCTATTCGAATAGATGATAATAACCCTGCAGGGGTGTACTTCTTCACACACGATCTCACCACTTATCGTCGTTTACACGACATGTACTCGGCAACCTTCAAGCGGAAGCCCAGCGAGGGTGTCGGCCACGACCTACCTAAACACTCAAGTCTCTAGTCCAGGTTTATCGCCTATTCGGGTTCCATCCGCAAGCAGATCCGCCAGGTGTCGCCACGGCCCCAAACGATGTGTGCAGGGTTCCCGAGACACCAAGCAGGCGCCGATACACCGGCCACGGTGTATCTACCGCATCATAGCCCACCCCTAGGGTCAGCGCCACATACGGCCCCCAACACATAACCTACAAACACCGTAAACTAGTTGCAACTCACAGACAGAGGACAAGGGTGGTTAAGAAGTCGAGAGGGGCACTTAAGCATTCCAATGCGTGGTAGTATGGGTCATGGATCACAAACACGTAACTCAGTTCACGAGGACGGCTTCAATGAGACAACCCACCATGTACTCCTACATGGCCTCTCACCGCTACCTTTACCAAATCGTGTTCACACACTTAGCTCTCAACAATAGGACATGTTCACACACCTCCGATTCATCCCCGATGAATCAGACCTGACACAACTCTAAGCAATAGCAGGCACGACAAACAAGCATGAATGAGTAGGCACATCAAGGCTCAAACAACTCCTACTCATGCTAGTGGGTTTCATCTATTTACTGTGGCAATGACAGGTCATGCAGAGGATAAGGGGTTCAACTACCGCAGCAAGTAACAAATGATTCGTTGTTGTCCTAATGCAGTAAAAGAGAGCAGGAGCGAGAGAGTGGGATTATATCGGAATGAACAAGGGGGTTTTGCTTGCCTGGCACTTCTGAAGATAGCATTGAGTCTTCATCAGTGTCAACGATCACAACGTCGGTACAACGTCTACCGAGGGGGAACAACACCGGCAAACAGAGAAGAAACACGATCAATGCAATGCACAATATGATACATGCTATGACATGGCAATATGAATGTGTTTTGAGCTATTGCAACTACAACCAGACGGGTTTGAGCTATTTTTGAACCAAAGATTCAAAGTTCAAACTCATCATGGTCATTATTAGTGCTTTATCTTGTTCTGCACTAAACAGCAGGTTAACTTGTTTAAACATGCATGAAACCAGTTTAGATGGATAGATTGAATTTTTCTGATCATCTTTCATATATAACTTATTTGATTTGGAGCTACGGTTGAATTACTATGATTTTTAGAAGTTAGCACTATTTTCTGGAATTTCCTGTATTAAAATAAATCCAGAAAATAAATAATTGCGTCAGCATGACGTCATCACGACGCCAGCAGGTCAACCAGGCTGACCAGGGTCAAACCTGACGTGTGGGGTCCACACGTCAGTGACACGGGGTTAAACAGGGAGTTATTTGTTTAATTAAAAGGATTAGGGGGCATGGGGCCCACTGTTCAGTGTAAGGGATTAGTTACGCGGTGATTAGCACTAAGCTAATCACCTGGCCGACGGGGCCCACTTGTCAGGCCGGCGAGGTCGGCGGCGGCGACCTCAGGACGCGGGCAAGGCGTCTGCATGTGCCACGGGGGTGGGCTAAGTGCACCGGGCGTAGCTGCCTGCCCGCATCTGTGGGAGCAGACGGGAGGAGCAAGGGAGGCCGGAGCGCGGCACGAGCGGGTGCGCGGCTACGGCGCACCAGGAGGCAGGAGAGGAGGGGAACTGTGGGGGCTCATAGGGACAGAAGAGACGACAATGAAGCTCTGGGAGGCGCTGACGGCGGCGAGCGGCGATGGAGATCCACGGCGGCGGAGGTGATGAAGGCGGCAGCGGCAGCTCCACGGGCGTCCGGCGATGCACAACTTGGCGGAGAGGGCTACAGAGCGAGGAGGCGGAGCTCCTGCGTGTGTCGGAGAGGCGAGGGGGAGGCGGTGGCTACGGTGGTGCTCGTCGGCGGCGGCGGTGGCGTTCGGCCGTGAGAGAGAAAGCGAGGGAGAGGAGAGGAGAGGACCGGGGGGAGAGTGAGAGGGGTACGGGGCGGCGCGTGGCGTCGTCGGGGCATCCAGAACGACGAGAGGGAGGACAGGCAGGCAGGGAGGGAGGAGGTGGCGCGGCGCGGCGGTGCGCGTGTCGGGCACGCGCCCGTCCTCCTGGCGGGAGGAAGATGACAGGAGAGGGGGACAGGGTGGGCTGTCATTGGGCTGGCCACTTGGGCCGGCTTGGCCGCACAGGAACGGGCTGCACAGGGAGGTAAGCGCCAGGTAGGTTTTTCCCATTTTGTTTCTGTTTTCTATTTTGTTATGTTTTGTTTTGGTTTAGTAAAAATACTAAACCATTTTATAAAATCCTGAAAATAATTATGTGGCTAGAACTAAAATATACCAAACCACATAAAATGTTCCAGAATTATTGGACATATGTTAATTATATATAAAATATATATCCAATGCAAATAGTTATTGAATTAATTCAAAGGCCCAAAATAATGTTTCAGTCACTCCAAAAATATTGGTTTGCATATTACCTCATGCCAATATTTTCAGAGAATAACAGGAACATTTTCATGGACTCATTTGATGAGGTTTAAATGTTGGTTGTTTTTAGGGGTTTTCTGAGGCTTTGGAAATTCCTCAATTCAAATTTCATTTGAATTTAAACATGATGCACACATGGAAGCTGGCATAGGTCAGACCAGGATTAGGGATGTGACAGCACCCCTGTATTTGGATGTGTCATGGCGTTCTGACGGTTGTAGTGTTCGTTTTGATTATGCGCTGGAGCGCGCTTCCTAGATCCGTAGATGGATCTGGTCATGCCGGCCTTTTGATGTGAGTCCTCGCGTGGGTCGTGTGCTGACTTATGTGCGGTCTCTTTAGCCGCTCTATCGCGGCCACGAGGTGGTCGATCCGACCTGTCGGCCATTTTATTTTTTGGCTGTGTGGGCTCTAAGGCCTCATCATCGAATTCGGGCAACAGCTTGCATTTTGGATAGCTCTTTGTGTGGCGACTGCCACCATAATTTTCTTCAGTGTCAAGCACTTTGTTCCATCTACTGTTGAGCGTATTCTGCGCGGCCTTAAGCCTTTGCTTCTGCTTCTTCAGACTCCTCGCGGTGGCAATAAGCCTTCTACGGAGGTTCTCTGGTTACAAGTGCCTTTCCGGGATGATGTGTGCATCCTCGTCCGGAAGGTTTTCCTCTCCGGAGGGAGGTTGATGAGCTTTATCCTCGGCGTCGCCGTGTTCGGACATCGGATCTGTACTATGTTCGCAGTTTGCTGGTTCATCTTGCTCTATCGCTGGGTCAATTTGGTCGTCGTTTCCTCTAGAGTCGACTGGAGTGTTATTTTCTCTTGCGCTGTTATCGCTGTTTTTGCCGAGGCGGGATTTGGACCGGCGCCTACGTTGTTGCTTTGGTTGCTTCTCGAGGGAGCTATCCTTCGCTGCATCCTTCCGTTCCTCGTCATTGTTTTCTTTGGGGGTGTCCACCATGTATATGTCATACGATGAGGTGGCAGTCCAGCGCCCTATGGGCGGTGGTTCTTGTTCATCTCCTGCATCGTCGTCCATACCGTCGATGTCTTCGGAGCCGAAGTCGAGCCTGTCGGTTATATCGTCTACAGTGGCTACTAAGTGGGTGGTGGGTGGGGAGCGAATTTCTTCGTCGTCCGCATCCCACTCTAGCCGGACATAGTTCGGCCAAGGGTCTCCTGACAGGGAGAGAGACCTCAACGAGTTTAGCACGTCACCAAAGGGCGAGTGCTGAAAGATATCCGCGGAGGTGAACTCCATGATCGGTGCCCAATCGGATTCGATAGGCACGGACGCAGGCGGCTCGGAGTCCATGGCCGGGGACGAATCCAACGGTTCGACAACACGGGTCTCGGAGGAGGTGAAGTCAGTATTCGGCTCTATCGCCGCTGAGTGTGCGGCCTCCGTGGCGGGGTCCACCCACCCGTCCTCAGATGGCGCAATTTGTTCCGGATTGAGGGTAGGAGTAGTTGCAGGTATGATCTCCAAACACTGTCCGACGGCAGAGCTAAATCATGCTCGTCGTGATTGTGCGGCGCACCTGACATGGGCTCGAATCCGTCGAAGATCAAGTCTCTGCGGATGTCGGCAGTATAGTTCAAGTTTCCAAACTTGACCTGATGGCCAGGGGCGTAGCTCTCGATCTTCTCCAGATGGCCAAGCGAATTGGCACGCAGTACGAAGCCGCCGAATACGAAGATTTGTCCGGGGAGGAAAACCTCACCCTGGATCGCATCGTTGCCGATGATCAAAGGAGCCATCAAGCCTTATGGTGACGGCATAGTGGAACTCTCAATGAAAGCACCAATGTCGGTGTCAAAACCGACGGATCTCGAGTAGGGGGTCCCGAACTATGCGTCTAAGGCAGATGGTAACAGGAGGCGGGGGGCACGTTGTTTACCCAGGTTCGGGCCCTCTCGATGGAGGTATACCCTACTTCCTGCTTGATTGATCTTGATGATATGAGTATTACTAGAGTTGATCTACCACGAGATCGTAGAGGCTAAACCCTAGAAGCTCGCCTATGGTATGATTGTTGTTGTCCTACGGACTAAACCCTCTAGTTTATATAGACATCGGAGGGGGGCTAGGGTTACACAGAGTCGGTTACAAGGGAGGAGATCTACATATCCGCATTTCCAAGCTTGCCTTCCACGCCAAGGAGAGTCCCATCCGGACACGGGACGAAGTCTTCAATCTTGTATCTTCATAGTCCAACAGTCCGGCCAAAGGATATAGTCCGGCTGTCCGAGGACCCCTAATCCAGGAGTCCCTCATCCGGCCGTGTCAACATAGTTTTTTTCAAAACGGTCCCTGTCAACATAGTGAATCGGGAGAGGACTGTAGTTGTGAGTATGACAGTACGGACCCACCAGGTCCACTCCTGAACACAAGCAAGCGCCTCTTTTACTACTCAGATGCACCCCTCATTTTTTGACTCTAATCCACCCTGCTGATATCTGGGACCCACATCATTTTCAACGTATAGTCAATTAACGACAGAATTGCACAACTTTTTTTAAGTAGTAATTCGGAGGAGCAGGCTATAAACTGGGTTGTGTGGTCTCTGTGGCCCGTCTAACAACATGACCAGCCCAACAGTTTTTTCTTTGGAAAAATAGGTAGCCCAGTATTTCTTTTTGAAGAATACCCAAGCTAGGCCTATTTGTTTTCTCCGACTTACTGGGCTGCAAAAGGGGTTGAAAATTTCAAAAAAAATTATAGCAAATGGGATATTAGTTTCTTTTTTTGTTTTTTGTTCTTCACTGATATCTTATACGTATTTCATTGGATTTAACATGACATAGTACTAATTTATTTTTAAATTTGTTTTAGTATGGCTACTAATTTTTGGATTAAGAATATTTTGTTCCCCAGCAAAAATTTGCGAATTTTCAAAAATTCCCACATATTTAGTTAATTTTTTTAACCCTGGTACTGACCAGAAAATGGGCAGCAATTCTAAAAATGGAAAACGGGCTGCAATAAATTCCATGTGAATTAGAAAATGAGTACAAATTATAAAAATAATATTAAATGGGTTGTACACGCCACAAATTTCGAGGCTGACTTGTTTACGCAAGGCTTTATCAGTCAACACACGATTCTAGCAGCAGTGACTGTTGGATGTCCATCCAACGGCCGACGTGCTTCTTCAATCTCTGATCTTCCTGCTCCAGCCGCCTAAACTAGCGCCGGCGGGACTGCCTGCTCCCTCCTCGTGTGGCCCACTGTGATGCCGCGCAGGCTTCCCTGACCCACCCTACTCCCTCAGCTGGCCTGGGCTGTAATGCTAACAAAAAGAATATGGACTCCAATTTTTTTTTAAGAATTAGCAAATGGGTTGTAAATTATTAGAAAAAATGGCAGATGGGTTGTATGATGTTTTCCACAGATTTGAGGCTTTCCTAAAAAAAGGTTGACGACAGCAAAGGATTGTTGGATGTCCATCCAACGGTCGCCGTCTTCTTCAATCTCTGCTCTTCCTGCTCCAAATGCTCAAACAAGCGTCGGCGGACTGCTCGCTCTCTCCTCCCCACGGCCGGGTGTGCTCCCTTGCCACAGCCTCACCGCCCCACCGTACTCCCATCGCTGGCCTAGCCATCCCTCTACTCACCCACACATGTTGTTATTCTCCGGCGATGGCAGACAAACTAGTAAACCCTCGTACAGTTGTACTCCCCTCCGCGTGGGAAACAACTGCTGAGTCTTCCCTGGCTCCGTGTCGTTCCCTTCCTAGGCCTCGCCGTTGTCCACCGCCCTGGTGCTCGGGCGGCTTTGTTCAACGTGGTCAACGAATCGACATGCATCTGAAGTGGATCAGACGTGGAGAGGTGACAGCTAGGTCCACGGCCGCACGCAAGGAAATGCCTCCTTATTACGCCGCAAAATAATGATTCATCCACGACATGTGGGACCCACCGAAAGGGCCTCAGATTTCGCAAAAAAAAATGTTACCTTGTTGACGGCTCGGACCCACCAGCTATATCTTCGCACGCAAGGAAGTGGCTACTTATTATGCACAAAAAAATGAATACTCCCCCTGCTAGCTGGGACCCAGTATAGTGGGAGGCTGACTTGTGGGCCTACAAAGTTGACGGGGACGGAGGACTTGGTCAACTTAGTCAATATGCATGATTATAGCTCCAGTGATCGTATGATGTCCATCCAACGGCCGTAGTGCTTCTTCAACCTCTGGTCTTCTTGCTCCAGTCGCTCAAACCAGCGCCGGTCGTGCCTCGTGCTCCTGCCTCCCGTGGCCAGCTGCGATGCCACGGAGGCCTCACCGCCCCCTACTAATCCCACTGCTGGCCTGGCCATCCCTCTACTCACCCACACCCCCTGTTATTCTGCGGCGACGGCAGCCTCACACCGCAGCCGAACCAGTGAACCCTTGTACTCCTCTCCGCGTGGGCATCCACTGCCACGACTTCCCTGGCTCCGCGTCATCCCCTTCCTAGGCCTCGTCGTCATCCACCGCCTTGGTGCTCTCGGCGCGGCGTGGTCAATGTGGTCAACGACCGACTTCCATCGGAAGAGTATTTGTTGTTGTGGACCGTTTCTCTATGATGTCACATTTTGTTCCATGCAACAAGATAGACGATGCTTCACATGTTTCCAATATCTTTTGTAGGGAAATCTTGCGTCTACATGGAGTGCCCAAGACTATCGTGTCGGACCGCAACGTCAAGTTCCTTAGCTACTTTTGGAAGATGCTTTGTGCCAAGCTCGGAATCAAGCTCTTATTCTCTTCGGCATACCATCCACAAACCGATGGCCAAACGGAGGTCACGAACCGGACGCTAAGAACATCAAGGAGTGGGAGGAATGCTTACCCATCACCGAGTACACCTACAATCGTGCACGACACTCTACTACTGGCAAGTCCCCCTTCGAGGTCGTCTACGGTTTTAATCATTTGTCACCATTGGACATCCTACTGCTACCTCTACAAGAGCGCATCAACATGGACGTGAGCGCACAAGGAAGCTATCTCAAGAAGGTGCATGAAGATACACGGCAAGCAATCGAGCGCCAAGTACAACGACTCGTGACTTAGATCAACTTCAACAAGAAACCCATGATATTCAACATTGGAGATCTCATGTGGCTACACCTTCGAAAGGAACGCTTCCCCAAAACACAAGTCCAAGCTACCGAGTACACCTTCGAATGGTACAACAACAACAACAACAACAACAACAACAACAACAACAACAACAACAACAACAACAACAACAACAACAACAACAACAACAACAACAACAACAACAACAACAACAACAACAACAACAACAACAAACAAGATCGACATCCCACGAGACAAGTACTCCGTGAGCGACATCTTCAACATCAAGGATCTCTCTCCCTACCATGGTGAGCGCCAACTCTCTGGTCAGCCCGGAACTTTCGGCCACCGCCTGGAACCTCCGTCCAACCCAGAAATTCCGGCCTCCGACGGCCCAGATGAGCCCGTGCGTGCCAACTCTCTGGTTAGCCCGAAACCAGCCCAGAACCTTGCCCGGACCTTCCGGCCCCTGGAACTTCCGTCCTGCCCGGACCTTCCAGCCCCAGGACTCCAGCCCCGCTCGCATCGGGCCAACTCTCTGGATAGCACGGACCTCTTCCCAGAACCTCCGGCGCTTGGAACTACCGGCCCTGCCTACGCGCAATGATTCGGGCCGAGGCCCATGTACCCTTGCTACCTCTTGAGCACTGCGTTGGTTTTCCCTTAAAGAGGAAAGGGTGATGCAGCAAAGTAGCGTAAGTATTTCCCTCAGTTTTTGAGAACCAAGGTATCAATCCAGTAGGAGGCAACGCGAGTCCCTCGCACCCACGAAACAAATAAATCCTTGCAACCAACGCGATAAGGGGTTGTCAATCCCTACACGGTCACTTACGAGAGTGAGATCTGATAGATATGATAAGATAATATTTTTGGTATTTTTATGATAAAGATACAAAGTAAAATAAAAGCAACGGAAATAACTAAGTGTTGAAAGATTAATATGATGGAAAATAGACCCGGGGGCCATAGGTTTCACTAGTGGCTTCTCTCAAAAGCATAAGTATTTTACGGTGGGTGAACAAATTATGTTGAGCAATTGACAGAATTGAGCATAGTTATGAGAATATCTAGGTATGATCATGTATATAGGCATCACGTCCAAGACAAGTAGACCGACTCTCACTTTGCATCTACTACTATTACTCCACACATCGACCGCTATCCAAAGATGCATCTAGAGTATTAAGTTCATAAGAACAGAGTAACGCTTTAAGCGGATGACATGATGTAGAGGGATAAATTCATGCAATATGATAAAAACCCATCTTGTTATCCTCGATGGCAACAATACAATCGTGCCTTGCTTCCCCTCATCCTTTGGGAAAGGACACCGCAAGATTGAACCCAAAGCTAAGCACTTCTCCCATTGCAAGAAAGATCAATCTAGTAGGCCAAACCAAACCGATAATTCAAGAGACTTGCAAAGATAACCAATCATACATAAAAGAATTCAGAGAAGATTCAAATATTGTTCATAGATACTCTTGATCATTTACCCACAATTCATCGGTCTCAACAAACACTTCGCTAATAGACGATTACATCGTATAGATCTCGACGAGAGAGGGGAGAACATTGTATTGAGATCCAAAAGAGAGAAGAAGCCATCTAGCTAATAACTATGGACCCGAAGGTGCAGGTAAACTACTCACACTTCATCGGGGAGGCTATGGTGTTGATGTAGAAGCCCTCCGTGATTGATGCCCTCCCGTGGAGCTCCTAACAGGCCCAGTGATGGGATCTCGTGGATCTGTAAGGTTGCGACGGTGGAATTAGGATTTTGGCTCCGTATCTGATCGTTTGGGGGTACGTAGGTATATATAGGAGGAAGGAGTACGTCGGTGGAGCAACGTGGGGCCCACGAGGGTGGAGGGCGCGCCCAGGGGGTAGGCGCGCCCCCCTACCTCGTGGCTTCCTGCTTGATCTCTTGACGTAGGGTCCAAGTCTCCTGGATCATGTTCGTTCTGAAAATCACGTTCCCGAAGGTATCATTCCGTTTGGACTCAATTTGATATTCTTTTTCTGCGAAACTCTGAAATAGGCAAAAAACAGCAATTCTGGGCTGGGCCTCCGGTAAATAGGTTAGTCCCAAAAATAATATAAAAGTGTATAATAAAGCCCAATAATGTCCAAAATAGAATATAATATAGCATGGAGCAATCAAAAATTATAGATACGTTGGAGACGTATCAAGCATCCCCAAGCTTAATTCCTGCTCGTCCTCGAGTAGGTAAATGATAAAAACAGAAATTTTGATGCGGAATGCTACTTGGCATAATTTCAATGTAATTCTTCTTATTGTGGCATGAATGTTCATATTTGATATGATTCAACATAAAAGTTTAATGTTGACATAAAAACAATAATATTTCAAGCATACTAACTAAGCAATTATGTCTTATCAAAATAACATAGCCAAAGCAAGTTATCCCTACAAAATCATATAGTCTGGCTATGCTCCATCTTCCCCACACAAAATATTCATATCATGTACGACCCCGGTTTTAGCCAAGCAATTGGTTCATACTTTTAACGCGCTTCAGCATTTTTAACTCTTACACAATACATGAGCGCAAGCCATGGATATAGCACTATGGTGGAATAAGGTAAAATGTAGGGGTTATGTGGGAAGACAAAAAAGGAGAAAGTCTCACATCAACGAGGCTAATCAATGGGCTATGGAGATGCCCATCAATTGATGTTAATGCGAGGAGTAGGGATTTCCATGCAACAGATGCACTAGAGCTATAAGTGTATGAAAGCTCAAAAAGAAACTAAGTGGGTGTGCATCCACTTGCTTGCTCACGAAGACCTTGGGCATTTGAGGAAGCCCATCATTGGAATAATCCAAGCCAAGTTCTATAATGAAATTTCCCACTAGTATATGAAAGTGACAAAATGAGAGACTCTCTATTATGAAGATCACGGTGCTACTTTGAAGCACAAGTGTGGTAAAAGGATAGTAACATTGTCCCTTCTCTCTTTTCTCTCATTTTTTTATTTGGGCCTTTTCTTTTTTTTATGGCCTCTTTTTTTAGTCAGGAGTCTCATCCCGACTTGTGGGGAATCATAGTCTCCATCATCCTTTCCTCACTTGGGACAATGCTCTAATAATGATGATCATCACACTTTTATTTACTTACAACTCATGAATTACAACTCAATACTTAGAACAAAGTATGACTCTACATGAATGCCTCCGTGATGTCTTTGGGATATGCAATGAATCAAGAGCGACATGTATGAAAGAATTATGAACGGTGGCTTTGCCACAAATACAATGTCAACTACATGATCATGCAAAGCAATATGACAGTGAAGGAGTATGTCATGATAAATGAAACGGTGGAAAGTTGCATGGCAATATATCTCGGAATGGCTATGGAAATGCCATGATAGGTAGGTATGCTGGCTGTTTTGAGGAAGATATAAGGAGGTTTATGTGTGATAGAGCGTATCATATCACGGGGTTTGGATGCACCGGCAAAGTTTGCACCAACTCTCAAGGTGAGAAAGGGCAATGCGCGGTACCGAAGAGGCTAGAAAATCACGGAAAGGTAAGTGTGCGTACAATCCATGGACTCGCATTAGTCATAGAGAAATCATATACTTATTGCAAAAATTTATTAGCCCTCGAAGCAAAGTACTACTACGCACGCTCCTAGGGGAAGGGTTGGTAGGAGTTAACCATCGCGCGATCCCGACCACCACACAAAGGAAGACAATCAACAAATACTTCATGCTCCGACTTCGTTACATAACGGTTCACCATACGTGCATGCTACGGGAATCACAAACTCCAACGCATGTATTTTTCAATTCCACAATTACTCAACTAGCACAACTATAATATTACCACCTTTATATCTCAAAACAATTATCAAGCATCAAATTTCTCATGATATTAATTAAAGCAAATTGCCATGCTATTTTAAGACTCTCAAAATAATATAAGTGAAGCATGAGAGATCAATAGTTTCTATAAAACAAATCCACCACTGTGCTCTAAAAGATATAAGTGAAGCATTAGAGCAAAAACTATATAGCTCAAAAGATATAAGTGAAGCACATAGAGTATTCTAATAATTTCCGAATCATGTGTGTCTCTCTCAAAAGGTGTGTACAGCAAGGATGATTGTGGAAAACTAACAAACAAAGACTCAAATCATACAAGACGCTCCAAGCAAAACACATATCATGTGGTGAATAAAAATATAGCTCCAAGTAAAGTTACCGATGGAAGTAGATTTAAAGAGGGATGCCTTCCGGGGCATCCCCAAGCTTTGGCTTTTTGGTGTCCTTAGATTATCTTGGGGGTGCCATGTGCATATCCAAGCTTAGGCTCTTGCCACTCCTTGTTCCCTAATCCATCAAATCTTTTACCCAAAACTTGAAAACTTCACAACACAAAACTTAGCAGAAAATCTCGTGAGCTCCATTAGCGAAAGAAAACAAAAGACCACTTCAAGGTACTGTAATGAACTCATAATTTATTTATATTGGTGTTAAAACTACTGCATTCCAACTTCTCTATGGTTTATAAACTCTTTTACTAGCCATAGATTCATCAAAATAAGCAAACAACACACGAAAAACAGAATCTGTCAAAAACAGAACAGCCTGTAGTAATCTGTAACTAACGCAAACTTCTGGAACTCCAAAAAATCAGCCAAAATAGGAAGACCTAGGAAATTTGTTTATTGATCAGCAGAAATTGGAATCAATATTTTATCACGTTCTGGTGATTTTTAACAATTATTTTGATGAACAGAAAGTTTCTGGAATTTTCTGCAGGATCAAATAACTATCATCCAAGAAGATCCTATAGGTTTAACTTGGCACAAACACTAATTAAAACATAAAAACATATCTAGCCAGAGGTTAGAACAAATATTTATTCCTAAACAGAAGCAAAAAAGCAAAAAAATAAAAATAAAATTAGGTTGCCTCCCAACAAGCGCTATCGTTTAACGCCCCTAGCTAGGCATAAAAGTAAGGATAGATCTAGGTATTGCCATCTTTGGTGGGCAATCCATAAGTGGCTCTCATGATATATTCATATGGTAATATTATTTTCTTCCTAGGGAAGTGTTCCATGCCTTTCTTTAATGGAAATTGGAATCTAATATTCCCTTCCTTCATATCAATAATTGCACCAAGCATTCTAAGGAAAGGTCTACCAAGAATAATAGGACATGAAGGATTGCAATCTATATCAAGAACAATAAAATATACGGGCACATAGTTCCTATTTGCAACAATAAGAACATCATTAATTCATCCCATGGGTTTCTTAATAGTGGAATCCGCAAGGTGCAAGTTTAAAGAGCAATCATCAAAATCACGGAAACCTAGCAAATCGCACAAAGTTTTTGGAATCGTGGAAACACTAGCACCCAAATCACACAAAGCATAGCATTCATGATCTTTAATCTTAATTTTAATAGTAGGTTCCCACTAATCATAAAGTTTTCTAGGGATAGAGACTTCCAACTCAATTTTTTCTTCATAAGATTGCATCAAAGCATCAACTATATGTTTAGTAAAAGCTTTATTTTAACTATAAGCATGAGGAGAATTTAGCACGGATTGCAACAAGGAAATACAATCTATCAAAGAGCAATTATCATAATTAAATTCCTTGAAATCCAAAATAGTGGGTTCATTAACATCTAATGTTTTGATTTCTTCAATCCCACTTTTATCAATTTTAGCATCAAGATCTAAAAACTCCGAATTTTTGGAACGCCTTCTAGGTAAAGGTGGATCATATTCAGTCCCATCATTATCAAGATTCATATTGCAAAACAAAGATTTAATAGGGGACGCATCAATAACTTTTACATCTTCATCTTTATTTTCATAGAAATTTGAAGAACACGCTTTCATAAAGCAATCTTTCTTAGCACGCATCCTAAAGGTTCTTTCTTTCACTCATCAATGGAAATTCTCATGGCTTTGAGAGACTCATTGATATCATGCTTAGGAGGAATAGATCTCAGTTTTAAAGAACCAACATCAAGAGAAATTCTATCAACGTTCCTAGTCAATTCATCAATTTTAAGCAATTTTTCTTCAAGCAAGGCATTGAAACTCTTTTGCGAATTCATAAATTCTTTAACACTAGTCTCAAATTCAGAGGGCATCTTATTAAAATTTCCATAAGAATTGTTGTAGTAATTACCATAATTATTAGAGGAATTGCTAGGATAAGGCCTAGGATTAAAGTTTCCTCTATACGCGTTGTTACCAAAATTATTCCTACCAACAAAATTCACATCCATAGATTCATTATTATTCTCAATCAAAGTAGACAAAGGCATATCATTAGGATCGGAAGAAACACTCTTAGTAGCAACTAATTTCATAAGTTCATCTATCTTTCCACTCAAAACATTAATTTCTTCTATCGCATGCACTTTTTATTAGTAGATCTTCGGTGTGCCATTGAGAATAATTAACCATAATATTATCTAGAAGTTTATTAGCTTCTCCTAAAGTGATTTCCATAAAAGTGCCTCCTGTGGACGAATCTAAAAGATTTCTAGAAGCAAAATTCAATCGGCATAAAAAATTTGTATAATCATCCAAAAATTCAAACCATGAGTAGGGCAATTACGTATCATTAATTTCATCCTCTCCCAAGCTTGTGCAACATGTTCATGATCAAGTTGCTTAAAATTCATAATATCGTTTCTAAGAGAGATGATCTTAGCGGGAGGAAAATACTTAGAGATAAAAGCATCTTTGCACTTATTCCAAGAATCAATACTATTTTTAGGCAAAGAAGAAAACCAAGCTTTAGCACGATCTCTAAGCGAAAAAGGAAATAGCTTCAATTTAACAATATCATTGTCAACATCTTTCTTCTTTTGCATATCACACAAATCAACGAAGCTATTTAGATGAGTAGCGGCAACTTCACTAGGAAGGCCGGCGAATTGATCTTTCATGACAAGATTCAACAAAGCAGCATTGATTTCACAAGATTCAATATCGGTAAGAGGAGCAATCGGAGTGCTAAGGAAATCATCATTGTTGGTATTGGTAAAGTTACATAATTTGGTATTATCTTGAGCCATCGTGACAAACAAGCAATCCAACACACGAGCAAACAAGAAACGGGCAAAAAGAGGCAAACGGAAAAGAGAGGGCAAATAAAATAGCAAGGGTGAAGTGGGGAGAGGAAAACAAGAGGCAAATGGCAAATAATGTAATGCAGGAGATAAGGGTTTGTGATGGGTACTTGGTATGTTGACTTTTGCGTAGACCTCCCAAGAACGGCGCCTGTAAATCCTTCTTGCTACCTCTTGAGCACTACGTTGGTTGTACCTTGAAGAGGAAAGGGTGATGCAGCAAAGTAGCGTAAGTATTTCCCTCAGTTTTTGAGAACCAAGGTATCAATCCAGAAGGAGGCTACGCGCAAGTCCCTCGCACCTACACAAACAAATAAATCCTCGCAACCAATGCGATAAGGGGTTGTCAATCCCTACACGGTCACTTACGAGAGTGAGATCTGATAGATATGATAAGATAATATTTTTGGTATTTTTATGATAAAGATGCAAAGTAAAATAAAAGCAACAGAAATAACTTAGTGTTGAAAGATTAATATGATGGAAAATAGACCTGGGGGCCATAGGTTTCACTAGTGGCTTCTCTCAAGAGCATAAGTATTTTACGGTGGGTGAACAAATTACTGTTGAGCAATTGACAGAATTGAGCATAGTTATGAGAATATCTAGGTATGATCATGTATATAGGCATCACGTCCGAGACAAGTAGACCGACTCCTGCCTCATCTACTACTATTACTCCACACATCGACCGCTATCCAGCATGCATCTAGAGTATTAAGTTCATAAGAACAGAGTAACGCTTTAAGCAAGATGACATGATGTAGAGGGATAAATTCATGCAATATGATAAAACCCCATCTTGTTATCCTCGATGGCAACAATACAATACGTGCCTTGCTTCCCCTCATCCTTTGGGAAAGGACACCGCAAGATTGAACCCAAAGCTAAGCACTTCTCCCATTGCAAGAAAGATCAATCTACTAGGCCAAACGAAACTGATAATTCGAAGAGACTTGTAAAGATAACCAATCATACATAAAAGAATTCAGAGAAGATTCAAATATTGTTCATAGATAAACTTGATCATTTACCCACAATTCATCAGTCTCAACAAACACACCGCAAAAGAAGATTACATCGAATAGATCTCCACGAGAGAGGGGGAGAACATTGTATTGAGATCCAAAAAGAGAGAAGAAGCCATCTAGCTAATAACTATGGACCCGAAGGTCTGAGGTAAACTACTCACACTTCATCGGATAGGCTATGGTGTTGATGTAGAAGCCCTCCGTGATTGATTCCCCCTCCGGCGGAGCTCCGGAACAGGCCCCAGGATGGGATCTCGTGGATACAGAAGGTTGCGACGGTGGAATTAGGATTTTGGCTCCGTATCTGATTGTTTGGGGGTACGTATGAAGGAAATATGCCCTAGAGGCAATAATAAAGTTATTATTTATTTCCTCATATCATGATAAATGTTTATTATTCATGCTAGAATTGTATTACCCGGAAACATGATACATGTGTGAATACATAGACAAACATAAATGTCACTAGTATGCCTCTACTTGACTAGCTCATTAATCAAAGATGGTTATGTTTCCTAACCATAGACATGTGTTGTCATTTGATTAACGGGATCACATCATTAGGAGAATGATGTGATTGACTTGACCCATTCCGTTAGCCTAGCACTTGATCGTTTAGTATGTTGTTATTGCTTTCTTCATGACTTATACAAAATTCCTACAACTATGAGATTATGCAACTCCCGTTTACCCTAGGAACACTTTGTGTGCTATCAAACGTCACAACATAACTGGGTGATTATAAAGGTGCTCTACAGGTGTCTTCGAAGGTACATGTTGGGTTGGCGTATTTCGAGATTAGGTTTTGTCACTCCGATTGTCGGAGAGGTATCTCTGGGCCCTCTCGGTAATACACATCACTTGAGCCTTGCAGGCATTGTAACTAATGAGTTAGTTACGGTATGATGTATTACGGAACGAGTAAAGAGACTTGCTGGTAACGAGATTGAACTTGGTATTGGATACCGACGATCGAATCTCGGGCAAGTAACAGACCGATGACAAAGGGAACAATGTATGTTGTTATGCGGTTTGACCGATAAAGATCTTCGTAGAATATGTAGGAACCAATATGAACATCCAGGTTCCACTATTGGTTATTGACCAGAAACAGTTCTAGGTCATGTCTACATAGTTCTCGAACCCGTAGGGTCCGCACGCTTAACGTTACGATGACAGTTTTATTATGAGTTTATAAGTTTTGATGTACCGAAGGTTGTTCGGAGTCCCAGATGTGATCACGGACATGACGAGGAGTCTCGAAATGGTCAAGACATAAAGATCGATATATTGGACGACTATATACGGACACCGGAAGTGTTCCGGGTGATTTCGGAGAAAACCGGAGTGCCAGAGGGGTTACCGGAACCCCCCGGGGAAGTATTGGGCCTTAGTGGGCCTGAGGGGAGAGAGAGGGCAGCAGCCCAGGAGGTGGCGCCCCATGGGGAGTCCGACTGGACTAGGAGGGGGGCGGCCCTCTTCCTCTCCCTCTCCCTCTCTTTCCTTCCCCTCTCTCTTCCTAGTTGGACTAGGAAAGGGAGTCCTACTCCCACTAGGAGGAGGACTCCCTCCTTGGCGCCCTAGGGCCGGGCCGGCCTCCCCTTGCTCCTTTATATACGGGGGCGGGGGCACCCTAGAACACACAAGTTGATCTTCGTGATCGTTCCTTAGCCGTGCAGCGGTGCCCCTCCACCATATTCCACCTCGGTCATATCGTTGCGGTGCTTAGGTGAAGCCTGCGTCGGTAGAACATCATCATCGTCCACCACGCCGTCGTCTTGACGGAACTCATCCCGACACCTGCTGGATCGGAGTCCGGGATCGCCATCGAAGTTGAACGATGTGCGTAACACGGAGGTGCCGTACGTTCGGTGCTTGGATCGGTCGGATCGTGAAGACTTATGACTACATCAACCGCGTTGTCATAACGCTTCCGCTTTCGGTCTACGAGGGTACGTGGACAACACTCTCCCCTCTCGTTGCTATGCATCACCATGATCTTGCGTGTGCGTAGGATTTTTTTTGAAATTACTACGTTCCCGAACAACGTAGGTATATATAGGAGGAAGGAGTACGTCGGTGGAGCAACATGGGGCCCACGACGGTGGAGGGCGCGCCCTGGGGGTAGGCGCGCCCCCTACCTCGGGGCTTCTGGCTTGATCTCTTAGAACCGGGTCTTCAACGACATT
This sequence comes from Aegilops bicornis, assembly GCA_021605145.1. Taxonomy (NCBI): domain Eukaryota; kingdom Viridiplantae; phylum Streptophyta; class Magnoliopsida; order Poales; family Poaceae; genus Aegilops; species Aegilops bicornis. The sequence goes on along the minus strand of CM038671.1, from coordinate 192,729,402 downwards.
TTGAACGTCATGGAACATATGAGATGTTCCAGGAGTTGAAGTTAATATTTCAAGCAAATGCCCGGATTGAGAGATATGAAGTCTCCAATAAGTTCTATAGCTGCAAGATGGAGGAGAATAGTTACAAGGAGCATATACTCAAAATGTCCGGGTATAATAATCACTTGATTCAACCGGGAGTTAATCTTCCGGATGATAAGCGTCATTGATGTAATTCTCCAATCGCCACCAAGCTACAAGAGCTTCGTGATGAACTATAATATGCAAGGGATGAACAAGACAGTTCCCGAGCTCTTCGCAATGCTAAAAGCTGCGGAGGTAGAAATCAAGAAGGAGCATCAAGTGTTGATGGTCAACAAGACCACTAATTTCAAGAAAAAGGGCAAAGGGAAGAAGAAGGGGAACTTCAAAAAGAACAGCAAACAAGTTGATGCTCAAGAGAAGAAACCCAAGTCTGGACCTAAGCCTGAAACTGAGTGCTTCTACTGCAAGCAAACTGGTCACTGGAAGCGAAACTGCCCCAAGTATTTGGCGGATAAGAAGGATGGCAAGGTGAACAAAGGTATATGTGGTATACGTGTTATTGATGTGTACCTTACTAGAGCTCGCAGATAGCACAGGTATTTGATCTTGGTTACATTACTAATATTTGCAACTCGAAGCAGGGACTATGGAATAAGCGAACACTGGCTAAGGACGAGGTGACGATGCGCGTGGGAAATGGTTCCAAAGTCGATGTGATCGCGGTCGGCACGCTACCTCTACATCTACCTTCGGGATTAGTTTTAGACCTGAATAATTGTTATTTGGTGCCGGTGTGAGCATGAACATTATATCTGGATCTTGTTTGATGCGAGACGGTTATTCATTTAAATCAGAGAATAATGGTTGTTCTATTTATATGATTAATATCTTTTATGGTCATGCACCCTTAAAGAGTGGTCTATTTTTGATGAATCTTGATAGTAGTAATACACATATTCATAATGTTGAAGCCAAAAGATGTAGAGTTGATAATGATAGTGCAACTTATTTGTGGCACTGCCGTTTAGGTCATATCGGTGTAAAACGCATGAAGAAACTCCATACTGATGGAATTTTGGAATCACTTTATTATAAATCACTTGGTACTTGCGAACCGTGCCTCATGGGCAAGATGACTAAAACACCGTTCTCCGGTACTATGGAGAGAGCAACAGATTTGTTGGAAATCATACATACAGATGTATGTGGTCCAATGAATGTTGAGGCTCGTGGCGGATATCGTTATTTTCTCACCTTCACAGATGATTTAAGCAGATACGGGTATATCTACTTAATGAAGCATAAATCAAAACAGTTGAAAAGTTCAAAGAATTTCAGAGTGAAGTTGAAAATCATCGTAACAAGAAAATAAAGTTTCTACGATCTGATCGTGGAGGAGAATATTTGAGTTACGAGTTTGGTCTACATTTGAAACAATGCGGAATAGTTTCGCAACTTACGCCACCTGGAACACCACAAGTAATGGTGTGTCCGAACGTCGTAATCGTCCTTTACTAGATATGGTGCGATCTATGATGTCTCTTACCGATTTACCGCTATCGTTTTGGGGTTATGCTTTAAAGACGGCCGCATTCACGTTAAATAGGGCACCATCAAAATCCGTTGAGACGACTCCTTATGAACTATGGTTTGGCAAGAAACCAAAGTTGTCGTTTCTTAAAGTTTGGGGCTGCGATGCTTATGTGAAAAAACTTCAACCTAATAAGCTCGAACCCAAATCGGAAAAATGTGTCTTCATAGGATACCCGAAAGAGACGATTGGGTGCGCCTTCTATCACAGATCCGAAGGCAAGACATTTGTTGCTAAGAATGGATCCTTTCTAGAGAAGGAGTTTCTCTCGAAAGAAGTGAGTGGGAGGAAAGTAGAACTTGATGAGGTAATGTACCAGCTCCCTTATTGGAAAGTAGTTCATCACGTAAATCAGTTCTGTGACACCTACACCAATTAGTGAGGAAGTTAATGATGATGATCATGAAACTTCAGATCAAGTTGTTACTTGAACTTCGTAGATCAACCAGAGTAAGATCCGCACTGCAGTGGTACGGTAATCCTATTCGGAAGTCATGCTACTAGATCATGGTGAACCTACGAACTATGAAGAAGCGATGGTGAGCCCAGATTCCACAAAATGGCTTGAAGCCATGAAATATGAGATGGGATCCATGTATGAGAACAAAGTGTGGACTTTGGTTGACTTGCCCAATGGTCGGCAAGCAATAGAGAATAAATGGATCTTCAAGAAGAAGACTGACGCTGACGGTAATGTTACTGTTATTTACAAAGCTCGACTTGTTGCAAAAGGTTTTCGACAAGTTCAAGGGGTTGACTACGATGAGACCTTCTCACCCGTAGCGATGCTTAAGCCTGTCCGAATCATGTTAGCGATTGCCGCATTTTATGATTATGAAATATGGCAAATGGATGTCAAAACTGCATTCCTGAATGGATTTACGGAAGAAGAGTTGTATATGATGCAACCGGAAGGTTTTGTCGATCCTAAGGGAGCTAACAAAGTGTGCAAGCTCCAATGATCAATTTATGGTCTGGTGCAAGCCTCTCGAGTTGGAATAAACGCTTTGATAGTGTGATCAAAGCATATGGTTTTATCTGCACTTTTGGAGAAGCCTCAGATTTACAAGAAAGTGAGTGGGAGCTCTGTAGCATTTACGATATTATATGTGGACGACATATTGTTGATTGGAAATGATATAGAATTTCTGGATAGCATAAAAGGATACTTGAATAAAAGTTTTCAATGAAAGACCTCGGTGAAGCTGCTTACATATTGGGCATCAAGATCTATAGAGATAGATCAAGACGCTTGATTGGACTTTCACAATGCACATACCTTGATAAAGTTTTGAAAAAGTTCAATATGGATCGTGCAAAGAAAGGGTTCTTGCCTCAGACATAAGGTGTGAAGTTGAGTCGGACTCAATACCCGACCACCGCAGAAGATAGAGAGAAAATGAAAGGAGTTCCCTATGCTTGACCATAGGCTCTATCATGTATGCAATGCTGTGTACCAGACTGATGTGTGCCTTGCTATTAGTTTAGCAGGAGGTACCAAAGTAATCCAGAGTGGATCATCGACAGCGGTCAAGAACATCTGAAATACACAAACGGACTAAGGATATGTTTCTCGTTTATGGAGGTGACAAAGAGCTTGTCATAAAGGGTTACGTCGATGCAAGTTTTGACACTGATCCGGACGATTCTAAATCGCAAACCGGATACGTATTTATATTAAACAGTGGAGCTGTCAGTTGGTGCAGTTCTAAACAAAGCGTTGTAGCAGGATCTACATGTGAAGCGGAGAACATAGCTGCTTCGGAAGCAAAGAAATGAAGGAGTCTGGATGAAGGAGTTCATTACCGATCTAGGTGTCATACCTAGTGCATCGGGACCAATGAAGATCTTCTATGACAAGATCTTGGTGCAATTGCCTTGGCAAAGGAATCCAGATTTCACAAGAGGACCAAGCACATCAAGAGACGCTTCAATTCCATCCGGGACCAAGTCCAGGTGGGAGACATAGAGATTTGCAAGATACATACGGATCTGAATGTTGCAGACCCGTTGACTAAGCCTCTTCCACGAGCAAAACACGATCAACACCAAGACTCCATGGGTGTTAGAATCATTACTATGTAATCTAGATTATTGACTCTAGTGCAAGTGGGAGACTGAAGGAAATATGCCCTAGAGGCAATAATAAAGTTATTATTTATTTCCTCATATCATGATAAATGTTTATTATTCATGCTAGAATTGTATTACCCGGAAACATGATACATGTGTGAATACATAGACAAACATAAGTGTCACTAGTATGCCTCTACTTGACTAGCTCATTAATCAAAGATGGTTATGTTTCCTAACCATAGACATGTGTTGTCATTTGATTAACGGGATCACATCATTAGTAGAATGATGTGGTTGACTTGACCCATTCCGTTAGCCTAGCACTTGATCGTTTAGTATGTTGTTATTGCTTTCTTCATGACTTATACAAAGTTCCTACAACTATGAGATTATGCAACTCCCGTTTACCCTAGGAACACTTTGTGTGCTACCAAACGTCCCAACGTAACTGGGTGATTATAAAGGTGCTCTCTGTGTGTCTTGAAGGTACATGTTGGGTTGGCGATTTCGAGATTAGGTTTTGTCACTCCGATTGTCGGAGAGGTATCTCTGGGCCCTCTCGGTAATACACATCACTTGAGCCTTGCAAGCATTGTAACTAATGAGTTAGTTACGGGATGATGTATTACGAAACGAGTAAAGAGACTTGCTGGTAACGAGATTGAACTTGGTATTGGATACCGACGATCGAATCTCGGGCAAGTAACATACCAATGATAAAGGGAACAACGTATGTTGTTATGCGGTTTGACCGATAAACATCTTCGCAGAATATGTAGGAACCAATATGAACATCCGTGTTCCACTATTGGTTATTGACCGTAAAACAGTTCTAGGTCATGTCTACATAGTTCTCGAACCCGTAGGGTCCGCACGCTTAACGTTACGATGACAGTTTTATTATGAGTTTATAAGTTTTGATGTACCGAAGGTTGTTTGAAGTCCCGGATGTGATCACGGACATGACGAGGAGTCTCGAAATGGTCGAGACATAAAGATCGATATATTGGACGACTATATTCGGACACCGGAAGTGTTCCGGGTGATTTCGGAGAAAATCGAGTGCCGGAGGGGTTACTGAACCCCGGGAAGTATTGGGCCTTAGTGGGCACGAGGGGAGAGAGGGCAGCAGCCCAGAGGTGGAGCCCCCATGGGGAGTCCGAGTTGGACTAGGAGGGGCGCGCCCTCTTTCCGCCTCCCTCTCCTCTCTTTCCTTCCCCTCTCTCTTCCTAGTTGGACTAGGAAAGGGAGTCCTACTCCCAGGGAGGAGGACTCCGCCTCCTTGGCACGCCCCAAGGGCCGGCCGGCCTCCCCCCTTGCTCCTTTATATACGGGGGCAGGGGGGCACCCTAGAACACACAAGTTGATCTTCGTGATCGTTCCTTAGCTGCAGGCGGTGCCCCTCCACCATATTCCACCTCGGTCATATCGTTGCGGTGCTTAGGGAAGCCTGCGTCGGTAGAACATCATCATCGTCACCACGCCGTCAGGTCGACGGAACTCATCCCCGACACCGCCTGGATCGGAGTCCGGGATCGCCATCGAGCTGAACGATGTGCGTAACACGGAGGTGCCGACGTTCGGTGCTTGGATCGGTCGGATCGTGAAGACGCACGACTACATCAACCGCGTTGTCATAACGCTTCCGCTTTCGGTCTACGAGGGTACGTGGACAACACTCTCCCCTCTCGTTGCTATGCATCACCATGATCTTGCGTGTGCGTAGGAATTTTTTTGAAATTACTACGTTCCCCAACAACGTAGGTATATATAGGAGGAAGGAGTACGTCGGTGGAGCAACGTGGGGCCCACGAGGGTGGAGGGCGCGCCCAGGGGGTAGGCGCGCCCCCCTACCTCGTGGCTTCTTGCTTGATCTCTTGACGTAGGGTCCAAGTCTCCTGGATCATGTTCGTTCTGAAAATCACGTTCCCGAAGGTTTCATTCCGTTTGGACTCCGTTTGATATTCTTTTTCTGCGAAACTCAGAAATAGGCAAAAAACATCAATACTGCGCTGGGCCACCGGTTAATATGTTAGTCCCAAAAATAATATAAAAGTGAATAATAAAGCCCAATAATGTCCAAAACAAAAGATAATATAGCATGGAGCAATCAAAAATTATAGATACGTTGGAGATGTATCAACCCTTTCGCCCCCTAGAATATATATACTCTTCTTCTACCTACGTTTTAGGGTTAACATTGGTTTTAGCTCATATGAGAGATAGACCTTTTCTCATCCACTTGATACCTGCTCCATTGGAGACCGAGGCCTCCTAGGAGAAGATCCCCCAAGTGGATTCAAGACCCCGTCAAGGGAAGATCCTCTTGTGGATTCAAGCCCCCATCTCCTCATGGATTGGGAAGAACTACCGACCGTTTGTATTGTCCCTCGTTGTGTTTGGATCATGTGTCTCGTTGTGTACTCGGATCTAGCACATGTGTAATCGAATCCCGTTGATTTGAGTGTTTGCCCTCGTGTGTTCATCGTGTTCTTCGCGGGATCCGCTCCAGTTGTGAAAGATCGGCCCCTAGGGTTCCACCCTACATCACCCGGTGTCGGGTTTCCCGGTCAATGGGCCAACCCTCGGTAAACTGTACTGTCAGTAGCCCCCGAGCTTGTCTAAATTTTGGAGTCTTACTTCTTTGAGAACGAAATCCAAGCATGCCCCTTTCATATTGGCGATAGGTGCAGTCTGGTCTTAAGTAGCATGGCTTCGAGATTCTTCGAGCTCATCAACCGTGCGGACTAAATAGTGTATCTTTGAGGCCTTGGAGCTTCTGATCTCGAGGTACCGTGGTCTTAAGGCTTCGCGGTCTATAGTTTTTGACTATGTGGCTTCTAATATTGCAGCCTACAGCTCCTAGCCTCGTAGGGTCGAGCCATCACAGCTTCTAGGCATGCGTCTTCGCAGTACGGTTTATGGCTTCCCAGCTTACATCTTGATGGTTTTGCGTCATGTGCCTTCATGTCTTCGCAACCTACGTCTTCACGGCCTCGCATCATCCGCCGTTGGCCATAAGAACCAAGGCGTCGCTGCCTCTTGCCCCATCACATCAAGTCACCACTGTCGTAAAGGTAGGGAGACGACTAGTTGTTGGTCCTGCTTTGACCACATCGTCGTGATGATAAGGCATGGATCTCTGTGCCCATATTTTGTGTAATGGGAAATCGTAGAGGAAATGGGACATGTGTGATTCACCGAGGCTGTCGCTTGGGTTTCCCGACAGGATTCCTAGAGAAAGAGGCATTTCCCCACCTTTCCGTTCCCATCACAGATCTGCTAGTGCTCCTCCTTCCAAGAAGGGGATGGTTTTCATGCCCCCTGAGGAGGAACATGACAATGACGACAGCAAGGAGGACGAGGACAAAAATGACGAGGATGATGATGAGCCCTCCGGGGAGGAGGGAGACCTCGCCGGTGAGGAGGAGGCGCAGTCGGCTTTGCCCGTGCAAGGTATGAAGAGGGGCCGCGGCGACAGGACTTCCGCCACCGGGGCTTAGCCACCGAGGGCTCCCCAAAGATACGAAGATCTCTTGAGGAGGCTGACGCACCCCCGATGTTGGTCCTGCCGATCTCGGTGGTGAGGCCTCCAAGTAAGCACAACACTTTTGCGCCCAACCGGTGATCCCTTCATCATTTACTTGACCATAGTATGTGGTAGTTGATTTGCCTAGCCGTTGATTTCGGACTTTGTTATTTCAGACTCGCCCACGTCATCGACGAGGACGACGTGGAGGCGTCCTCAATGTTGAGGATTGCGACTATTGAAGCCCCTAAGTTTGGTCTACTAGGGCGGGGTTGGCAGCTAGAGTATGCCGCCGTGGAGGTTGCCGCTTTGGAGATCGTTAGGTACAATGTCTTTAGGTCCTTGTTCATTGAGTCCTTAGGGATTTTCACCACCGTATAGTGTGAATCTTGTCATCCTTATGGTTTGCAAGTGTCCTGCCTCCGGCCAGCAATCCTGAGGCCACGGAGGCGATAAACTCTGAGCCGTAAGTTCCGGATGGTCTGCCGCTGGCAAGGTGGAGATTGGAGGCCCTGGCTCCAGTGCAGGTGAGGCCACCGGGTCAGGCGGAAATTGGGCGGTGCGAGGCCGGACGGCTGAGGCCACTGTGTCGCCTGTGGCACCACCGGGGACGAGGCACATTGCCTTACCTTCTGTTCCACGGTCTAGTGTGTCGCCCACCTCCTAGCCTAGTTGTACAAGGTGGCTGTAGAGGTGGCCTAGCCGTGACAATGTCCTGCGAGAGCTATATCTCGCTTATAGTGAGTACTATAGTGAGTATAGCTCTCGTCTCACTTAAATGTTTTTCCTTCCCAGTCGTTAATGGGCTGACTCGTTTTGGTTTTTTTTCGCTCGCTCACTCTCCTTCGCTCGATCAATCATGTGTTGCTCCTATTTGGTTCGATTTTCTCTTTTTGTTGTCTTTATTTATTCATGGTTTTCTTCAGTTTTTTTACTTTCTTTGTTTTTTCATCGGTTTTTTAGTTTCTTTCTCGGTTTTCAATGGGTTTCTTTCTTTTTCCTACGATTTATTTGGTTCCTTTGTTTCTTCTCAGTTCTCACTGGTTTCTTCCTTCGTTTTTTATTCCCTTTTTGGTTTTCTTTGTCTCTTTCTTATTTCCATTCTTTATCATTGGTTTTCACTGGTTTTCTTTTTCTTTTTTAATTTTTATTTGTCTCTTTTTTTATTTTCATTGCTTTTTTCGTTTCTCTTTGTTTCTTTGTCGTTTTTCATTGGTTACTTTTTTGTCCAACACATGTCTATTTTTTTCAATATACAGTGTACATTTTTAGTGTACACGTGAAATGTTTTGTTGATACACATTAAACATTTTTTAAATGCATGATGAAAAGTTTTTAAAATATATGTTTTGAACACATTGGAATACATGGTCAACACTTTCTCAAATACACGGTGAACATTTGTTTAATGGAAATAAACTTTTTTCACGCACAATGTTTGTATACATAAAAAATATTTGTATATACAGGATTTTTTTAGAAAATGAAGTATAATTTTTTATATTCGTTGTACATTTTCCATACACAACATGAACATTTTTATACATGTTATCATTTTAAAATACAGATTGCACATCTTTTGTATACATAAGAAAAAAATCTGTATACTTTAAACAATTTTCAAATCCATGTTTAACATTTTTTTTAGATATATATTTTGATGTCTATTTTTTTCATACACATTTTATGTTTTTGTATACATAAGAAACATTTTTCTTTACACGTTTAACATTTTGCGTGTACATGATTAATATTTTCTTCAAATATGTGTTATGATGTCTACATTCTTTATACATACTATACATTTTTGTATACATATGAAAGAAATTATACATGTTCAACATTTTTAATACATGAGCCACTTTTTTTCAAATAAATGTCTTCAAACATTTTTCTGAATTTATGTTATACATTTTTTGACACACGTGGACATTATTTTAATGTATCTACATATTTTAAAATTAAGCTAACAATTTCTTTACACAGCATTTAACATTTTTCATATTCATAGTTTTTTTCAAGTATTTTTAAGTGCTCGAATTTATGTTTTTAGAATGTTTTCGAAAATATGAACAAATGTAAGAAACAAAAAAAACAGAGTGAAAAAATGTACGGATATGCCAGGGGTCGCTACATAGTCATGCCCTTAGAGCTCCTGCAATAAGGATGGCCGGCATAACCAATCCAGCATGCCTTGAGGCTCTTGCCTGTCGGGAGGCTCTAGCCGTATCTACGGACCTGGCATTATCGCATGAATTGATTGCTTTGGATTACCAAAGGGTAGTCAATGACATTTACGGGGACACATAAGCCGGCTGCTGGCTTTAAACCATCTCCACGTCACCTATAAAGCCTTCACGCACAATAGACAGGCTTTTAGGCTGGCTGTAAGACTGGCCCTAATAATTACTTAGACATTTAATACTGCATGTGTATATCACCTGTTGTGATCCAATATAAACAACAACTTTGTGGCCATTTCAATCAGCTTCCTAGTGTCAAGTACGAGTATACTAGATGATCAACTCATACCACATCTAAATTAGAAGTATCAGATGAACATGCAGCCATGACAGGAAAGGACAATGCAGCCTAAAAGAGCAGAGTTGAGATAAGTAGGGGCACTAGTGTAGCTACAAGCATCAGATATATAGAGCATGTCATATATGGAGCCATATATGATACAGATTCAGCCTAAAAGAGCATGGCATATATGAAGCCATATATGAGGGTCTCAAGGTTCAGCTGCATACGACCAGGTCGTATAGGATTTTTTTCCGACATACAGGACATACGGAGGTGACAGGACATACAGCTGAAACAGATGCCGAAGTTCAACAACGGAATGAATGAGTAATCAGCCCGGCCCACCACCACAATCAGGACACTTCCATACTGATGAGAAATGCCTTCCCTGGAGCTCAGAAACCTCCAAGCTTCTGAAGAAAATCGTAACTGTGCAACCGCGCGGACAATATGCTCGTTAGAGTACACTTTCGTTCACACGCTGCTGGAGCTGCTCACCTCCGTGTCGTCGTCGAACAAGGTCTTTGACACGGACCCGATCGACATCATCTCGTCAGACCCCGACCCGGCCTGCTCCGGCTGCTGCTTCTTCGCGGCCGTCATGGGCGTCTCGCAGACCATGTCGGTGCACGCCGCGCGCCGCTTCCTCCGCTTCGAATGCTGCCTGGACCGAGGCACCGCAACCGCCAGGGGAGGCTCCTTCCCGGGGTGCTTGAGCGCCCACACGCGGCGCAGGTCCGGCACCCAGCTGGTGAAGGAGGAGAGCCTGCGCTCCCTGTTCCGCCGCTCACTCGCTCGCGCCAGCTGCTCCTCGTGCCTGTCCTGGTGTCTGCTCCTCGTGTGAAGCGTGGGAGCGCTTGAGCTGCTGGCGCAGTTCCTCTGGCTGCTCCGGCTCTTGTTGCCCTTGCCCTCATCCTGGTTGCTGCTGCTAGGTAGAGAGTCTGAACATGGCAAGTCATCTTCGTCAAACAGATCAAACTCCATCTCCGTGTATATCTTCTTGATCACATCCTCCATAGAGTCCATGTACCTACACAATTTTCAGCAGTCTCATTATAAATTTGAACTGCCTGTAAGTTACTGAGCAGCAAATTATACATTTAACTCGGTGTCACCGTAGATGTAAGTTATTGAGCAGTTAAATTATAAATTTGAACTCCCTGTAAGTTATTGAGCGGCCAAAAATTGGACAGGAATCCAGAGTTCACTTTTGTTACAAAATGGCTCCAAGAGATCTAGTATGCACTGCTGTTCGGCAGGATAGTATTCTAAATTCAGCATATAAAATTACCATTATAACTTTCAGTTTCTTCTTAAGGAATAAGCAACAAAGATACATGACTCAACAATGAGAACAAATAAAGGCTAAAACAACGCATGTGTCATATACTCATATTTATGACCATTCAACACAAAATATCATCTCGTTTCAATTGTCATTAGAAGTTACAACAACGTGCTCTACAATGTCAGCAATGCTTTCATGCTCCTCAAAGGATCAAGGACAATGAGCACCACTTCTTTTTTCTTTTCTTTTTTTGAGGGGAATGAGCACCACTTCTTTGTGATGCTCCTATCTCACAATTCTTTTCACATGATTGGAACTAAAGCATGAGAGCAGTTATAGGTTATAATAGCACACAGCAAATCCCTAGCAGTAAAATGGGTTGTAGCCTGCAGTTTAGCAGTAGTAGAAGAGATAAGTATCTCAAGTTAAGATTTCCATCAATATGTAGCGATAAAAGTGATCAAACCAAAGATTGTATTGAAGCAGAAGGTTTTCATCTGGCAACGGAAGCAGTACCGAGCATGCATATATTTTTATCAAAAGGTATTATGTTTACTTATAATGATGCATGCAATACTGGTTTTTCTAACCAAATGCATGATCAATTTGTTTGTATGTTCCTTGTACAATTTTCTTGAAGTAACCTAGCATGGTTCTGTTGGCTCAGGTAGCAAGAAATGCAATCATCACTGTACCTTACAAAACTACTTATGCTTCAACGCTAAACATTCACAAGCATCAACAGAGCTAATAGTTCAACAAATAAAGCCCTGTAATGGTTACAATGCATTCAAAACACAGGCCAATGCTAAACATTCACAAGCATCAACAGAGCCAATAGCTCAACAAATAAAGCCCTATAATGGTTACAATGCATTCAAAACACAGACATACCTGGACTTGATGGTCTTCTCAGCAAACTTAACAATACTGTCAGACTGAAATGAATCCCCTTGGAGGTTTATATCAATAAACTGCAAAAGAGAGCAGATCTCTTTTATCATCTTCTGTTTTGAACCTTCCTCAAAGTCTGGGCCAAGTTTGGACCTGATTATTTCCAACCTAAGTAATATCTGCAGTTCATGCCTGATACATGCTTGTTAAGGCGTACAAGACAAAAAAAATCGTATTGCCTACATGTTACTATCGTAGTGGATATTACCATATGAAATAATTGCAGGGCTGGAAGAAAAAAAACTGAGGACTAAAAAGGATACTCTCGGATTTTGTAATTTGCGTTGTATTTTGAGGTTTGTTCTGATCCTGCAGATGCTGAATTGTTGTCTTTGTACTTCAACAGAAGCTCTTTGGGTTTCCTCAACAGAATAATGGAAGCTTCGGAAATAAGTTTTGCATCAGAAGCATCATCTACTTCCCTGTGTTCAAAATATCTCACCGTAATCTTTCCATTCTTAATCATCAGCGCATCGACAGACAAGCCAACCAAGCGTTCAGCTAGATTTCCCAAATCAGCATCTTCCGAACAAAGACCTTGCTCAATCTTCTGAGGGATGCTCCCAAGAAATGCTTCTAAATCTTCCATTGAAGAGAATGCTGAAGTCTCCTCGTCCACTTGTTGCTCCACTTTGTTGCAATCTGCATCATCCACTGGTTTGTCAACTTTGTTACAATCTGCTTCATCCACCGAATGAGGAACCCCATCCTCCTCTGAGACTTGAAGTTTTGCTTCTCCTTCATCCTTTGAGGAAGGACGTGTCTCGCCTGTATGAAGGCTCGATGAAGTACCAAGAGATGACAATTTCACTTGTTTCAGCCAACATTTCAGAAACCGCAACTTTTTGGATGCAGTGCCATACCTACTGAAATACAGGTCTTCCAACTCCACCACTGGCATGCTGCCATCAGCATGTTTGAGGAGCACATCACAGAAGGTGCTCCAACTGGCTGCCTCAAGTAGCTTACTGACCAGCCTGATTCTCTTCTTCCTCGCACTCAGCTCCTTTGGTGGATCAGGCATGGAACTATCCAATGTTTCAGGACTCTTTGCAACCACCTGTTCTAAATCAGTGCCATTCTTGTCGACATGCAGTAATGCATAGTTCATCGAGAAAGGTACGAGAAGGCCGTCTACAGACTTCTCCTCTCCATCAGAAATCGAAACCATTGCACAATAATTTTTCCTATGAAGAAAAACCAGAATGAGCTGCCAAATAGGCATTCCAGCCCGAAGGCAATTGCCCTCATCGGCAAGAACCAACTCCAGAAGCCGATGTGGGAAAAACTCCCTGTCCACAGCTCCTTCACCGTCACCCTTGCTCCTATCCTGTGGCAACCCACGTACCACAACAACCTCGCCATCTCTGCCCATCAACTGCTCGCAATTCCCCACCTCACACACCGCCTTCACATGTATCCTGGACACACCATGGCTACCCACCTGCGACGGTGTGGAGCTAACAATCTCAACCTCGCAGCCCTTGCAGACCAGTGGCTTCCCTTTCACATCGGCGATCTCCAACACTACCTCACCTCGCCGTCCACCTCCCCACACCCAAATCCAACACCTCCCCAGACGAGCCCTGGCGGGGCAACCGCCGACCCCAACGTGACTGCATCTGCTGTCGTAAACCTCCACCCTAGGTCTGTCACCGCCCTCCGTATCCCTCGCCGGTGGAACCAACGGCAACCCCGCACACCTGTATGCCCCTGGATTGAAGTCGGTCCCTCACTGGCTCGAAAACCCCACGAAACCTCTTTTCAGAGCTCGTGGCCTCCCCGAATTCCTCGAAATCAGAGACGGCCGTGAAGAGAACCGCCAAATTGGGCGGCCGGTCGAAGACGCGGCGGCGGCGGCCGTGTTGGGACTCGGCGTCCCAGGAGTAGTCGTGCTCGAGCTGGAGGAGCGACTTGGCGATGGAGGAGGAGGCAGTGACGCGGGGGTGCGGCGAGGCTGGGAGGGCGAGGCGGCGGAGCGGGGCGAGGGAGGCGAGGGTGGCCGGGGGGAGGTGGAAGGAAAGCGGGGTCGGGGCGGAGGGAAGGTGCTTGGGGAGGAGGGAGGAGGAGAGGATCGGGGAGAGGGAGGAGAAGAAGAGGCGCGCGGCGGAGAGCGAGGCGGGCGAGGGGGAGGCGGCGAGGAGGGAGGCCGCGGTTGGGAGGACGGCGGCGAGGTAGGAGGAGGAGGCAGCGGACTGGGCAGTGGGGGCGCTAGGGGTTTGGAGAGGGAGGAGGGATTGAGGTCGACGAGGAGGACTACGCGGTGGGGCTCGCCGGCGATGGCCGTCATGGGTGGGGGGCGGCGGCGGAGGAGGAGGGGTGGGGAATTTGGTTGGAGCAGTAGATCTGTGTGAGGGCTTCAGATTTTCTTTCTTTTTCTAGTGTGGGCCTGTGGAGAGGGATTCTAAAATTTTGGCGGGAAAGCTGAGCGAGCCGGCGAAGAAGATAGCAGGTTCCCCGCGAACGTAGGCGGTGCCCCCGTAGTTACGGTGCAACCCTTCCACCGGTGACCAGCGAACGTTTGCCCGGGAAGAAATGGTTTTTTTTAACACAGTACAGATGCAAGCGTTTATAGTTGGCCAAACCGGCTGGTCCGACACGACATGGCCTATCCTAATCGTGTCTGGCACGGCCCGGCCCGCCAAGGCATGATTATCATATAGACCGTGCATTGAATTAACAAAGAAGAAGGTTGGAGGTTCCCCGCGAACGTATCCGGTGCAACCCTTGCACCGGTGACCAGCGAACGTTTGTCCGGAAGGAATGGTATTTGTGAATGATGTTGATGACAATTTGTGTTAGGTTAAGCACGACAATTTTAGTTAGCCTTTTTTTAGAACAAAGCCTCAAGCAGAACCCGGCTTCGAATTAACAAAGCTATCAACCAGCCAGGATTACAATTTCAGGTTACAACCACACACACCAACTAAAGGAAAGGAAAAAAAAGGAAAGGCAAAGATAAAAGGTCGTCGAGGAGCAGCTCACAATAAACATACAACAAACTAGCTAGAAGAAGGACATAGAACATGTAGCTTGGAGATGCCAGGGACCCCTTACACGCCGAAAACCAAGGCGAAAGCGCTAACCGGCTCAGGAGAGGGCAACCGACGACGATGCAAGGCACGCCGTTGCCAAAACACCTGGGCTTGAAGAAGACACATCCATCCAGATCCATCATCAAAGAAGGCATATGCCTCCTCGCCTGGCTCGAAGGCGCCGCACCATCGAACGATGGACATGCTCACCCTAGAACCTGGATGTATGGCATCGAAGAAAACCACCGGGCGGAACCAGGAATTCCAAACCTGCCGACGACGACTCACCTAGAGCAGAGCAACGCCAAGTGCTAGAGTTATGGCTTGAAAGGGGTGAGCAGTCAGAATGCACAAATGGGCAGTAACAATGGCCAACACCAAATCAGGAGCTTCGGCTCGCTCGACGAGCTGAAGTGCAACCACCGAAGGAGGGGAACCCTATCCCCTCCCGCCCTGGAAGACCCACAGGCACCGGAGGAACACATTGCAGCCCAACGAAGAGCACAAAAACGACTTGACCCCACACCAAGGGAGACATCGTCGTCGCTGGAGACACGCTGCCGCCACCGACACACTCCACCTCCACAAGGAAGCCCACAACCTATCTTTGCTCCCAAAACAGCGCTTCAAGAAGGTCACGACACCATGGGCGTCGCCGCTACCCAACAATGTTGAGGATTTCACCCGGGAGACAAATGGGAAGGGGGTAGGAGCAAGACCTGACCGGCACGCACCAGGAAGGTGAGTGGTGCCCGCGCGCGTCGCCTCTAGCACGGCTGGCTAGGGTTTCCTCTGGTCTTGTATCCCCGTCACCCACTCACATTCGAAGAAGACCGGAGCCCCCCGTTGAAGCAGGTCGGATCTGAGGGGAGGAGCTCGCTGGAGAAGAAGGGCAGTGAAGGCGGCCAGATCTGACACAGCCGAGCCAAGTCGCCCGTTGTCAGTGAACTGCATCCTCCGGGATCTCGCCCAGACACAGTAGAACGCCGACCGCGCCCGCGCCACTTGGTGCCGAAGAGCCGGCGACGCCACACAGGTCGGGGCTGCCGCCCCGGATGCAAAGGCCCCCCACGGGCGAGGGGGCGGCAAGGACCCCGCCGCGGCAGCGCGCCAAAGCTTGCCTGGTGGCAGCTGCCTCATGCGGCTGCGAGGGGAGGGAGACGGCGGGGCTAGGGTTTCGCCCCTCGGGTTGCCCAAGCGGGGCGACACGAGGGAGCGTAGCGAGCATGGCAACTCGACTGCAGTTCTACTTTTTGTTAGAAAATTGTCATGCTTGCGAACTAAGATTGCCATCTTTGCCATCCTCACAACAACTGAATTTTTCATCAAAACGTTCGCAATTGTCATCCCTCCCAATGAACACTTGCTGATTATGATTACTCAAAATTTACTTTACACGTTATCAAAATATTTGAAAATAATTTAAGACATACTAGACATAATATACATAATGACATGAAATTTGAATCTAGATATGAAACAATTGCTTGAGAAATAAAAACAACAAATCCAACATTGACTATGTTGGAGGCCCAGATTCGTGGTCTAACATTGATAACTACTATTCAAAATATGAGTTGACGATTTTGTTTCTCTAGATGTAGGTTGAATTTTAATCTAAGATTTTGCAACATGGCAAACATATATTGTATTAGAATTGTGTTTCATAATATGATTTGAGTATTTATAATCTCGGGCTGCATAGGATATGTTTTCAAGATGGTTTTTCAGAAATTGGGCTGGCTATGTAATCTGATAGTGGATCCCTTATCGCCATCAGGGGATAAAACACCCCCTCGGCTTAGTGG
The DNA here is from genome assembly GCA_021605145.1 of Aegilops bicornis. Lineage (NCBI taxonomy): Eukaryota > Viridiplantae > Streptophyta > Magnoliopsida > Poales > Poaceae > Aegilops > Aegilops bicornis. The sequence continues at coordinate 192,712,571 of CM038671.1, read as the reverse complement.
GATACCTAATGGGGGTGTTGGCCATAGCGACGTGGTGGCAGGAAAAAAAGAGGAGACAAGCGGCACAACTTGGTAGGAGCAAAAAAGGGTGGAAGAAGGGTGAGGGAAGGGAGGTGGCAGCTGAGAGAAGCGGAGGAGGGCATGGGAGGTCACGTGGACGTGGTAGCACTATAGATCGAACTTGTGTTGTAGCTTTGTCCTTTGATGGATTCGCTATGTAGCACTGAGTGTTTTTTTGTTGTTAGAATTGAATTTGTACATAACAATTCTATGTTCCATGTTCCTTCGGTGTCTCACTTTTTCCCATTCATGTCGCCCTCCCTCTTCTCTCCCCTCAACGAGCTCGTAGTCTTTCTCTTCGTTGCCATTTACACTAGGATCAACCGCCATTACTAACAAGGTTGGCATGATGATAGTGCACGGGGAAGGGCGGTGCGGCGAGGTGTTCGCACACGAACACATCATCGTGTACCTCCAACGTCAAGGGTGATGCACCGCAGCTCACGTCGAAGGAGTCTCACCGGAAGCGTGAATGATCCGGCCAAGCCCAGTTTTTTGACAGCACCTCACTGTTTTGGCTCTAGAATCCTCATACGACCTTGGATTTGAACGTTTTTTATATCCAAATCAACCGTCTCGACGAGACGCGCAACTTTTATGTTGAACACTTTTTCATACTAGGCCATCTTGAGGGTGTTTCGGGCCGTTTTATAAAGTCTGTAGCAGAAAAAATCGTCCGGATGTCCGGACTCATGTCTAGATTGTCCGGGCTTTACCCGGATGATCTGGGTGCCGTCCGGATGATCTGGCTTCACGGGGCCCAAAATTTATGGTTCTGTTAATTTACCTGAAGGATAACCCGGATGGTATGGATCCCGGCCCGGATGATCCGGCCAAATACTGCTGCAGCCCACTGTTTTGCCTGTAACTTTTGCATACGACTTTGGATGAGGATGATTTTTATATCAAAATCGTCCGTTTTGACGAGACAAAGAACTTTGCAGTTGTAACTTTTTCCATCAGAGGCCGTATTAATTAGGTTTCATGTCATTCTTTAACCTGGTGTCAATACGAGCATCTCTAAGATTGGCATAACTTTTGCATCTGAGCTTCGTTTTGGACCTTCTTTATATTTATCTCGATCGGCTTGAAGAGAGCCATCCAGTGGTGATATGAACTCATAATTTTAACATCATCTTATTATAGCCTCAAGTCACTCTTTGTGATCATGCCATTTTCGAGCGTCAACACATGCCCCCCTGTTTTTCGGCAAAGCTTGGATGCCGAAAAATAATTTATCCATAGTTTGTTCTAAGGACGATGTCAACACCCCATCGGCCATTTATATGTTCTTAGGGCGATAGTTTTGTATCGGCCACACCTTTTCTTAGGGCGATAGTTATATATCGGCCATATCTTTTCTCGGGGCGATAGTTATATATCAGCCGTTGCATGTCTAGGCTTCTTGCCACACACTTGGATGGTACTTCTTTAAATATTTGTCATTGAGAGCTCGAGGTAACAATGTGCCTTGTATGGATTCCACCAAATATGAGTTCCCGGGAACTATTCTTGTAATCCTAAAAGGACCTTCCCAACTTGGAGACCACTTCCCAAATTTTCTATCTTTCGAACCAATTGGTAGAATCACCTTCCACACGAGACCGCCAACTTGAAAATTCTTCAACTTGACCTTCTTATTGTAAGCTCTTACTACCCTCAATTTATCTCTTTCTATGGCCTTCAAAGCAGCCAAACGTTTATCGGCAACTTCATCAATATTGTCCATCATCATGTTATAAAAGTCCACCACCGATAAATCATTTTGTTTGGCTATTCTCAAAGCATTCAAATTCACTTCCACTGGTAAAACGATCTCTTGACCATATACGAGCTCATATGGAGTTACCTTTGTAGCACCATGCCTTGAGATTCTGTGTGCCCATAGAGCTTCGGACAATAGCTCATGCCATCTCCTTGGATTATCCTCAATCTTCTTCTTGATGAGCTTGATTAATATTTTATTACTAGACTCAGCTTGTCCATTGGCTTGGGCATAATATGGAGAGGAATTGAGCAACTTTATCTTATATGATTCGGCAAATTCTCTAACTTGATGTGACATAAAGGACGAATCTTGGTCCGTAGTTAATGTTTGAGGAATACCAAATCTATGAATAATATGCTCAGTTATGAATCGAATTACCTCTGTATGCGTCATATTTTTCAGTGGTATTGCTTCAGACCATTTAGTGAAATAATCGGTCGCCACCAACACGAACCGATGCCCCTTTGAAGAAGAAGGATGAATCTCTCCAATAAAGTCTAATCCCCAACCTCTAAAAGGCCACGGCTTGATAATAGGATGTAACATAGCAGCGGGAGCCAACTAAATATCACCAAACTTTTGACAAGCTTCACATCCTTTATAATACCGGAAGCAATCATTAACCATCGTCGGCTAATAAAACCCAGCACGTCGCAATAGCCATTTCATCTTGGGAGCCGACTGATGAGTGCCACAAATACCTTCATGGACCTCTCCCATAGCAACTCTCGCTTGGTCCTCGTCCAAACACTTTAAAAGAACATCATCAACCGTTCGGCGATAGAGATCATCATCTCTCATTGTGTATTTGAAAGCCATACGCTGAACAGTCCTGTCCACCATTTTACGAGGATCACACAAATAATCAATAATGGGTTTCCTCCAGTCTTGATTTTCTCCTGCATTAAATATTTTATTAGTGGCCGAAACGGTGGGCACCGGTTCGGCCTCCCCTATGTTGGCAAGACTAGACATCGGCCTTTGAGAAATATGAAACATGCCACGATCAACATGATAGTCGGATGCTTGTTGTGCCAACTCATTTGCTCTCCAATTGTCATGTCTAGATATATGAGCAATGCTAAAATAATCCAAATTAGAAATTATATCTAGACATTTATCAAGATAAACATTAAGTGATTCGTCAAAACATTGAAAGACTTTGGATATTTGTTGCAGTACTAATAACGAATCACCAAAAGTCTCAATATGTGTAGCACCTATGGCAAGCAACATCTCTAAGCCGAATAAAAATGCTTCATATTCGGCTTGATTATTTGTGCAAAAGTATTCTAAGCGGCATGAGGCTTCAAAAACAGCGCCATGAGGAGATATATAAACAATACCAACACCTTGGCCATTGCTACAAACTGAACCATCAAAATATAATCTCCATGGTACTAATGATACAAGGTTTATATCAATATCATGCTTGTCATCAATCCGATGCTCAACAATAAAATTAGAAACAATTTGGCCTTTCATGGATTTCAGAGATTCATAAGCCAAATCATATTCAATTAAAGCATAAGCCCACTTGCCAATTCTACCACTAAGAATTGGCCTATGCAACATGTATTTGATGACATCGGTTTGACAAGCTATAATGCAAGTACTAGGCACTAGATAATGTCTCAATTTTGTGCAAGCATAAGCATAATTTCTCAATAAATGTATACCTTTTCTCGGCGTCCAATAACCGTCGGCTCAAATAAGTAATAGCATGCTCCTTTCCTTCGGTCTCTTGAGTCAAAACAACACCAATAACACCTTCCTCCGCTGCAACGTAAAGTCTAAATGGCTCCCTGTGCCTGGGCGCTTTCATAACCGGAGGAGTGCACAAATATTTCTTAATCATATCAAATGCCTCTTGCTGTTTTGCCCCCCAAGTAAAATCAACATCATTCTTTAACCGAAGGATAGGAGTAAATGCATCAACCTTCCCTGATAGATTGGCTATGAACCTCCTCAAATAATTGACCTTGCTAAGGAATTTTTGCATATCTCATTTGCATGTTGGAGCCTCTACTTTCTATATAGCTTCTATATTTTTGGGATCAATTTCCACTCCATCTTAATGAATAATGAAACGTAGAAACTTCCCAGCCGATACACCAAAGGCACACTTCAAAGGATTCATTTTCATCCCATATTTCTTCATTCTTTCAAAAGCCAAACGCAAATCGGCTAAGTGAGATTCAAAAGAATCTGATTTGACAACAATATCATCAATATAAACCTCAAGTATAAAACCAAGTAAATCATGAAAAATTAAATTCATAGCCCTTTGATACGTGGCACCTGCATTTTTTAGTCCAAAGGTCATCACTGTCCACTCAAATAAACCAAGGTAACCGGGACATCGAAAAGCCGTTTTGGACATGTCCTCTTCGGCCATAAAAATCTGGTTATACCCCACATTACCATCAAGAAAGCTAATGACCTTATGTCCAGAAGCATCATTAATAAGCATATCGGCTATTGGCATAGGATACTCATCTTTAGGTGTAGCTCTATTCAAATCTCTAAAATCAATGCACACCCTCAACTTGCCGGAGCCTTTCTTCTCTACTGGTACAATGTTAGAAATCCACTCGGCATACCTGCAAGGTCTAATAAAATTAGCTTTAAGCAAACGACCGATCTCTTCCTTGATCCGGTCATACATTTTTGGATTAAACTTTCTGGCCGATTGCTTGTATGGTCTAAAACCGGCCTTTATAGGTAACCGATCCTCCACTAGCTCTCGGCATAAACCCGACATCTCATGATATTCCCATGCAAAGCAACAAATGCAGGAAATATGCCCTAGAGGCAATAATAAAGTTATTATTTATTTCCTCATATCATGATAAATGTTTATTATTCATACTCTCCCCTCTCGTTGCTATGCATCACCTGATCCTTGCGTGTGCGTAGGAACTTTTTTTGAAATTACTACGTTACCTAATAGTGGTATCCGAGCCTGGTTTTATGCGTAGATGTTATATGCACGAGTAGAACACAAGTGAGTTGTGGGCGATACAAGTCATACTTCTTACTAGCATCTCATACTTTGGTTCGGCGGTATTGTTGGATGAAGCGGCCTGGACCGACATTACGCGTACGCTTACGCGAGACTGGTTCTACCGACGTGCTTTGCACACAGGTGGTTGGCGGGTGTCTGTTTCTCCAACTTTAGTTGAACCGAGTGTGGCTACGCCCGGTCCTTGCGAAGGTTAAAATAGCACTAACTTGACGAACTATCGTTGTTGTTTTGATGCGTAGGTAAGAACGGTTCTTGCTCAGCTCGTAGCAGCCACGTAAAACTTGCAACAACAAAGTAGAGGACGTCTAACTTGTTTTTGCAGGGCATGTTGTGATGTGATATGGTCAAGACGTGATGCTATATTTTATCGTATGAGATGATCATGTTTTGTAACCGAAGTTATCGGCAACTGGCAGGAGCCATATGGTTGCCGCTTTATTGTATGAAATGCAAACGCCCTGTAATGCTTTACTTTATCACTAAGCGGTAGCGATAGTCGTAGAAGCATAAGATTGACGAGACGACAACGATGCTACGATGGAGATCAAGGTGTCGCGCCGGTGAAAATGGTGATCACGACGGTGCTTCGGAGATGGAGATCACAAGCACAAGATGATGATGGCCATATCATATCACTTATATTGATTGCATGTGATGTTTATCCTTTATGCATCTTATTTTGCTTTGATTGACGGTAGCATTTTAAGATGATCTCTCACTAATTATCAAGAAGTGTACTCCCTGAGTATGCACCATTGCGAAAGTTCTTCGTCTTTGAGACACCACGTGATGATCGGGTGTGATAGGCTCTACGTTCAAATACAACGGGTGCAAAACAGTTGCACACGCCGGAATACTCGAGTTAAACTTGACGAGCCTAGCATATACAAATATGGCCTCGGAACACGGAGACCGAAAGGTCGAGCGTGAATCATATAGTAGATATGATCAACATAGTGATGTTCACCATTGAAACTACTCCATCTCACGTGATGATCGGACATGGTTTAGTTGATTTGGATCACGTGATCACTTAGATGACTAGAGAGATGTCTGTCTAAGTGGGAGTTCTTAAGTAATATGATTAAATTGAAGTTAAATTTATCTGAACTTAGTACATGATAGTATTTTGATTGTCTATGTTTGTTGTAGATAGATGGCTCGTGTTGTTGTTCCGTTGAATTTTAATGCGTTCCTTGAGAAAGCTAAGTTGAAAGATGATGGTAGCAATTACACGGATCGGGTCCGTAATTTGAGGATTATCCTCATTGCTGCATAGAAGAATTATGTCCCGAAAGCACGGCGGGTGTCGAACTGCCGCCGATGTAGCGATGACGTTAAGAACGTCTGGCAGAGCAAAGGCGATGACTACTCGATAGTTCGGTGTGCCATGCTTTACGGTTTGGAACCGGGCCTTCAACGACGTTTTGAACGCGTCATGGAGCATATGAGATGTTCCAGAGTTGAAGTTAATATTTCAAGCAAATGCCCGGATTGAGAGATATGAAGTCTCCAATAAGTTCTATAGCTGTAAGATGGAGGAGAATAGTTACATCGGTGAACATATACTCAAAATGTGCAGGTATAATAATCACTTGATTCAACTGGGAGTTAATCTTCACGATGATAGTGTCATTGACAGAATTCTTCAATCATCGCCACCAAGCTACAAGAGCTTCGTGATGAACTATAATATGCAAGGGATGGACAAGACTATTCGAGCTCTTCGCAATGCTAAAAGCTGCGGAAGTAGAAATCAAGAAGGAGCATCAAGTGTTGATGGTTAACAAGACCACCAGTTTCAAGAAAAGGCAAAGGAAAGAAGAAGGGGAACTTCAAAAGAACAGCAAGCAAGTTCTTTGCTCAAGAGAAGAAACCCAAGTCTGGACCTAACACGAGGCCGAGTGCTTCTACTACAAGCGCATCGACACTTTGGAAGCGGAACTGCCCCAAGTATTTGGCGGATAAGAAGGATGGCAAAGAGAACAAAGGTATATGTGATATACATGTTATTGATGTGTACCTTACTAATGCTCGCAGTAGCACCTGGGTATTTGATATTGGTTCTGCTGCTAATATTTGCAACTCGAAACAGGGACTACGGATTAAGCGAAGATTGGCTAAGGACGAGGTGACGATGCGCGTGGGAAATGATTCCAAAGTCGATGTGATCGCACTCGGCACGCTACCTCTACATCTACCATCAGGATTAGTTTTAGACCTAAATAATTGTTATTTGGTGCCAGCGTTGAGCATGAACATTATATCTGGATCTTGTTTGATGCGAGACGGTTATTCATTTAAATCATAGAATAATGGTTGTTCTATTTATATGAGTAATATCTTTTATGGTCATGCACCCTTGAAGAGTGGTCTATTTTTATTGAATCTCGATAGTAGTAATACACATATTCATAATGTTGAAGCCAAAAGATGCAGTTGATAATGATAGTGCAACTTATTTGTGGCAATCGCTGCTTAGGTCATATCGGTGTAAAACGCATGAAGAAACTCCATCTTGATGGACTTTTGGAATCACTTGATTATGAATCACTTGGTACTTATGAACCGTGCCTCATGGGCAAGATGACTAAAACGCCGTTCTCGGAACTATGGAGAGAGCAACAGATTTGTTGGAAATCATACATACAGATGTATGTGGTCCGATGAATGTTGAGGCTCGTGGCGGATATCGTTATTTTCTCACCTTCACTGATGATTTAAGCAGATATGGGCATATCTACTTGATGAAACACAAGTCTGAAACATTTGAAAAGTTCAAAGAATTTCAGAGTGAAGTGGAAAATCATCGTAACAAGAAAATAAAATTTCCACGATCTGATCGTGGAGGAGAATATTTGAGTTACGAGTTTGGTTTACATTTGAAACAATGCGGAATAGTTTCGCAACTAACGCCACCCGGAACACCACAACGAAATGGTGTGTCCGAACATCGTAATCTTACTTTACTAGATATGGTGCGATCTATGATGTCTCTTACTGATTTACAGCTATCGTTTTGGGGTTATGCTTTAGAGACGGCCGCATTCACGTTAAATAGGGCACCATCAAAATCCATTGAGACGACGCCTTATGAACTATGGTTTGGCAAGAAACCAAAGTTGTCGTTTCTTAAAGTTTGGGGCTGCGATGCTTATGTGAAGAAACTTCAACCAGATAAGCTTGAACCCAAATCGGAGAAATGTGTCTTCATAGGGTACCCAAAAGAGACTATTGGGTACACCTTCTATTACTGAATCCGAGGGCAAGATTTTGTTGCTAAATTCGGATCCTTTCTAGAGAAGGAGTTTCTCTCGAAAGAAGTGAGTGGGAGGAAAGTAGAACTTGATGAGGTAATCAGATTCGCTCCCTTATTGGAAAGTAGTTCATCACAAGAACCGGTTCTGTGACAACTACACCAATCAGTGAGGAAGCTAATGATACCGATCATGAAACTTCAGATCAAGTTACTACCGAACTTCGAGGGTCTACGAGTAAGATCCGCACTGCAGTGGTACGGTAATCCTATTCCGGAAGTCATGTTACTTGACCATGGCGAACCCGCGAACTATGAGGAAGCGATGATGAGCCCAGATTCCGCAAAATGGCTTGAGGCCATGAAATCTAAGATGGGATCCATGTATGAAAACAAAGTATGGACTTTGGTTGACTTGCCCGATGATCGGAAATCCATAGAAAATAAATGGATCTTCAAGAAGAAGACTGACGCTGATGGTAATGTAACTGTCTACAAAGCTCGACTTGTTGCAAAAGGTTTTCGACAAGTTCAAGGGGTTGACTACGATGAGACTTTCTCACGATGGCGATGCTTAAGTCTGTCCGAATCATGTTAGCAATTGCCGCATTTTATGATTATGAAATTTGGCAAATGGATGTCAAAACTGCATTCCTGAATAGATTTCTGGAAGAAGAATTGTATATGATGCAACCGGAAGGTTTTGTCGATCCAAAAGGTACTAACAAAGTGTGCAAGCTCCAGCGATCCATTTATGGACTGGTGCAAGCATCTCGGAGTTGGAATAAACGCTTTGATAGTGTGATCAAAGCATATGGTTTTATATGACTTTTGGAGAAGCCCGTATTTACAAGAAAGTGAGTGGGAGCTCAGTAGCATTTACGATATTATATGTAGATGACATATTGTTAATTGGAAATGATATAGAATTTCTGGATAGCATAAAAGGATACTTGAGTAAAAGTTTTTCAATGAAAGACCTCGGTGAAGCTGCTTACATATTGGGCATCAAGATCTATAGAGATAGATCAAGACACTTAATTGGACTTTCACAAAGCACATACCTTGATAAAGTGTTGAAAAGTTCAAAATGGATCGTGCAAAGAAAGGGTTCTTGCCTCAGACATAAGGTGTGAAGTTGAGTCGGACTTAATGCCCGACCACACAGAAGATAGAGAGAAAATTAAAGATGTTCCTATGCTTCAGCCATAGGATCTATCATGTATGCAATGTCGTGTACCAGACGACGTATGCTTAGCAATAAGCTTGGCAAGGTAGGTACCAAAGTAATCCAGAGTGGATCATCGGACAGCGGTCAAGAACATCCTGAAATACACGAAAAGGACTAAGGATATGTTTCTCGTATATGGAGGTGACAAAGAGCTAGTCGTAAATGGTTACGTCGATGCAAGCTTTGACAATCGATCCCACGATTCTAAATCACAAACCGGACACGTATTTTTATTAAACGGTGGAGCTGTAAGTTGGTGCAGCTCTAAACAAAGCGTCGTGGCGGGATCTACATGCGAAGCGGAATACATAGCTGCTTCGGAAGAACCAAATGAAGGAGTCTGGATGAAGGAGTTCATTTCCGATCTAGGTGTCGTACCTAGTGCATCGGAACCAATGAAGATCTTCTGTGACAATACTGGTGCAATTGCCTTGGCAAAGGAATCCAAATTTCACAAGAGGACCAAGCACATCAAGAGACGCTTCAATTCCATCCCGGACCAGGTCCAGGTGGGAGACATAGAGATTTGCGAGATACATATGGATCTGAATGTTGCAGACCCGTTGACTAAGCCTCTTCCACGAGCAAAACATGATCAACACCAAGACTCCATAGGTGTTAGGATCATTACTGTGTAATCTAGATTATTGACTCTAGTGCAAGTGGGAGACTGAAGGAAATATGCTCTAGAGGCAATAATAAAGTTATTATTTATTTCCTCATATCATGATAAATATTTATTATTCATGCTAGAATTGTATTACCCGGAAACATAATACATGTGTGAATACATAGACAAACATAATGTCACTAGTGTGCCTCTACTTAACTAGCTCATTAATAAAAGATGGTTATGTTTCCTAACCATAGACATGTGTTGTTATTTGATTAACGGGATCACATTATTAGGAGAATAATGTGATTGACTTGACCCATTCCGTTAGCCTAGCACTTGATCGTTTAGTATGTTGCTATTGCTTTCTTCATGACTTATACAAAGTTCCTACAACTATGAGATTATGCAACTCCCGTTTACCAGAGGAACACTTTGTGTGCTACCAAACGTCACAACGTAACTGGGTGATTATAAAGGAGCTCTACAGGTGTCTCCAAAGGTACATGTTGAGTTGGCGTATTTCGAGATTAGGTTTTGTCACTCCGATTGTCGGAGAGGTATCTCCGGGCCCTCGCGGTAATGCACATCACTATAAGCCTTGCAAGCAATGTAGCTAATGAGTTAGTTACGGAATGATGCATTACGAACGAGTAAAGAGACTTGCCGAACGAGATTGAACTAGGTATTGGATACCGACGATCGAATCTCGGCAACTAACATACCGATGACAAAGGGAACAACGTATGTTGTTATGCGGTTTGACCGATAAAGATCTTCGTAGAATATGTAGGAGCCAATATGAGCATCCAGGTTCCGCTATTGATTATTGACGGAAACAGTTCTAGGTCATGTCTACATAGTTCTCGAACTCAGAGAGTCCGCAAGCTTAACGTTACGATGACAGTTTTATTATGAGTTTACAAGTTTTGATGTACCGAAAGGTTGTTCGGAGTCCGGATGTGATCACGGACATGACGAGGAGTCTCGAAATGGTCGAGACATAAAGATTGATATATTGGACGACTATATTTGGACACCGGAATTGTTCCGGGTGATTTCGGAGAAAACCGGAGTGTCGGAGGGGTTATCGGAACCCCCCGGGGAAGTATTGGGCCTTAGTGGGCCTGAGGGGAGAGAGAGGGCAGCAGCCCAGGAGGTGGCGCGGGGGAGTCCGAATTGGACTAGGGAGGGGGGCGCGGCCCCTCTTTCCCTCTCCCTCTCCCTCTCTTTCCTTCCCCCTTCCTCCTTCCTAGTGGGACTAGGAAAGGGGAGTCCTACTCCCACTCGGAGGAGGACTCCCCTCCTGGCGCGCCCCTAGGGCCGGCCGGCCTCCCCCCCTTGCTCCTTTATATACGGGGGCAAGGGGCACCTCTAGACACACAAGTTGATCTTCGTGATCGTTCCTTAGCCGTGTGCGGTGCCCCCCTCCACCATATTCCACCTCGGTCAGATCATTGCGGTGCTTAGGCGAAGCCTGCGCCGGTAGAACATCATCATCGCCACCACGCCGTCAGGTCGACGGAACTCATCTGACACCCTGCTGGATCGGAGTCCGGGATCGCCATCGAGCTGAACGTGTGCTGAACTCGGGAGGTGCCGTGACGTTCGGTACTTGGATCGGTCGGATCGTGAAGACGCACGACTACATCAACCGCGTTGTCATAACGCTTCCGCTTACGGTCTACGAGGGTACGTGGACAATACTCTCCCCTCTCGTTGCTATGCATCACCATGATCCTTGCGTGTGCGTAGGAATTTTTTTTGAAATTACTACGTTACCTAACAACAAACATATTCTTTCAATAGCTCGATCAACTTAGCCTTATGATCGGCTCTTAAAATTTCATTTACAAATGTCGGCCTAGGAATTGAACCATCTCCTATATCTATCTCTTCTAATGGATCGGCCGATGTAAAACCTTGTCCTAGTTTATCCATATCATCTAACTCTTCTATGGACTCATACATATCGTTCTCATTGGACCGATATTCTACAAGACGCTTTTGTAACCACTCACGAGTTAGGATCCATTTAAATACATCATACCTTGGAGCCGATTATCGCCAACCGGCTTTAAGGAAACGGGCACGAAACCACTTTTTGTGGCGCTAAGAAAATCATATTCTGATAAGTCGCGCCCCGTCAAGCAAGTAGCGTTGGGATGTTGCCAATCCACCGATGCATCGGCCAAAGCAACACAAGCCGAATTATCCGCATGAATGATTTCTACTTCATCATCAACCCATTGAATCAAAAACTGGTGCATAGTAGATGGCACGCATTGGTTCGCATGAACCCAATCGCAGCCTAATATCACATTGTAGTTACCTTGCACCTCGGCGACAAAGAATGCGGTAGCCAAAGTTTTGCTTCCCACCGTAAGCTCCACATACATCACACCTTTGGCTTCAGTTTTCTTTGCCTTCAAATCCATTAAGCACCATATTGGTCTTTATTAACTCTTCATCATGCAGCCCCAATTTTTTGAAGACCGAATATGGCATAAGATTCACCACAGCACCACCATCGACAAGCATTCTAGCAACCGGTGATCCATTAATATGACCTTTAAGGAACAATGGCTTCAAGTGCGTCACCGGTTCTTTTGGCTTCTCGAATATAGCATTTTTAGGACCAAAATCTAGCTAAGCTGCGTCCCCTTCTTCATCTATAGCACAAAATTCAGCGGGTAAGTAATACACCATATTAATATCCATACCTTCATGAACCGGTGTAGACTCATAATCAAGCATTTCATCTCCTTCCGCAAGCATGTCCACTGACTCCGAAATATCTTCAAGGGAAGAGGAAGTAGTAGGCAAAGTGGACGATGTAATAGTAGCCGCATCGTCCTCCGTTGGTGGTGTAGGTGTTGCTGTGATCAATGCAGAAGTTGCAATGTTTTCCTTTTGCTTTGGCCTCCACACTTGTTTTTGGGGTCCATTGGACGGCTTTCATTGAATAATTTATCCCTTAGCTTTTCTGCTTCTTGTTCCTCCTTCTCATGACTCCTCATGCGCTGCAATCTCCTTTTTTGCGCCTTGGTCAGACCGAAAGGACACACTTAGGCTGAGTATATTTTGGATCCCCCAACTTGGCCTTGCTTGTGCTAGCTTCATGATCATTAGCCATGGGGCCTTGCTGGACCGCAGCCACATCTTTATTAGAATTAGCCGGATTATCAACAATAATCGGCTCTTTGATTATTAATTCTTTAGTGCCTATCATAATAGTTTCACCACTAGCATTCTTCTCCTTTTGCTTGCTAGGCTCTGAAATTTCAGCACTTGGTGATTTGGCATGCCACACTTGCCGGTTGACCCTTTTTCCATTATCTTGCATTGGCCGATTGACACAATTGTTCAAACGGCCTCGTGTGGGATAAGAAAGTCTCTCATGAACGGGCCTCCTTGGTTCTGCCCAACCCGGATGAAAAGCATAAGGGGCCATTGGGGGCTGCCCCCATCCTCCATTAAAGCCTTCCATGTAGTATGGCGCATAGGGGGGCGGCACCATCCATGGTCCTGGTGCCCACGACCCATATGGCCTTGCGTGATGCTGAAATTCTTCCCTCGGAGGTGATCTTGAGCGCTTCAAATTTGATGACCGGTTAGAGCTAGAACCGGCCGCTTGATTGGCATACTTGGACAACAACATATCAAAAGTTGGCTTGATTCTCTTGCGCTGCACTTTAGCTTCATTCGTCTTCCACTTGCCAACCTCTGGACTCTTGGGCTTAACAAATTTGACATGAGTGTTCTCTTGCACTTGTGGTTACCCCCCGAGTGTGGGATTCTTGATGGTGATCTTGATTACCTCCTTGCCACTGGGTTGCTTGTCAAGCACAACTTGTCTCCCCAAGACCTTGTTGCTCTCCTCATTTTTCCTGGGCTCACCAATGATAATATTATTTTTATTAGCTGATTCGGCTATGTTGGGCCGAATTAACATCTTCTTCCCCTCCAAATCCATGGTATTCATTGGGAAAGGTTGCTTGTCAACTTGCATCTCAGAAAAATTCAATCGCCCGTCATTAATGGCCGATTGTATTTGTCGTCGAAAAACATTACAATCATTAGTAGCATGAGAAAAAGAATTATGATACTTGCAATAAGCATGCCATTTCAGCTCTTCGAACGGCGGTAAAGTATGAGATATTCTAATAATCTTGGCTTGCAACAAAGCATCAAATATTTTATCACACTTACCAATGTTGAAAGTAAATTTCACCTCTTCATCGCGATTCTTACGAATCGGCTTTAAATCATTGCAAGTAAACGGTTTGGCCTTAGATGGCCAAACAAATTCAGCGGCATAAATATCACCCTCATCATCCGAGTGGTCACTATCATACTCAACCATATTCACCTTGGGACGATCAGTTTTATATCTATGCACCTCTTTAAGATCTTTGCTTCGGCTTTCTTGAGCCAAAGCCCTTTGCAAGACTTGGTTGATATTTTAAAACTCATATCCTTCTAGCCTTTCTCTAATATGAGTTCTCAAACCACTAAGCACAAGATCAGCCAAATCTCTCTCGGTTATCACCAAACTATAGCACCGGTTTTTTGTATCCCTAAATCTTTTGACATAATCGAAGACCGATTCATCATACTTTTGCTTAACCGATGTAAGATGGGATAGTTTAAGCTCATTGTCACCACTGTAGAAGTGATCATGAAACTTTTGTTCCAAGTGAAACCATGTAGTAACAGAACTAGGTGGTAACGCAGAAAACCACGAGAAAGCGACCGTTAAAGATAAAGGAAAATAACGTACTCTCCACTCATCTCGTGAACTTGCCTCACCTAATTGTGCCAAGTACTGACTAACATGCTCCCAGGTGGTTTTTGTGCCCTCTCCATTAAACTTAACAAAATCTGGAATTTTATATCTCAGAGGGCATTGAATTGCATCAAAGTATTCTGGATATGGCTTTTGGTAAATACGGTTCCTTGGTAACTCAACTTCAAAATTCTCTCGGAGCATCTTAGCCATCTCCCCTCTAAGATTAGCTAGACCATCATCCACGGTGGACGATGAAGCTTGTGGCGGTAGCATAGGAGGAGTAGGGTTAGTAGTTGTGTGTGAATTGTGGCATGCATGCGTAATTGTAATTCGGCAAAGGATCTAACAATGATGTTTGCTCTTGCAGTAGGGTTTGGTCTGGCGTCACCAATTTAACTTGGCATACTCATGATAGGATTAATGGGTGCAGCAACAATTTGATTTGTGGGTTAGGATAAAATTCATCGGCACGGGGCGCCAATGAAATAGGTAAAGTTGGACTAGGGATTTCTGCGGTAGCAGGCACACCAACATTACCACTAGATGATTGAGGCACACTATTTTTAGCATTACTATTTTCCAAGAAAATTTGGTATAAAAGATTATTGCTATCAGTAATGCGACTATCAATTTCAGCCCATACCTCAGGAGAGAAGGTATTACTTACGAAGGGTTTAACCTGTTCATCATGAAGAGGAGGAAACTTGATTTCTCCAACCGGAGTGATATTGCCTTGACGATCCTTTTTGAACTTAGCAAGGAACTCCTGCATCTCCTTCTCTTCACGCGCCTTCTTGTACTCCTCATAAGCTTGGAGATGTTCCTCCGATAACTCCTCAAAATTGGGTTTGATTATGTTATCGGCGTCGATTTCAGAGGGCTTGGGAATCTTGTCGTTGCCAGACATGATGGATGATGATGATTGATCTTTTCCCCAGCGGAGTCGCCAAAAAGTGTGTTCGCACACGAACACGTCACCGTGTACCTCCAACGCCGAGGGTGATGCACCGCAGCTCACGTCGAAGGAGTCTCACCGGAAGCGCGATTCGCAAGTCGACCGGCGAGAGCTTTTGAGAACCCGAAACCCTACACTCCCGGGAGGGACCCCGTCGGGGAGTGCAGCGGCTATGGGCTGCCCTAGGCCGGTCAAGCCGTCCCTAGAGCCTCGGTATTCGCAGCTCTCCAACACGAAGAACGACGAAGAATGAGGGAGGAACAAAACGTAGACGAAAAAGTTGTAGATGCGTTTGTGATTGTGTGTTGTTGTTCAATCGGCCGTTACCTCTTGTCTATATAAGAGGCGGGTGGACTTCCCGTACAAGAAAAAGACTTGCCTAGCCATCCAAATCATCAAAACCTAATAAAACACGGACTATTCACGACCCCCGGCCCGGATGTCCGGCTCAAGGCCCGGATGATCCGGCCTAGCCCAGTTTTTTGACAGCACTTCACTGTTTTGGCTCTAGAATCCTCATACGACCTTGGATTTGGACGTTTTTTATATCCAAATCAACCGTCTCGACGAGATGCACAACTTTCATGTTGAACACTTTTTCATCCAAGGTCATCTTGATGGTGTTTCGGGCCGTTTTATAAAGTCTGTAGCAGAAAAAGTCGTCCGGATGTCCAAACTCATGTCCGGATTGTCCGGGCTTTACCCGAATGATCAGGGTGCCGTCCGGATGATCTGGCTTCACGGGGCCCAAAATTTATGGTTCTGTTAATTTACCTGGAGGATAACCCGGATGGTATGGATCCCGGTCCGGATGATCCGGCCAAATACTGCTGCAGCTCACTGTTTTGCCTGTAACTTTTGCATACGATCTTGGATGAGGACGATTTTTATATCAAAATCGTCCGTTTCGACGAGACGAAGAACTTTGCAGTTGTAACCTTTTCCATCAGAGGCCGTCTTAATTTTTGAGGTCAAGCAAATTGCTTTATTACTCCACGTTGTGGGCATAATCGCCCAACACAGACGCAGCTATATCAGCTGGCAAATCATCATCCAGTACAAGAACCTCTCCCACTCCAAGAGCCAACCCAAGTTTAGCTAGATTATGAGCGGCCGTATTAGCCTCCCTCTTACAATGAGCAAACACACAAGATGCAAACCACAAGCGCGCCTGCACCTTGACATCCTCGATCACATGGGCTTGTATGGAGTAGTCTGCCGCTCGGCGGCTTAAGGCTTGCTGCACCAGGAGCGCGTCCGTTTCCACCGTGAGCCGCAGCACTCCGAGCTCCGCCGCGACCTCCAGCGCTCGTTCTGCTGCATGCAATTCCGTGTCGAAAGCCGAAGCCACGTGATCTACCCGCCCTGCCCGCGCCGCCACCACCTGCCCCGTCGAGTCACGCACGATGGCACCCCAAGCACCATGCTGGCTGCCTGGTATATATGCGCCGTCCACGTTGATCTTTAGCTCATCCGGAGGAGGTGGGGCCCAGGCCTGTGGAAGAGCTGACGGTTTTGCCATTTTGCAGAAGCACCCAAGATATTCCTCCGCCGTGCATGCAGCCCTACAACTGAACTGCTCGCGATCCATGGGCTTCTCCCCCTCCCGCACTTTGTTCCGCTGAGTCCACCACTGCCACCACATCACTATGACCTGCAGCCTCTCCTTTTCTGTGGCCCGCCAGAGAATGTCCATGGTTTCTCCTATCGCATCGCAGTCAGCTAGTTGCGCTCGGATGTGTTCAAGCCCTAACTTCCTCCACACCACTTTCACCTCGGGACACTCTACAAAGAGATGCTTCCCTGTCTCGTGCCGCGTTGTACACATGAAGCAACGGTGATCCTCAATGCTCATCCCTCTTCTTGCTAGGATGTCTTTTGTGGCGATTGTGTTATGCATCATTCTCCACATAAAATGCCTGATCTTCCCCAGGCATGGTATCTTCCATATCCTTTTCCACCTCACGTCACCGCCACCATCAAGATTACCAACAGCATGTGGCTCCCCACCTTGCCCCACGGCGCCGTGTTCTGAAATAACCCGTTGTAGCTTATAGGCTTGTTTCACCGAGAAAACACCTTTGCTATCGAAATGCCACGCTCTGAAATCTTCAGTATCGTCCCTTCATGGTAGTTGAAGGATCAACGCTGCATCCTCCTCCCAAAAAGTGTCCCTGATGAGGGCCTCGTCCCATTTCCCAGTGCCTGGATCAATGAGCTCAGCCACCCTGGTTAACAAGCTATTCCCTCGTGGTGTCACCACTTGCCTGGACCACGCCCTCGGTAGCCATGGGTCATCCCAGATTCAGATGTTCTGACCATCTCCAACTCGCCAAATTACTCCATTTTTAATGAGGCCAATCCCATGGGTAATACTCCTCCATGCATATGACATGTTGGCATTCGCCCTGCTTCCAAGATATCACAATCCGGGTAGTACTTGGCCTTCATGACTTGTGCACATAGGCTATCCGATTGCTGTATTAGCCGCCACACTTGCCTCGCTAGCATGGCAATGTTAAAGTCGTGTATATCTCTGAATCCTAGCCCACCTCTTCCCTTCGAGCGTGTTAGCTTCTGCCAGCTCACCCAATGCATTTTGTTTTCATTCTCCTGTTGACTCCACCAGTATTTGCCTATCATCGCACTCAACTCATCACAGAAGGTCTTTGTTAAATAGAACACTGACATAGCAAATGTGGGCACTGCCTGAGCCACTCCTTTTACTAGGATTTCCTTTCCTTGCCGCGACAACGTCCGCTCATTCCAACCCTGCATGTGGTTCCATATGACATCCCGCAGATATGCAAAGGCTCGACGCTTTGATCGCCCAATATACACCGGGAGCCCTAGATACTTCTCATTGTACGCCTCACTTATGATTCCGAGAGTGGTCTTAACCCTTTGTTTAGACTGCACCGAGCTGTTCTTACTAAACATGATAGCAGATTTCTCGTGATTGATGCTTTGCCCCGAACACCGTTCGTATACTGCAAGAATTCGCCTCAACTCGTTAGCTTCATCCTCCCTTGCTCTCATCAACAAAACCGAGTCGTCGGCAAAAAACAGATGAGAGATGGAGGGAGCCTCCGGGCAGATTTGAACACCGTGCATCGCCTCTCGGTGCTGCGCTTCCTTCAGCATAGCAGACAACCCTTCCGCACATATAACAAAGAGATAAGGCGAGATTGGGTCGCCCTGTCTCAGCCCTCTTGATGGATCAAACTGCTGAGAGAGCTCTCCGTTGATTTTGATCCGGTATCGCACAGACCGGACACATCTCATGACAAGGTTCACCCAACTCCGTGCAAAACCAAGTCTGATCATCATTGCTTCCAAAAAGCCCCATTCAACCCGATCATACGCTTTACTCATATCCACTTTGACAGCAGCATACTCCTCTTTCCCAGCTCTCTTGTTCATTAAGAAGTGCGACACCTCATAGGCTATAAGGATATTGTCAGTAATCAACCTCCCCGGCACGAACACACTTTGATTATCAGAAATGATTTGCGGTAGCACCAACTTGAGCCGATTTGCTAGAACCTTCGAGACGATTTTGTAAAGCACATTACACAGGCTAATAGGCCTTAAATTAAATCCTTGATTCTAGATGGATTTTTGACTTTAGGAATCAGCACCTCTAAGATTAGGTTTCATGTTATTCTTTAACCTGGTGTCAATACGAGCATCTCTAAGATTGGCATAACTTTTGCATCTGAGCTTCGTTTTGGACCTTCTCTATATTTATCTCGATCGGCTTGAAGAGAGCCATCTAGTGGTGACATGAACTCATAATTTTAACATCATCTTATTATAGCCTCAAGTCACTCTTTGTGATCATGCCATTTTCGAGCGTCAACACGAGGGACCACTGTTGGGAAGAGAAGGTGATCAATGTGTGTTTGTCCGATGTTCCTCAAATGGTGGGAAAATATTTGGACAATGAAGGAAACATACATTAGATCTCTTGACTCGTTGGATTCTAAAATACACGGGATTAGAATGCCATGCCCATTCAATTACTTTAGGATTTTGGTATGTTTGTTTACATCACAAAAGGATATTTTTCAAGAGGTGTGAACTGATGTTGAATTTCTTATGAAATGTAGTGCGGATGTTCTTTAGGGAAAAAAACTTAGGGTCTTTTTGATTATCAGGATTGTAAAAGTGCAGGAATAGGAATATGATGCCCATTCAAATCCGACACGATTTGAGTTTGTTTAATTGTATCACAAAAAAAAGAATTTTTCTAAAAGGTTTGAGTAGATGCTAGATTTCCTATGAAATGTTGTACAAATGATTCATTAGGAAAATTCTTATAGGATTCAATCCTACGCAACCAAAGGATCGACATAAGAAAAATTTCTAAGGATTATAATACTTCAAAATTCTTATAAAATTTCTTTGATTCAAAGAGTCCCTAAAGGATTCAATCCTATGAATCAAAATATATAGGAAAAAAATTCTAAGGTTTTCAATTCTCCAAACGAGAGCATTCCAATCAATGACCTATAATGGGGAAACAGACGTTCCATATTTTAGGTGTTCTGTTTACTGTCCCCATGATTATTGAACCCAAAAGGCTTTATCCTATTCATAATTTCAAATGGATTATCTTAGCCATGATTAGGGATACAAATCGGTGATACTTAGGATACCCTCAAACTCTCTCTAGTTCAATGAAATAAACTAAGATTTGAAATAGATTTTAAAAATTATATCACTTTTAGAAATGTACTACTTCGTTTGACTGAATGAAAAAGGGCACCTAAGGGTACACCCCTGGCAACGATGACATCCCCTACTAGTGCTATCTGTGCGATGTGTTAGTCAACACTTCTTCTTAATCAGATATATGAAAATCGAAGAGGCCAATTTCATCAAGGTAACAAATTACGTTGTACACGTAAATGGCATCACTACACACATCAATGCCTTATTAAGAGAAATCGCCCAATGCTGTAGTTCATCTTATTATGCTTGCCTGGCGCAATTAAGTCTCGAGTCATCGGTGACAAAGGGCTTTTCCCCCTGACAAAAGAGTGAGCCTGTGTAAATTATTGGTGAACCACAAAAATGATTTCTCGAAGATCATCATCAAGAGGAGCCGAGCAGCAACTGTGCAGCGTTCTGTTTACAAGAATTGTTCATGCAGCTACCTGCCCAATAAGGCTTTGACGGATCTGAAAAAGGTACATGTGCCACACAAACGTTAACAGATCGTGATAGCAAGGAGAGAAGACATATCGCTAATTACGCAGTCATATAATATGCTCAACAGAATTTAAAGGCAGACGACCATGATCAAGTGGGGAACATGACAATGGGCCCAACAAGAGCCTTTCTTTCTTTCAGAAAACAGCATACAGTAAAGGATCAAAGGTATATTTGTGTTGGATAACTGCAGGGCTGGAACATGGAAACTGTAAGTTGCATATGTTCACCAACAAGATAGTTTTACTATCCCACACAAAAAAAAAGGCTTTACTACCAACCACAGGCACATCAAATACACTAAAATGCTAAACTTATCTGCATTATTTCCCATTGTGTACATTCAACAGGATCACTTAAGAAATGACAAGGCCAAATAAAAAGGAACACAGTACATACCTCTGGCAGCTTCTTTCTGAAAACCACTTCTAGTCTAGCATCCAACGTGTTCTCAAAGACGATTTTTCCATCTTGAGAAGCCATTACAACTCCACCAGAGCTAAAGTAAAAGGTACAAGAGTAAGCTTTAGACATTCAGATCTACACTATTATTCAATGAGCATGAGGACTTGTGGCTTATTACCCACACAAGATTGCTAGTATTACCAGGACAGGTCATGTTCCTTGTAATGACTGGGAGCAGGCGGCAGATAGACATGGCGGTCTACCATGATTTCAGGCGGATATACATTTTCCTTTTCCGCATACTCATTCCTCGCAGATTCCAAGACTGACTCAACAAGCTCAAGATCCTCCTTCCTGCAGCGGAGAATGACCGACGACTCTTTCAGACGCAGCAAGCTCTGGTCAGGTAACTTTATGCGTTAGATAATACTCAAGCACCAATTACATTCAATTTTCAGATTATGAAAGAATCATGGAAATGGAGGCTATTAAAAAAAAGGCAGGTCCAAGTCAATGATTCCAGAACAACAGCAACAAGTGCTTTGCATGCAACTATTGCCTACTTATGCTATAAAGTTCGTAAAATCAAAGAATATATATAAATTTTGAAAACTAGCACATACAAAAAGTTGAAAACACAGTAGAGTATTACGATTAGAAATCCATTCTAACAAGTAGAATGTTACTCTTCAGGGAGACAGAGAACACTTTTTTTTTGAAAAAAAAGTTTCACATCAAGTGCTGCGATTTTAGCTGACTAAATTCCAGAACAACCGACTCAAATTCATTACCACCCCAGGGTGACCAGGGATTGGCTTGAAAATGGTAGATGCGGCACTAAGGGAACCGGTTAGTTACTGAAATTCCGTGTGTCTCATTTTGAGGGCAGCCATTTGTACATGCCTAACAGGGGATGCATTCACAACCCATATGGAGATGCGTGTTGATTCAAATGAGCTATTACTTGCAATAGCTGCAACAATATTTATGCTTAATATTCACGTTACAGAAAATGATGCAAATTCCACTATGCTGACCTGAACAATGAGTATCCTGAGAAGTTTCTTGTAAGATTGATGGTCTCGGCTTTGGTACAGTAGCTCTTTCCGTGCTGAATCCATCATGGACTTTACTAAATCATCTTGAGCTTGAAGAACTTCAATTCGGGAAGCATTGAGCTGCATTGAGTATTCACTGCATAAGGTAACACACAATCAACTTCAGTGAGTTATTCTTCTGTTCTGTTTTCAACTTTTCATTATATCCACATGAGCAGGCCATGTGCCAAAAAGGTGAAAAATTATATAATATCAATGACTTATGAGGAGCAAGTATTTGCCAGTGTGCAATTTGTAAAATAAAATAAAATAAACAGCACAGTCACCAGTCGGGAATGAGAACTTTTACATTTTCTTCTTAATATCAACTTGTTTCTCTTTCTTTTCATAGTCCTGCCTGATCTTCTTCTTTTCAGCTTCCACCAGTTGTAGTTTCTCGATTTGGAATTCCTGAGAAATTATCATTCATCAGTTCAAAGTTTCAAAAAGGCATCACACAAATCATGACAACACTAAAATATGCTAATTATCCAGAAGAACGGATAACTCAATGAAGGAAACAGAGTAATTCACGGGAACATAAGTATATCTGAATTTCTAGCTTTTCACTTTTCTGAATTTGCATTGTATCTTAGGCTCTTAGCACGCGCTTTTGTAATAGAGCTTGCTATTAAACGCAAGACAAACAACTCCAGCAAGCACTCGGGTAAGCCATGGAGCCCCAACACAGACCCCTACGATGACGCCACTGTCCGATCCACGCCCCAGTCCGCTCCAGTGCGCGACCCCAGCAGCAATGCAACAGATCCAACCCTCCGCGACGCGGATCTCGCCGATCGCAGCCGAGATCCGAAACAATCCAGTCATCTAGAAAAGATGCGCAATATAAGGAAAACCATAGTTACCTCGGCGGCGGCGGCCTCGATCTCGAATGCCTTCTCAACGGCTTCCAAGCGGATGAAGTCCGTCATCTGCTTGAGCTGCTGCGCCACATTCCCTTCGTCCATCTTCGCGTTTGGAGAGAAGTACACTGATCCCTTGTTCGCCGGTGATCGCCGGGGTCGGTGACAGGGAGGCGACGACGAGTTTTGAGTTGTCGATGCGGGTGGCGACGTGGAGAGGGGATTCGTTTTCCTTCTTTGACGTGGAGGTGATTCGTTTTCAGTTGTTTATACGGAAGACGTGGCCGCTGGGGCTGGGGTCCGAAGAGGAGAGGTTTTGCACGCACGCAGGTGTTCGTGTCTGTGTGGACATTAGAGCATCTACACGCGGACTTGGGAAATCCGCTCCGTCAAACATCCACGAACGTGTCCAGTCACGTCCGCGTGATAGTGATTGATCACGCCTTAAAATTTTCATTCTACAACTCGATACCTAAATTAGAAATTTTAAATTCATATTATTACATGCAACGTAAACCGATCTTTAAGCGGAGCTTGTCCGGTGGCCGGCTATGTTCCCCATAGTGTTGGTCCGGTCGCCGGCAAGGTAGAGTATAGCATGGAACACGAGCCTGGTCACGGGACTCAAGGCGCCTCTGTCTCCCATGCCCTACTCTTCCTCGTCTGAGACCGGAACCCGGACGGTGCCGGTGGATGTCAAACCGACGATGGATCCGTCCTGAGACGAGCCGGCGACATCCACCACGACGCGGTTGCCGCACCTGGACTGGTGCACCATATGGGGAGCTGGAGAATGCGACTCCGCCTCCACAACGTCTACCGCCGTGAGGGTTGTCGCCGCCTCCCGCGCCCGCTGCCTCGAACGGCGGGCGCGCCGAGCCATGTTTATGCTGGCCGACGCCCATGGTGCGTCCATGGCCTCGGTGTGCCAACGGAGGGGTTGCGCGTTCGCCACCGCGTTCGGACGTCAGACGGACCGCACCGTCTCTGGTGAGGCAGCGATGGCACACCTAGCACCGGATCCATGCACCATTTGGGCGGACACAATGGATTTCCGACGGAAGGAGTCCGAGCGCTATCGTCGGGCGGCCTCCTCCCTGGAGCGGCGGAGCGCAAGCCGGATGGTCAGCTCCTCCTCAGGGCCGCGTGGGATGAGTTCGGGGTCGACGGATCTGGAGTTGTGGGATTCGGATCCGCTGCCCGCCATGCCGGAGAAGGCCGGAGATCGCTGGACGGGAGCTGGGTGGCAGAGGGAAGTGGAGGGGAAGTGAAGTGAAGTGGCTAGGGTTTGGTCTGACGAGCGGATGCGAAGGAATATATGTGGGGTCGGATGGGCCAGCGTGGGTCGGGGCCGACGTTGCGGACGTGCCCGGGTGCACTCGGGCGTCCCATCCGCCCTATATTGGGCTGGATATGATGGGTGCCGGTCAGCCCGGACGTTTGAGGCCCGTTTGAGGCGCCTGTTTGGGTCTGTTTTTTGTGACCGGTTAGTGACCGTGCCATTCGCCTGGATGTTTGAGGCGGGTTTGGGACGCCTGACTACTGTCCTATCCGTCCCAAACAATGACGGGTCCTTGTCAGATGTAAAATTGTCACCAATCGGACTGACAAACTCGGTCCAAATGTCCGTCGATTAAGCGGGTCTTGGTTGAATAGTGGATCTTGGTTGAGAAACTCATAGATAGAGATTGATCTGTTTGCTCTCCGCTTAGTGGTTTCTTACTCGGTCTCCTCATCTAAATAGATGGCCGCACGCTTCAACTAGAATCCAAACCATAGTAGAACAGGGCTCAAAAGGAAACTTCGGAGCTGGAATATATAATCTCCAGTAGTATACTTAGCCCTTCGGCCTTATTTCAACTTGAACATGAATTTGCAGACCGGCACCCGCAATACCTAGCTCTTATGTAGGACGGATATGGGATACCTGAACATGTCCACTACGTCAGACTTAATGGTAGGGGGCCACACCAAATCTCTTGAAGACGTCCTCGTCCTTGCCCAACCTGTCCTCTTTTTGTCCTCGCCAACGTTGCCTCATTGTCGTCCCCAACCCACAACGCTTCTTTCCCTATCCGTCCTTCACATTTGTTGTGAGCAATGGTGAGTCTATTTTTTTTGGCTTAATTGGTGGCATGGTGGCTCACCTTTATGCCCCTCTTTCTCTTGTTTTTGTTTTCTTACTGTGCTAATATTTTCATCTCAAAGCTTTCCCTTAATAATTGGGATCTGGGTCTTTGACGTGTGCTCTCTCCTGAAGAGTTGTATGTCTGTATCCTTTGGACACGGCTATTTGATCGTCCAGACTTAAAAAATGTGGCAGGTCGGATGTATGCGGCTACGGTTGGATGGCGTCCTCCTGCATCCATGCCCACGGACTGGTCCCCCTTCCGCGGACTGATTCGGGGAAAAAATTGCAAGTTGCCGTTGGAGATGCCCTTAAAGCATCTACAAAGGAGCCTATGTCCATCCCAAACAACGACTGGCAAGCGTCTGGACAGAAAATTGTCACCTAATCGAACCTGACAAACTCAATCCAAACGTCTGGACTGACTGACACCCTCCAATACCTAGCTCATATGTAGGACGGATATGAGATGCTTGAATGTGTCCGCTACATAGATTTAATGGTAGGGGCCCGCGCCAAATCTCTTAAAGACGTCCTCGTCCTTGCCCAACCTATCATGTTTCTCTTCTCTTTTCCCCTCATCCGCACAACTGTCACTGTAGCTCTATCGCCATCATTGCTCCGTCGTTGTCCCCAACCCACAACGCCTCTTTCCCTATTTGCCCTCCACATTTGTTGTCGGCAATGGCGATTCTTCGTTTTTGGCTTGATTGGTGGCATGGTGGCTCATCTTTATGCTCCTCTTTCTCGGCTTTGTTTTCTTACTATGCTAATAGTTTCATCTCAAAACTTTTCCTTAATAATTGGGATCTGGGTCTTCAACATGTGCTCTCTCCTGAAGAGTTGGAAAACTGCCACTGTCTTGCTACCATCTCTCCCACGCTCTTGGAGTCGGCAGATTCGGTGATCCAGCCTCATACTGCTTCTGGTTGTTTTACAGTTAAATTTCTTTATTCCGGATTGATAGAGGGTTCTGCTACTACCAAGTTCAGAGATGTATGGCGTCCTAGAGATCCTCCCAAAATTAAAACCTTCATGTGGCAAGCTATTTGTGCTCGTCTGTCAGCGGTGGGCTAAATTCGTAAGCGTAATGGCCCTGATTTTGATCTTTGTGTTTTGTGTGATGCTCCGGCGGACTCCTAAATGTGACTTAGCCATCATGTTCTGGTGTTGCATTTGGTCGTATGTGACATGGGAAGCCACCTCTTTCAATGAGCTCCGATTGCTGACTAGGTCTTTGTTGAGGCAAATCAGGCGTTTCTTTTGGTTCGATTTTTTTACTACATGTTGGGTCTTATGGACTACCGGAAACAAGTTTACTGTCTCTTCAAATTATTATTCTTTCTATAGCAATGGAAATCATTGACCAAGGAGGGTGACCTAGAGGATATGGAGCTGCTGATCTTGCGCGTTCGTGCCATGACGTTCTCTCTTTCTCGGCAGGATCTAGCTTCTCTAACCTAGGGTCTAGTTATGGCTTTCTCTTGGATGCTTATTTTGTGCATAGTTTTTTTTTGAATTAAAATGAGATTTTATTCATTAGCAATAACCAATACATCGTTTGTGAGAAGCGTTACAATTTCACTAATAGGCTCCTCAAACCAATCCAAGTCGAAAAAAATCTAGCTAATATAGCAAGTTCATGTGCTATTTTATTAGCCTCTCTATTACAATGTTCGAATTTAGTCATGATAAAATCACAAGCATAGTGATAGCAATCATCGAAGATTGCCGCCGCCGCTCCCGCTGACTGTCCTCCGTCCTGCATGGTCTCAATCACCTCCAGATTGTCAGAGTTGATGATTAGGCGATTACATCCCGCCCTTTGCGCTAAATTTAGGCCAAATTTGAGAGCTAAGGCCTCCGCCATGAGAACATCCGCGCGGTGGTCTATCTTTCCATTCCCTCCTGCAATAAACCTACCTTTGTCGTCTCTCACTACTGCCCCCATCGTACCCTTTAGCAAGTCATGGTCAAAATGTAGGGTAACGTGGTAATTTCAAAAAATTTCCTACGCACACGCAAGATCATGGTGATGCATAGCAACGAGAGGGGAGAGTGTTGTCCATGTACCCTCGTAGACCGAAAGCGGAAGCGTTAGCACAACGCGTTTGATGTAGTCGTACGTCTTCATGATCCGACCGATCAAGTACCGAACGCACGGCACCTCCGAAGTTCAAAGACACGCTCAGCCGATGACGTCTCTCAAACTCCGATCCAGCCAAGTGTTGAGGGAGAGTTTCGTCAGCACGACGGTGTGGTGACGACGATGATGTTCTACTAACGCAGGGCTTCGCCTAAGCACCGCTACAGTATTATCGAGGTGGAATATGGTGGAGGGGGGCACCGCACACGGCTAAAAGATCAAACGATCAATTGTTGTGTCTCTAGGGTGCCCCCTGCCCCCGTATACAAAGGAGCAAGGGGGCAGGTGCGGCCGACCTAGAGGGGGCGCGCCAGGAGGATTCCTACTCCTACCGGGAGTAGGACTCCCTCCCTTTTCCTTGTTGGACTGGGAGTGGAGGGGGAAAGAGGAGGGAGAGAGGAAGGAAAGGGGGGGCGCCGCCTCTCCTTGTCCTATTCGGACTGGGGGGAGGCGCGGCCCTTGCCCCCGCCGCCTCCTCTTCTCCACTAAGGCCCATTATGGCCCATTGACTCCGGGGTTCCTCAGAGCCCTCCTGCATCTCAGAAAATCCCGATTTCACCCGTAACACTTCCGATATCCAAACATAGGCTTCCAATATATCAATCTTCATGTCTCGACCATTTCGAGACTCCTCGTCATGTCCGTGATCACATCCGGGACTCCGAACAACCTTCGTTACATCAAAACATATAAACTCATAATATAACTGTCATCGAAACGTTAAGCGTGCGGACCCTACGAGTTCGAGAACTATGTAGACATGACTGAGACACGTCTCCGGTCAATAACCAATAGCGAACCTGTATGCTCATATTGGCTCCCACGTATTCTACGAAGATCTTTATCGGTCAGACCGCATAACAACATACGTTGTTCCCTTTGTCATCGGTATGTTACTTGCCCGAGATTCGATCGTCGGTATCTCAATACCTAGTTCAATCTCATTACCGGAAAGTCTCTTTACTCGTTCCGTAATACATCATCCATAACTAACTCATTAGTTGCAATGCTTGCAAGGCTTAAGTGATGTGCATTCTTGAGAGGGCCCAGAGATACCTCTCCGACAATCGGAGTGACAAATCCTAATCTCGAAATACGCCAACCCAACAAGTACCTTCGAGACACCTCAGAGAGCACCTTTATAATCACCCAGTTATGTTGTGACGCTTTGGTAGCACACAAAGTGTTCCTCCCAGAACGGAGTTGCATAATCTTATAGTCATAGGAACATGTATAAGTCATGAAGAAAGCAATAGCAACATACTAAACGATCGAGTGCTAAGCTAATGGAATGGGTCAAGTCAATCACATCATTCTCCTAATGATGTGATCCCATTAATCAAATGACAACTCTTTGTCTATGGCTAGGAAACATAACCATCTTTGATTAACGAGCTAGTCAAGTAGAGGCATATTAGTGACACTCTGTTTGTCTATGTATTCACACATGTATCATGTTTCCAGTTAATACAATTCTAGCATGAATAATAAACATTTATCATGATATAAGGAAATAAATAATAACTTTATTATTGCCTCTAGGGCATATTTCCTTGATCTCCCACTTGCACTAGAGTCAATAATCTAGATTACACAGTAATGATTCTAACACCCATGGAGCCTTGGTGCTTGATCATGTTTTGCTCGTGGAAGAGGCTTAGTCAATCTGCCCGCAACATTCAGATCCGTATGTATCTTGCAAATTTCTATGTCTCCCACCGGACTAAATCTCGGATGGAATTGAAGCGTCTCTTGATGTGCTTGGTCCTCTTGTGAAATCTGGATTCCTTCGCCAAGGCAATTGCACCAAAGTATTGTCACAAAAGATTTTCATTGGACCCGATGCACTAGGTATGACACCTAGATCGGATATGAACTCCTTCATCCAGACTCCTTCATTTGCTACTTCCGAAGCAGCTATGTACTCCGCTTCACACGTAGATCCTGCCATGATGCTTTATTTAGAACTGCACCAACTGACAGCTCCACCGTTCAATGTAAACATGTATCCGGTTTGCGATTTGGAATCGTCCGGATCAGTGTCAAAGCTTGCATCAACGTAACCATTTACGATGAGCTCTTTGTCACCTCCATAGACGAGAAACATATCCTTAGTCCTTTTCGGTATTTCAGGATGTTCTTGACCGCTGTCCGATGATCCACTCTGGATTACTTTGGTACCTCCTGCTAGACTTATAGCAAGGCACACATCAGGTCCGGTACATGACATTGCATACATGATAGAGCCTATGGCTGAAGCATAGGGAACATCTTTCATTTTCTCTCTATCTTCTGCAGTGGTCGGGCATTGAATCTTACTCAACTTCACACCTTGTAACACAGGCAAAAACCCTTTCTTTGCTTGATCCATTTTGAACTTCTTCAAAACTTTGTCAAGGTATGTGCTTTGTGAATGTCCAATTAAGCGTCTTGATCTATCTCTATAGATCTTGATGCCCAATATGTAAGCAGCTTCACCGAGGTCTTTCATTGAAAAACTCTTATTCAAGTATCCCTTTATGCTATCCAGAAATTCTATATCATTTCTAATCAGCAATATGTCATCCACATATAATATTAGAAATGCTACAGAGATCTCACTCACTTTCTTGTAAATACAGGCTTCTCCAAAAGTCTGTACAAAACCAAATGCTTTGATCACACTATCAAATCGTTTATTACAACTCCGAGAGGCTTGCACCAGTCCATAAATGTTTCAATGGAGCTTGCACACATTGTTAGCTCCCTTTGGATCGAAAAAACCTTCCGGTTGCATCATATACAACTCTTCTTCCAGAAATCCATTCAGGAATGGAGTTTTGACATCCATTTGCCAAATTTCATAATCATAAAATGCGGTAATTGCTAACATGATTCGGACAGACTTAAGCATCGCTACGGGTGAGAAGGCCTCATCGTAGTCAATCCCTTGAACTTGTCAAAAACCTTTCGCAACAAGTCGAGCTTTATAGACAGTAACATTACCGTCAGCGTCAGTCTTCTTCTTGAAGGTCCATTTATTCTCAATTCCTTGCCTATCATCGGGAAAGTCAACCAAAGTCCACACTTTGTTCTCATACATGGATCCCATCTCAGATTTCATGGCCTCAAGCCATTTTGCAGAATCTGGGCTCACCATCGCTTCTTCATAGTTCGTAGGTTCGTCATGTTCTAGTAACATAACTTCCAGAACAGGATTACCGCATTCACTGGTGCGGATCTTACTCTGGTTGACCTCTGACGTTCAAGAATAACTTGATCTCAAGTTTCATGATCATCATCATTAACTTCCTCACTAACTGGTGTAGGTGTCACAGAAACTGATTTCTGCGATGAACTACTTTCCAATAGGGGAGCAGGTATAGTTACCTCATCAAGTTCTACTTTTCTCCCACTCACTTCTTTCGAGAGAAACTCCTTCTCTAGAAATATTCCGAATTTAGCGACAAAAGTCTTGCCGTCGGATCTATGATAGAAGGTGTACCCAACTGTCTCTTTTGGGTATCCTATGAAGACACATTTTTCCGATTTGGGTTCGAGCTTATCAGATTGAAGCTTTTTCACATAAGCATCGCAGCCCCAAACTTTAAGAAACGACAAATTTGGTTTCTTGCCAAACCACAGTTCATAAGGCGTCGTCTCAACGGATTTCGATAGTGCCCTATTTAACGTGAATGCAACCGTCTCTAAAGCATAACCCCAAAACGATAGCGGTAAATCAGTAAGAGACATCATAGGTCGCACCATATCTAGTAAAGTACGATTACGACGTTCGGACACACCATTACACTGTGGTGTTCCGGGTGGCGTGAGTTGCGAAACTATTCCGCATTGTTTCAAATGTAGACCAAACTCATAACTCAAATATTCTCCTCCACGATCAGATTGTAGAAACTTTATTTTCTCGTTACGATGATTTTCAACTTCATTCTGAAATTCTTTGAACTTTTCAAATGTTTCAGACTTATGTTTCATTAAGTAGATATACCCATATCTGCTCAAATCATTTGTGAAGGTGAGAAAATAACGATATCCGCCGCGAGCCTCAATATTCATCAGACCACATGCATCTGTATGTATGATTTCCAACAAATCTGTTGCTTGCTCCATAGTTCCGGAGAACGGCGTTTTAGTCATCTTGCCCATGAGGCACGGTTCGCAAGTACCAAGTGATTCATAATCAAGTGGTTCCAAAAGTCCATCAGTATGAAGTTTCTTCATGCGCTTTATACCGATATGACCTAAACGGCAGTGCCACAAATAAGTTGCACTATCATTATCAACTCTGCATCTTTTGGCTTCAATAGTATGAATATGTGTATCACTACTATCGAGATTCAACAAAAATAGACCACTCTTCAAGGGTGCATGACCATAAAAGATATTACTCATATAAATAGAACAACCATTATTTTCTGATTTAAATTAATAACCATCTCGCATCAAACAAGATCCAGATATAATGTTCATGCTCAACGCTGGCACCAAATAACAATTATTTAGGTCTAATACTAATCCCGAAGGTAGATGTAGAGGTAGCATGCCGACCGCGATCACATCGACTTTGGAACCATTTCCCACGCGCATCGTCACCTCGTCCTTAGCCAATCTTCGCAATCCATAGCCCCTGTTTCGAAGTTGCAAATATTAGCAATGTAACCAAGATCAAATACTCAGTGCTCCTGCGAGCATTAGTAAGGTACACATCAATAACATGTATATCACATATACCTTTGTTCACCTTGCCATCCTTCTTATCCGCCAAATACTTGGGGCAGTTCCGCTTCCAGTGACCAGTCTGCTTGCAGTAGAAGCACTCAATCTCAGGCTTAGGTCCAGACTTGGGTTTCTTCTCTTGAGCAGCAACTTGCTTGCTGTTCTTCTTGAAGTTCCCCTTCTTCTTCCCTTTGCCCTTTTTCTTGAAACTGGTGGTCTTATTGACCATCAACACTTGATGCTCCTTCTTGATTTCTACCTCCGCTGCCTTTAGCATTGCGAAGAGCTCGAATTGTCTTATCCATCCCTTGCATATTATAGTTCATCATGAAGCTCTTGTAGCTTGGTGGCGATGATTGGAGAATTCTGTCAATGACGCTATCATCCGGAAGATTAACTCCCGGTTGAATCAAGTGATTATTATACCCGGACATTTTGAGTATATGCTCACCGATGTAACTATTCTCCTCCATCTTGCAGCTATAGAACTTATTGGAGACTTCATATCTCTCAATCCGGGCATTTGCTTGAAATATTAACTTCAACTCCCTGAACATCTCATATGCTCCATGACGTTCAAAACGTCGTTGAAGTTCCGGTTCTAAGCCGTAAAGCATGACACACTGAACTATCGAGTAGTCATTAGCTTTGCTCTGCCAGACGTTCTTAACGTCGTTAGTTACATCAGCAGCAGGCCTGGCACCCAGCGGTTCTTTCAGGACATAATTCTTTTATGCAGCAATGAGGATAATCCTCAAGTTAGGGACCCAGTCCGTGTAATTGCTACCATCATCTTTCAACTTTGCTTTCTCAAGGAACGCATTAAAATTCAACGGAACAACAACACGGGCCATCTATCTACAATCAACATAGACAAGCAAGATACTATCTGGTACTAAGTTCATGATAAATTTAAGTTCAATTAATCATATTACTTAAGAACTCCCACTTAGATAGACATCACTCTAATCTTCTAAGTGATCACCTGA
The DNA here is from genome assembly GCA_021605145.1 of Aegilops bicornis. Lineage (NCBI taxonomy): Eukaryota > Viridiplantae > Streptophyta > Magnoliopsida > Poales > Poaceae > Aegilops > Aegilops bicornis. The sequence continues at coordinate 192,679,307 of CM038671.1, read as the reverse complement.
TCCAAATCAACTAAACCATGTCCGATCATCACGTGAGATGGAGTAGTTTAAATAGTGAACATCACTATGTTGATCATATCTACTATATGATTCACACCCGACCTTTCGGTCTCCGTGTTCCGAGGCCATATCTGTTATATGCTAGGCTCGTCAAGTTTAACCTGAGTACTCCGCGTGTGCAACTGTTTTGCACCCGTTGTATTTGAACATAGAGCCTATCACACCCGATCATCACGTGGTGTCTCAACACGAAGAACTTTCATAGCGGTGCATACTCGTGGGAGAACACTTATACTTTGATAATTTAGTGAGGGATCATCTTATAATGCTACCGTAAATCAAAGCAAGATAAGATGCATAAAAGATAAACATCACATGCAATCAATATAAGTGATATGATATGGCCATCATCATCTTGTGCTTGTGATCTCCATCTCCAAAGCACCGCCATGATCACCATCGCCACCGGCGCGACACCTTGATCTCCATCGTAGCATCGTTGTCGCCTCGCCAATCTTATGCTTCTACGACTATCGCTATCGCTAGTGATAAATTAAAGCATTACAGGCGATTGCATTCCATACAATAAAGCGACAACCATATGGCTCTCGCCGATTGCCGATAACTTCGGTTACAAAACATGATCATCTCATACAATAAAATTTAGCATCATGTCTTGACCATATCACATCACAACACGCCCTGCAAAAACAAGTTAGACGTCCTCTACTTTGTAGTTGCAAGTTTTACGTGGCTGCTATGGGCTTAGCAAGAAACGTTCTTACCTACGCATCAAAACTACAACGATAGTTTGTCAAGTTGGTGTTGTTTAAACCTTTGCAAGGACCGGGCGTAGCCACACTCGGTTCAACTAAAGTTGGAGAAACTGACACCCGCCAGCCACCTGTGTGCAAAGCACGTCGATAGAACCAGTCTCGCGTAAGCGTACACGTAATGTCGGTCCGGGCCGCTTCATCCAACAATACCGCCGAACCAAAGTATGACATGCTGGTAAGCAGTATGAATTATATCGCCCACAACTCACTTGTGTTGTACTCGTGCATATGACATCTACGCATAAAACCTGGCTCGGATGCCATTGTAGGGTAATGTAGTAATTTCAAAAAATTCCCTACGCACACGCAAGATCATGGTGATGCATAGCAACGAGAGGGGAGAGTGTTGTAGTACGTAGACCGAAAACGGAAGCGTTAGCACAACGCGGTTGATGTAATCGTACGTCTTCACGATCCGACCGATCAAGTATCGAACGCACGGCACCTCCGAGTTCAGCACACGTTCAGCCCGATGACGTCCCTCGAACTCCGATCCAACCGAGTGTTGAGGGAAAGTTTCGTCAGCACGACGGCGTGGTGACGATGATGATATTATACTGATGCAGGGCTTCGCCTAAGCACCGCTACAGTATTATCGAGGTGGAATATGATGGAAGGGGCACCGCACACGGCTAAAAGATCAAACGATCAATTGTTGTGTCTCTCGGGTGCCCCCGCCTGTGATATAAAGGAGCAAGGGGGAGGTGCGGCTGCCTAGAGGGGCGGCCAGAGGAGTCCTACTCCTACCGGAGTAGGACTCCTCCCTTTTCCTTGTTGGACTAGGAGTGGAGGGGGAAAGAGGAGGGAGAGAGGAAGGAAAGGGGGGGGGGCGCCACCCCCTCTCCTTGTCCTATTTGGACTGGGGGGGAGGGGCACGCGGCCCTTGCCCTGGCCGCCTCTCCTCTTCTCCACTAAGGCCCATTATGGCCCATTAACCCCCGGGGGGTTCCGGTAACCCTCCTGCATCTCAGAAATCCCGATTTCACGGAACACTTCCAATATCCAAACATAGGCTTCCAATATAACAATCTTCATGTCTCGACCATTTCGAGACTCCTCGTCATGTCTGTGGATCACATCCGGGACTCAACAACCTTCGGTACATCAAAACATATAAACTCATAATATAACTGTCATCGAAGCGTTAAGCGTGTGGACCCTACGGGTTCGAGAACTATGTAGACGTGACCGAGACACGCCTCTCGTCAATAACCAAGAGCGGAACCTGGATGCTCATATTGGCTCCCACATATTCTACGAAGATCTTTATCGGTCAGACCGCATAACAACATACGTTGTTCCCTTTGTCATCGATATGTTACTTGCCCGAGATTCGATCGTCGGTCTCAATACCTAGTTCAATCTCACACGGAAAGTCTCTTTACTCGTTCCGTAATACATCATCCCGCAACTAACTCATTAGTTGCAATGCTTGCAAGGCTTAAGTGATGTGCATTATCGAGAGGGCCCAGAGATACCTCTCCAACAATCGGAGTGACAAATCCTAATCTCGAAATACGCCAACCCAACAAGTACATTCGGAGACACCTGTAGAGCACCTTTATAATCACCCAGTTACGTTGTGACATTTGGTAGCACACAAAGTGTTCCTCCGGTAAATGGGAGTTGCATAATCTCATAGTCATAGGAACATGTATAAGTCATGAAGAAAGCAATAGCAACATACTAAACGATCGAGTGCTAAGCTAACGGAATGGGTCAAGTCAATCACATCATTCTCCTAATGATGTGATCCCGTTAATCAAATGACAACTCTTTGTCTATGGCTAGGAAACATAACCATCTTTGATTAACGAGCTAGTCAAGTAGAGACATACTAGTGACACTCTGTTTGTCTATGTATTCACACATGTATCATGTTTCCGGTTAATACAATTATAGCATGAATAATAAAAATTTATCATGATATAAGAAAATAAATAATAACTTTATTATTGCCTCTAGGGCATATTTCCTTCACAAAAGAGGCGTCAACATTGAGTTTCACAAATCCCCTAGGAGGACATTGCCAACCCCCCTTTTTCATGGATGCCTTTGAAGATGATGCATTTACAAAATTATATGTAAGAGCTATGACCCCCATTGAGATCTGAGTCGCATTTTGAGTTAATTCCTGGTGCACTAATTTCCGTCTTTCCCACCATAGATACCAAACTGAGATAGCTATCATTTCTCTAACATTTTCGTGCCCCATAATGCGCAGGGCTTGATCTGGAAGGAGTAATGGGTATTCCAATGTTGCCTCTCCAGCACGATCAATCTCACAAGCTCTCTCAATAATCATATCCAACCCTAGCCTTTTCCAAACCTCCTTCGCTTTTATACATAGGAAAAGCAAGTGCTTCGTATCTTTTACACCCTGAGAGCAGGTAGGGCAAGAGGGCGAGACCTTCATGTGTCTATTAGTGAGTGTTGCCCGACATGGGAGAGTGCCATGTAGTGTCTGCCATAAAAATATTTTGACTTTAGCCGGACAAGATAACTTCCATATCTGACACCATATAGGGTTAGGTGTGCTCCGTCCCATCCCATTAGAATATTTTAGTTTGCTCCCATATTGATAGTTCCACTCCACTGAATAAGGCACTGCATCAAAAACATACCATTTTTCGTATAACTCCAGGCAATAAAATCCGTCATATTATGTTGTGAAATTGGGATTGAAAGAATTCGTTGTATGTCAATGGTCCATATAGTTTGTTTAATCAGGTCCTCATCCCAATTATTGGAGACTGGGTCAATCAAATCTACGACTTTTGGTAACAAATGCCCCCTAGGGGTCATAATCTTCCTAGAGGCACAATTTGGGATTCAGGCATCTTCCCAAATATTGATGTTATGTCCATTCCCCACTCCTCAAATATAACCTCGCTTAAGAGTAGTGATGTCTGCCATAATGCTTTGCCAGGTGAAGGAAGCGCCATGCTTCGGCTTGGAGTTCAGCAAATAACCATTAGGATAGTACTTGGCCCTTAGAATAGTAGCACACAAGGAGTCAGGATTATCAAGGAGACGCCATGCCTGTTTTGCAAGCAGAGCCAGGTTGAAACAGTGGATGTCACGGAATCCCATCCCTCCTTGGTTTTTGGTACACACATTTTCCACCAGGCCATCCAATGCATCCTCTTTTGGTTCTCCTCGTCTCTCCACCGTAAATGCGTCATCGCGTCAATGATTCCTTTACAATTTTTTAGGAATTTTAAAGACCGACAATGCATAGGTAGGTATGGCTTGGATCACCGCCTTTAATAGGATCTCCTTCCCCCCGGCAGATAGTAATTTTTCCTTCCAACCACTAATTCTCTTAACAATACGTTCAATCAGAAAACTAAAGCAGCCTGTTTTATCAACACCCACATTTGCTGGTAAGCCCAAATATTTATCAGTGAGAGCCTCCATCATTATATTTCGCGTTGTACACAATTGTTCTCTGATATCTACCTTTGTATTAGGGCTGAAGAAAATACTGGATTTTTCAACGCTTACCAGCTGTCCCGACGCTGCACAATATAAATCTAGTGCTGATTTCAGTGTTTCCGCATTATGTTGGTTGGCTTTCATTAAGATCAATTAGTCATCCACGAAGAGAAGATTTGTGACTGATGGGGCGTCTCTACAGACTTTAACACCTGATATGTTTCCATTCTCTTCAGCATGTGCAAGCAAGGCATTCAATCCTTCTGTGCACAACAAAAAAAGGTATGGTGATAGCGGGTCCCCTTGTCTCAACCCTCTCGTGGGCTTAAATCTCTCACTTTCCTCATCATTGATCCTTACTTTGTATTCTACGGTTGAGACGCATTGCATAATCAAGTTAACCCACTCACGACGAAAACCCAATTTCAACATGATCTCCTTCAAAAAAGTCCACTCAACTCTATCGTAGGCTTTGTGCATATCAAGTTTTATAGCACACAAGCCCTCTCTATCCTCTCTTTTGTTTTTGATTGTGTGAAAACATTCGTAGGCCACTAAAATATTATCCGTAATCAATCTACCCGGTACAAATGCACTCTTTTGTGCATAGTTAGTGGGCATCTTATTGTGTTTTTGCTGTATGTGCAGTGTCTAAACTTGGTATTAACTAATGTGTGGTTCGGTGTTAGACTGTTGGATGTATAGGTGAATTCTACATGTTGAACTTTTTTATAAAGTCGAGTGTACCTTTTCTCTAAAAAAGCAGAGTTTTTATTGTCATCTACAATTATTTGGATGATTAAAGTTCACATGATCATACACAAACTCCGAGACCAAAAATATACACGTGCATGATCAAGTTCAAAGCAACCAGAAGGACACGCCAGAACTCTTGCGAGAACGATTACAACCACGATACGAGTTCTACATGACATCGCCGGAAGGAACGAGCAGCAAAACTGCCGCTGCAAACTTACATATACCAGTCGGAAAATACTACAGTAGCAAAGGATGACAAAGATGCCGCGTGGCTTCAGAAATAGGGGAAGCGCGCCATCATGGCCGGCGGCGAGCTGGACTCCTTGCAGAGGGAGTCGAGCTTCCACCCGGGCAGGGAGACGGCGCCGTGACGCTCCCTGCTGGCCGGGGAAGGCGAGCCCGGGCTGACGGGCTCCTTGCTCGCCGCCTTCACCGCCTCGACGGCGCCACCGCCACCGCCACCGCCAGCCGCCGGCCTAGGCGCCGGGACGATGGTTATCTCCGGCGTCCGGCTGCTGCTCCCTTCCATCTCCCCGCTTCCTATGCTGCAGATGAACCTGGAGGATTTTCTTGCGTGCGTTCGAAGTGTAGAACTGGTGTGCTGCACTACTGCCTTCAGTGCGATCTGCTTGCCTTGCCTTGCCTTTATGCCATTTTTATTGAGAGGCAGAGATGGCGATGTTTTTTTTTCCTAACAAACAACTGATTTAGTTGCCTTCTTTATTGTTGGGAGAGGATAAGATCAAGACGTAGTCGGATAAGATCGATCACGACATCGTCGTCATTCGACTTGGAATTATTTCTCGAGACATTGATGAGCGGATAGTGCACGTCGACAAAGACCAGTGGCCTCACCTGCGTGGTTGGTTTAACCTACAACCTTTCCGTAGTTATCTTGTAAATTTTGTTTTCGTGAATACACGCCGTAATTGTTCACAAAATATCTTCCCTATGATATTTTTGTCAGAATTCCAGTTCCATGGTCTATACTCTGATTCTCAGGTTTCACAGAATTGTCGGCAGAACATCATCCATAGTCACGGGAAAATGAAATGGCCACCAAAATTTTCATTATCATGGCCCCTACTCTACTCCAGTTTCTGGTACGATTCACCTTGACATGAATCTACAGTCTATGTAGTCCACTAAAGACCAACCAAATAAAGATCAGAACACATGCAGATGCAGCGAACACTGCCACTTCAACTATCCAAAAAATACAGTGAGCACAACAGAATCTGCAAACTGTCTGTCATAAGCCGAAAAGATCGTTGGTGCCAAAGATGGATCCACCAAACTGCCTGGTGTTCAAGTCCCCACCATCCAGGGCCGACGGGAACCTGTCGAGCCACTGGGTCAGGCTCGGACCGTCCGAATCCTCCACCCACGGCGAGGTCATGTCGATGTCGTCCAGCGCGATCGGATCGCCCTCTCCTTTCTTCTTCGCCGTCGTTTTGGAGTCGGAGTGGAGCGTGAGATTGTAGTGCACATAGGCTTGGTCGGCCAGCGCCTCCTTGTTCAGCTTGTTGCGCTTCTCGGAGTGGCTCTGCAGGATGATGGTCCAGTCCCTTTGGAAGGTCAGGGTGCTGCAGACCTGACTCACTATTCTGACGGCACAGTGTTGTAATGCTGGCGCTGAATCACCATATTGTTCCCACCACATCCCTGAAGAAGCAAAAAAGGTCATTGGAATAAATCCAGATTAAGGGAAATGGAACAGAGCGTCGTGATTGTGCATGCAAGACACATAAGATGACTTTGCAGCAACTTCAACTAATATCGCTAAACTGAAACTACGATTATGGAGTGCGACAAGTAAGTGTCAATATATCTAGTGCTCAGAGGGGCTCAAAACACAGAAGCACTCAGGAAATATTTAAAGTACAAAATTTCAGTGCGAAAGGGAGAAACCTGGGGAGGTGTTGTTGCGGGCCTCTTTAGCAATGTTAGAGGCGAACATTCCTTGTGCCTTGCGGAAAGCATGCAGTTCCGAAGTGATACCCTGCCTTTGGTCTGGGGCTGTGAGCACTTTATCCAGGACATGGTAGAACTCCTCCTTGATAGTAGTGAAAAATTTGACTTCTGGATTATACTGGATGCTTGGGTTCAGAAAAGCAGCTGCTGAATGAAGAGGCGAATGCAGCTCCACCAGCCATTTCTGCTCCACAATATCCAGAAATGACTTGCATTTGCCTTCATCCATTATGTAGTATGTTCTAATAGAATCCATCATCTTTGTCATAGACTCGTATATATAACCAATGGCAGCCTTGCCTCCTGAGACATCCCTCATGACCCTCAGTAGAGGTTCTGAAACAGCCGCTATCTCTTCGACTGCTCGCCAAAACTCATCGTCACTGAGGATCTCAACGCAGGAAATACTTAGAGATCTATTTGCATATGGAGAAGATACATACTCAGAGCTGTGAAACATTTGCTTCAGCTTTGATCTGTGCTTCAACAGTGACTGCAGAGTGAGGAAATCTGAAACAGATTTTGTAATCCCTGAGCAAACAAGCTCCTGCCCTGCCATACACCTCCTCATAAGATCAAGAACCCAGTTGTTGTTGTAGACAAATCGTGTAATTGTTTGTGCTTGACATATGCATTGGTTAACCCAATCAATCTTGGAAAAGTCATCCAACATTGAGTTTACACAAAACGAAGTGCAGGGAGACCAGAAAATGGTGTTGTAGTTCTGCATTATGAGTTTATCAATATTACCGTAGTTTATGTTCCTATCACTAATAATCTGAACAACATTATCTGGACCAACTTCCTGAATCACTTCATCAAAGAGCTCATACATCCCTCTGTGATTTTTTATGTGTGGAGAAGCATCTACTGTTTTGAGGAAGAATGTCCCTAGTGGAGAAGAGACAGAGAAGTTGATTAGGGCTTTCAATTTGTTGTCAGTCCACGAATCGGCTAATATGGTACAGCCTGTAGTCACCCAATCCTTTTTGATCTCTTGTGTTCTCTGCAAAACCTCTGACTTGAGCTTTTGAAGCCATTTTGTTCTCAAAACATCGGCTGATGGCCCTTGGAATTCCTGCCCAACAAGTGTGTCCATCATATGCTTGTATGAAATGGAGTCTGCAATACTATAGTCCAACTTATTCTCAAAAAAGAATTCAGCAATGCACCGTTCCACTTCCAATCCCGAAGCCGGACGGGGCTTGGTGGCAGCACTAGACAGTCTAAGTACCGGAGCAGGCACTTCCAGGCCAAGGAGCTGACTCGGCTCGAATGCTGGAATAATAGCCGGCGAAGTAGGCATCCCTGGGGAGGAAGGCTGAGATGGAAGTTCCCGTGTTCTTTTCGGAAGCACTGCCAATTCAGCAACACGTTTCCTCTTGAGAAGCTCAAGCTCCCTGTGTGATTCCTTGGCTTCTATGAGAGCGATCACCTTTTCCCTGACATCATCAGTCACCCTGACGCAAGGGTTGACGCCTTTGCTCGGAATTTGAGACAGATGAAACTTGAACCTGCTTATTCCGCCATTGATAACCTTTTGGCAGAATCTGCACCGGACCCTGTTCCCGTCTAGCTTGTCGCCGTACTCCCAGCAGGCATCCTTCTCCCGCACTGAAGTATATAGCAAATGATCACGAAATAGAAATGCAGCACACCAACGTTTGTCATCATAGGAAAGATTCAAGTTATAGATGGTGCAACTGAGAGAAGGAACAATACTTTATGGCGAAGCAGGAGGCTGGAGGTGACTTCAAGTTGATATCTGCAGGGAAATTAAAGGTGTGAATTACTAAGGCCTGCTGCTTATGATGTAACTGAGTAATCTGGGTAACTAGGAACTGGATGCATTGCAAGTAGAAGCTCAAAATGCTAAAGAGGACAGAGTTAATTGAACTGTTGGAACCAGGACATCTAAGTGTGTATGTAACTGTGTGTATACAGTGCAACACAGCCAATTCAGTATTGCATCTCCATTCATTAACGCCGCCGCCTGGGCGATGCTCTCCAAAGTTTTGTGTACCTATCAGCAAAGTCACTAGTGCCTGAAAGTTTGAGAATACATGCCACAATCATGACCTTCTATATATACCGGATTGCACGTGACCTACAGGAAAATAATTCCAGTTACAATCTTCCTACATAATGGCCTGATGTCTCTAATTACGCATGCGCTAAATATGGTAAGGGATAACACAAAAACCCCCCCCCCCCCCCCCCCCCCGGCCCGCAGACACAACGGGAGATTTTCAGATGTTGACGCTGGACTGAAAGTCCAAGAACAAGGGGGGCGGCCGCCCATTGGTGAATATGTCGGCGAACTGTCGGGAGGAAGGCACATGGAGCACGCGAATGTGTCCAAGGGCAACGCAAATGCGGACGAAGTGGTTCTCGATCGAGCACTGAAGCTGAGAACCGAGCCGTCGTCAACGCCGTTGCCGAAGCCAGCTGGCTTCGTCAACTCATGTCAGAACTGCAACACCCCCTACCCCGTGTAGTTGTCGTCTTCTGCGAGAACGTCAGCGCGGTCCAAACCCGGTTCAACAACAGTCGCGGTTGTTGAACCAGGTTCGTAGACATGTAGACCGCACCACGTTGTCGCTAAAGACGACAGTGGCCCGGGGTAGAGGCATAACAGTGCCGTACTACCTCCGTCCAGCTTTACCAGTTCCCATTGTATTTTGTGTCAAATTTTGACCATAGATTTAACTAGCAAAATTTAAGTTAAATATTATAAAATTTATATCAATAAATTCTTATTCAAAAGAAGTTTCGAATGATACTCTTATTTTTACTACATACTCCCTTCATTCCGGAATACTTCTCCTGGTTTTAGTTCAAATGAACAAGTATTTCGGAACGGAGAGAGTATTTTATCAATCAAATTTACAGTCAGAATTTGACAAAATACGAGAGGACTAATAAAACCCGGCCGGAGGTAGTACACCATTGAGGCATTTGAAAAGCTACTACTACTCCTTGAATCCAGCCCAATCCAAGAAATGAGGCTCCGGTAAGATCTGATGGTCCGAAGCTGTATGTATCGCTGCTCTGGCAATTCATCAGCCAGAGTATCAGCGGCAGAAATGGAAACAAAGTCGATTCCTTTGATTTCTTTACCATTTGTTCCCTCGGACCAACCCAAACTTCCAGAACAGTTCGAGTTTCCAATACTTCAAAAGGGTTATACTAATTTCTTTTCACTGCGGACCGGCAAAATAATCGCTGCGACTCGCGAGGAATAATCTACTTAAGGAATAAAGCGAGATCCGAGTTCTTCAAGCTTGCTTGCGTGGTAGATCGCGGAAGGGGGCGGGGGGGCTGCTAACCTGAGCTTCGTGGAGCGATTTAGCTTGGGGTATTTCTCCTCTCTTCTCCCCGATTTATCGTCTCCTGGTCGGGAGGAGGCTCGGCCACCGCCGCGTCGCGAGCGGAGCCGTGCTGCAGTGGGGGAGAAGAGCGTGCGAGATGTCTACGCTTTGGGGAAGGCGGGGATGCCGTGGGCTGCGGGTCCGCAACGCGAGATACCACGATATGGGTCTATAAGAGAGGAAAAAAGATACCACGAGATGGACTGGCCCGTCTCGTCCCCGTGTGCTACGGAGCTCGAACTGAGTAATCGAAACGTACAAGTGCTTTATTGCACATCTAAATCGAGCGTAAAAAAGATACTCACGGGAATTTTTATGTAAGATCAATGACGAAGAACTTAGATGTGCAATACTTATGGCACTGCTTTAGCAAAACTGAATCTAAAACGCCCGCAAACAGTCTAAATCGATATGTTTGAATGTTTTTTCCTATCCATCGTGGTGCCGTAAATGTCTGGCTGCGTCTGGGTGTATAAATTTCCGCAAACTGGATACAGAGCTAGGGGATGTTTGCGGGAGTCCGGATCTGTATCACGTAGGACTCCGACGATCCTGGCCCGCCCAAAACCCCATCCGGAGCCTGCGCATCGGCCATACCCGCACTGTTTCGCGCCAAAGCCTGCTCATTCCCACCCTTTCCATTTGACCGTCACCATCATCTACCCACGTTCCAGCCCCTTTCACCGCCCGCCGCCACATGGATCCATTTGTATTGTTACCAGAGACGGAGAGGGAGGATCCAATGATGGCGGCCGCCCGGAAGATCAACTTGGCGACTCGCATGCGCGCCATGGGCAAGGAGAAAGCGGCTTTGGAGCCAGCCACTGATACATCTTCGACTTATCTATAATTTTTTATTGTTTCATATTATTATATTATCAATCTTGTATGCTTTATATGCAGTGTTATATCATTCTGGGAAACTAACCTATTAACCTAGTGCCTAATGTGAGTTGTTGTGTTCTACATTTTTTTCGTTTTACAGAAAATCCCTACCAAACATGACAAAAGAAATTGACGCTTTTTTTTTTCTGGACCAGGAGGGACCCTAGAAGCTTCGTGGGAGGACCAGAAGCCAGCCGAGTAGACGACAAGACAACAGGGCACGCCCAGGGGGTAAGCGCGCCTTGATGTCTTGTGGACCCCTCGTGGCTCTGTCTGACCTAATTCTAGCGCTATAAATTCTCAAATATTGCAAAAAAAAAACAGAGCGAGACCCGAAACAATTATTCAGCCGCCGCGAGCCTCTATTCTTCCGCGGTCCCATCTGGAGGCCTCCGCCGGTACTCTGTCCGAGGGGAAATCGATCACGGAGGGCTTCTACATCAACCATTGTTGCACCTCCGATGATGTGTGAGTAGTTCCCCATAGGACCTATGGGTCCATAGCAGTAGCTAGATGGCTCTTCCCTCTCTGTGTGTGATCTCTAATACAATGTTCTCTTTGGAGATCGATTCGATGTAATCTTTTTGCAGTGCGTTTGTTGGGATCCGATGATTTGTGGGTTTATGATCAGATTGTTCATTAAAAGTAACTGAGTTATTTCTGAACTTTACTATGTGTGATTGTTATAGCTCTGTATTTCTCTCCAATCTATCTGTTTGGCTTAGCCAACTAGATTGATTTATCTTTAGTGGGAGATGTGTTTTGTGGTAGTTTAAATCTTGCGGTGTCCTCACTCTGTGACAGGAAGGGTAGCGAGGCATGTATTGTATTGTTGCTACTAAGGATAAAGCGACGGGGTTTGATCATATTGATTGGTTTTATTTTGTCTACATTACGTGCATTACTCTATTTGTCATGAACTTAATACCTAGAGAGGCAAGCATAAAAGAGCTCTCGAAGTGGAGTAATAGTAGTATCGTATCGGTCTACGTGTCACGGATGTAATGCCTATGTACTTATCATGCCATGAATAACATCATAACTATGCACTATTGTATCAATTTCCCAACAGTAATTTGTGTACCCATGCTACTTGTGAGCAGCATTGGGATTTTCCCCGAAGAGGAAGGGTGAAGCAATATAGTAGAGGATAGTATTTCCCTCGGTAGAGAACCAAGGTTATTGAACCAATACATAAGAGCAAATACTTGCACCCAATGCGGGCAAGAGGGTTGTCAATCCCCTTGTACTCGTTAATTGCAAGGATCGAATCCGATAGTAGGTGATAGATAAATTGCAAAGTATAATAAAAGTAAATAAATTGCAGAAAGGTATTTTTGGTTTTTGTATATGAATAAAATAGACCCAGGGGGCATAGTTTTAACTAGAGGCGTCTCTCTCATAAAAATTGCATACGGTGGGTAAACAAATTACTGTTGGACAATTGATAGAAACTCACATAGTTATGATGTTATTCATGGCATGATCATGCACATAGGCATTACGTCCGTGACAAGTAGACAGACTCCTGCCTACATCTACTATTATTACTCCACCAATCGACCGCTATCGAGCATGCATCTATGATATTAAGTTCATGACAAACAGAGTAACACCTTTAAGCAAGATGACAATGTAGACAAGTAAAACCAAGCAATATGATTAAACCCCGTCATTTTCCCCATAGTATCAACAATACAAATACGTGTCTCGCTACCCCTTCTGTCATTGGGTGAGGACAAGCAAGATTGAACCTACTACTATGCACCACTAACACTGAAGATCTACTCATCAACTTGGCCAAAGAAAACTCATAGATCAGAAAGCATTACATAGCTATAATAATCACACACAATAAAGTTCAGAAAAAATTCGATTGCTTTCAATGAATAATCTGATCATATACCCACAATTCATCGCATCCCAACAAACACACCACAAAATAAGATTGCATCGAATAGAACTCCGAGGAGAACATTGTATTGGAGATCAAAGAAAGAGAGAGAGAAAGCCATCTAGCTAATCACTACGGACCCATAGGTCCAGTGGGAACTACTCACACATCATCGGAGGTGCAACAAGGTTGATGTAGAAGCCCTCCGTGATGGATTCCCCCTCCGGCGGAGTACCGACGAAGGCCTCCAGATGGGATCGCAGAAGAATAGAAGCTTGTGGTGGTGGAAAAGTTGTTCTCACTACAAAAAAAAGACACATCCGTGACATTTTGGGCCGAACAATTTTTTTTTCTGTCATGCTTATGACACTTCTATGACGATAATTGTGACAAAACCCGGTATCATCATAGATGTGGTGGGCTCCTACTTCTATGACAAAAATCATGACAGAAAATGGGCTTTTCGTCCTGGGCGGGCCGGAGACGCAGCTGCATGACATTCTTTGGGCCGTCCATGACGGAAAAAATCATGGTAGAAGCGAGGGCGAGGAAAATATCGGGGAGTTCCCGGTTACGGTGGGTGGTCAGGGGCCGAGCGATGCGTGTTTCTCTCATACACGTACGCGCGTGGGTGCGAGGTGTTGGGCTCTAACTAAACCCGAGCGAGGCGTTTGCCCTCTTGAACCGAAGCGATTACCTTTGCAGTTACGCGTTATTGAACCCGGCGATCGATCGATGGTCATTAACTAAACCCGATCGAGCGATTCTTCGCTATTATCGCTAATCGAAGCCGATCGAACCCTCGCTGCCTCCTTCCCTTGATGAGCAAGTGAGTGTTGTTGGGGGGTTTGGATGAACAGTTCCCGGTGGGGGGTTGGATGAACAGGACCCCGTGGTAGTAGAGGCCGTTGCTGCTGGATGAACAGGACCCCGATCGACCGATCCGGTTGCCGCTGGGTGAACAGGACTCCGTGGAGGGCTGGATGAACAGGACCCCGTGGAGGGCTGGTTGAACAGTAGCCGGTGGAGGACTGGATGAACAGTAGCCCGTGGAGGGGTGGTTGAATAGGACACCGTGGAGAGAGCTGGTTGAACAGTAGCCGATGGAGGAGCGGTGGAGGCTGGATGAACCGGAGCCCGTGGATGAACAGTCGCAGGTGGAGGCTGGAGGAGGTCGACGGTGGATGAACAGTAACCCGTGGAGGCTGGAGGAGGTCGACGGTGGAGATGAACATCATCCCGTGGAGTCCCGTTTTGCGGTATGCCACACCCCTCCCGATGAACAGGACCCCCGTTTCGACCGTAGCGCTCCAACACAAGTCCGTTTCCTCCGTTTTGTGGTACGCCACACCCCTCCCGATCAAGAGGACCCCGTTTCGACCATAGGAAGTCCAAGAGAAGTCCGTTTCCTCCGTTTTGCGGTACGCCAGACCCCTCCCGATGAACAGGATCCCGTTTTGATCGTGGTCGGTCGAACACAAGGCCGGTTCCTACGTTTTGCGATACGCCAGGCCTCGTTTCGATCGGTTGTTCCGTCAAAGCCGGTTGGCTCCCGATGAACACGACGACGGCGCAATTTCTCTGTTCTGACCCAGCCATGTACACGAGCCATGGCCGTACTTATGCGCGAGTAGGCGTTCGAGACCCCGCCCGTATGTACGTACGTGGCGGTATTTACTTTCTTCCACCCTGGCCGTTGTACGTACGTGTACATGCTACGTGCGCACCTCTACTACGACACGTGCGCGCCTCTACTATGACACGTGCCCTTCCTTACACGGCCACGGTTCATCGCTGCAGCCTACAGACAGACCGATCAACCAGTATGTACGTACACGTACGCGACCAGAATGACAACGCTACATACGCTTCGACCGGGTGGGTCGGTATCGAGCACTTCCTTGCGTCGCGAAGATGTAGGCTGGTGGATCCCAGCGGTCGGCGAATCATTTTTTTTGCCCATAATTTGGACGCACTTCATTGCGTGCGAATATGTAGCTTGTGGGTCCCGGTGATCGGGGAAATGTTTTTCACGATTCTGATGGCCCGTCCGGTGGGTCCCTGGCATCGGTGGAGGAATCATTATTTTCGGCGTAATAAGGAGGCACTTCCTTGCTGCGGCCGTGGACCCAGTATCGGCCTCTCCACGTCTGATACTCTTCCGATGGAAGTCGTTCCTGACCACATTGACCACGCCAAGGCCGAGAGCACCAAGGCGGTGGACGACGGCGAGGCCTAGGAAGGGGACGGCGGAGCCGAGGAAGACGGCGATGGATGCCCACGGAGAGAGAGGAGTACGAGGGTTCACTGGTTCGGCTGCGGTGTGATGTCGTCGCCGCGAGAATACATGGGGTGTGGGTGAGTGGAGGGATGGCACGCCAGCGGTGGGAGTAGTAGGGGCATTTAGGCCTCATGGCGGCACAACCGACCACAGGAGGCGGGAGGCGGTGACATGACAAGCGCTGCTTTGGGCGGCTAGAGCAAGAAGACCAGAGGTTGAAGAAGCACTACGGCCGTTGGATGGACATTGTACGGTCACTGGAGCTAGTGTGACACTCCAAAAAAATTTACTTGGTTTTTGACAAAACCCTTTTATTTGATTTGAAGGAGGCCATTTAAAATCTTTCCAAAAGCCCCCCTTCTCAAAAAAAAAATCTCCTATGACAAGTATTTCATTTTTGTATCTTCCTCAATCTTGGTGTTTGGTTTAAAAAAAAACCTTCCTTCTGATTTTAACTCATCTCAATAATTTTTTTTTGGAAAAACTAAATTTTCTATTAAAAAGAAACCCTATGGATTTTTGGGGCAAATCTTTTTGCAACCACCCTTTGTTTTACAATGCCTCATGTTAATATTTCTCCCAAATACCCTCCCTCCACTTTAGGGCCAAGCCAAATGTTCTATTCCAACAAGTTCAACCCATTTTTGAATTTTATTTCATTTATTTTATCCCCAAAAGTAATTCTGTCTTTTATTTTGGGCCTAGGTGATTTACAAAGGAAGTGTCTGATTTCCTTTGAGTTTTGACCTCAAACCAACTCCTCTGGCTAGTCCCTAGCACCCCAACCTAGATCCATCAAGATCCACTCTTCCTTAGTTCAAAATTTTCAAGTTTCACACTGCAAGTTTGGACCAGATTTGGCAAATTTGGTGAAATTCATAGTTTTCCTTCTCCAAAAATTCTACCAAAATTCAGGCAGCCCCAGGTGCATTGAGAGGCCACCCACCAAAGATCAGCTCGGATAAAATCCCCACATGCCAAAATCATTTCATCAAACACCGGCGAGCCTTGTTGTTGTTGTTCATTTTCGAGTTGAGTGTTGATCATTTGTCGGTGTCGTTTTCTTGAGTCGGGCGTCGATCTCACCAAAGTGCCCACTCTGGAGCCTTGCGCCTTGCACCTTCCTCTTATCCAGAGCGCCAAGACGGTCCCTTGGACGGACACCACCGTCGGTGGTGACGTGTCCCGCCGACGCCGGCAGCTTCTGCGGTGGCAGAGCCAACCGAGGCGGCCAGCAGGGATCAGCCCAGCTTTCGGGGTTGTCCAGCACCGCCCAAACCACCCGAGGCCTCCACGTGGCCGTATGCTTGCCTGCGCGTGCTGCGGCGCTGTCGCCGTGGCCTGAGCAGCGCAGAGCATGCTCCCTGACGCCGACGTGCTCCGTGCGCCGTTCCGTTCGAAACTTGGAGTGGCAGCCAAGGCAGGCCAAGTTTAGCGCCTAAACCAAACCAGTAAACCTCCACGGTGATGCCTAGCCCCCTAAACCGCCTGACCAACCGTTTCACCGCCGTAATCGTCGCCGGAGATTTCCCGTTCACGGCCACCGCCTCAGATCATCTATAAAAGGAGGTCCCGAGCTTGTTCTCGACCCCGCACCACCACTCCACCTCGCCAGAGCCCCGCCAAGCCACCAGGAGGACCCCGAGGAGGTCTCCTTCCCCGACTCCGGCCGCCTCGATCCGCCTCGGGCTCCGGCTTGATCCACTCAGGTGAGGCCACCTTCGACTCCCAAACCACGTCAGCAGCCCTCGGGTGCACCCAGTGTTCTAACCCGAACCTCAATTCGTTCGGTGTAGCCCTCCCCGACGAGATCCACCAACGCCCGAACCACCACCCGCCGGAGTTGAGGCCGCCGTCGACGTGGTGCTCGCCGTCGACCAACTCCACCACCCACAGGTGCGGAAGGACCCAAGGAACTCGTAGGTACCACCCACTCCTCCTAACTCGCCGTGGATCACGCCGTCACCTGCATGACTCTCGGGCGCCGGTGACTCTGTTCAGAGTTTAAACCCGACAAGTGGGACCCCCCGTCAGCTTTTTATTCTTTTCGAAACGTTTTCTGAAAATGCCTTCGGGCAGGATACGTCTTCCTTTGGAGTTGGTGGGTTTTTAATCGAACCGTTTTCCGTTTTTATAAGCTAGCCCCTGGGAACTTTCTTTTTCATTACAGACAAGTCCCTGGACTAAAACCTTTATAACTTTTAAACAGAAAAAGATTTTTGATTGATTCTTTTTCTGTCACCTTTATTTTTCTGTCTAGTTTTTTATCATATTTATTTGAAAAATATTTGGAACACGTTTTGTGCACACACGGTATTTACGTTAGTACGTTCTTTTTCTTATACCGTAGATACCGGACGAGGTGACGGGGCCGCGAACTTCACCGAGCTAGACTCCGACTACTCCGAACCAGGCAAGCACGTTTGAACCTTTGATATGATGAGTGTTTTGCATGTTTGCATTGAGTAGTCAGTTCATGGCATGATTATATGCATATCGGTAAGAGTTATATTACATGCAAAGCCATTGCAATTGAGCTTCGAAACTCGATGTGTGATTCGATGTGAGTTTACATGATCATGTGGTGACATGATGGGTGGTAAGATGGTATTGTTGTGGCATGCCATTCTTATGCCAAACAACTTAACTCCAGTGTCAACGTGAATCAAGTCACGTGATCACCCGTTCTTTTCCTTGTACTACCACATGTTTTCTTTATGGAATATGGTTTAGTAAGTTGCAAACCTCTTTCTGGTACACACCAAACAGAGGGGCGGGATGAGGGTTCCATGGCCCTGGATTAAAGCCCGTCATCCGGTTAGGGAGCATGGGTGTTTCGGTTGGGACCGAGAGGGGGCACCCTTAGAGCGCCGCGAGATAAATTTGATCCCATGCTATTCGAGGTTGTGACCTCCCGTCTTAGAGTTTTTCTTGAACGTTGCCTAGGGTGATTCTGGCAGCGGAATGTGGAATTGGTGTGTCTTTGGATTGTTGTATTTCTTCTAAAATACTGTAAACGGAACTAGTCCCTTGCGACTACTGAAATCCGTTGGCTGTGGTTTAATAGTACAAACTCTGCAGAGTCAAACTCATCCAAGTAACTGTATCCATGATCAAGGTCGGTGTTCAACTTGTCCTTGTCTATCTCAGTGTCAGTATCCTTGACGATCTCCGGTGAACAACCATGTGTGGAAAACTTGGCCATACGGTTACTCCTGTTGAAGGACTAACCCGTTTATTATTATTATGTGCTGAGTCTTTTCCTTGGAATGGTCTATACTGCTTGAATACGATGATGAAATATAAGCCCTTTATGTGATGTCGCTCAGACGTCCGACTGTGGCATTTATGTGGTTTATTTTCGATATAAGCCCTTTATGTGATGTCGCTCAGACGTCCGACTGTGGCATTTATGTTGTTTACTTTCGATATAAGCCCTTTACGTGATGTCGCTCAGACGTCCGACTGTGGCATTTATGTTGTTTACTTTTGATATAAGCCCTTTACGTGATGTCGCTCAGACGTCCGACTGTGGCATTTATGTTGTTTACTTTCGATATAAGCCCTTTATGTGATGCCGCTCAGATGTCCGACTGTGGCATTTATGTTGTTTATTTTCGATATAAGCCCTTTATGTGATGTCACTTTGACGTCCGACTGTGGCACACATTGTCATTTACTTTTCAATATAAGCCCTTTATGTGGTGTCGCTTAGACGCCTCGATCATGACATGTTAATTTATTCGTTCACCATTCGAGGCGCCGTTTAGGGACACTTTCGATCAGTTTTCGATTATTTCTGTTGGGATTTCGGGAGGACTACCGCCCGACTTCCTTTTATTATTCATGTCGTGCAAGTTTATCATTTGAGTGTGCATTGCAAATTGCTCATGTTGCATCATGCTTACATTTGTTATATCTTATGTCCGAACTGTCTTGCGAGTACATTCAAAGTACTCACCGGCTTGTTGATTTGGCGAGATGTTGTGAAGGCGATCTTATGGATGAAGAGTTCGATAGCGAGTCCGACGCCTAGAGGAGTCCCAGTCAGTCCCATGCAATCCTGGAATTTATCACTTGTACCATATCCACTTCCGCTACCAGAATAAATCATCGAGCCTCACTTCGACGCTCGATGAGATGCAAGAGTAGGAGTCAATGTCACCCACTTCACTATGACATATCCACCACCACGTTTATATACGAGTCAGTAGGATGCCACCGCACCCCTGTGCCATATCCGCCTTTATGTATATTATTGGCGTGCTTGTAATAATATTGTTGAGCAACCTCAGCTCAACCCTGTAATATATTTAGTATACGGATTTACGTATCAATAATTTGTCTACCAGTGAGGAGGACTCTCCTGTACTGGGAATAACAAGATCGGTTTCTCGATAAGTATTTTATTGAAAAACCGGTCGTGACAAACTTGGTATCAGAGCCAGCTGACTGTAGGAAGCCACTAGGTGCGATCGCTAATTGGTTATTAGCATTTTAGTGTGATTTTAGCATTTTTGCAAAACGTAGCAATTTTTCTGTTAGTCATCATAAATTTATGATCTGACTATTCGGAATTTTTGTCTACTTTTGTAGATGGCTAGCAGCGGCTGTGAGTCACAGGTGTTCGCCAATGTTCCTGAGGGATTTATCAAGCTCCTCACCTACATCGTCAAGATCGCGATTGGGCCATCGGTTCGCCCAGTGTTCACACTATACCAAAGACAAGATCAGCGACAGTCTGTCTATGCACCAGGCCCTCAGACAGTTCAAGGGAGGACGTTCAGAGTCACGCCAATTCCGATTTGTTGGCAGGGCCATGCCTACGGAGAGGCATGCCATGTAGATGGCTGCCCATGAGGCGATAGCTCGTCTCCTGGATGTTCTTCCCTCGATGAAGACTCGCCGCTACCGCTATCTTCCATGCCACGTGCCATACACGTGTCACTATGCATTCACTTGCCCCAGAAGAGAGCGAGACGAGGCTATTGAGATGCTTGTTGAATACCTCCAGGCTCTGGAGGCAACCTTCGACAACCTTGTGGACGACCTTGTGGCTGCCCGCATGGACTCAGTCCATGGCTGTGCCGCCAACAGGAGGGAGCTCCTACACACAGCACCACCACTGACCTTCGTCTCGTCCTCAGCATCTTATTCACCTGCCATCCTCGCCACCGCTCGTCGCCTGCCTACCACTAAGGAGTTCGACTAGGTCATCGCACCCACTCCAGTCCGTGTTGCACCACCTATTGCGCCCTCCGATCATGTGGCACCGCCTATTGCGCTTTGCCCGATCCGTGTTGCACCGCCTCGCGCCCGCTCCAGCTTCTCAGCGCAGCACTTCACGCCTGCAGCCTATTAGTGAGGAGGAGGTTGAGTCCCCAGCGTCTCTGGGCCTCACCCTCGGCAGGCCAAGGGAAGTCCTTACCATCTCCGACTGAGTACGCCTAGCAACCCCGCGTTGCCCCAGCTTGTATGATATGTTTATATGTATATAGGTTGTGAGAAGTAGTTTGTATGCATCATGTAGGGCTGGGAGAAGTGCACTAGCCTAAATAACATGTCGAGGATTGTGTACGCACATCCCGAGTGATGTATTGTATAATTACCGCTATGCGTGTAAAATATGTCTTGGCGGTCCTTCTCCGTGCGCTATCAAATATTTTCTTGAAAAATCTTGGAGTGGTTAAATTTTTTCGCCTTTGAGTATTTATTTATTTTTGTGGCTCAATTTATTTTCCTTATGATTTTTTTTAAATATATCCCCAGAGTTGAAAATGTCTCGTCCTTGGACTCGTTCCATGCCAAATCCACCAGAAGAGAATTATGGCACCCAAACCAGCAACAACTTCACACAGGGACAGTCAAGTCAACAGGCGTTGAGACACCTTTTTCTCAAGTGTGCCGCCTTTATGAGCAAAGCCAGCAACAACACCAAGAAATAATGAACCAGGTCATCAATATGGGAAATCACCATGGACCGTATCAGCAGCAATCCAAATTGTCAGAACTACAAAAGACGCGTCCCCCAACTTTCTCGCACACTGACAAACCTCTTGAGGCCGATGACTGGCTTCGAGACATTGAAAGGAAATTGATTATTGCACAATGTTCAGACCGTGAGAAGGTACTATATGCACCTCACTACCTCACAGGAGCAGCTGCATCATGGTGGGAGAATTTCCTACACATGCACCCCAATGAGAATAACATCACCTGGGAGGAATTTAAAGAAGGTTTTCGTGGTAGCATATTCCCAAAAGCGTTATGAAAATCAAGAAGAGGGAGTTTCACAACCTCAAGCAAAGAGGCATGACGGTGATCGAGTACAACAGCCAGTTTACTCGGTTATCTCATAACGCCAACGAAGAACACATGACGGAAAGTAAGAAGATGGAAAAGTTTACGGATGGTCTTGCACCAAGACTTAAATGCCAGCTGGTTGTACACACCTTTCCGGACTTGAAAACACCGGTGGACAAGGCCATTACCACGGAAAATGAGCGCCTTGATTTGGAAGACTTTCGCAAAGCGCAAGAGGGACCAAACTACCCAAGCTCGCAACAACCAAGCAAGACCGACTTCGAGAAAAGTGGAGCAAACAAGGCCACAAACAATATCCGCGCCGATCAAGAATTATCATGCGAGGGACAAGGATTTCACATACCGCCAGGTGTTACTTGCTACGCTTGTGGAGAAGAAGGGCACTATGCCAAGTAGTGCCCAAAGCCAAGAAACTCGGCTCCCACGCCGAACCACGGTGGGAATAATTCAGCACCCAAGCGTAACAATTTCAACCCCAATAATAATCACAAGAAGGGTCACTTGAACCATGTGACCAAGGAGGAAGCACAGAATGCCCCGGATATTGTACTCGGTACGTTCCCTGTCAACACAATACCTGCCACGGTTTTGTTTGATTATGGAGCTTCTCACTCGTTCATTTCAAAGAAATTTTCTTTGCAAAATGATTTTTCGATGCTTCCCCTGGAAAAATCCATGATCATCAAGTCACCCGGGATTAAGCAAGTTACTCGGAGATTCTGCCAAGGTGTGGTTATTGAGTTTGAGGGATTGAAGTTTCACGCCAACCTTATTGTATTAGAAAATAAGGGACTGGATGTCATCCTAGGAATGGATTGGTTAACCACCAACAAAGGATTTATTGACTGCTTCAACTGAACAGTAATTCTTACCCACCATCACGGGAAGACAATAAAAGTTTCAGCTCAAGAGAGACAAATATCCCGGCAACCGAGGTTGAACAAGGTGGACGTCTCTGAGTTAAGCAAAGTTCCAGTAGTGTGTGAGTTTCGGGCGTATTTCCCGAAGAACTACCAGGCGTGCCACCAGACCGGGAGATAGAATTCAGCATTGAGCTAGCACCTGGAACCACCCCCATTTACAAGAAACCATACAGAATGGCACCCTCAGAGTTGGTGGAATTAAAGAAGCAAATAAAAGAATTACTGGACAAAGGATTCATTCGAGCCAGCTCCTCACCTTGGGGCTCTCCGGTTTATTTGCCAAGAAAAAGGATGGGACACTAAGATTGTGTATAGACTATCGAGCACTCAACATGGTCACAATCAAGAACAAATATCTGATGCCACGGATAAATGATTTATTTGACCAGCTCGCTCAAGCCAAAGTTTTCTCAAAGATTGACTTAAGGTCGGGATACCATCAATTGAAAGTACGGACAAAAGATATCCCCAAGATAACCTTCACCTCCAGATACGTGTTGTATGAGTTTACAGTGATGCCGTTTGGTCTGACCAATGCCCCCGCATATTTCGTCCACCTCATGAACAAAGTGTTTATGAGATTTATGGACAAGTTTTTTGTGGTGTTTATCGATGATATTCTGGTATACTCCAAGACACCAGAAGAGCATGCTGAACATCTCAGAATTGTACTAGGGGAATTAAGGTAAAATCAATTATACGCCAAGTTCAGCAAATGTGAATTTTGGTTGAGACAAGTTGATTTCCTAGGCCATGTATTAACACAGGAAGGTATTGCAGTAGTCCCGGAGAAGGTCAAGGCCGTACTTGGTTGGAAACCACCAGCCAGCGTAACGGATGTAAGAAGTTTCTTGGGAATGGCAGGGTATTACCGAAGGTTCATTGAAGGGTTCTCCACCATAGCAAAGCCAATGACGCAATTTCTCAAGAAGGACAAGAAATTTGTTTGGAAGGAAGCTTGCGAGAAAAGTTTCCAAGACCTCAAAAGGAAATTAACAACAACACCAGTATTGGTTGTGCCAGACATACACAAAAGTTTTGAGGTATATTGTGACGCCTCCAGGAAGGGCCTCGGATGCGTATTAATGCAAGAAGGCAAGGTAGTCGCGTATGCCTCCAGGCAACTACGCAAGCATGAAGAAAATTATCCTACGCATGATTTGGAACTGGCAACAGTCATTCATGCACTCAAGGAGTGGAGGCACTTTTTACTCGGAAACCGTTGTGAAATATACACGGACCATAAAAGCCTCAAGTACATTTTCACACAACCAGAACTCAATTTACGGCAACGGCTCTGGTTGGAATTAGTGAAAGATTATGATGTCGGTATTCACTACCATCAAGGAAAGGCGAATGTTGTGGCAGATGCTCTTAGCCGAAACCCTAGTTCGGACAACGACTGTCTACCAGACTTGAGACCTGAATTTCAGCAAGAGTTCGCCAAACTCAACATGATGATGGCCGCCGAAGGCGACGTGTCAAACTTGGATATACAGCCTACCTTAATGGAGCAAATTAAGGAGGCTCAACATGGACACCCCAGCATCAAAAGCATTAAAAGGAAAGTGAGTTTGGGCAAGGCCTCTGAATTTATCATAGACAATGAGGGAATACTATGGTACGGAGACAAACTTTTTGTACCGAATATAGAGGACCTCAAACAGCAAATCCTAGCCGAAGGCCACACTGCTCCGTATTCGATCCACCCGGGAGGAACCAAAATGTACAAGGACATCCAGGAAAAGTTTTGGTGGCATGGTATGAAGAGGGATATAGCCACCTTCACTGCATGTTGTGATTCATGTCAACGCATTAAGGCCGAGCATCAAAAACCGGCAGGGTTATTACAGCCAAACAGGATACCTGAGTGGAAATGGGATGAGATCGGGATGGACTTTATTGTTGGACTACCTCGGTCACAACACGGAAATGATGCCATATGGGTCATCACAGACAGATTTACCAAGGTGGCACATTTCATTCCCGTAAAAACAACCTACACCACTCAGAAGCTTGCTAAGCTTTATCTCTCTCGCATAGTTTGCCTGCATGGAGTCCCAAAGACTATAATATCTGACCGAGGCACTCAATTTGTCTCTAGATTTTGGGATCAATTACAACAAGCTCTGGGTACTCAACTGGCATTCAGTACAGCATACCACCCCCAGACCGATGGACAAACTGAACGCGTAAACCAAATACTAGAGGACATCTTTGAGAGCGTGTGTCCTCACCTATGGGACCAGTTGGGAAGAAAGCTTGCCATATGCCGAGTTTGCACACAACAACAGTTACCAAGCCAGCCTGCAAATGGCACCCTTCGAAGCCTTGTATGGACGGAGATGTCGTACTCCATTGAATTGGTCAGAGATCGGAGACAACCGTATCTTCGGCCCTGATATGCTCAAGGAAGCCGAGGAGAACGTTAGGCTAATCAGGGACAGACTCAAGACAGCTCAAAGCCGACAGAAGAGTTATTACGATCGGAAACATCGGGGAGTCAGTTTTGAACCCGGTGAGTATGTGTACCTCCGAGTATCTCCTATGAGGGGCCTACAACGTTTCAAGGTTAAAGGAAGCTAGCACCAAGATTTATCGGACCCTTCTGTGTAGTAGCACGAAGAGGCACAGTAGCCTACCAGCTAGACCTACCCGAAGAGCTATCCGACGTCCACGACGTGTTCCATGTCTCGCAGTTGAGGAAATGTGTGAGCAACCCAGAAAAGCAGGTATCCCATGAGAACATTGATGTACAGCCAGACCTAACCTACAGGGAACGCCCCATAAGGATATTAGAAGAGTCTGAAAGGAGGACCCGTCAGAAGGTAATCAAGTTTTTCAAAGTACAGTGGAGCAATCACACCGAAGACGAGGCAACATGGGAAAGAGAAGATTTTCTTCGAGCAGAACACCCACACCTATTTGAGGAACAGCTGAAATCTCGGGGACGAGATTTTTCTTAAGGTGGTAGGTGTTGTGACACTCCAAAATTTTTTACTTGGTTTTTGACAAAACCCTTTTATTTGATTTGAAGGAGGCCATTTAAAATCTTTCCAAAAGCCCCCCCTTCTCAAAAAAAATTCTCCTATGACAAGTATTTCATTTTTGTATCTTCCTCAACCTTGGTGTTTGGTTTTAAAAAAAACCTTCCTTCTGATTTTAACTCATCTCAATAATTTTTTTTTGGAAAAACTAAATTTTCTATTAAAAAGAAACCCTATGGATTTTTGGGGCAAATCTTTTTGCAACCACCCTTTGTTTTACCATGCCCCATGTTAATATTTCTCCCAAATCCCCTCCCTCCACTTTAGGGCCAAGCCAAATATTCTATTCCAACAAGTTCAACCCATTTTTGAATTTTCTTTCATTTATTTTATCCCCAAAAATAATTCTGTCTTTTATTTTGGGCCTAGGTGATTTACAAAGGAAGTGTCTGATTTCCTTTGAGTTTTGACCTCAAACCAACTCCTCTGGCTAGTCCCTAGCACCCCCAACCTAGATCCATCAAGATCCACTCTTCCTTAGTTCAAAATTTTCAAGTTTCACACACTGCAAGTTTGGACCAGATTTGGCAAATTTGGTGAAATTCATATTTTTCCTTCTCCAAAAATTCTACCAAAATTCAGGCAGCCCCCAGGTGCATTGAGAGGCCACCCCACCAAAGATCAGCTCCAGATAAAATCCCCACATGCCAAAATCATTTCACCGAACACCTGACAGGCACTGTTGCTGTTCATTTTCAGAGTTGAGTGTTCAGTCGACTGTCAGTGTCGTTTTCTTCAGAGTCGGGGCGTCGATCTCACCAGTGCCCACTCTGGAGCCTTGCGCACTGCACCTTCCTCTTATCCAGAGCACCACACGGTCCCTTGGACAGACACCACCGTCGGTGGTGACGTGTCCCGCCGACGCCGGCAGCTTCTACGGTGGCAGATCCAACCGAGGCGGCCAGCGAGGATCGGCCAGCTTTGGCGCCATCGACCGCCCAAACCACCCGAGGCCTCCGCGTGGCCGTCTGCTTGCCTGCGCATGCTGCGGTGCTGTTGCTGTGGCCTGAGTAGCACAGAGCGCGCTCCCTGCCGCCGACGTGCTCCGTGCGCCGTTCCATTCGAAACTTGGAGTGGCAGCCAAGGCAGGCCAAGTTTAGCGCCTAAACCAAACCAGTAAACCTCCACGGTGATGCCTAGCCCCCTAAACCGCCTGACCAACCGTTGCACCGCCGTAATCGTCGCCGGAGATTTCCCGTTCACGGGCACCGCCTAGGATCATCTATAAAAGGAGGTCCCGAGCTCGTTCTCGACCCCGCACCACCACTTCACCTCACCAGAGCCCCGCCAAGCCACCAGGAGGACCCCGAGGAGGTCTCCTTCCCCGACTCCGGCCGCCCCGATCCGCCTCGGGCTTCGGCTTGATCCACTCAGGTGAGGCCACCTTCGACTCCCAATCCACGTCAGCAGCCCTCGGGTGCACCCAATGTTCTAACCCGAGCCTCAATTCGTTTGGTGTAGCCCTCCTCGACGAGATCCACCAACGCCCGAACCACCACCCGCGGGAGATGAGGCCGCCATCGACGTGGTGCTCGCCGTCGACCAACTCCACCACCCACTGGTGCGGAAGGACCCAAGGAACCCGTAGGTACCACCCACTCCTCCTAACTCGCCGTGGATCGCCGCCGGCTACCACCGCAGCTCTCGGGCGCCGGTGACTCTGTTCAGAGTTTAAACCCGACAAGTGGGACCCCCCGTCAGCTTTTTATTCTTTTCGAAATGTTTTCTGAAAACGCCTTCGGGCAGGATACGTCTTCCTTTGGAGTTGGCGGGTTTTTAATCGAACCCTTTTCCATTTTTCTAAGCTAGCCCACAGGAACTTTCTCGTTTCATTCTGCATAAGTCCTCGGACTAAAACCTTTATAACATTTAAACAGAAAATGATTTTGATTGATTCTTTTCCTGTCACCTTTATTTTTCTGTCTAGTTTTTATCATATTTATTTGAAAATAATTGGAACACTTTTTGTGCACACTCGGTATTTACGTTAGTACGATTCTGCTTTCTTATACCGTAGATAGGACGAGGTGGGCCGCGAACTTTACCGAGCTAGACTCTGACTACTCCGAACCAGGCAAGCACGTTTGAACCTTTGATATGATGAGTGTTTTGAATGTTTGCATTGAGTAGTCAGTTCATGGCATGATTATATGCATATCGGTAAGAGTTATATTACATGCAAAGCCATTGCAATTGAGCTTCGAAACTCGATGTGTGATTCGATGTGAGTTTACATGATCATGTGGTGACATGATGGGTGGTAAGATGGTATTGTTGTGTCATGCGGTCTTATGCCAAACAACTTAACTCCAGTGTCAACGTGAATCAAGTCACGTGATCACCCGTTCTTTTCCTTGTACTACCACATGTTTTCTTTATGGAATATGGTTTAGTAAGTTGCAAACCTCTTTCCTGGTACACACCAAACAGAGGGGCCGGGATGAGGGTTCCATGGCCCTGGATTAAAGCCCGTCATCCGGTCAGGGAGCATGGGTGTTTCGGTTGGGACCGAGAGGGGCACCCTTAGAGCGCCATGAGATAAATTTGATCCCATGCTATTCGAGGTTGTGACCTCCCCGTCTTAGAGTTTTTCTTGAACGTTGCCTAGGGTGATTCCTGGCAGCGGAATGTGGAATTGGGTGTGTACTGGATTGTTGTATTTCTTCTAAAATACCGTAAACGGAACTAGTCCCTTGCGACTAATGAAATCCGTTGGCTATGGTTTAATAGTACAAACTCTGCAGAGTCAAACTCATCCAAGTAACCGTATCCATGATCAAGGTCGGTGTTCAACTTGTCCTTGTCAATCTCAGTGTCAGTATCCTTGATGATCTCCGGTGAACAACCATGTGTGGAAAATTTGGCCATACGATTACTCCTGTGGAAGGACTAACCCGTTTATTATTATTATGTGCTGAGTCTTTTCCTTGGAATGGTCTATACTGCTTGAATACGACAATGAAATGTAAGTCCTTTATGTGATGTCGCTCAGACGTCCGACTGTGGCATTTATGTTGTTTACTTTCGATATAAGCCCTTTATGTGATGTCGCTCAGACGTCCGACTGTGGCATTTATGTTGTTTACTTTTGATATAAGCCCTTTATGTGATGTCGCTCAGACGTCCGACTATGGCATTTATGTTGTTTACTTTCGATATAAGCCCTTTACGTGATGTCGCCCAGACGTCTGATTGTGGCATTTATGTTGTTTACTTTCGATATAAGCCCTTTATGTGATGTCGCTCAGACGTCTGACTGTGGCATTTATGTTTTTTTTATATAAGCCCTTTATGTGATGTCGCTTTGACGTCCGACTGTGGCACGCATTGTAATTTACTTTTCAATATAAGCCCTTTATGTGGTGTCGCTTAGACGCCCGACTGCGGCATGTTAATTTATTCGTTCACCATTCGAGGCGTCGTTTCAGACACTCGATCAGTTTTCAGTTATTTCTGTTGGGATTTCGGGAGGACTACCGCCCGACTTCCTTTTATTATTCATGTCGTGCAAGTTTATCATTTGAGTGTGCATTGCAAATTGCTCATGTTGCATCATGCTTACATTTGTTATATCTTATGGCCA
This sequence comes from Aegilops bicornis, assembly GCA_021605145.1. Lineage (NCBI taxonomy): Eukaryota > Viridiplantae > Streptophyta > Magnoliopsida > Poales > Poaceae > Aegilops > Aegilops bicornis. The sequence goes on along the minus strand of CM038671.1, from coordinate 192,649,992 downwards.
AACTATCTTGCGAGTACATTCAAAGTACTCACTTGGCTTGTTGATTTGGCCAGATGTTGACGAAGGCGATCTTATGGATGAAGAGTTCGATAGCGAGTCCGATGCCTAGAGGAGTCCCGCCAGTCCGTGCGATCCTGGAATTTATCACTTGTACCATATCCGCTTCGCTGCAGAATAAATCATCGAGCCTCACTTGACGCCGATGAGCTGCAAGAGTAGGAGTCAATGTCACCCACTTCACTCGTGACATATCCACCACCACGCTTATATACGAAGTCAAGAGGATGCCACCGCACTTCGTGCTATATCCGCCTTTATGTATATTATTGGCGTGCTTGTAATAAAATTGTTGAGCAACCTCAGCTCAACCCTGTAATATATTTAGTACTTCTGGATTTCTATATCAAGAATTTGTCTACCAGTGAGGAGGACTCTCCTGTACTGGGAATAACAAGATCGGTTTCTCGATAAGTATTTTATTGAAAAACCGGTCGTGACAGCTAGAATCGTTCATATTGACTAAGTTGACAAAGCCCTCCGTCCACGTCAACTTAGTAGGCCCACAAGTCAGCCTCCCACTATGCTGGGTCCCAACTAGCAGGGGGATTATTCATTTTTTGTGCGTAATAAGGAGGCACTTCCTTGCGTGCGAAGATATAGCTGGTGGGTCAAACATCGGCCGGGGGAACGTTTTTTAGCGAAATCTGAGAGGCCCTTTCGGTGGGTCCCGGATGTCGATTGGAGGAATCATTATTTTGCGCGTAATAAGGAGGCATTTCCTTGTGTGCCGTGGACCCAGTATCAGCCTCTCCATGTACAGTCCACATCCGATGGATGTCGTTCGTTGACCATGTTGACCACGCCGCGCCGAGAGCACCAGGGCGGTGGACGACGGTGATGCCTAGGAAGGGAACGACATGGAGCCGGGGAAGACTCCGTAGTTGTTGCCCACACGGTGGGGAGTACGAGGGTTTATTGGTCGGGCTGCCGTCGCTAGAAAATAATAGGAGTTGTGGGTGAGTAGAGGAATGGCCTGACCAGCAATGGAGTAGGGTGGGGCGGTGCGGCCTATGCGGCAGCACAGCTGGCCAAGGGAGGCGGGAGCAGGCAGTCCCACCGGCGCTGGTTTGGGCGGCTGAAGCAAGAAGATCAGATAATGAAGAAGCATCACAGCGTTGGATTAACATCCAACAGTCACTGCTGCTAGAATCGTTTGTGGACTAAGTTGACAAAGCCTTTCATACACGTCAACCTAGTAGACCCACAAGTCAACCCCCAAATCTGTCCCAAACAGCATACAACCCGAAATCTCTAGCCATATTCAAATTAATTTAAAAACTAAACATACCTTAATTTAAACCAAATGAAATTTTACCCGCACAAAAACAATGAAATTTAAAATATCAAAATCCGAAAGAAAAAAGTATTTTGGAACTAATTGCCTGTTTGCTGCATTTTTCATTTTATAGCCCATTTATTATTACTTATAGCCCATTTCTTATTACTTATAGCCCATTTTCTGGGCAAAATGCATCCCTCCTCGTCTTGAAAGATTTCCATTGACGAGCGTAGAAAAGCAAGTAGGCCTACCTTGGTTATTCTGCAAAAAAACAAAATAGCTGGCTAGCCATTTTCAGAAAGGAAAAAAACAAACTGGGCTGGTCATGTGCTAAACATATGAAATAAAAGCCAGGGCTAGATGGGCCACTGACTCCGCACAACCCAGTTGATACCCTTCTCCGTCCCAAAAACAAAATTATTGCAGCGCTCTTTGGGTCCCTCTTGTCATCCTCACCATGTACAATCATCTCCTTATTCCTCTCGGTTGTTGACCATGTTGACAACACCGAGGCGGAGGCCAATGAAGCGAACCAAGGCGGAGGACGATGGCGAGGCCTCGGACGGGAACGAACAGGAGCCGGGGAAGATGCGCAGAGTTTTAGGGCGCGATGTGGCCATGATGCGTGCGCGGCAGCACAACCAGCCGTGGGAGGCGGGAGTAGGCGGTTCCGCAGGCGCTGGTTTGGCTTTGGCGGCTGGAGGAAGAAGAGACTGAAGAAACACGACAGACGTTGAATGTCAATCCAACGGTCAAGGTTGGCACAATCGTTTGTTGACTAAGCCGACACCAAGTAGCATACTTTTTATATATAGGAAGAAAACAAAAACTGGGCTCGTTCGCCTGATAACATCCCCAAAACTACGACCGTTCGATCTTGCGTTGCAACTAAAACTGCGAGGAAAATGCGTTCGTCTGCCATCCTCCTCCCAGGGAACGTTCGCCACATAAGTGACTGGCACCCTTGGTTTTCAACTGAGAGGTCTTGGGTTTGACTCCTAGGAACTCTCAGTTTTGTCCTCCTTCCTTCCTCGCAAAAAAAAGAAAGAAAATCAAAGACTTGAGAAGGCGTACAAAACAAGCTAGTATACCAGTAAAGAGACGTTGCTGAGTTTTAGAAAAAAGAGAGACGTGCTCCTGTAGCTGGTTCGAATCCAAACCTAGACTATGACTATATATGTTGTTATGCTACTCTGCAAGTAATGAAACTGACATATCCAACGTTCGCTTCTCCTCTTCTCTACTTACTCTGCCTAGCATCAGAAGCTCTGGCCATAGCAACCATGTCCGCTGGCTGCTCGTCCACCTGCTCTTCAGCAGGCAACAACCAGATATGCGCCAAGTCGCCACCCGTACCATCGCCTGTGGGTCTCATCACACCCCCGCCGGCACACACACCACAGCCGGTTGCTCATCGCAACCCGCTGCCATTTGTGTGGTGCCACTGCTGCAAATCACGCAGAGTCATCCGTCGCGTCCCAACCAGAATCCTCAACCCTGGCCGAGTCTTCTACAAATGCCCGAATCATGGGGTAATAATATGTTTAAGTGTTGTTCTGCTGCTTTCAGTTGCTGATTTTTTTAATAGTTTGGTTGATGATCTTCCAATTTGATCCATGCAGAAAAGGGAAGATTTGTGTGATTTGTATTTCTGGGAAGTTGCTGATGTGGGGGAATGCAACAACGATGATTATTTGGTTAGCCGAGGAATCCCAATACCATCAGGTTGGGGTGTTGGACAAGTAACTGAAGGAACGACAGAAGAGGAAGATGCAGTTCCTCTTATCATGGCCAAGCAACAGCTGCTGAATGACCTTGACAACAATGAGGAGATGAAAGAGCTTGTGAAGATAATGGGCAAAATCGATGTGCTCTGTAGGATGATTGTCTCTTTATTTGCAGTGTATGCAACACTCGTGATGTATTCAGTGGCTATGACATGAGCACTTTGCTGAAACTAGTAATGAATGAAACACATGTAGCGAAATTTCAAGCGTGATGTTGTGAACATCTAATAATTTTTATTAACGGAAATCGAGGGGTATCCCCTTTTGCTCATAAATAAATAAATAGCAGAGGCCCTTTTGGTAATAAATAAAAAATTAGCAGAGTCCCTGTCGGGTCAGCTTTGTTCCCATTCGAAGACGTCGAGCAAATTGCAGTCCAACAACAAACTATGTCATCAAATTCAAGTTTCACACCCAAATATGAGTACAACTAAACAACAATGTCATCATGTTTTAGTCGTCATACAATCACCAAACACAAATCAACATACATAACAAGTGATGTTCTCACAGCAAAATACTAAACAACACGTTCATCGGGTTTCAGTTGTCATAGCAAACACAATTTCACATAGTATATAAAAAACGTCTTCTGACAGGCAGATACGACAAAAACAATCTAATCATCATCCGCAGTAGCAGCGTTAACATCTTCGCCATGTGTATCAGTCTGAATCATAATTCCCCACAGTGTCATCTTCTTCTTCATCCTCAATGTCCTCGAACGTTGGCTTCTTGTTGATCAACTCTTGTATGTCCACAACACGACATACAATCTTTTCGCCAGCGTTGTTGACGTGATGGTTCTCAAAGATATTAGGAACATCTGTGGAATCTTGTACATCAGGATAGTGTAAGCATCATCTTGTTGTGCAACTTCATTAAACGAATTCCTCTGCTCAAACCTTTGCAATACTCTCCAGTCATCGCTATGCAAATGTGTCTTCCAAGAAAAATACTATGTTGCTTGATTTGCCAAAATAAAAGGCTCGTTGGTCTGGTACGCCGCCTTGACATTGATGGATTTGAAATAATCATCAGCTCTGGGTTTTGCGATCCTGGAAAATAGGTTATACCAACGACAACACAACAGAACCACACACCGATGATCCTCGAAACTGGAGATATACTGCAACTGAACAATGTCTGTTATGTTAGCATACATTTCAGTTGTCTCTCTGTCGTACGTATCCATGCTCATGATGGCACTGTTTTGTGTCTTCCTGCCTTCGTCGCGTGCAAGGGTGTTGTAGCGCACATCTCCAACAACTCAAGATTCATAATGTCTTACCCGAGTATCAGGACCCATTGCTAGTGCGTAAAGGGCATCATCAACTTCCTGCCCATCCTCCCGCATCTTCTTAACCTATGGTCAGAAAATAGACAAGCTGGTCATCTTATGTACTCAATATATTAAAAAAGCGGCGGTGCAATTCAAAAGCTTACATGGCTCTTGAACCACTTCGCAAATCCTGCCATAACCAGTTTGTCAATGTTTCTTGGATTTTGCGGCAGTCACTCCTTTTTGTAGATGCCGCACAACATAGTGATCGCGTCAAACATCTAAATATATAAGAATGTGCTGCAAGTTTGGTAGATTATGATGTATAAGCTGCAATACTTAGCACTTACTTGATATAAGGTAGTATCTTAGGACAGTTATTCAACACATACCAAACCATTTTGTCCAAATCTTTAGGTTTGTCCTCTTGTCGACTCTTCCCTATAACTCAAACAGAATAATCGAAAACATTAAGCCCGGGATTGTCTTCACCCACCTCTTTGCTAAGCTGATCAGCTGTTTCAGTGTATTTTGAGCAGAATGTCAACACTTCTATAACAATGTAGGCCTCTGCAATGGAACCCTCGGGTCTAGTTCTATTCCTAACATAGCCCTTGAAAGTGCCTAGCCGCCTTTCAATAGGGTACATCCACCATCTTGTCTTGGACCTCTAAGTAGTGCCTCATCAGGTAGATGAACAGCCAAATGCACCATAACATCAAAGTAGGCTGGAGGATATATCTTCTCAAGGTCACATAGGATAGTTGGTATCTTGTCTCTAAGATGCTCCAAAGCATCTATCACGATATTTCTCTCGCAGAGTTCCACGAAGAATTGTCCCAACTCGCAATCGCTCTGTATAAGTCGTATGCGGCCCAATCCTCTAAGGATAACGGGTAAAACCCTTTGAAGTAGGGCGTGGCAGTCATGAGTTTTCAACCCTTGTACCTTGTTTCCATCTCTGACCGACTCTCCTTTCGGGGTTGGAAGCAAATCCATGTGGGAATCTCACATGTGACACGACCTCATGAGAATTCTTTTCTTTTTACCTTGTCCAAGGCGTTACACAGTGGTGCCATATCCCATGGTTTACCTTCATCTTCCACCTTCAAATCCTTTATGATACCCAGGTGTGTCAAATCAATCCTAGATTTTAAGGTATCTTTCGTCTTGCCTTCAATATTAAGAAGTGTGCCGATAATGCTGTCACATATATTCTTCTCGATGTGCATCACATCAAGATTATGCCGCAGATCCAAATCTTTCCAACACTCTGAGTCCCACAAAATGGACCTGTGGTTAAACAATAATATCTCTTCTGCCCTGCCACGCTTCCCTTTCCCGCTACCATTACCAAGATGGTTTCCTGGTGTAATATGCTCAACCTTCTCTAATTCCACTTGAAACTCATCGGCGGTGAGCCTCTTTGGCGCATCACGGTTTTCATGCTTTGCATTGAACACATGTCTTTGGTATTTTGTAGGATGCGGCTTATCCTTGGCAAGGAAACGACGGTGTCCAATGTAACAGATCTTGCTAAGTATTGCGTATGACAGCGAATTCCTATCACAACGAACACATGCATTGTAACCATGTGTCGTTTGCCTGTTTATAGTGCCCAAAGCCGGATAATCATGGATGCACCAAATTATAACAGCACGCAGAAAGAATTCAGCTGGTGGGCTCCTATATAGGTCTCGAGTGAGAACACCCCTCCATAGTTGTTGAAGTTCCTCCACAAGAGGCTCCATGAATAAATCAAAATCCTTTCCAGGACTTTTTGGACCTGGGATGAGCAAGGCCATCATGTAGTTTGATTCTTTAGTGCGAGACATTTGGAGGCATGTTGTAAGGATAACAAGCACCTTTGGGCACATACTATATGTGGCGCTTTGGTGGCCAAATGGGTTAAATCCATCCGAAGCTAAGCCAAGTCTAATGTTTCTTGGGTCAATGACAAACTTTTGTGTTTACGATCGAAGCTTTTCCACTCACTACCATGAGATGGATGGCTCATTACATTACGATCTCTGTACTCCTGGTTCCTAGAATGCCACACTACATCCTCTCTTGTTTGACATCATGGAACAACCTCTGCAATCTTGGTAGAATTGGAAAATGTCTCGAGAACATTATGAGGAATCCTCTTCACAGATCGCCATCTTTCCATCTTGATGATTTGCATTTGGGCATTCACTTAAGTTGGCATAATCCGTCCGGAACGTAACACAATTATTCTTACAAACATGGATCATATCATATCCAATTCCAACTGCACGAAGGAAATTCTTCATTTTATTGTAGGTGTGTGGCAGCTCAGACGCATCTCGGAAAGATTTGCGGAAAGCAACCAACATCGCATCGAATGATTTGTTGGTCATCCGCTCAGATGTCTTCACCTGAAGAAAGGTGACCATAGCTGAGAATACTGACAGCTTATTTCCTGGGGTGACAGCCACATTGCATTGTTCCAACATGCGGGCCCACCGTTTTTCTTCTGCAGGTGAAAGTTCACGAAATGCACGAGCATTTCGTAGCAGTGTTTCAATGTTGGTCAAACTCACTGGCTCCACCACCACCACCACCTCCTCCTCCTCTTCCACACGAGCATCGAGCGAGATCAAGATGGTGATCTGTTGCTTCCACGTAATCGATAACATTGACGTTCACGGCTTCACCATGATGTACCCACCTAGTATATGTGACCGACATCCCATACAAGTGTAGATGATTTTGCACAGTTGACTGGGGTCTTGTAACTAAATTCATACAACTGCTACACGGGCAGAGCACATCTGATTTTGGACCACCGTACTCAGCTTTGATAAAGTTCATGAAGTTTTCAACCCCCTCGACATATGCATCGGAGAATCTTCGAGCAGAAGTTATCCAAGTCCTGTCCATCTGTCAGACATACAAATTAGTTCTTCTACTAGATACTACAGGAAAAACATATATGCTTTTTTATGAAGTCCAGAAAAAAAGTACCTAGGTCGATGTCTAAAGCTATGGCAAGATATTTGGACGAGCAGATCTAAGTAACGAAATATATGTAAAGCTAATTCAGCAAACAGATTTGAGTGCTAAATTATGGCAGGCTGTCATCAGCCGATGAGGCCGAGCACACAACCATCGAACAATCAAAGGCCATCGCAGCAACAAAGATCGAGTATAAAATGGTGTAGAGCTATTTCACCTAACAGATTGTCTACTAGACCATGGCAATCTATGTGATAATAAATATATGGCAGGATATTTTAGCAACTAATCGGGCTTGGCATGCCATCTCAGCTAAGCAGATTGAGTGCAGAATAGGGCAAGGAAGCTTCTTAAGCAGAGCATATTGACTGTAAACTACTTCGGCAAATAGTGAGATTAACAGCGTCTATCAGCTAACATTCAGCGCTACACCGACATGCACGGGGCCTCAGTCTAGAATGCGCGTACCGTGGGAGAAGCTAACCGCCGTGCGTCTCCACACGAACGTCGCCAACGGTGGTGGCGCTGACCGCCGTGCGCCTCCACAAGAATGTTGCCAGCGGTGGTGGCGCGGCTAGAGGACGTCAGTCTACGAGAGTGTACTGTGGGAGTGAGAGGATCACCGTGCGTCCCCTCGACGAACCGCGGCGCCGACATATCGGTGCGACGGGGAGGGCAGCTTTGGTGGAGGCAATGGAGTGGAGGGGGACGGGGACGGGGTTTGGGGAATATTATTGGCTAGTTGGCCGAAGGGCGGTTTAATTTGGGATTTGGGCGGAAATTTTTTGGGGGGGGGGGGGGATTTTGACGCGGTGGGCAGGGGGAGTTTGGCGCATGGTCGGTTTCTCTAAGCGCAGTCCCATGTGTCAGTGAAGAGGCAAGCCGAAGCGCGTTCCGTTTGCGTGAGCCGTGTGCAAGACCAAACGTTTGTGGGGTGCAATGCGACCGCGACAGGGGTGCTGTGAGTGTACCGCTTTTTCCTTTTAAACTAGGTGCTTCGCGCAATCCATCAATACTACTACTAGTAATCCGGTGATCCCGAACTAAAACGGCACGACCGGGTCTTTTCACGCGCGATATGCTGGGAGGTTGGCTTAGTTGGGTTTTTAGGACGAGTAATGCTACACCTACGTAATCCCAGTTATGTAATTAACATAATGTGAAACGTGTGAGCTGTTGATTGTAGATTGGGGGGAGGGAGGGGCCCACCACCATGAAAACCAGGGAGGAGAGAGAGGCCATTTACGTTAATCCTTTCGTAGGTTCCTATAGATGTAGAAAGATGTGAAATGCGTGAATGTGTAGTGGACATACTATTGGAGTGCCTAAGATAAATTGTGCTAGTACTCCTACAATATACTATATTATTGTGAAAGTTCATCACCGGCTGTCGTGGTTTTGTCAGGCAGATGTCCTAGTGAAAGGACTTAGTCGTGGAGCCATCGCGATGGGTTAGCTTAAAGGGGTTAAAGCAGACAAAGGATGCAGAGAGTTTATACTGGTTCGGCCCCTTGCGGTGAAGGTAAAGGCCTAATCTAGTTGTTGTGGAATTGCTAGGGTTTCGATGACCAGGGAGCGAATTTCTATGCCTGGCTCTCGAGTTGTTGTTTGTTGTCCCTAAACCGCCACCGGGTCGCCCCTTTATATAGATAGGTTGACGCCCATCGGCTTACAGAATCCCGAGGCCGGCTCATAAACGTGTCCGGCTCGGTTTCTACTCTTTCTATCTTACAACACAAGTTTACATATCAATGGCGGTTTATGTCTACAGGCTTTAATCCGCCTTTGGGCCCTGGGCCTTTGTAAAGCACCATACTCCTTTGTCTTCATGGGCTTCAAATATAAATAACTCGTTATGGGGATAACCCGGCCTCTCCTGGCCGGTTTATACCTAGTAGTAATATCCCCAACATTAGGCCCCAGATTGATTTGAACTGGTTCATGTCAATCTTCAACACTTGAGAAAAATTCCTCCTCCAGCACCTTCGCGTAAATCTTGTAAACCGCCATGACGTCATCTTCCAGGATCATGATAAACCGCCATGACGTCACCTGTTATTAAAGATTGCATATGTCTCACCTTCATTAATGAGCCTCCGACAATCGAGGCAACAGCTCTGTCACATATCCAACCTTTGGGCTCCTCGATTCTCGTGCCTGTCACCTATACTTTCGCCTTTTTAAATAAGGCCGGGGGGTCTTTTTCATTCCCCCCCTTGCCTCTTCGTCTTTCTTCTTCCTTGCGCTGACCTGACTGACACATGCAGCCGCCGTTGTCAAGCTCTGCCCTCGACTTCAACTTCGGCCACTGCATCAACCTGATCGTACCAGAGAAACGCGGCGCTCCTCTGCTGTTCCATCAGCATTAGTAAGTTTCTCCTTTCCTTGCTCTAGATCCACCATTAGGGTTTCGGTGTTCATCGGAGTTCATTGAAGCTCCGACGTTGTTCTTCCCTATTCTTCTTAGTAACATAAATGGCTAGTTTGGATCTGATATTTCTTGTGCGGCCGTAGCCATAGTCCCCCTTTTCCTCATTATAGCATCCCCTTCGTATAGAAAAGAACTCATCTGAATCTGATGAACTGTTGAAGCACCTGTATTTTAGGTCTGAATATATTTTGGTTTTTTGACATGCCGCAGATCTGAATTTATCATACCAGTCTGTGAAACCTGTATTTCCCCTTACTTAGCTATTTTAGATCTGTACCTTTCATAACAATATAGGCGGTTTAGCTTTTTAGAAAATGATAATCTGGTAGGTACCATTAGTCCCCTCTTAAACCGCCAATGCATTTATCTTTGTAACTCCTCCAATATCAGACTCCGGTTTAACAAATGTCAGACTCCGGTTTAACAATGTGTATATGCCTCTATTTCTGCTTCTTATCTTGCGTCACTTTATATTTGTCCGTCATAAATCTTAAACCGGCATTGATCTTTTTCCAGCTTTTCATTGAAATGGCCAAACAATTTTATGCTTGTAACTGGGTCCCTTCCCGGGTTACGGAAGTGCAACTAGAGGGATGTGTCGCAACTGGTGCTTTAGCGAAGAAAGAAGTTATCCAGTGGAGGGTCCCCGGTCTAGAAAATCTTCCTGAGCCCAAGGGTGGAGAAGTAGTCGTGTTTGTTGATCACCTGAGCCGAGGGTTTAGCCCTCCCGGATCAAAATTCTTCCGAGATGTACTTGCTAGCTTCCAACTCCACCCTCGGGACATTGGCCCAAACTCTGTGTCCAATGTTTGCCATTTCCAAGTATTTTGCGAGGCTTATCTTCAATAGGAGCCCACAGTTGAACTGTTTAGGGATTTCTTCTATTTAAACCGTCGTACAGAGTTTACAGACGGATCCAACACTGAACTTGGTGGCATGGCTATTCAAAAGAGGAAAGATGTCAGCTTCCCTCACGCCAAGCTTCATAGTCACCCCAAGGACTGGAATCAGACTTGGTTTTATTGCAAAGATACATCTCCAACTGATGAAAATCCTCTGTCGGGTTACCGCCCTCACTGTCTTAGTAACACACACCCCTTTCCTCAGAGATTAACTGCAAAGGAAAGGTCCAACTATGCTCCACAACTGTCAAAGCTCAGAGCCTTAAAGGCGAACAATTTAACACGTGTTGATTTTGCTCGCTGTTGGATAACCTGGAGCATTTTGCCCTTAAGCCGGCGCCCCGGCTTGATGTGTGAATACACAGGAAGTTTGAAAGATCCTCAACGACATGTTGATATTCAGCTAACAGAGGCTGAAGTTACTGAGTCTGTCAAGAAAATTCTGAATGAACCGGAAGCTGTTTGTAGCCAGACCGGGTTAAGTCCTTTCTGTGTTTCCAATAAACCGCCAACTGTAAGAATCACATAACCTTTTATTTTAGCTTGCTCCTTTTAAATATTCTCTCAAAATTTTGTCTATCTTTGACAGGGTGATGATCCATTCTGGAAGAAAAAACCATAGGACAAACCGGCCAAGACACCTCGCCCCAAGACCAAGGTTATTAAAAAACCTGCCAAGAAGAGGACCACTGAGTCTTCTGAACCAAATGCTGATGCTGACTTGGCTAATCCGGACTCAAAGGTAGAACTTGACTCTCTTGGTTCATTTTTCATACACCTCATTGACGATGATTATTATCAGGACGACGCTGAAGGCAGCCAAGCTGATGATGTAGAGGTAATTATTCTTTCCTCCGGTTTAGGTCCTCTGCCAACACATAAAATCCGTTGAGCAAAACGGAAAGTAAAATTTTCTCACCCCCTTGTTCACTTGGACCCAAACTTTCTTTTGAAGACGCAACAACACGAAGCTCGCCGCACAACCCGACACAGTGGCCATGTAGTTACCTCCGCTGGTTTACCGAACACTGCAGTCCGAAAACGCCGATCAGAGGTCTCTTATATTCCTGATACTTCTTGCCCCAAGGCGGGTCGTTTCTGACAGCCTCTTAATCCGTCTGATTCAAATTATCAAGGCACAACTCACTCATCCTCTGGCGAGTCAATGGCCATACAACTTCCACCCCTCAAGATAGTTCCTGGGTGAGTTATGTTTCGATTTTATCCTTACTATATTATATCTGTCCGATTTATTGATCTTCATGTTTGTTTGCAGCGCCAAGCCTAGACCCAGCAAGAAGGCCCGGTTAAATAAACCGTCTGATGACAATGTCACTATTGAACCAGAAAAGACTCCCGATCCGGTAGAGACAAATGCTGACGCTATGCTTGATGATCCGCCACCTCAAGACCATGACTTTTTAGCTGAACAAGTAGAAGTTGACGCCACAGGCCATGCTGATACTCCAACAAGCCCGGCCCGAACTGATGATAAACCGGCAAGTCCAGTTAAGGCTGCTGATAAACCGTCAACTCTAGTGAAGGCTGCTGATGACAAAGAAGATGACATTATGATTACTGGCTTCGGCCACACCGCTCCTGGCAATCCTGTTGCTTTATCGAATCATAGTGCCAAGGACGAGCTTTCTGCTATGGGTAAAGGCAAATGGAACACAGATTTGTCAAGCTATGCCCACCTTAATGCCCAAGACATCCATTCTGGTTTTTTAAACCGTCTGTACACAAGCCGCGACTTCGAAGCCGGTTTAGTGAACCTGATGAAGGAGCGATATGAGGTAACTGCGTAACCACTTCTCTCTTATGTCCAAATTCCAAATATCAACTCCAGTAGCCCCCAGGTGCCGGTTTATGATAACCATCTAAACCGGGACTTTATAACATCTCAACTTTGCATGGCTAGCCTCCAAGGGCTGGGTTATCTTTTTAAGATGAACCGGTACTTTAGAATTGTAATATTGTAAATTTTGCCGTTATGGCCCCCAAGGGCCGGTTTATCTTTTCAAGGTAAACCGGGACTTTGGAAAAATACCCATAATGTAACCTTGAGCAAACATACATTAGCCCCCAATTGCCAAGAGTAATACTTGTATTGCGCTTGGGACTTGTAGAAATTTCTGATAACAAACAAATAGGCATTAGCTCCCAAGTATCAGTTGCATAACTTGTTATGTGCTTGGTACTTCAAATATGTACTGGTGACTCATGATATATACATCTCTTATAGGCTGAGTTGAGCAAAAGGAAGCTCAAACCGCTGATCTGCAGGAAAACATCAAGTCCCAGCAAGCAGAAACCTCCAAAGCCAAAGATGAGCTGACCAGTGCCTTAGCCGCCATGGAAAAATTGAAGGAGGGTTTCAACAAGGAGCGGGCGGATTGGGACATAGAAAAATCTGCATTAAAAAAAGAGCTGAGGACGCAAAAGCAGCTCTTAAACCGGTGGTAGATGAGTTAACTGGTGTGAAGCGGCAAATACATGCCATAACTGCTGTTGTGTTTGGTAAATATCCTTGCTTTAAGTTTTCAACATATCATCCCATTTATTGCCGGTTTACTGATGTTCGCAATGATGCAGGAACTCGCATTAGTCATCTAGGCTCTGACATATAGAAGAAACTGAAGGCTGCTTATACTCTTATAGAGCAGTTATATACCGGTGCGCAACGGGTCATATGCACTGCTTCTCATAACAAGTCGCCCCCAACCTTGATCAAAGACACTTTAGAAAGGTTGTCAATGCTGCCTGCCCGGGTTGAAGAATTGAAAAGATCGGCTGCAAGGGCAGGTGCTCTGACTGCGCTAACCCGGGCTAAAGCATGGGTGCCTGATCTTGATCCGGTGGATGTGGGTAAGGGCTTTCCAAGCTTAAGGGAGGACTAATCAGACTTTGACAATGATGCTCTCCGAGTCATAACCAGGGAGATGCGTCCACTGGCCTGCCAATTGGCTGAAGAAGCTGACCTTTCATACTATCAGGCGAGTTATGACATCAACAACAAATGGGTTGCTGCACCAACTCCTGAGGCTCAAAATCTCATCCCGCCAATCCGTAAGCACACCTATGCCCCTGACATTGAACCATCCACCCTTATAAGCGACGAAGCTATATTCCAAGCCCTAACTAGGATAGATTGGGCAACCATTGATTTCCAGCCACTGGGTAGAGATGAAGAGGATGAACCGGCGCAAGATGATCCACAGCCGCCAGGTCAGCCTGGTGACGAGTCATAATTCGGAGGCCGGTTTAGCCTTATGTGTACCGCAACACTTGTTGAAAAAACAATTATCCTTTTGGGCATGAAAGCGCCTTGTAATAGGATAGTTCAAACACTTGGTCTGCTATGCCATCGCGCATATTTATTTTGCTTGACATTGTTAATTCGCCATGCTTAAGATATATGATGTTCATAATCGGTAGCTGCTCCTGCATACAAGAAGTTGAAAGTGTCCTGGCGGTTTACCGTCGGACGGGTCATGATGCCCAAATACCTAGCCAGGGTTTATAACCAAGGCTGTAAAAAGATAATCAAATATGAAAATAAATGATACCTGTGACATTGAATCACATCATTGGTTGACCAACTTTTGTAGTAAGGGCGATAACCCTAATCATGAGTACTGATAACTCCTTCCATATTGTGTCGGTTTATGATGAAACCGTACCGGCTTATGATAAACACCGGATTATCCATATATAACACTGGCGACTTATAGTCGAAACCAGACCGGGTTAATAAGCACCGGATTATAATTGATCATGTACTGACAACTTGTAGCTGAAAGGCGAGCTAGGTTAATGAACGCCGATTTATCAAAAACATTATAAATCTCATCAAAGGAGAAAAAACTTGGCAAATAAAAGCATATGAAAACTTGTAGTCGAGGCTTTTCATGGGCTGCCAGGCCCCAAATTGAGGCTTTTCATGGGCTGCCAGGCCACTGAGTTAAACCATTTTACAAAACCTTTTAAGATGGACCTCAATCTTTAACCAATCGTCATTTTAACGTTGACAAGTTCAGGGTCTATGAGATTGACTTGTCAAAAGTTCGGCGGGTCATACCAGGTTTACCTCGATGGAGTGGCTTACTTAAAAAGGCAGGATAACCCGGGGTTTTAGGTGAATACACCTGGCTTCCAAGCTGTGGCTTGATAGCCTATTACAAGTGTAGATTCTTTGTTCATTGCGAAGCAAAGAATCCCCAAGCAATATTTTGAGTTGTGCTTAGTGGGTGCCTATGTTTGAGTTGTGCTTTGGCAACACTCTCTTTGGCCCCTAAGTAATTTTCTTTTGGGCTTGAGCTGATCAAGAGGTGTAGCTATGGTTCGAATACGACCAAGCCCCCAAGTGATTTTCTTTTGGCCTTGAGCCGATCAAGAGGTGTAGCTGTTGTTTGAATACGACCAAGCCCCCAAGTGATTTTGTATATGGCTTTATAAGATGAATCAAGGGGTAAACCGGATGCCGCTTTATAAACCGAAGCCCCCATGCAACCACACATGATGTAAGAAAAACAACAGATACCCCGCTTTAGCTGAGGCTCCGGTTTATTATATTGATCATAATATATACATTGTCATAACTATGTACAAAAGCAGATCCTGTGGCTCAAGTATAGTAAGGCCGAAGATGAGCGATATTCCATGGCCGATGGGTCTCCTCCTCTGATTTACATGAGTCTTTGTGCTCTCGAACATCTATAAGGTAGTATGACCCATTATGCAGATTCTTGCTGACCACAAAGGGTCCTTGTCGGTGTCAAAACCGGCGGAATCGGGTAGGGGGTCCCGAACTGTGCGTCTAGGCGGATGGTAACAGGAGACAAGGGACACGATGTTTTTACCCAGGTTCGGGCCCTCTCAATGGAGGTAAAACCCTACTCCTGCTTGATTAATATTGATGATATGGGTAGTACAAGAGTAGATCTACCACGAGATCAGAGAGGATAAACCCTAGAAGCTAGCCTATGGTATGATTGTTGTTCGTCCTGCGGACTAAAACCCTCCGGTTTATATAGACACTTGAGAGGGTTAGGGTTACATAGAGTCGGTTACAATGGGAGGAGATCCACGTATCCGTATCGCCAAGCTTGCCTTCCACACCAAGGAAAGTCCCATCCGAACACGGGACGAAGTCTTCAATCTTGTATCTTCATAGTCCAGGAGTCAGGCCAAAGGTCATAGTCCAGCCATCCGGACACCCCCTAATCCAGGACTCCCTCAGTAGCCCCTGAACTAGGCCTCAATGACGACGAGTCCGACGCGCAGATTGTCTTCGGCATTGCAAGGTGGGTTCCTCCTCTGAATACTTCATATAAGATTTTGAACACAAGGATAGTGTCCGGCTCTGCAAAATAATTTCCACATACCACCGTAGAGAGAATAATATTTACACAAATCCAATCTGCTGATGTATTTCGCAGCGTGACATCACACCACAGCTAATCCTTTATTCGAGTCGTTTTTACTGTCCCACCTCAGCGCACTTAGCGAGGCGGTTTCCTTGGCACGTCTTGTTGAAGCAGAGATCGTGTTCCCTTATTCCGGGATTCTCATCAATACGGGCCAGGGTAACCCAACCGTGCCATTAATTCTGGCGCTTTGGGAGATAAGCGAGTTTTACCAGGCTGGTGGGGGCACATAGATTCGTCCGCCCATATAAGGGGATAAGGATCCACCTTTTCCATCTACGCCTTCTTCCTCCTTCGCTTATCCATTTTCGCGCACTCGAGCTCCAGCACCCAAGTCCGCACATCCCACCTCTACCTTCTCCAGCTATGTCCGGAGCGGGAGGCAAGTGGATGGTCTCCTCCGTCACGGAGGGACACATCAAGAAGCTGAGGAAAGCCGGATACTTGTCCAATGACATCGTGCACCGGCTCCCTGACAAGGGGCAGCTCATCCCCACCCCCAGGCCCCATGAGAGGGTGGTGTTCCTCACCCATTTCCTCCACGGACTTGGTTTCCCACTTCACCCATTTGTCTGGGGACTCATGTTCTACTATGGCCTGGATTTCCACGATCTGGCCCCGAACTTCATCCTCAATATCTCGATGTTCATCGTCGTGTGCGAGGCCTTCCTCTGCATCCAGCCCCACTTCGGCTTATGGCTGAAGACCTTCAATGTCAAACCGAAGGTAGTGGGCGGCCGCCAAGTGGAGTGCGGAGGCTCCATGGTGGGTAAGATGCCCAATATTACATGGCTCGAGGGCTCCTTCGTGGAGACCATAAAGGGGTGGCAATCGGGGTGGTTCTACATCACCGAGCCACGTGACCCTGAATGGGCAGCGGCCCCCGAATTCCGATCTGGCTTCCCTACACGACTCACCTCCTGGAAAGAGACGGGCTTGTCATGGGGTAATTCAGAGGAGCTGACCGGACTCCAAACCTGCATCCAAAACCTGGTGAGCAAGAAGCTCAAACTCGTCAACGTAGTCCAGGTCATGCTCATCCGCCGGATCCTCCCATGCCAACAACGGGCTTTCAGTTTGTGGGAGTTCGATCCGCACACGATGCTGAACCTGAATAGGCTCTTCGACACTACGTGCGAAGGCGCTGGAAGGTCTTGTTCAAGGGTGCCGAGGCCCCCGCATCCGCTACCGAGGATCGCGGATTCAGCGCGCAGCATCAAGCCAACACGGTAAGCCATTTTACCCTTTACGGGTTACTTGTTTTCCATAGTTTGATTCTATGTGGGATCTAAACTCCCTTACCTTTGACAGGATTGGCACAAGACGTCCGGACAGATTGACTGTCCGGCTCCCTTGCAAGACCCGGCGGACGCCTTTGCTTGGCCAGGCTCTGGTCCCGACACCTTACGTGGTGCCGGAGAAGAAGGCCAAGAAGAAGGCCACGGGAAATCGAAAGAGTTCCCGGCACCCAGTGGTGCCGGATTCATCGTCCGATGACTCCGAGGCGCACTCCTCCTCTGAAGACGAGGAGGAGGAAGAAGAAGCCTCTCCCCTTCCAGCGGGGGGAGGAATGAAAAGGAAGGCCGCCCCAACTGGGGGGGGGGGGCGGAGGGTCCAAAAGGGAAGAACCCTTCCTCCGGACTACTCCACCAACGCCGACGATGGCGAAGAGGAGTGGCCATCCAGGGCCAAGCCCCTGGCAAAATAATAAGTATCCGGATACCAGAATAACTCACGACGTTCCTTTGTTGCACAGTATCTTCTGACGCCGAATATAATCATGCAGTCCACCCAAGGCCGGGCTCGACACTTCAACGAGCGGCTCCCTGGGTTCGTCAGATGTGAATAGCACTTCACTTTTGGCCACCTCCTCTCCTCGCGCTGCGGATGATGCCGAGGTGGAGTCCCAAAAGGGCCAAGCCAGGAGGAGGTGGTCCTGGAGGCACCACAAGGCAACCTCCCGGACTCCAGGCGCAAAGGGGATAAAACCCCAAAGAGCTCTAAGTCCGGCCCCGGGCCGGACTCCGTACCGGAACCTTCAGTGGTTTCGGAGTCCGGCAGGTGGCCCCCACGTAAGAAGGGCAAGCCTACGACGCCGGTGACCTCCGTCCAACGGGAGGCACCGGATAATTTGCTGGAGGTGCTTAACGGCGCCTCCATCGACGAGGAGCACCGCACTATTATGATTGTGGTGATCCAGAAGGTTTAGTCCGCCAAGATGGCTGGATCAAGCTGTGCCAGACCTTCTAACAGGATTTGAGGTATGTATTTAAGATATGTAAAAATATTACCGCATAGGCGGTAGCCCACGATGCTCGGTTTGGTGTTCGGAAAGAAAAGCGGGCGAGGATCAAAAAATATCTGTGAGGAGTCTAACATAAGTATGTCAATATGGGAATGCGAGGTTGTCTTTGCTGACCTCTACAGACCGATTGCAGAGGTCAATGCATTGAAGCGAGCACTCGAGCGGTCCGAGAACGAGCTCGGCCTTGCCAAGAAGCAGCTCGAGGACAAGGAAGGTAAGTAATACCTTATATAAGTATATAAAAAAGATGTGGTTGCAAAAAATGACAGGACCAACATGGGTATTATAGGGGCCACAACCCAGGTGGCAACCCTGAAGGAAGCGCTGTCCAAGGCCGAAGAAAATGCGGCCGTGGAGCGCACTACCAGCCGAGATAAGCAGGAGGCGCGGGTGGCGGAGGTGCAGCAAGAGCTCCGGGCTCTCGTGGAAAAACACGAGAGTTTGGAGCTTGAGTCAAAGACTTCGAGTCCGAGCTCGCCTCGGCGCTTGAGAGCACCAAATCTGCCAAGGCCGAAGCCCAAAAAGCCCTCCAGGAAATTGAGGCGATGAAGTAGATAGCGGCGGGTAAGGCATTCTTTATGCAAAGAAAGCACGTGAAAGTGAATTACTTTTTACTTACCCGAGCCCGGAGCTCTCCAGGAGCATTCGCAGATCTTCCCCGGAGTGTGTCGGACGCCACCGCATTCTACCGAGCCGAAGAGGGGAGCTCGACGGAGAAGGTGTTCTGGTCTCGATATCTTTGAGGCCGGACACCAGTGTTTGAGCGACCCGGTGAAGCGGTGGTCGAGCTCCATAAGGTGGCGAATAGGCTATGAAGGATCTCATAGTCCGGCTATGGCCTAGGGAAGCCATGCCCGGAAGCTACTGGCCGGGTGAGGCGGCCGGTGGATGCCTGTCCATGGCTTGAAGTCATCAAGCGCTCCGTATGCATCGAAGGTGCCCGTAGGGCCCTTGCCCGTAGGGCCCTTGCCCGTGCTAAAGTGCACTGGGGCAAGATGGACGCTGAGAAGCTTGTGATGGACGGACCACCGCCGGGCAAGGAGCATCGCAAGCCCGAGATGTATTATGAGGGCGTCCTGAAGGGTGCCCGCCTTATAGCGAATGAGTGCTCCAAAGATGTAATTTTTGAGTAAACTCGCATTTTGTGATCTGTCTGGCTGAAAACTTGTTCATATGCGCTAAGCAATGGTTTTGAATTTAAAATATTACCTACATGCGCCCGTTTATTAGAATTGAGAGATGGCGAGTAAATGGCTTCGCCCCCATGCCATGAGTCTTTGGGGTGTTCGGATAAACTTGAGCGCTCTTTTCCCATTATTGGGTCCTTCGAGGGAGGCGCTCAACACAACGAACAAGGCAATTGGACTATAATGCTTGAACACTCTTACTTAGCCATAGAATTCTATAATTTTAAATTTCGGCGAAGCCCCTAGTATTCGGAAGACCGAGTTCGGGGCGCTATCCACGCCTAGGCCGGACAAAGACGACTCCTCGCTCTAAACGGCGTAAGTCTTTAGGGACTCGAAAACCTCTCGAACAGCGACCAACTCTCGCCCTATCATGACGGTCAGTTTGAGCTTTCTCCATTGAGGTGCTTAGCCCAGCTCAACCGGGGCACAATCGCAGTGGTTCTCCCAGTGCTACCTTAGCCTATATAACGGAACGTAAGGTACCAAAACATGGGAGCCGGGCAAACCCAACTATTGACCCAAGACATTATTCGGAGCCGATGCATATAATGCTATAAGTTCGGGGTGCCGCACTCATGAGAGTGTTCGGACTTCTCACACCATATTCTGGGGTACGTAAGCCCCTGGTGTATTGGCCGTACCAAAGTGTACGATTGCATAATGTCATAACTGAACATATTTTTATAAAAAAGGAATGCAATAATAGACAAAAGCTATGTTTTGTTTATTCGAAAAGTCTGCGATGAAAGCAGAACGATACAAATAGTGCGATAAGCAAGAGATGGGACTATTTGACATGTCCCCTCGAGCGAGCTGCGGGATGATATGTGAAACAAGTATCTTGCTCGTTATAGAGACCACTGGACACTCGACGTAGCTACGCATCCCCGGCTGTTGCATCGTGTGTTCGGCGATTATCTTGCGGACAGGCCTTCCGGAAAGTGGAGTCTGAAAGTAAGAAAAAAGAATGACAAAATCGGGGCCCACAGTGCGGTTGAGCCGCATTTTGGGCATGCCGTGGTCGTGCCCTCCCCTATGCCCATGGTATTTCTAGAGCGTAGTTATGTACGCGTAATCTTGGTTCGCAATTTCGTGAGGGCTGGGGTTGGGGCCGCATTGCTCTGGCGATGCTTTCCGGAGCGTGCCAGCGGTCTTGTTGTAGGTTACTCGGCGGCGGCAGCGGTGTCCAGACGTTTGATGGCCAGACTGGAGAATTGCCTTGAGAGGCTGCTTTGTACTTCCGCCGTGAGGGCCGCCGTATGCTCCTCCGTTCCGAGAGAGCATTCGGTGTTTCCATTGACCGTAATGACTCCTTGAGGGCCTGGCATCTTGAGCTTGAGGTATGCGTAGTGCGGCACCGCATTGAACTTTGCAAATGCGGTTCGTCCAAGCGATCGCGTGATAGCCATCGCAGAGCGGGACTATGTCGAAGATTAACTCCTCGCTTGGAAATTATCCGGGATCCGAAGACCACCTCAAGTGTAAGCGAGCACTGCAGTTGGCCTCTACACCGGTATGCCTCCTTTAAAGGTTGTCTTTGTGGGTTTAATCCTTGAGGATCTATGCCCATTTTTTGCCGTATCACGATAAAGCAGGTTCGGCTTTGCCGCCGTCCGTCCATAAGGACTCTAGTGAGGTGAAATCCGTCAATGATTGGGTCTAGAACCAATGCGGCGAATCCGCCATGGAGGATGCTAGTGGGCGGTCCCTTTGATCAAAAGTGATCGGCGGGAGGACCATGGGTTGAACTTTGGGGCGATCGGCTCCAACGCATATACGTCCCTGAGTGCATGCTTCCGCTCCCTTTTGGGTATGTGGGTTGCGTATATCATGTTCACCGTCCGCACTTGTGGGGGGAAGCCCTTCTATCCCCTATTGTTCGGCGGCCGGGGCTCCTCCTCGTCATCGTTATGCAGCCCCTTGTCATTGTTTTCGGCGTTTAACTTGCCTGCCTGCTTGAACACCCAACAATCCCTGTTGGTGTGGTTGGCTGGTTTTTCGGGGGTGCCGTGTATCTGGCACGAGCGATCGAGTATTTGGTTCAAATTGGACGGGCCCGGAGTATTTCTTTTGAATGGCTTTTTCCGCTGACCGGGTTTAGAGCCTCTGAATCCGGCATTAACTGCCGTATCCTCAGCATTGTCGCTGTTAATGCGGCGTTTTTGCTTGTTGCGACGCAACCTGCCAATGCTTTCCTTGGTATCCGAATTTCCAGGGCTCTTGGTCATGTTATTACTACGAGCTAACAGCTGTCTTCTCCCGCGCAAAAGAGGGTCATGAGTGTTGTGAGGGCTGCCATGGATTTCGGCTTTTCCTGTCCTAGGTGCCGGGCAAGCCACTCGTCACGGATGTTATGCTTGAAGGCTGCAAGGGCCTCTGCGTCCGGACAGTCGACTATTTGATGTTTCTTGGTTAGGAACCGTGTCCGTAATTGTCGGCCGATTCTCCGGCTGATGAATTATGTGGCTTAGGTCATCGGCGTCGGTGGTCGCACATAGGTGCCTGGAAGTTGTCGAGGAATGCGGCTTCCGTGTCCTCCCAACATACAATTGATTGTGCTGGCTAGCTGTTAAGCCAATGCCGAGCTGGTCCTTTAAGCTTGAGTGGGAGGTATTTGATGGCGTGTAGATCATCGCCGCTGGCCATGTGGATATGAAGGAGATAATCCTCGATCCATACCGCCGGATTTGTTGTGCCATCGTATGATTCGATGTTTACAGGTTTGAAACCCTCAAGGATTTGATGATCCATTACTTCATCTGTGAAGCATAGTGGGTGTGCGGCGCCTCTGTATTGGGCTATATCACGACGTAGCTCAAATGAGCTTTGTCATCGTGTTCGCCCGACCGGATTTACCATATCCGGCATGACGGTTATCGCCACGCGTCGTGGGGCGCCCACGCGATCCATAGATCAATCTTGTTTGCCTTGCCTGTCCTCCAATATATCTCGCAGGTCCGGCGCATTTCCCGATGCCTTGGTATTCTTTGAGCGGCGTCGAGTGCGGCTTGAGTGGAGGGCCGAGAGGCCTCTCTGTCGCGGCCACGAGGTGGTCGGTCGGCCGCATCATGCACTGGTGATGTAGGTCTAGGTGCTTCCTCCTCTAATCAGGGTAGCAGCCTGCGTTTTGGGTAGCTCTTGGAGGGGTGTTCGAGTTCGTACTCTTCAGGTGCAAGGACATCAGTCCATCTGTCGGCTAGCAAGTCTTGGTCAGCTCTAAGCTGTTGCTGTTTTTTCTTGAGGCTGCTCGCCGTGGCCATAAGCCTGCATTTGAAACGCTCTTGTTCGACGGGATCCTCAGGCACGACAAATTCTTCGTCGTCGAGGCTTGCCTCGTCTTCAGAGGGAGGCATGTAATTATCGTCCTCTACCTCGCATGCGCCGCTCTCTCATGAGGGCTGGCTTCTCCATCCTCCTATGCTGAATCCTGCTTTGGAGGGGTTGTCTTCGACCTTTATGCAGGGTGTTATTATCTCCCGTGCCGGAATCGTCGTTTTTGCTTTGGCAGGATTTAGAGCGGCGCCGCTGACGCCGGCGCTTAGTCTTATTCTTGGAGGGGTCATCCTCCGTTGTTCCATCACCGTTCCCTTCTTTTGGGGTATCCACCATGTATATGTCATATGATGAGGTGGCCTTCTAGTGCCCTGTAGGCGCTAGTTCTTGGTCGTCTCCTGCATCGGCGTCCATACCGTCGATGTCATCGGAGTCGAAGTCGAGCATGTCGGTTAAATCATCGACAGTGGCTACGAAGTGGGTGGTGGGTGGGCTTTGAATTTCTTCGTCGTACGCATCCCAACCTTGCTGACCATAGTCCGCCGTGGCTCTCCTGATAAAGAGAGAGATTTTAGCGAATTCAGAATGTCGCCGAAAGGCGAGTGCTGAAAGATGTCCGCGGCGGTGAACTCCATGATCGACGCCCAATCAGATTCAATTGCCAGGGGCGCGGAAGGTTCGCAGTCCGGAGAGGAGTCCGGCACCTTGGAGTCATGAGCTTCGCAAAGGACAGGTATGGTGTTCGGCTCGATCGCCGTAGAGATTGCAGCCCCCGAGGCGGTGTCCAGCCACCCGCCCTTGATTGGCGCAGTCGACTCCGAGGTAAGGGTCGGAGCGGACACTGGTGCGGCCTCCAAGACACTGTTCGGCGGCAGAGCTAGATCATGCCCATCGTGGCGGTCACGACACGCTATCGTGGCTCGAACCCGTCGAAGATCAAGTCTCCGCGGACGTCGGCCGTGTAGTTCAAACTTCCAAATCTGACACGATGGCGGGGACGTAGCTTCCGATCTGCTCCAAATGGCCAGCGAATTGGCTGCGGTGCAAAGCCGCCCGAATCACGAAGATCTGTCCGGGGAGAAAAGTCTCGCCTGGACCGCATCGTTTTGATGATCGGAGGAGCCATCAGGCCTAAAGATGACGACAGAGGAACTCTCAATGAAAGCACCAATGTCGATTGTCAAAACCGGCGGATCTCGGGTAGGGGGTCCCGAGCGTGCGTCTAGGCGGATGGTAACAGGAGACAAGGGACACGATGTTTTTACCCAGGTTTGGGCCCTCTCGATGGAGGTAAAACCCTACTCACCTTGATTAATATTGATGATATGGGTAGTACAAGAGTAGATCTACCACGAGATCAGAGAGGCTAAACCCTAGAAGCTAGCCTATGGTATGATTGTTGTTCGTCCTACGGACTAAAACCCTACGGTTTATATAGACACCGGAGAGGTTTAGGGTTACATAGAGTCGGTTACAATGGGAGGAGATCCACATATCCGTATCGCCAAGCTTGCCTTCCACGCCAAGGAAAGTCCCATCCGGACACGGGATGGAGTCTTCAATCTTGTATCTTCATAGTCCAGGAGTCCGGCCAAAGGTCATAGTCCTGCCATTCGGACACCCCCTAATCCAGGACTCCCTCAGTCCTTCCCAAGGTGGGGATAAATTGTGCATATCGGTCTGATCCTGGATGAGCCGGAGCACCAGATCGCCTTCTTGAAAAGTTCTGGTTCTAACCCGACGGCTATGATAACGATGCAGATCTTGCTGATAAATCGCCGAATGGGCTGCTGCAATGTCACGCTCCTCATCTAACAGGTCAATTGCTTCCTGTCGTGCCTACTCATTGTCAGCTTCAACATAAGCCGCCACACGAGGCAAGTCTTGACGGATGTCACTAGGGAGAACCGCCTCTGCTCCATAAACCATGAAAAAAGGCGTGTAACCCGTAGATCTGTTGGGCGTGGTATTGATGTTCCATAACACAGAAGTTAACTGCTCCACCCAACAACCCGGCGTTTGTTGCAAAGGAACCATGAGTCGGGGTTTAATGCCTCTCAAGATCTCTTGATTGGCTCTCTCCGCTTGACCATTAGATTGGGGGTGAGCCACTGATGATAAGTCAAGCCGGATGTGCTCACGTTGACAGAACTCTTTCATAGCACCTTTTGACAGATTAGTGCCATTATCAGTTATAATGCTGTGTGGAAAACAAACTGGAAAATCACCTTCTTGATGAATTGAACCTCCATAGCTGCATCACACTTACTGACTGGCTCGGCCTCCACCCACTTAGTGAACTTATCAACTGCCACCAACAGGTGGGTCTTCTTCCTTGGATCTCTTAAAGGGGCCGACCATATCCAGCCCCCAAGTTGCAAACGGCCAAGTGATTGGAATCATCCTCAATTCTTGAGCCGGTACATGAGCGCGTCGTGAGAATTTTTGGCAGCCATCACACCTTCAAGTCCTCAGCAACGGCATGAGCCGTCAGCCAATAAAAACCGTGACGAAAAGCCTTGGCCACCAGAGACTTTGAACCGGTGTGGTGACCACAATCTCCTTCATGGATCTCATGCAAAATCTCACGGCCTTCTTCGGGAGACACGCAACGCTGAAATGCCCCTGTTACACTGCAATGATGTAACTCTCCATTGACAATAGTCATGGACTTGGACCGCCGGATTATCTTCCTGGCCAAGGTTTCATCCTCCGGTAACTCGCCCCGGTTCATATACGCCAAATATGGGATTGTACAATCTGGGATGATATGCAGAGCCGCCACCAACTGAGCCTCTGGATCAGGAACAGCCAAATCCTCCTCCGTTGGGAGCTTGACCGACGGATTATGTAGCACATCCAAAAAGACGTTGGGTGGAACCGGTTTACATTGGGAACCCAAGCGACTTAAAGCATCCGCCGCTTCGTTCTTCCGCAGGTCCACATGATCGAACTGATAACCTTTGAAGTGACCTGCAACAATGTCTACCTCTCGTTGATATGAGGCCATGAGTGGGTCCTTGGAATCCCAAGTACCAGACACTTGTTGAGCCACCGGGTCCGAGTCACCGAAGCACTTAACTCGGCTTAAATTCATCTCCTTAGCCATCCGAAGACCATGGAGTAAAGCCTCATATTCAGCTGCATTGTTAGTGCAAGGGAACATTAAAGGGAGAACATAACAAAACTTATCACCTCGTGGGGAAGTTAATACGACTCCAGCCCCCAATCCCTCCAATTGTCTGGACCCATCGAAATGAATAGTCCAATAAGTATGATCCGACTTCTCTTCTGGCGCCTGTAACTCTGTCCAGTCTTTGATGAAGTCCACAAGTGCCTGAGATTTGATCGCCGTCCGGGGCATATATTTTAACCCGTGAGGCCCAAGCTCAATAGCCCACTTGGCAACCCGGCCAGTTGCTTCCCTATTCTGGATTATATCGCCCAAAGGAGCAGAACTGACCACAGTGATAGGATGGCCCTGGAAATATTGCTTAAGTTTCCGGCTCACCATAAAAACTCTGTACACCAGCTTCTGCCAATGTGGGTACCTCTGCTTGGACTCAATAAGTACCTCATTGATATAATAAACCGGCCGTTGAACCGGATACTCCTTTCTGGCCTCCTTACGCTCCACCACAATAGCCACGCTAACAGCCCGTGCATTAGCAGCCACATATAACAACAAGGGCTCTTTATCAACATGAGCAGCAAGGATAGGTGGCTCGGCTAGCTGCCGCTTTAAGTCCTCAAACTCTTCATTGGCGGCGTCACTCCAGAAGAAGTCATCTGCCTTCTTCAGCATCTGATACAAAGGGATGGCCTTCTCTCCAAGGCGACAGATAAACTGGCTTAAGGCTGCAATCCGGCCTACCAGGCGTTGAACATCATTGATAAACTTCGGTTTAGCCAAGGAAGTAATAGCCTTGATTTCCTCTGGATTAGCTTCAGTGCCCCTGTTAGACACCAGAAAGCCCAAGAGTTTGCCTGCCGGTACACCAAAGACACATTTGGCCGGATTAAGCATCATCTTATAAACCCGAAGGTTACCAAAAGTCTCCTTCAAGTCATCTATCAATGTCTCCTCCTTTCTGGATTTCACCACAATATCATCCACATAAGAATGAACATTGCGGCCGATCTGATTATGAAGACAATTCTGCATGCAGCGCTGATAAGTCGCCTGGGCACTCTTGAGCCCAAAAGGCATAGACACATAGCAGAAGGCTCCAAACGGAGTTATAAAAGCTGTCTTCTCTTGGTCCTTAACCGCCATTTTGATCTGATGGTAACTAGAGTATGCATCCAGAAAGCTCAAACGCTCACAACCCGCCATAGCATCAATGATCTGATCAATACGAGGGAGAGCAAAAGGATCTGCTGGACAAGCCTTGTTCAAACCTGTGTAGTCCACACACATACGCCAAGTGCCATTTTTCTTAAGTACCAGCACCGGATTAGCCAACCACTCAGGATGAAATACTTCGACGATAAACCCGGCCGCTAAGAGCCTGGCTACCTCCTCACCAATAGCCTTGCGCCTTTCTTCATTGAAGCGGCGTGAGAAACCGCTGACCGGTTTAAACTTGGGATCAACATTAAGAGTGTGCTCAGCGAGTTCCCTCGGTACATCTGGCATGTCGGAGGGTTTCCTTGCAAAGATGTCCCGGTTCTCACTGATGAACTCGATGAGCGCGCTTTCCTATTTTGGATCTAAGTTAGCACTGATGCTAAACTGCTGGGATGAATCGCCAGGAACAAAATCAACCATCTTAGTCTCATCAGCCTATTTAAACTTCAAGGCCGGATCATGCTCTGTAGTTGGTTTCTTCAAAGAAGTCATATCCGCCGGATCAACATTGTCTTTGTAGAACTTCAACTCCTCTGTCGCACAAACCGACTCAGCATATGCCGCATCACCTTCTTCACATTCTAAAGAGATCTTGCGGCTCCCATGTACCGTGATGGTCCCCCTATGGCCCGGCATCTTGAGCTGGAGATAAACATAACAGGGCCTTGCCATGAACTTGGCATAAGCCGGCCGTCCAAACAGGGATGATATGGGCTCTTGATCTTTACTACCTCAAAAGTCAATGTTTATGATCTCGAGTCATGCTCATCTCCAAAAGCCACCTCCAGAGCTATCTTACCAACTGGATACACGGATTTACCAGGCACCACACCATGAAAAACAGTGTTTGACGGTTTAAGATTTTTATCTATTAACCCCATGCGACACAAGGTTTCATAATAAAGGATATTGATACTACTCCCTCCATCCATGAGTACCTTGGTGAACTTATACCCTCCAACCTGAGGCGCCACCACTAATGCCAGATGACCCGGATTATCAAGCCGGGGTGGATGATCCTCTCGACTCCATACGATGGGCTGTTCAGACCAGCGCAAGTAACGGGGCACCACCGGTTCAACAGAGTTCACTGCCCTTTTGTGAAGCTTCTGATCCCGCTTGCACATGCTCGTGGTGAAGACATGGTATTGCCCACTGTTCAACTGCTTCGGGTTGCTCTGGTAACCCGACTGCTGCTATTGCTGCTGATTCCCCTGATGATTATAACCACCCTGGTTGCTCTGATTGCCTTGATTGCCATGTCCGCTTTGATTACCGTGAAATCCTGAACTACCTCCGCCATAACCCGGCCCATGAGATCCGGGGCCTGAACCGCCGTCCGGTCCATGATCATTCCGGAAAAAATCTGAATTTTTAAACTCCTGCATAATAAAACAATCCTTCCAGAGGTGCGTGGCCGGCTTATCCCGCGATCCGTGCTTTGGGCAAGGCTGGTTTAACAGGTAAGACATGCGCTCCAGATTGGGACTTGGTCCTCCACCACGCGGGGGCGGTTTACCCTTACGACGCTGACCATTATCCTGCACGTTGGTATTAGCCACAAAATCTAAACTGTTATCCGCTTTACGCTTACCACGGTTTCCATGACCCGCCGGCTTATGCTGCTGCCCTTTGGTGCTGCCACCCTTCTTTCGCTTTCCTGTCTTGTCATCGTCACACTCAGGGTCCTTGGTACTATCAGAGTCGGCATACTTCACCAGGGCTGCCATAAGAGTCCCCATGTCATTGCAGTGACGTTTGAGCCATCCCAACTTCAACTTCAGAGGCGTAAACCGGCAATTGCCTTCCAACGTTAAAACTGCTGTATCAGCATTGATGCGGTCTGATGAATGCAAAATTTCTGAAACCCGGCGCACCGAATGGGTCGTTGACACAGGCAGCTAAGTCCATAATTGACATGGGCTGCTTGCACGTGTCTTTGAAATTTTGAATAAACCAGGCCCTCAACTCAGCCCATGACCCAATGGAATTAGCTGGTAAGTTTTTCAACCAAGTGCGGGCCGTTCCATCCAACATCATGGTGAAGTTAGCGCACGCCGCATCATCCACATCCAGCATCTCCATTGCCATCTCATAGCTTTCGACCCATGACTCGGGGGATAAATCGGCAGTGTAATTGGGCACTTTACGTGGACCCTTGAAGTCCATGGGCAGCCGTACAGTGCGTAGAGCCGAGACGATACACTGGACCCCCAAAGAATTGGAGGTAACCCCTGGTTCCACCAAAGTTGTTGGATGAACCGGAGTAAGCTGACGGGCCGTGTGCTGCGCTGCTAACTCGGCCTCTCGACGTGCCCTAGCATGATCCACCACGTCCCGAGCATCACCGCCGCCACCTGCCGGATTATGGCCATGAGGGAGATTACGATTCCACGCACTGCTGGACATGGCCGGTTCATCCATATGCCTGCTGTAACTCCAGCTCGGGCAGGGAGTAGAATGAATCCTTTCGCGGCTGTATGAATAAGCCTGCTGCTGAGTCAAGGCTGTCTGAAGGAGCTCTCTAGCTCGTCGTGTTTCGACTGCTACTGGGGACTCGCCTTCGATCGGGAGAGCTGCCAATCGCGAAGCGGCCGCAACAATGTTATCCAACGGGTTAGAGTAATGACTTGGTGGCGTTGGGACGTGCTATGAAAGGACGTTGTTCTGACGAGGCGGATCTATTGGACGTGGCTGAACCGGCGCCCCAGGTGCCTCCACCCGGTTTACCACTGGCGGATTACTGGTTCCTGCTCCTGGGTGTCAAAGAGATTCCTGACCTCATAAACCGGAGGCAGGTGATACCGGTACCTTCTCCTCATGACATCGTTTGACGCGCTCTGATTTAACATAAGCCGGTAAGCCTGTGCCTCCAACTCGGCCCGTTCTGCAGCCATCCTGGTATTCTCGGCTGCCAGATCCGCCTTGGCCTGAGTTATCTGATCCTTTACCTTCACGATCTCCGCGTTATGCTCATCCTGGTTCGCCGGGTTAACTTCTGCCAGCAGTACTGCCAGAGCGTCAAATAAGTCAGATAAAACCTGAGCCGGCGGTCGCACATGGCCTCCTGCCCCGGCTGCTGTCGCCGCTGCTGATCCGGAAACCATCGCCTCTGCGGTCAAAGAGTGGTGCGTAGGCTGTGTACCGGCCATGAAGATCGCAACCCGGCTCGGCGGATCGAAGGGGTCCGGAATACTGTCGCCATTGGAACAACCCCCATTCCGGCCATCTTGCAACTGGTACAATGACTCGGTCTCTCCGGTCGATGACTCGTCATCAGAGTAAACGACGGTCTCACCACCATATGCCGATCTAACCTCAGATTTTGCTCCGTGGATGACTCCCATGAAGGCACGCTTTATGGCAGGCTGAACCCGGGCGGGTCTCGCACGCTGAGCCGTCTCGATGATGTCGGTGCTGATGTCCAGCTCAGGGCCCGGTTCACCGATCTTGCCAATGAAAACGTGAATGCCGCTGAAAGGGACCCGATACCCGTACTCAATTGAGCCGGCCTCGGGGCCCCAGCCTGCATCGTTGATGTAGATCTTGCCGCGACGAATCTTAGTCATCCGGCCCACAACATATCCCTTGAAACCTTTGAAGCCGCCCTCTAAGAACTCGAAACCATCGTGCGATAGCCCCACGGTGGGAGCTGCATCGTCGAAACCCTACACCGGCCGAGATTAATGCAAACACAGCAGATTTTCATTACATTTCAAACTTTTATAGGACAAAAAAATAAAAGAAACCCGACCCTAAACCTATTCTACGGCGGCGACCGGCGTCCTCCATCTATGATCTCCATCTACGGGGGAGGGGTTCAAGACCCGTGAAGTGAAGGTGCGGTCTCCGGCGAGGAAGAGTAGAACACGGGAGACGCACCGGCCAGTTGGCACACCATGCTTTGTCAGACGTCCAGTTCAGCATTGCAGCACGGCTGGGCCGGCACCATCCTGTAGTGGTGGAGCCTGGATCCACCCTGCTCGCAACAACCCGGAGTGCAACAGGCGGTGGGCCCAGACCCCGGAGTGCTTAGGATGTAGACCGACGGGGACCTCTCCGCTGAGCCTAGGTAGGGCTATGACATGTTGATCTTCCGAGGCCGGGCATGACCCAGGAAAGTGTGTCCGGCCAGAGTGATCGAGCGTGTTGGAATACGTGGTGCACCCCTGCAGGGAAGACATATATTTGAATACCGTGTCCACGGTAATGGACGTTTAGACTTGTATCCTGATCTTATACAACTAGAAATGGATACTTGATATGTGGCCCCGGGATTGCTTCCTCACAGGGAGTCAAGGAAGGATCTCTGGGCATTAATACTACAACATGCTTGTTAAATATAAACTGCTATTCTTTACTCTTCTACATGCTGCAAGATGCTTGGAGCTGCTTGAAGATGCTAGTCTTTGATGGGCTAGGCCTTCCCCTCTATTTTGGCATTCTGCAGTTCAGTCCATAGATAAAACCCTTCCGATTATACCAATGCATACTTAGTATAGATCTGATGCTTGCGAGTACTTTGGATGAGTACTCATGGTTGCTTCGCTACCCATTTCCCCCTTCTTCCTTCTTTGCAACCAGATGGTGGATCCCTGGAGCCAGATGCCACCTCTTTGCCTGCTACTACGTGGAGACCGCCCTGCCGCCTCCCATGCCCTACTCATCCTCGGAGGAGTCCCTGACCTCGGCAGTGCCGGACGTTGGACATCGACAAGTAGGACGCATGGCTGACAGTGCTCCCATCGTTGGCCGCCAGCGTGGCCACCGCTTGTGCGATCACATCCGGCTACGCCACTATTGCATCGCGAGCGGCGACTTGAGCGAGGGCGGCGACCTCGAGCTTCATCCCCGAAGACGAGCTCTCCCGCAAAGCATTCGCGCTCGCGGTCATGGCGGATGTGGTGCCTGGTAGTAGGACGATGCGCTATGGTGTGGAGGTTAGCTGGGCGTTGCTGCTTTAAGTAGCGCATTCCGGTGAGGCCAAGCGTCCGGGTGCGTCATTAAGTCACCGGAGTTGGTTCCTCTGGCACCGAGCCTCTTAACGACGGCATACGAATGGAGGACATGAATGCGGGCAGCTAGCGCCGACTGGGAACACACCACGCGACGGTGCGAGGGACGAGGGTTTTTGGTGTGCCAGGGTAGTCAGCTGCGGTCGTCACAACGTTGGAGATGCCCTTTGCTCATATGCGATCCCCACATGTCATTGAAAAAGCAAGACGACCCGACATGGTCTCAGGTCCCGGGGATGCAGTTGGCTGCGCTACACCACTCCGCAGACGCGTCGCGGCGCGCGCGCACTTCGGCGCCCCGTGCATCCTCGACGAGCCGGGTGTTGATCTATTGGTTGTGCCACAACGCTAACGCCACCCTCTAAGACACCGAAACCGATCAGTGTCAGCCAATGACGATGAGCGTGTCGCTCACCGCGGTCGCAGTGTCCAGAGGCGGTGATGGAGCCGCGCCACGTTGCTGGCCCCCACAACCCACATGAACGGTTGCCGGTGGCGAGGAGGTCGTGGGCGAATTTCTCCATTGGACTAGTCTGTGCCACGTCGTCTCGACATGTGTGCCCACATGTCGGTTTCCCTGTTTTCCCGGCCATATTCGAGCGTCAATGCTCCACATTGCGCATTAGGCGCAGAACAGGTGGTTTTTGTGCCCTGGTTCGAATGTGGTACAGTAGCAAGTTGTTACCCTAGCCCCAAGTGTGGTGGTATTGGGTACGGTACCACCCTTTTCCTTTTCAAGTAGTGAAGCATAACACTTGATTAAGTAGCCGGATGGTGTGGTAAATGTAGGTGTCCGACTATTTGAAAGAATAACTGAGGTGTGCCCGGTCCGTGCCCGTATTTAGGGGTCCAACTTACCATGTTCCGGCAGTAGTAACTATACTAGTCCCTGCGTACTCCCTCTGTTTTTATTTACTCCGCATTTTAGCTTTGCTCAAAATCAAACTTTGTAAACTTTGACAAAGTTTATAGACAGAAATAATAACATATACAATAACAAATCAATACCATTATATTCATTATTGAATATACTTTCACATCATATAGATTTGCTATTGTAAATGTTCATATTTCTACTCTTACTAGCAAAATGCCCGTGCGTTGCACGTAACATCAAGATGCCTTTGTATGACTAGTTTATCTTGAGAGAGAAAATGATGAGCGAGGGAAGGCCTTATTTGCAAATGTGGAGAGGTGTGTGGGTACCTTTTTGCAAAATTGCCATAGTTTCCTTCCTATCCGTCAGATATAAATCGAACGACCTATATTGCAAGATGGCAGGCACACCATCATCACCAACTATATTTTTTATAAGAGTCCGCCGATTTATATCTGACGGATAGGAAGGAAACTATGGCAATTCTGCAAAAAGATACCCACACCCGTCTCCACATTTGCAAATAAGGCCTTCTCTCATTCATCCTTTTCTACCACAATATAAACTACTCATACAAATGCATCTTGATGTTCCGTGCAACGCACGGGCATCTTGCTAGTCTATCTAATCTTATAAAAAGTAGAGTTGGTGATGATGGTGTGCCTGCCATCCTGCAATATAGGCCGTACGATCTATATCTAACAGATAGGAAGGAAACTATGACAATTTACCCGCACTCCTCTCCACATTTGCAGATAAGGCCTTCCCTCGTTCATCCTTTTCTCCCACAAGATCTTGATGTTCCGTGTAACGCACGGGCATCTTGCTAGTGTAGAAAAAAAGCAGAGTTGGTGATGATGGTGTGCCTGCCATCCTGCAATATAGGCCGTCCGATCTATATCTAACGGATAGGAAGGAAACTATGACAATTTACTCGCACTCCTCTCCACATTTGCAGATAAGGCCTTCCCTCGTTCATCCTTTTCTCCCACAAGATCTTGATATTCCGTGCAACGCACGGGCATCTTGCTAGTTTTCTATAAATTTGGTCAAATTTTATGAAGTTTGACTTTAGTCAAACCTAATATGCAGAGTAAATAAAAACAGAGGGAGTATCTTACTCCGTGACCAAGACGGAAGGGAAAACGAGACAAATTATTGTTTATTTGAGCCGTTCAAGTATAATCATGTGGCGTTGCTTATTTCTCATTCCTCTCCAACCCTCTTCTCCATCGATCATGCTGCCCTCCAATCGAGTCCATCCTCCCGCATGCCTCATTTGAACATTCCGCCGAGTATCATTCGCATGTGGGCCTAGACCATGCTTGTATTTCCAATGTTGTAATTTGTCCGACATGCATACAAACAAACGGTTCATTTAAAGTTTCACTTTGCCTCCACTACGTGTCGCTTCCCATCTTAGTTTTGACATCCCATTCGGTTCATGCCTCGACACATCTTGACGAGATCGATTGATGTTGAGAGATCAATTGTGTGTCGTGCAAGGAGATAAAGGTTTGGTCTGTTTCTATGATAGAAATGACCCGGCGAAGTGCTGTGGGGATCAGAGGGAGTATATTGTACGTTCATAAGGGAAACGTACGTATTGTACCCACCCTAGTCCTCTTTCAATCGATCTTCGGATCACGAGATGAAATTGAGAGAGAACGAGTGGGTGCATGTGTGATACCTAAGGCAGATTCAAAATTTTGAACCGGTGATCATAGCATCCGCAAATCATATATAAAGGGTATTCAATGTTCGTTTCGCTTTTGAACGTACAATATACTCCCTCCGATCCTTTCTAGTTTACATATAAGTTTTATGTGTAGTCAAAGTATCTCTACTTTGATCAAACTTCTGAAAAAAGTATCAACATTCAACAACGCCCAATCGATATTGTTAGATTCGTACGTACTCCTAGATTTGTATTCAAACAGAGATGGTTTCCAATTTGTTTTCAACCACGTGAATGTGCTTGTTCTCGCGTGTAACATCCCAAATTTTCAATTTGGAATGTTATACACAGATCATCATTGCATATCATATTTTATTGCATTTTGGCTTGACCCTAGAAATTTCACGCAACTCAAGGACCCACGGAGAGAGTTGGAGATTTCATTATTTTCATATTTGAGTTTTCTCAAATTTTGAAAATAGGATCATTTGATTTTATTTATTTTATCTTCAGTTATTTCTATGACAAAAATATGAGAGAGGGAATAAAATGACTTTCCCAAAATAAATAAATATTGAAGGTTTAATAAAAAATCAAATAAGATTTTATTTTGGAGTTTATCGCTTTTTTGTTTGAATTTAGTAAAAATGCGCGTTTTTCAAAATTGCATTTAGGCCCCAAATAAATGTTCATTTTGTCCGGCTTTATTTTAGAAGCCGGGGAAAATTTATTTCGAGATTTTTGGAGTCCGTTTAGTATTTCTTTTATTTGTTTTTCTGCGTGAAAGTATTTTTTTAAAAAAAAGCTAACCGACCTACCGGGCCGTGTCCGCCTGGGACTCTAGGCCCGGCCGACCTTATAAGCTGGGGGAGCAGTCCCGCAGCCCACCAAAACCCTAGCCACGCCGAGCCTCGCGACGTCGCCGGCCGACGCCTGACGCCAAGGCCGACGCCGCCCGATCCCGCCGTCGCCCGATCCGCCCGCCGCCGCCGATCCGCCGCCCGCCGCCCGATGCTGCCGCCACCGCCCTCGCGGGAGTCCGCCGCCGTCGGAGGTAGCCACCGGAGCCGCCGCCGGTTTTCGCCGGTTAACCGCCCGGTTTTTTTTAAAAAACCACGGTTGTTTTTTTAGATCGGTTTTGTCGGTTTATTTATTTAGCGAGCGTCCACTCGTTCGTTCGTTTTAACGAACGATTTTCATCGTTTAGCCGCAGACAACGAACGTTCGTTCGTTAGCCTGTTCATCTATTTTTCTTTTTCTCGGATTTTTCCACGATTATTTCTGATCGCGATTTCCGATCCGATCTTTGTTCTAGTATAACATTTCTCTCGTTTATCGGAATCAGGCGATTCAAGCGCCTGGAGTTTCGCCTCGAAACCCTGTTTCCGATTAATCAACTCAAACAAGTTTTTGCTTCTGTAAAATTTGACTTAGGTCCAGATTAGTGAACGAAGCCTGTTTCTTTCGCCGTTTGACTTTCGTTGCTTCGTTTGATTTGATTCTGTTTGCAAACCGGAGTTCTTAAGTTGAACTTTCTGGTTAGATCTTTTATTTGAGTTTTACCTGTGCATTAGATGAGTACTTATTGTATGCTTGTTTGTTTGCGATAGAGTACCCGGAGTGCGCCGCTTGCTACTTCGAGTCGCTAGGTTTCGCGGATCATCAGCAAGGCAAGTAACACTTTGATCATATCCCTTTCATACCCAGTTTTTATTGCATTAGATCAATCCTCAAACATTGCATGATTAGGATCTAATTAAATTGTGGGTTTTGGGGAAGTAGTTGAGGTAGTGCTTATTACCTGTTTTATTATCAAACCCTTGGGAGTTACTTCTACGTTTGCTTATATTTCTATGCTATGCTAGTAGACGTGGATTGGGTGAGTGTATCCATGACAGATGTGAGATCGTTAATTAATGGTTTATTTAAGGTGGCAACTTTAATACACATCTGGGTGGATTGAGGTACACAGGTATTCCAGGATTACTGTTTCTTTTGGACCGCCACCCGTGCTCAAAGGGATCATGAGATTATTCATGCTAGAAACTTCCGTGTGCAGCCACAAGCTACTATGGGCTCTAGCATAGTTGATTAAGTCATGCGAACTCCTACAGTGGTAGACTAGCAGATGTAGGGGAAAGTAGGTGTAACGGTCTACCCGATCGTAAGGTGCTAGCGCTTCTGAAAGACTATGTCTCGGTCATCCGTTTCTCAAACACAATGTAGTGCGAGAATCCCAACGGAGGAGATCGAGTCTTGTGGGGAAAAGTGCGCAAACCACTGTAGAGTGTATAAAACTAATCATGGTTAGCCGTGTCCCCGGTTATGGACATCTTGAGTATCTAGTACTTGGATTATCATGTGAATCTCATCATGTTACTTTAATTAATATTGTTGGGTTTTTAATGATGATGATTAATTGGGATTGAGAATGCTGTCAACCATTCTCAATGTTTAGCAACCACCATGATAGTTAAATAAAATTTATTCCTTTGCAGTAGGGAAAAATTGGCTTTATGCAAAACTGTAACCATAGAGCTTTCCACCAGCCATATATGCATGTAGTATAGCCTGTTTTTGTTCATTACTCTCTATGTGTTACATTGCCAGCATATTCCATGTGCTGACCCGTTTTCGGGCTGCAACATTCATGTTGCAGACTTTTAGAACGACAGTAAGGTGCCTTGGTCGTGGTTCTATACTCGGTGATGCCGTTGGAGTTGATGGACTCGCTTATCTTCCAAGCCTTCCGCTGTTATCGTTATTAGATGGCCTTAAGCCATATTTATTGTAATAAGTTCTGTTTTGAGACATTCGATGTAATAAGTGTGTGATTGCTACTCTGTTATAAATCCTTCAAGTATTGTGCGTGTCAGCATTACTGATCCAGGGATGACACTGATGCACAGAGGTCAGACTGTTTGAGGTCTGGTCGCTACATCGCGCATGCTCTTCCTACTAGGATTTCACCACGTATAGCCAGTCCAATAGTAACTTTTTTGAGCTCCCTGTCTAATAGTACTAGTGGAGTACTGACAACATCTGTAGTAGAGTATGAAGTGCTCATAGTACTCCATCCTTCCATTTATATAGGGCCTAAGAGCAAGTACAATAGTGGGCTTATAGCCCACTTACATGGCACTTTTGCCTATGTGGAGGAGAGAGATGTGAAAACGTAAGGGGAGTGAGCTCTCATGCAAGAGCCTAGCTAGATACGCATTCCTAGGTATACAATAAATATGAAGAAAGAGATAGAGAGGAGATGGAAAAAGTACTAATACAATAGGCAACCTTATTTTTTTGCGGGAAATATCCAACCTTATAGCCCACACTATTGTATGAGTGCATATAGATGATGGCTATAGATGACATGACAGTTCCTTATAGCCATCGGCTGGCTATATTATTAACCATGCTCTAATGCGTTTTTCAAAACCGCCTTTGACTATTGACAATATTAATAGTACATGAGATGTATAATTTGAAAATTATATCATTGGAAGCTCCTTTCACATACGAATTTGACCGTATGCTTTGTGTAAGTTGCATGTCATATATTATTACTCTAACATTTGGTCAAAGTTAGCCTCAAAAAACGCATTAGGCCCTGTATAGTAGATGGAAGGAGGGAGTAGTAGTGGAAGTGGATCCTCTGACGTAGGTATCCCTGCCTTACCCTCCCTTTTGGTCACTTACTGGCAAACCCCATGCTTACTAGGCCCCGCATGTCAGTTACTCAATGGGTTCGACCACATCAGGGGATCCTCATCCGTAGTATACTCCCTCTATTTTTATTTACTCCGCATAAAACAGATGGAGTGGTAGTATAAATGATGCGGGCAGGGGAGGGGGAGGGACGTCGGTTTGCTCTCAACTATGGTCCCAGAAGCGAGTGAAAATGCAAGACAAAGCGCGTTCCATTCGGTGAGCGACGTGGAGGGTCCAGCGTGCCGGGGTGCAATGTGAATGCGACAAGAGCGATGTACAGTCAAAATAGATTGACCGGTCGTCACCGGAACCACCATTCACACCAGAACCTTCGCTGCTCAGCCTACGCCAGCCACTGCCCCAAAACCACACCTCCTCTCCAGCCCATTAGTTCGCCGGAAAGCCATGGTGCGCCGCAAGATCACGTACTACAAGATGCTGATGCCGGAGCGCCGCGCAGAAATCGCGGTGGCGGTCGGGGCCACAGACCTCCGTTCCGAAGCTTGCTTTGCGGCGGATCAATCCCCGAGTTCTCTGGAGCCAAGCTACGAGGAGGAGGAAGCCGATCCAATGTTCATGGTGGAGGTCGCGGCGCAGAAGGCCCCCGATGGGCATGAGACGATGGACGTCGACTTCGTGCCGGCATCCGGGTCCCCCATGGTGCAGGCGGACCACTGGTTCAACCTGGCGATACTAAAGGAAGACCAGGAGGCAGAGGCTCAACTCGACGCAGAGCGCGCGCATGCCGCTGCCATCGAGGCTCTCCTGCAGGCGGAACCAGATGTCGTGGATGTGAACCGGGCGGTCGAGGCTCAACTTGATGCGGAGCGCGCGGATGTCGCTGCCATCGAGGCTCTCCTACAGGCGGAACCGGACGTTCATGACTTGAACCGGGCGGCGGAGGCTCAACTCGACGTGGAGCGCGTGGATGCCGTTACCATCGAGGCCCTCCTGCAAGCGGAACTGGACGTCCTGGACTTGAACCGGGCGGCGGAGGCTCAACTCACCATGGAACGCGCAGATGCCGCTGCCATCGAGGCCCCCGTGCAGGCAGAACCGGACATTCTGGACTTGAACCGGGCGGTCCTCTCGTCCGTGCAGAGCGCCTGCACGCTCCGCGTGAACGAGTAGCTGGAGGCCAAGGACACCACGGTGCGGAGACACACGTCAGCAGCTACGGCTGGTTCGCGCCGGCAGCCAAAGAAGACGAGGCCGCCTGCCCGCGAAAGCAAAGTGATAGTTTTTCTTTATGTTGTTGTTTTTAGGGATCTTTTGCTGTGTAAAAACATATATTGTTATGCAAGTCGCCTGGCTTTCATCATTTGGGCCAGTCTACCATTTCAGGCGGTTGGATGAATATCCTACGTCTCCTAACCCTTCTTATTCCTCAACAAACAACCGCACGGGACGTACGGATACTCCCCAACATGCGGTTGGATAAACATACTATATGAATAAAATTTTTGTGTCAGCGGTAGGATGGCTAAGTTTGGTTGATCACATGCGGTAGCACGTGTCAGTGAGGGTGCGTTCCCTTGGTTGGGTTTGCGGCGTGCATGAGCGACTGTGTGAGCGTGCGGTGCAACCGCGACAGCCATGCATAAGTGTACCTTCTTTTCCTTTTGAAAACTTTAGGCAAGCTTGGCAAAAATGTGTGGCGAATTATGGCAATGCAAGGCCTAGACCCAAACAGGACACAAGTACATACGTACTAGGAGTACTAGTGTTAAAAAAGAAAGGCGGGGTTTTCCTTCACGGGATTAATCGATACAAATCCTCATTTGACGTGCCAATTAATGCATATATTTTTCTCCAAAGCCCAAAGAGCTAACCATCTCACTCCTCATCGCTTGATTAATGCAGCGCCGTGCAAACCAACCTTCTCACTTCCGCATGCATGCAAGGGTATATTAATGTCCTTGGTTGCTAGTACGAGGCAAACCCCATCAATTTTGCCTCGATTAGTGTTAGTGGCCTTTTGCAAATTATAATTTTGATATGCTGGCCTTGTGTACAAAAAATGGAGGTAGTAACTATTTGACTTCCTTCCCCATTGTGGTGACATTGACGATATGTCGAACATTGTAGTTTGGCGAAGTGCGTTCGATGGAGAAAACCATTGAGGAAGACCACGGTAAGTCGTTCGCAAGTGCCACCTGCAAGCCGAGACAACTGCCTTATTTGCATCAAGGAAGTCCGTTGAACCAAAGGACGCGTAAATGTACTAGTACTACTAGTACACAATAGCGTCGTCCGTCCAGCTTAGTGCGGTGAGGTGGTTTCTCGAAGAAGACGATAGAGAAGCGGAGTCAGCGAAGAGTGAAATGATGGTTGCTTCGTCCGTGCTTTGTGATTTGACGCCTCACTGCTTTGTGATTTGTGATAGGAGTGACATGGGAGTAGACTCTGTTCTCTATACTATACATGCGTCCAAGCACCGGAGAAAGAGGAGAGACGTTCCATTTTTCTATTCCTTCAATCAATCAATCAATCAAGGAGCTTCGGTTCCATCTTTTTGGCTTTGGCAGCACCGTCCACAATGGTTCCCATCGATGTCAAAAGCTATTTTCACATTTGGCTACACATTGTGGATGCCCTTAACCGTACCACTTGGTTTTGCTTGTGTGTGCTATCTATACATATCTCAATTATATTGATCTAAAAAATTATAGAATCAAGATTAGTAAAAAGGAGGTGATTTTGTCACGCGGATGGCAGGGGAGGTTTCTTATTTTTAGAGGACGTTGGCCTGGCGGTTTGCTAACATGCGGTCCCACCTGTCAATGCTTTACGAAGCCGATCCGCATCCCACATGAGGCAAAACAACGGCAGAAGCAACACGTGGTTAACTTGAAGAAGATGAGGGAGAAGAGGATTCAGCAACGAGTGAAATGATGGTTGCTTCGTCCCTCCAACTTGTTTTTTTAGCATTATTACTTCGTCCCTCCAACTTAACTGCGGGAAAGGTGCAGCTTTGTGATTTGACGCCTCATTGCTCATTACTACACCAGCGCCATGGTGGGTGCTTCACCTTTCTCGCTCTGCCTTTGTATTTCGGTATGGCATGTGGACCCGGTAGCTTGATGTCCCACATGTCGGCGAAAGGGACTAGAACATTTATGAAAGCGAGCGCTCCACTCTTATGACGGAGGAGTACATGACACGGCGGCCCAGTGAACTGTTACTTGTACTGTATAGTACTATAGTACTATAGTTTTGTTGTTTCGTACGATCCATCGATATAAACCCGATTAAATAGGAAAGGGCGGGATTTTTCCCATGCGGTAGATGATACTTGCCATACATTTCAAAGGCAATTTTAATGTATGCAAACTGAATAATTAAGTAACAATATGATATCTAGTAAAACTAAAAACACATATGATTTATTGTGTTAGAGTGTAGTAGTAGTGATGTATTGCATAGTTGTTAGATGTAACATGCGAGAACGTGTAGAGATGTAGTTTTGGAGGGCCTACAGAGAGAAAAGCGTAATACGCTCACCGGACTTCATAATAGCTCATTACT
The DNA here is from genome assembly GCA_021605145.1 of Aegilops bicornis. Classification (NCBI taxonomy): domain Eukaryota; kingdom Viridiplantae; phylum Streptophyta; class Magnoliopsida; order Poales; family Poaceae; genus Aegilops; species Aegilops bicornis. The sequence goes on along the minus strand of CM038671.1, from coordinate 192,607,918 downwards.
GTCATTATATACGTTTTGCGGTGATTATACGGTCACTTGCTCACCGTTCAGCATCAGATTGCACTCTGTTGACCGGCCAAATAGTCTGCATGGCACCATGTTGACTAGTTAAATTGACCACGTTCCTTGTGGGTCCCACCTGTCAGTTCGCATAGGAAAAAGGTCAGATAAACACAATTTTACGGAGGCGCGGCAAGACTCCAACCGGTGCGCGGGAACCACCTGGTTGTGTATGTGTCTGTCAGGGCCTGATGTGTGCGCATGCACATGTAGGTTGAGCACTTGAGCGTGAGAGTGTGTGTTGGTCGTGTGGTGTGTGCATGCATGCGTGCGTGTGTGCGTGTGAGTGTTGCGTGCGTGCGTGGCTGCGTGTGTACGTGTGAGTGTTGCGTGCATGCAGTTCGTGTGCATGTGTGCATGTGTGTATAATCACCACACCAGCTCCTGTGTGTTAAAATAGACGGCTCAGCATAGCAATACAAGGCCACCTTGTCCGCTGTGCCCACGGTCATGACTTCGAACCACCGTCCAATATTTTTTTGTCGTTTGTTTTCATTCTTACTAGCAAGATGCCCGTGTGTTGCACGTAACATCAAGATGCATTTGTATGACTAGTTTATCTTGTGAGAGAAAAGGATGAATGAGGGAAGGCCTTATTTGAAAATGTGAAGAGGTGTGTGGGTACCTTTTTGCAAAATTGCCATAGTTTCCTTCCTATCCGTCAGATATAAATCGGACGGCCTATATTGCAGGATGGCAGGCACACCATCATCACCAACTCTATTTTTTATAAGAGTGTAGAGTAGATACAAGCCAACAAGTGGGCCCAATGGCAGTGAGATAATGTGATGCAACACTAGAGGTGCCACGTGGAGCGTTTAACTGGTCAACTAGTCGTCTCTTGAGCAAATACAGAGTTGTACGGTGAGCCTGTGACTCTATAATAACCACAAAATGTAAATGGTGACCGTAATGAGTGGATTCTGAAGTTCAATGTATGTATCGTGCTTTCGCTTCAAATACAATGATCGTCACTGTATATATCGCGCGAGAAAGATGAAACATGCGTGAATGTGCTGGGGGCGTACTTTTAGAGGACCTAAAGATAGTTTGTGTGCGTACGTGAAAAGGGCGTAGAGGGGGTGTATGCGATGGAGAGAGAGATGCTCTTCATTTCTCTTTATTATGACTAACTTTATATATAGTATAAAAATATAAAAATTCACAGTGCGGAATAAATACCATTGTGGGCACCATGCAATGCAAATTAACGTTCATACTCCTCCATATAACTTTGTAATGTTGAATAGATGTAGAAATTCTAAAATATTTTTTTTCCATACTTTATTCAAAAGGAATGTTGTATGCGAAATAAACGTGAAGAGAGGGATTTTTAGATCAATGGGGTACGTGATGTAACATGTGTGAATGTGTAGTTGATGTATTTGGCAGGGCCTAGAGAGGTGTGTGTGTATTACGTATTCGAGAGAGGCATGGATAGAGGGGTCGGCAGGGGGGCATGGGAGAGATAGCACGAGAAATGAGAGAGGTCTAGACAGAGAGACGAATATGATGTCATTGCGAGAGATTCCCTTGAGTGTGTATATGCAAGGGGGAAGGGGATAGAGGCACGAGGATAATTTTTTTGTGTGGTGTATGTGTTGGTATGTGTGGGTGTGAGAAGATAACGAGACCTGGGGGCAAAGGGTGTGTCACCGCGTGAGGTCCGGTGGGCCGAGGTGAGGACCTTGGTTCGGTTCCGTCCTGTGCCACATTGGTCGGCCCGTGACGCATTTAGGGAGACCCATGGATGACTAGTCATACAAGACAAAGATAGCAGAATCATGAAGGACTCTGTGTCCACAAACAAAGCGGACTAGGATTTGTAACCCTAGGTCCTCGTACTAAGGAAACCCCTTATCTCTGATATTACTATTCATCCAACCTAACTTTAAGGGGCATCCTACAGAATGCTCTGCTAGAATCATACTCGTCGATTAGGAAGAGAGGTGTGAGACAATGCGTGAGAGACAGGCCTAAAGATAATGTGCGTACAGGAGACACATAGGCAGGTCTATGTATATAGAAAGGGTCGATGGGGATTGTGCGTGTGTATGCTTGTGAGAGGAAGAGTGCTTGTGATAAGGGTTAGTGAAAACAGTCGTAAATGGTTACGAGAGGGAGGGAGGGTTATATCGAGAGCATGTTTGCGATAAAGACACCTTGGGAGAGAGTGTGTGAGCATGTGTGAGAGACCACCGATGGAGAGTGAAACTACACATAAAAGACTGATGTACACATTGATTAAAGATGTAAATTGTATCCAAATATTAGGATGGGATCATGATATTTGCAATTCGCGTAAGGAACGGTCATTGATCCATCAGACATCTAGATTCTATCAAATTTAAGCATGTCTATGTTATTATTCGACATAATTGATCCACATAGTTAGTATTTTGAACTCCAGACAATGCATCGCTTTAGCAATCGAATATAAACGTGAGTATAGTTCATGTTGTGTGTGTAAAGCACATTATACATACAAAAGTTACACAATGAACATTACAAATAGCTAGTTATGAACTAGCATACATTTGAATTCAACTTAAGGTGGTTTAAAAAATTTGAATTCAACATGAAGTCCATTCAATAATTTGAATTCGATATCATGGCATTTGTAAATCATACCTAAATTATGGGGGCACCAATCTTTGCTCTGCTTTTGTACAAATAATAGCATATATAGTCGTGTACAAAATATATTCAAATTTAGCTCCTCCATTCCAAAATAATCGTAGTTATAGGATTTTCAAGTGTCAAAATTTCAAAAAGAAGCGGATAATTTAATGAGGTTTTCAAACATACAAGGTCAAATTTAACATTGTCTATTTTGGTCAATCCTCAAAGTTCAAGAGTACTCTAAACGTGAATGCTTCTATTTCAAAATTTCAAACAAAGCGCCAAAAGAGCCTCTACTCGTCCGGAACCGCGTGAGACCAATGTTTGGTAGTAGAAGGAAATTACTTTTCTAATTCTGACCCGTGAAACCTACCGGCCCGACGTCCAAAGGTCTAAACTGGGGTAGGTTTGTAGCTTCATCTAGACGCTACGCAACCGCCTCCGAAAAACATTCATACACAATAGCCGCCTAAGCACACATTCGTGCGGCCGAAATCGCTCCCGCCCACTATTTGGGACACCTGGGATTACCATCCTACCCCCAACCCGCAGTAGGTCCGAAATTTAAGCGGGGGCAAAGTTTGTACTTTCCCCAAATTTCAAACAAGCGCGTCCCATCTGTTCAAAAAAGCCAAAAACAAGCGTGTCCTAGACCGAAACAAGGTTCTCCCTTAGCTCCCCCGCCCCACCCCCCATCTGATTCCCCATTCGTACTCCGTGGGCGCCAAAACTACCTCTCCACCAGCCGCGAAACCCCGGCGTCCTCCGTCCGCCACCCCATTGATGTCGACTAGGACTACGTCGGTATTTCCCCAAAGAGGAAGGGATGATGCAGCACAACGGCGGTAGGTATTTCCCTCAGTGAAGAAACCAAGGTTATCGAACCAGTAGGAGAACCAAGCAACACAACCTAAACAGCCCCTGCACACAGATAACAAATCCTCGCAACCCGACGTGTTAAAGGGGTTGTCAATCCCATACGAGGTCTGACGCCTCAAGATAGGCAAACGGGCATGAGGTAAATTGTAGTAGATTGATAGATCAAACACCAAATAAAATAAATAGAAATAAAATGCAGCAAGGTATTTTTGTATTTTTGGTTTAATAGATCTGAATAAAAAGAGCAAATAAAATAGATCGCAAAGGCAAATATATGAGAAAGAGACCCGGGGGCCGTAGATTTCACTAGTGGCTTCTCTCGAGAAAAATAGCAAACGGTGGGTACACAAATTACTATTGGGCAATTGATAGAACTTCAAATAATCACGACGATATCCAAGCAATGATCATTATATAGGCATCACGTCCAAGATTAGTAGACCGACTCCTGCCTGCATCTACTACTATTACTCCACACATCGACCGCTATCCAGCATGCATCTAGTGTATTAAGTTCATGGAAAAACGGTGTAATGCAATAAGAACGATGACATGATGTAGACAATATCTACCTATGTAGAGATAGACCCCATCGTTTTATCCTTAGTAGCAACGATACATATGTATCATTTCCCCTTCTGTCACTGGGATCAAGCACCGTAAGATCGAACCCACTACAAATCACCTCTTGCCATTGTAAGATAAATAGATTAAGTTGGCCAAACAAAACCGAAATATCGGAGAAGAAATACGAGGCTATAAGCAATCATGCATATAAGAGATCAAAGAAACTCAAATACTTTCATGGATATAAAAAGATATAACTGATCAAGTTCATCAGATCCCAACAAACACACCGTAAAAGAGTTACATCATATGGATCTCAAAGAGGCCATTGTATTGAGAATTCAGCGAGAGAGAGGAAGCCATCTAGCTACTAACTATGGAACCGAAGGTCTACAAAGAACTACTCACGTATCATCAGAGAGGCACCAATGGAGGTGGTGAACCCCATCCGAGATGGTGTCTAGATTGGATCTGGTGGTTCTGGACTCTGCGGTGGTTGGATGAATATTTCGTCGACTCCCCTAGGGTTTTGGGAATATTGGGGTATTTATAGAGCAAAGAGGCAGTCCGGGGGGCACCCGAGGTGGGCACAACCCACCAGGGCGTGCCTGGGCCTCCTGGTGCACCCTGGTAGGTTGTGTCCTCCTCGGGACACCCTCTAGGCGCAGCCAAGGCCCATTACGTTCCTTCTGGTCCAAAAAAAATCTCCATAATGTTTCGTTGCATTTAGATTCCGTCTGATATTGATTTCCTGCGATGTAAAAAATATGCAGAAAACAGCAACTGGCACTTGGCACTATGTCGATAGGTTAGTACCAAAAAATGATATAAAATGACTGTAAAATGATTACAAAACATCCAAGATTGACAATATAACATCATGGAACAATCACAAATTATAGATACGTTGGAGACGTATCAGCATCCCCAAGCTTAACTCCTACTCGTCCTCTAGTAGGTAAGTGATAAAAACAGAATTTTTGATGTGGAATGCTGCCTAACATGTCATATCATATTATTTTCTTTATAGCATGGACAATTGGACTTTTTTGTGATTCAAAGCAATAGTCTAGTTTGGACATAATAATTTAGATACTCAATCATATCAACAAGCAACCATGTCTTTCAAAATATCAACGCTAAAATAAGTTACCCCTAGCCCATCATGCTCAACCATTGATCCATTCATGAAACACATTTGAATATTAGCTACACCCAATACTTAAGTACGATCATATTGCCTCCTAGTTGGTGCTTTTATAAGAGAAGATGGAGACTCAAATTCAAAATAAAAATTGCATAAAGTAAAAGAAAGGCCCTTCGCAGAGGGAAGTAGGGATTTGAAGAGGTGCCAGAGCTCAAAGCGAAAAATTAGAGATAAAAACATTTTGGGAGGTGTATCCATCCCACCAACAAAAACGACTTAGAGTTTCCAACACTTTCCATGCTAGATATATCATAGGCGGTTCCCAAACAGAAAATAAAGTGTATTCCTTTTTCCACCACACTTTCACTTTCCATGGCTAGCCGTATCCACGGTTGCCCTCCATACAAACACTTTCCAAGGAATTTATTATTTGACAACATAAAGTAAATTCATTTTTGCATTTCGGGACTGGGCATCCCTAAAACCTTTTCCTTACTCTCGTGCAATGACAAGTGAATAAACACTCATCGTGAGGATAATACATCCAGCATGGAAAATATTAGCCTCCCCTCACCGCTCCGCGAGCGAAACGAACACACAAAAGAGAAGTTTATTTTGAAAATTAGAGGTGGCACGTGCAAATTTGCTTAGAATGGCATAGGAATACCACATATAGGTAGATATAGTGGACTCATGTGGCAAAACTTGTTTAAAGGATTTTGGATGCACAAGTAGATATCATACTTAGTGCAAAATGAAGGCTAGCAAAAGATTGAGAAGCGACCAACAAAGAAACGAATAATCTCATAAGCAAGCATTAAGCATAATTAACACCGAATAATGCACCACAAGTAGGATATAATTTCATTGCATGACTATTGACTTTCATGCTTGCATAGGGAATCACAAACCTTAACACCAATATTCTTACTAAAGCATAAATACTCATCAACACAACTCACATATCACATCATCATATCTCAAAACTATTATTAAGAATCAAGTTTATTTTGTCCAATGATCTTCATGAAAGTTTTTATTATATCCTTCTTGGATATCTATCACTTTGGGACTAATTTTCATGTGTTGCTTTTCATAAGCTCAAACAAATGTAAGTGAAGATCATGAGCATAATTCTTTTTCTTTTTCTCAAAATAATTTAAGTGAAGCAAGAGAGAATTTCTTGAAATTTGTACTAACTCTCAAACAAATCCAAGTGAAGCAAGAGAGAATTTCTTCAAAAATACTAAAGCACACCGTGCTCAAAAAGATATAAGTGAAGCACTAGAGCAAGTCCATAGCTCATAAAAATTTAAGTGAAGCATAGAGAGAAATTCTAACAAGTCATGACATAATTTTAGCTCTCTCAAATAGGTGTGTCCAGCAATGATTGATGACTGAAAACACAAAATAAATCAAGCAAAGACTCATATCATACAAGATGATCCAAGCAAAACAAATATTATGTGACGAATAAAAATATAGCTTTGAGTAAAGTATCGATGGTCGTTGGAAGAAAGCGGGGATGCCACTCAGGGGCATCCCCAAGCTTAGTTGGTTGCTCATTTTTGGATAATAGCTTGGGATGTCGGGGCATCCCCAAGCTTAGGCTCTTCTATCCTTCCTTCATCCATCGTAAGATAACCCAAAACTTGAAAACTTCAATCACACAAAACTCAACAAAACCTTCTTGAGATCCATTAGTATAAGAAAGCAAACCACCGAAAATACAAAGGAGTGCTCGTCCTCGCCTGGTCTCGTTATCTTGCACCGTCCTTTTTCAAATGGATCCGACACAGGTGCAGGGCTTTATTAATGCTGCATCCAGTTGGCCCACCTTGCACGGTAACGTCGTCACTTTAGTGCTGGACCTGACGGCCAGCTCCGTCTACCCGCGGCAGTGCTGCTACCATATTGACGTGCGTACGCACTTGATTACTGATCGCACACACGTGGTGCCAGCCACCGATCCCATTGTCGCATCTCCATGCACCAACGAGCTAGAACTAGACTACAATTTTTTCTTCTAAATTCGCCATTTGCATGCTGCAAATTTTTCTAAACTTGCCATTATCTAGAGAACAATTTTTTTCTTATAGTTACCATTGGACAATGCCAATTTCTAATTTTTTGTAATGTGTGTTTTTTAAAAGAAAACTTTCAATCTATTCATCAACTGTCATAGCAGTGCAAAGAACACTAGAAATAGTACAAATTACATCCAGACCAATTGACGAACTAGCGATGACTAAAAGTATTGGTGCAAGCCAAAGACGCGCTGCCGTCATCCTTCCTCCTTTATCGGAGCTGGGAAAAACTCATCGTAGTAGACAGTCGGGAGGCTGTCGTGCTAAGACTTCACAGGACCAGCATACCAGAACAGCAACCGCCACCGATGAATAGAAGCGTCGTAGATTAGAAGAATCCAACCTGAGGCATAGGAACGTAGACGCACCAAGGCTAGATCCATGGAGAACCACCAAAGACCAACAGCGACCGAATCCCACGAGATCCATCGGAGACACACCTCCACACGCCTTCCGACAACTCTGTATACAACCCCAAAACATGGACTAGCGAGGAGGACCTTATTTTAATTATAGGCAGTCGCCACCGTCTCAACTCCCTAAGTAGAATACAAACCCTAATCAACCCTAAAAAAGACCTAAACAGGAGAGCCCTCCCACCGACGAAGGCCGATGTTCATTGCGCCTCCATGGCCCTAAAGCCACTAAAGACAAGGTGGATGAGCGGCAGCGCCGACGGGAGACTAGAAGACCCTCGTCCTGGGAGGAGTTTCTCCTGAGGAGAGCTAGATGCGATCTAGCAAGCCCGAATTGAGTTTTCCCCGGAACCCATGGTCATATGTTGGGCGGTGCAAGAAATTAACACATAATGCATGTGTTTTTTCGGCACTGTACCATGGCAAATTTAAAATATATGATCATGACAACTTAAATCACATGATAGTTATTATTTTAGAGCATGGAAATTTTATTAATTAAAGAATTGCGTTTTTATGTTTTTGGATCATAGCAATTTGGCCATTAATGGCATAGCCACTTTATTGTGTTCCATCATGGCAACCTTTTCATTTTACAACCATTTTCAACTTTGCATGATTTTTAGCGACAACTTAAAACTTCTATGCCATGGCAAATTAATTTTTGTTGCCACATGGCACTTAAGTTATATCTATAACCATGGAAACTTAAAATACGTTGCCTTGTACACGACCACATCAATTGCCTGTAGTTTCTTTAGACAACTACTCCCTCCGTTCCAAAATAGATGACCCAACTTTGTACTAAAGTTAGTACAAAGTTGACTCATCTATTTTGGAACGGAGGGAGTATATGCCATGTTTGCCATCTAGGTGTTTTTATTCCGTGCTGAACGGGGCAAATTCATTTAGGGTTTTGTTTTCTAATTACAATGCAAATTTGCCGTGTAGAAAATTTCCTTTTTCTCTTATTGACCATGGCAATTTTTAATTAGTTATTTATTTTTTAGCATAATTTTGTTAGTTTTTGCCATGTGTTCATCTGACGATGATACTACTCCCTCTGATCCATATTACTTGTCTTAGATTTGTCTAGATACAGATGTATCTAATACGAAAACGTGTCTACATACATTTGTATCTAGGCAAATCAAAGACAGGTAATATGGATCGGGAGGAGTACTATTTTTTCCCTCGGGCTCGCAAACCGTCGTCGGCATTGGCCGCACGACCATCCGCAGCCGGAAGAAAAAGCGGAGCGGCTGCTCCACGAGTGCTAAGCAGCGGCCGGACAAGGCTGTCGTGGACCCACGCTCTACCGCCGCTGGAGGGACGACGACGACAAAATATCGTGCACCTAATGTAAATTATGATTAAAGTTAAGTGATTTTCATCTTATTTGCATGAATTTCGTCCGGTTCGTTGGAATACGATTTGAATTATATGCTGGGCGGTTGGATGGCCGGTGACGGTGTCCTGGACTAGGGGGTACTCACCACGTCATCCCCCAATCAGGTGGATCGGGCCGAGGACCCCCATGGCGGTTCACTCTTGGGCCAGTTCAGACAGCCCATGCCGCATACAAGGAGGATTCCACAAGACTTGGCGCCCAAGACAAGGACTCCTCTAAACCCTAGGCCTACGGTGCATATATAAACCGAGGCCAGGCTAGTCAATGGACAATCTCATATTCATTACTACAATCTCGTGGTAGATACATATACTCTGTACTACACCCATATGAATACAATCAAAAGAAGCATGTAGGGTATTATCTCATCAAGAGAGCCCGAAGCTGGGTAAAACCCCGTGTCCATGTTACCATCACTCCAAGACGCCTAGCTTAGGATCCCTACTATGAGATACGCCGGATATTGAACCGACATTGGTGCTTTCATTGAGAGCTTGCTAGCGGTCGCCACGGGGCGATGGGAATTCGGATCATCTCCGGCACGATCTACGCATCAGAGCCGTGCTTTATGGTCGATGTCGGCATCTTTTGTCGCCGGCTCGACTGGCCACCTTGGCTTAACCAAGGACTCTGCCCTACCTCCGATCATCATGTTCAGACGAGGGCCTTCCTCAACATCAACTCCGATCTCTATCATGATCATGGAAGAATCATCCATGGAGCTCGGGGGCTCAACGTCAACATTGCCCTTGGGCGACCGTGCTATTTTTTACGAACAGCAAACTTGTATCCGCTGCCACCACCTCCTCAAGCATTGCTTTGACGATTCCTTCGGTGGAATTGTGCAGAATTAAGTGTACAACAACCATGCCAAATTTCGTTGAGTTCCGATGGAGGAATCTCTGGCAATCTACGATATACCGAAGCCCTGTCAAATTTGGATGGGAATCTGGACGAGTTTAGGGCGTGGTCTCCAGAGCCCAGCTTGGAGGTCCTTTGGAAGATCCAACCGTTCATCTGCTGCGGAATTCGCATATCTACCACCCCTCCAAATTTCAGCTCGATCAGACGGTTCAAACTTCGGGAACCTTCCGATGAGTGGACCAATTTTTGGATCTGTTTTTTGCGCGAATACGAATCCGGCCCGAGTTCATGTTTCTTCATGAACGGAATATTGGACAACCCTTTTGAAGGAATTTTTTTCTAGGGTATTGTGTGTTGTTTTTAAACACGTAGCCATAAAATTTTAAGCCTCCTCCGAGGTAATCGTCACCATCACGCTGGTGTCAAACCAGTCCGGCAATATTGCTCCACGGCTGCCGACCTGCGCTAGACACGTCGCCGCTTTGTTGAGCCGAGCTCAACTTCTTCGATCATCATCTCGGCAAGCCGAACAAGAGTTCGCCATCACGAAGGATAAATCATCACCAACATCGCTGCCCCACGGATTACACGGAGCGGGCACACCGGCATCGCCGCATGGTCACTTCATCAATCCGACATTGACCGCGTCACAAGTCACGACCTGCATCAGCATGGCCAAACTATTGCTTCTTCAAGCCGATGTCCATCACGCCGACCTGCTTCAACACCTCGGCTGACATGGTAACTGCAACGTCTCCTCACCGATCTGCTCTGTCACCTCGACTGGACCAGGGACTTGGCTATTTATTCATCAACATACTCCGGTGACTTCGGCGTCACCAGTCGACCGACTTCACACGTTAAATTTGGACCGCGGGCTTTGCCTCGGCAAGCCAACCTTTGCCAGCATCGCCATGTTGTCGCTTTATCGCCCATCAGGCAATGGGTGTGCAGATCGAGTCCCAGTTTTGGGAGTCACCTTTCTTCGGATTGCTACAACAAATAAACCAGGTGCTATTGATCCTAGTAATTTTTGCTTGTTTGGGTTTATTTTTTCTAAGGAATTATTACTCTAGTTTGTTCCATCATCTGTACGCAGGTCTATCAAATGGTGGCCGCATTAACGACGGTCACATGGTGGTTCGGTAATGGACTTCGACTACATCACGTGGTCTCTTCGACAAGCCGACGCTGTCGTCCCAATCGGCGTAAATCGGCTCGCTTGATCACCTTGTTGGTCGTGTTGCCATACCGACGTGTTCGGTTGCCTCGGGGACTTCGGCATCATTGAGAGAGCTCTAACTCATCGAGTGTTTGGCACACAGGCCATATGTCTTTTATTACTCATTTTGCATAAATTATTAATTATGCAACATTTTTTTTAAATTTATTATTATTCCTATTATCTCCGGCTTGCACTATTTTCTGTGCACAGATAAAGGATCCGGATCGGGCAGCGCTGTCACCTCTGCGTACCGACGTACCATGTCACCTCAGCTGGACCGAGGGCTTCGTCATCACTTCATTAACTCACGCCGGGGACTTTGGCGTCACACTGCGGGCTTGCATCGGCCGTGCAATGTTGCCACTTCGGAGTGCTGAGCTCTTCGTTCCGCCACCTTGGGACCGGCTTGGGGGCTGGGACCTTGTCCCATCGTATGCTCGGGCCGTGCATCGACACCGAGCACATCAACCAGCTAAGTCGCTTTTATGCTCAGAACTTACAATTTTAAATTTTGTTCGGTTCGACCAAGCACTATACTTTTTTTGGCAAAAAGTTGTTTGTGAAAACTTCCTTGTCAAAACTTTGTTTGTGACACACAAATTCAAATACCCCGTTTGCTTGGGGGCTTCCTTTATGAAGCCTTTCCTCCTGCATATGATTATACTTGTATGGCTTCATTCCTTGTTCGTGTATTACGCCACAATATGTACCATGTTGACTTAAGTGTTCCGCAAGCTAGGTTGCCTTGCTCCTATGTTTACCCCTACGTTCCAGATTGTTCGGCTAGGGAGTAAAGGGAGCACCTCTGCGATTTTCACGATCGGGTCATCTGAGCTCAGACCTCAGACTGGGTGAAGCCGAAAGCTAGCGCTCTTATTGTTTTTAATTATGGTCGGCACACAATGGAACTCATGAGTACAAAAAATCTATTGCACAAGTCTTATAGTAACAATGAGCAACCGAAGAAAGGTATCGGTGGAGGTACTATTTTCTTCAAAGATGCTTCTTACACTTTGTTAGTAATATAGCATAAGTTCCCTGAGCGTGCTTTGTTTGTTACAGCCTTATGGCCTGATTGCTTGGTTATCGGAAACACCGTCAATATTCTCGACAGGTGGAGTACATAACACTTTTCGGTCCTTGACCGAAGAGGGAGAAGCCGACGGTCGGTTAAGACGCGTTTAAAGTTCGGGTGAACACAGATATGATATAAGTACTTTCGTACATACAATCATTATACATAAAATTCTTTTTACCAAGTCACTCGGGGGCTCTTAAATTAGTATGAGCCGTTTTATAATAAATGTTTTCTTCTTGGTCATTGCAGAATCTTTTTCTATCACTCCTTTTTTCAACGCGAGTGTGTGGTCAATAGCCCGGGAGCCTAGTCTCTCTCTCAAAGCCATTCGAGTTTAGTTCGCTAAACTGGCCTAAACGAGCAGTACTCCGCCTTCGGGATAGGAGGTTACAGCCGTAGGCTGACCCGCTTGAGGTCTTGAGATCAGATGTGTCATATTAATGCACGACAGAAGCACCCCTTTTTAGACCAATTATTGGATTGGCACCGAACACTTGATCTAATTCGGACGTCAAGTTTTTACTAACTTGTTGGGGTTTCCAAGCCTATGGCACTTTTAAACTATTTGTGTGTTTCCCGCATAAGTCTCGCAGTGCAACGCCGGACACCTTTAGAGATTCGGCGAAAACATTCTCGGATATTGCTATATATGCATCGGTTTCGAATTGTGTCTTCGGCCAATAGTTGGGTTGCCCGGCTCCTGTGCTTGCCTCCTATGTTCCGCTTTGTTCGGATAGGTGTGCAAAGGGAGAATCACTGCGATTGTGCTTCCAGCTCGCATGGTTAAGCACCTCCGTGGAGAAAGCCGAAAACTGACTATCACAATAAGCGTAAACTGGTCAGCGATCCGATGACTATGTTAAATGATGGGCCATTCATAACATTAGCCGAAGTGTTTATGGCTTGACCTCGGCTGTCGCCGAACACTAACCGGGGGCTCGTAGCTAGCTTCCCCAGTTTAAAGCTCCTATGACTAAATGAAAGTTATGAAGCCCGCATATCTGATTGCCTCGTTTCCGCTAACACAACCGCCTTTGGGCACCGAGACATCGGCTAAGGGTTGTTTTGTTATTGCGAAAACACCCTGCGTAGCATCTACAAGGGGGTGAAAGTTGACGATGGGCCACTTTCAACTGATAAATGGTCGCAATGGAGTCAAAATAAACATATCATCGGCGTTTTGTATTTAATATACGAGGGCCACCTTCCGCAATCATTGTTATAAAGCCATACATACGTAAAGGGAGCACCTTTGTGATTGTTACTACCGGGACATCCGAGTTAGTACCTCAGACTGGGTGAAGCCGAAAGCTAGCAATCTTAAAGGATCACATTGGTCGACAACGACAGAAGTAAATTTTTTGGTTCATTAATACCATAGAGTTCGGGAACTTTCGCCGAACTAAATCCTCAATATTTTCCTCCCACATTAATCAGAGGTGAGTTTTCATGATCATGATAAGCATTACGACCCAAAGAAAGGAACCGATAGCGGGACTATTTTCTTTGGAAGATGTTTCTTGCGTTAAAATGTAATAACATATCTCTCTGTGTACCTTTGTTTATAAAACCGTATGACCGGATTGCCTTGTTTGCCGTAAAACTTTGCCCTTATAACGGCTTTATAAAGTAGGACAAACACTCCCGACTCTTGGCCGAGGAGGTTGAAGCCGATGGTCGGTTAACAAAGTTTTGTACAATGCGGATTTGAGCATTAATGATGAGAAGTACTTGGATACATAGAATCATTACACATAAGCATTGCGAGTAAAATCCATTTACTGCAATACATCTTTTAAACCCCTTGGGGCCTACCTTGGCGAGCTCGGATTTCGACCAGATCTAAACTCTTTTAAGAGATCTTTATTCTCTTTCTGAGAAGTTTGTGTTAAACACAACAACATTTTCTGTCAAATGGATATCGATCCTTAATTTGGCCACCCGTGCCCACATTAAGGCTCGTGGGCTATTGGGCTTTGCACTCATTATTTACAAATATAAAAGGGGCACATCGATCCCCTAATATGGTGTTGCCACCTGACCAGTGTCTCGAGGGCTACTGCATTGCCTATTCAATGCAAAAAATTCAAAGTGCTCAGTGTTCGGCATAACCGAACTATGGACAAGCGCGTCTTCGGATGACAATAAGTACCATATGGGACTTATCCAGCATCAAGCTGATATATCACGGCGACTTCTCACGACCCTCTCTCAGGGGCCCGTCCGCCGATCACTATTACCTCTAATATATTACACTGCATTTCTATTCCTATGTATGCTGCCGAGCTAGGAGTTGATCCTCAGGCCGATTTCACGACACAGGTCTCGGGGCTACCAGGATCAGCAGTTTTATGTTTTCCTTCAGGTGCATCTCGGATTTTAGGCCGATAGACACCTTGAGGGCTACTGGAAATACATATCGCAGCAAATAAATTTATACGCATCGGAAATAAAATCCGCAAACAATCAGCCCATGACCGAGATGCTAAGCCACCTCGGAAGCAGTTCGGCATATAGCTCGGATGCAAGTGGCTGGCTCCTTAGAGGGCATTTCCGGCATTAAGCTCGGCTAACACTTTTTTGAACCAAGGTGATCTGTGACACCTCGGACATAGTCCGGCGTTGGAGCTTGGAAACAATCCGGCGTTGGAGCTCGGATATAGTCCGGCGCTGGAGCTCGGATGTAGTTCGGCGTTGGAGGTCGACTATAACAATACTCTTCAGATACATTCTTGTCGGCGTTCTGGGAACGGGGGTCCCCAGACTTGCTTGCCTGCGGCCTGTGGCGTGGCTCAGGTGGGGGCCCAGCGTGGCCCAGCTTCATCAGCTCAAGCTCAAGACCCTCGCGAGGGGCCAAGCCTCGCGGGGCGGACGACATGAACCTTCCTCAGGAACGGCCTCGTCAGGCAGGCTCGTGAGGAGGCGGAGAGATCAAGGCAGGGTACCTCATGAGGGTGCACATGACGCAAGCCATGACGAACGAGAACAGGCGGGCGCCAGCCCGCGCAGTGTCCTCATTTCCCCTTTGGTGCAAAGGAGGCAAGCACAGGCCAAGGCATCAGGCAAAGGTTACCTCTTCGGTGCAACAAGACCAAGACCAGCAGAGCGGCAGGACAGAGGTCATCGTGGAGCCCAGGACGGTGTCACCATCAGAGCCTTTGGCAGCCGAAGAACAACTTTAGTCAAGATAAGTGTACTAGATGTTCCCCTTCAAAATGGCCGATTGTTGGCGCCCTTCCCGCTCATTATTTGGGAAGAGGTCCAGGGCCTCGCTCTATAAATAGGACTAGCCACCACAAGGTAGGACAAAGAGAGATAGATCGGGCATCAAGTAGAGGCATCAGATAGAGCCCTAGCAAAGAGAGAGAGAGAGGCGATCAAACTCAGCCAAGCAGTTCATCGTACCAGCTCAAGAACAGCCCCTCGCGAGGCTGTTCTTCCTTTGTAGTGTCCATCATCAGCCCCTGAGGCAATCCACCACACCACACACTAGAGTAGGGTATTACACCACAACAGTGGCCCGAACCAGTATAAACCCCGTGTCTCTTGTGTTGTTCATCGTTCCTAGCTTAGATTCCTTACGCGTGTGCTGGTAGGGGAAGGATCTCTGCGCGCACCCCTGTGTTCGAACCTCAAGGTTCTGCCGGAACCCGAAATCCTACATTTGGTGCGCCGGGTAGGGGTGTGTCGGAATCTTTCTTCCGCTGGTCGCGTGTGATCTTCTGTCGTGTCCATGGCTGACGCTCACCGAGCTCGCGCCGAGCGCCGGGCTGCTCACGGCGCTCGAGTCGCCCAGACGGCTCCCGTCGGCGGACACCCCCGTCGTTCCCCGTCGCCTGCCGCCAACACCGCTAGCGGCCCGGCGGGGAACGAGGAGTAGGCCTCGTCCCTACATCCTTCGGTGAGGCGAGAAGGCCGCACCGCAACTCCTTCGCTCGCCCCTGCCGGTTCTTCGTCCCGCACGCACCGCGCTCCCATGGAGGCTCGAGTCGGGATCATCGCGGCGGACGAGCTCCTGCGCTACCGCCCTGTTGACGACGTCTACGAGGAGTGCCTCGACCGCATAGCCGAGCTCGTCCGCGCTGCAGGGGGCTCCCCCGCGCTATCCCTCTCGCTGCCTCGCCCTTCACCCCGCGCGGGAGGCAGGGAGCCGGAGGTGCCGCTGCCGCCTCCTCCTCAAGAAGGCGCCCTGACCCCAAGGCGCGTGGTCCCAGGCCGAGACCCTCCGCGTCCGGCGCCCGCGCAACAAGAAAGGAGCTGCCAGGAGATCCCTCGTCCCCAAGAAGGTGCTCGCGTGCTCCCAGCTCCGGAGTGCCGCGATCACGCTCCAGCGCCACCGCGTCAAGACCCCGCGCTGCTCCAGGCAGCGGGCGCGAGAATCCACAAGAGCAAGCCCCGCATCAGTAGAGAGCCCCGGTAGCAACTGCAGGCTGCCGTGCCTTCACCGCAGAGCTACGTAGCGTCGCGTGGCCCGACAAGTTCAAGCCAGACCTGCCTCCTTGCTACGACGGCACAGCCGACCCCGCGGAGTTCCTTCAGCTCTACGAGCTGGGCATCGAAGCCGCCAACGGGGATGAAAAGGCCATGGCGAATTGGTTCCCCATGGCGCTGAAGGACGGAGCCCGAACCTGGCTCCAGGCACGATCTCCTCCTGGGACGAGATGCGCACTCGCTTCATCGCCAACTTCCAAGGCACTCACGATCGGCCTCCGGCCGTGAGCGACATGCGCTGCATCAAGCAGCAGCCAGGAGAGACCCTGTAGAAGTACATCTAGCGCTTCAACAACGCCCACCTCAAGATTCCCAAGGTGACTGAGGAAGCCATCATCTCAGCCTTCTCCGATGGCGTACGTGACGTCAAGATGAAGGAGGAGCTAGCGATGCATGAAGACCTGTGCACGTCCCTGGAGCTGTTCAACTTGGCGACCAAATGCGCCAGGGCTGAGGAAGGGCGTCTCTCCCTCCTCGAGCTTCCGGCTGCCGATCTAGAAGAGAAGAATCCCAAGGCCAAGGACGTGAAGCGCAAGAGGGCTGCCGTGCTCGTGGCAGAACCAGACACCAAGCGAGGCAGGGATCAGCCCGAGTCATCCAAGGGCAGCCGGTACTGCATGTACCACGACCTCCACACCCACAACACCAACGAATGCCAGGAGCTCAGGGCCGTGCGAGAAGGGTGTATCGGCCGGCGCCCCGAGCGCAATGATTGAGGCTACAACCGAGGAGGAGGAAGAGGCGCAGGACGCTGGGAAGACCGTGGCCCTCGCCAGGGGTGGCGTGACAGACTTCGCGAGGACCGCTGGCAGGACCAGCCTCGTGAGGGAGGTTGGAGAGACCAGCCTCGTGAGGACCACCCTCAAGGCAACGCAGGGCTCCCACCTCTGCCGCAGCCGCCAAGGAGGTCCGAAGACAATCATCTGGACAAGGGGGCTGGAGGCTTCCAAGAGCCACGCGCAATCACTTGCATCCTGGGTGGCGCTCAGGCCCCAGCCTCTCAGCGCATCTTCAAGCAGTTTGCTCGCGAGGTGAATGCAGTCCTCCCCAAGCCAGAGGCCACACGCCCTCTCAGATGGTCGTCATGCGCTATCACGTTCAGCTCAGCGGATTAGCTCAAGTGCGCAGCAACGGCCGTAGTCCTCCCCATGCTTTGCTCACCAGTCATCAGCAATGTGCAAGTCACCAGGACCCTCATCGATGGAGGAGTAGGACTCAACTTCCTGTCTGTCGAGACATTCAACGATCTCCAAGTTCCATACGATCAGCTTCAGCCAACCAAGCCTTTCTCAGGGGTCACCGATGGCTCCACCGTCCCAATAGGGCAAGTTCGCCTTCCCGTCACCTTCGGACAGCGGAACAACTACCGCACCGAGCTCATCGACTTC
This sequence comes from Aegilops bicornis, assembly GCA_021605145.1. Taxonomy (NCBI): domain Eukaryota; kingdom Viridiplantae; phylum Streptophyta; class Magnoliopsida; order Poales; family Poaceae; genus Aegilops; species Aegilops bicornis. The sequence continues at coordinate 192,589,683 of CM038671.1, read as the reverse complement.
GACGTCGCCCACATTCGCCTGTCGTACAATGCCATCCTCGGGTACTGTAAGTGCATCTAGTGCCCCTTAGTGATTTTGGTGTATTGAAGACTTATAGGTTAAGGGACTAATGTGTTTATGAGTGTACACAGGTATATAAGTCTATGAGGAGTTTGATATTTACAGAGAAAGTCGACCCCTAAAAATGAAGTTCTTCGACTGAAGACTTTGGTATTCTGAAGACTTTCTGAAGACATTGAAAGTGAAGAAATTGGTGTGACCTTGAAGACTTGGTATTCATTTGAGGAACATGAAGCGAGAAGACTTTTGTTTTCGTAGTTTCGTTTTCTCTTTCTTGAGTCAGAGGAAACACCGTCTTTGTTAAAGGGGTCGAGGAAATACTAAGGAAACATTTCCATGTGATGCTCAACTCAAAATCCTACACCTACCAATCCCTTCGAGTGAAGCCTTTGGAAATCTCATACAGATTCAGTCAATTTCTTGATGTGAGACGAAGTTCTTCCGGTATTGAGGAATTTGTTCCGACCGAGGAGTTAGGAATTCGCCAAGGCGGATTGCCTACAGTGAGGAACATGATAGCCTGAGGAATTTGAGAGTCAAATTTCCGACCGTTGCTGTTCTGCACGCCATCTGTTCCAACATATCTTATCCACCTAACGGTCATATCATTGAAGGGCATTTATGTCTTATCATGTCGGGCTGCTCCCTAGGCTATAAATAGCTGCCCCCTACAACCACTAGCTGGTTGGCTGCTCCGAGAGAACTTGACACTTGTCCTTTGAGAGCAACCAATCCTCTGAGGACTTTGAGCGAAAATCATCGAGTGAGGAAAAACCCAAAAACCAAACCCCTACAAACCCAAAGTGATTGAGCATCACTGAAGAGACTGATCCTGCGTGGACCCGATGCTTGTTACCTTTGAAGACTGTGCTTCTTCCAGACGGTTAGGCGTCATGGTCTAGATCATCCAAGAGGAATTTTGATCGCCGAGTGACCGAAGCTGTGAAGGTTTGGAAGTCGCCTGAAGACTTACCACGAGTGATTGGACGAGGTCTGTGTGACCTTAGTTCAAGGAGAATATGGTGAGGACTTGGTGTCCTGAGCTGCATGCTTTCGATCGGGTGTCCGGACTGTGTGTCCTCGAGTTTAAATACTCGGCCGCTCCAACTGCAGACGCATAACCGAGGCAACAGTTGGAACTGGTCTACCAAATCATTGTCTTCACCAACCTAACTGGTTCTATTTCCTCAACTCTTTCATTTCCTCATTCTTGTGTTGAGTGTTCGTTCATATCTGTGTTTGAAGACTTTGTTGAAGACTTTCTCTATTTCCTCAGTTCAATTTCTTGATGCATTTGTCTTCATCTTATGTTATCCTGTGTTTACGCTTTCTGTACTATGTGATTGTGTTCATTTCATCATGATGACCATGCATGTATTCTGTTATGCTTACTTCTGAGTACTTATTCCGCTGCAAGTAGTTCTTCGCTAAGGAATTTCCTCACCGGCAAATTCCTCAGTGAAGAATTCATAAAAGTCGTCTATTCACCCCCTCTAGTCGATATAACGCACTTTCAATTGGTATCGAGCAAGGTACTCCCTTGTTACGTGTGATTTTAGTTTAACCACCGGAGTTTTAGTTATGTCAACCGCAGGTATGATCAAGGTCTCACCGGGTGTCCTACCTTTGATGGGACGGACTACCCCTCTTTGGAAAAACAAGATGCGAATGCATCTTGAGGCAATTGACAACGATCTACGGTATGTTGTGGAAAATGGTGTTCCTCTGTCTCACCCTCCTTTGAACGCTACCGATGTGAAGAGATTCAAGCAACTCGATTCTCAAGCGAAGAATATCATATGTGGCCATCTGAGCAAAGGACAGTATGGAAGAGTGAGTGCTTTGGAAACTGTTAAGCTCATCTGGGACAGGCTGTCCAAAGTAAATGAAGGAGTCTCAACTCAGCGTGACTCTTGAGTTGATGTTCTTCGAAATCTGTTCAACCGCTTCAAAAGACTCGACAATGAAAATGTTCAACAAACCTTTGATCGCCTCACTGACATCTCAAATGAGCTTCAAGCGCTTGGTGCCACTGACATCACCGACCATGAGGTGGTGAAGAAATTGTTGAGATCGCTTGATTCCTCATTTGATACTCTAGCACTGATGATACAAGAGCGTGCTGACTACAAGTCACTTGATCCCACAGATATCCTCGAGAGGCTAAATACTCATGAGTTCCAGCTTCTTTAAAAAGAGAGATCTCTATGGTTCTAGCTATGGCAAATCACGTGCCACGAAGGCCAAGGCGTATGCGAATCTGAATGTGAAGACTATGGTAGTAGCCTTGGTGATCTGAAGAATTGAGCGAGGAGCTAACCTTTGCTTTCGTGAAGAAGTTCCAGAAGTTCTCAAGACGTGGTCGCTTTGGAAAATCCTCAAGGAGCAGTGATTCCTCATCCAGTGACTATAAGAGAATGCTATGCCACAAATGCAAGAAACCTGGTCACTATATTCAAGATTGTCCTCAGGGGGAAAAGGAATTTAAGAAGAAGAAATACAAGGATTACAGTTCTGATGACGCTAAGAAGAAGAAGAAATCGTCAAAATCTTCATCATCAAAATCCTCAAAGTCTTCATCTCACAACAAGAGCAGCTCCAAGAAGGCTCGGGCATTCATTGGCAAGGAAATGGACTCTGAAGCTGAATTTGAGGAACATGAGGAAGAGGAGGCATCAGAGGATTCCGAGTCTAGTGTGGCGAGTCACGGCTCTCGCCATCGCATTCGTCGACAAGTCCATCTTCAACTCTGAAGAAACCGACCTCACCAACAATGCCGATGAAGATAGTGATGACTACGCTCCCACCTATTGCTTCATGGCAAAGGGTGCCAAGGTACTCAAATATACCTCCTCTGACTCTAGTGAAAATGAATCTGATGAAGATCTCAAGCCCGGCTACTCTAAACTTGCTAAGATTGTAAAACAACAAAGGGCTTTTGAAAAGGTTCAAAACATGCTAGATAAAAGTGATGATATGTTGGGTGAAGAAATGGATCGCACTAAAGCCCCGATGAAAATCTTGAGAGACTTGGTCTAGGTTTGACGACCTTCAAGGTCATCATAACACTCTCTTGTCTGATCATGAGAAACTTTCTTATGAATTTCTTCAAAGAAAGCAAGATCTTGAGAAGCTAAGAGTGAGTTATGAAGATCTTCAGAAGGAACGTGATTCATTACTTGCTCAACAAATCAGCGCTTCTCAGGAAGAATTTGTTCCTCCATGCTTAAAGTGCATTGAACGTGAATCTGCTAATTCTTCACTTGAATGTTCAAATGCTTCAACTGTTACAAATTCTTAACCTGCCTCTGCTATCACTAATTCCTCATCTTAGGACATTGCTAGTATCACTGACGATGCAGGGCTGAAGGAATTGTACATGACAGGCATGTACAAAAGCCTCAAAGGGCATCAGACTCTTTGTGATGTGCTTAAAAAGCAGATCCTCAATAGGAACCCTAGGAAAGAGGGTATTGCCTTTGAGAGGAAACTCAATGCTGATGGAACATATTGGAAGCCTGAGCAGTACCCCAAAACCTCATGGGTTGTTGCAAAGGGACCTCAAGTTGATCCATATAACTTATCTGGCTTTACATGTGAATCTCCTCATTCTTCTGATGAGTCATTTGACTCCAACTATAAACTGTTCAAAAATCAGAATGGTGAAGTATTTGCTAGATATGTTGGCACTAAGCTGAGGAGAACGGTTCTCCTATGAAGAAAATCTGGGTTCCCAAGAAGTGCCTTGAAAGTCTTCAGGTGAATGTCCTCATGACACCACATGTGAAGAATAGGAACCCCAGATCAAACTCTTCATATGGACAAAATTCTTCATATGGATCCAAGTCCTCATACGGACCAAGGTCCTCACGTGGATCAAATTCCTCAAAAGGATCAAAGTCCTCATATGATTATCATCGTGCTAACAACTCTGTTTCGCAGGGTAGAGCTAAGGGCTATGAATATGTGCATTACTCTTCAAATCAATATGTTCATAAGTCCTCGAAGAATTTCTCTGCTTATTCATATGCTTACCCTAACCTCTCTTATGTGAAACGAAATGGATTGGCTTCTATGCCACCATTCTCATATGGAGCTCGCAGAGTGATGAACTCTTTGCCACCCCTTCAGATGTGGGTGGTGAAGAAAAAGAACTAATTTCCTCTGCAGGGTCAGGTCTCGGGCGTGCTTTAACGTCTGAAGAATTTCTTTGGGACACGACAACACTTTGCTGAAAGGGCCTTGAGCTAATCATGAAGAAATGAACTTTCATTTCACACGTCCTCATACCGCTTATCTATTATCTCGCCTGATGAAATTCATCGATGAAATTGATATCATATTCTTCACCGATGAAGTATATGAGATCGTAAGTTGCACTAATTCATCTGCAGGATGATCAACCCAAAGCCAATGAGTGGGTCCTCGATAGTGGATGTACAAATCACATGACTGGTGACAAGAATCTATTGATGGATGCTCCCTTATCACCGTCACATCCGAAGCATATCATGTTTGCGACAAAGGCAAAAGTCGGTATTGGGTCTTGGTAAGGTTGCGATCTCTAAGGACATACACATGGACAAAGTCATGCTTGTTGAGTCCTTAGGATACAACCTCATGTCGATCTTAATGCTTTGTGATCTTGATATGGTTGTTGTCTTTGGCAAGTATCGTTGTGTTGTGATCATGGAAGTGACAATTCCAAAGTCTTGAAGGCTTTAGGAGAGGAGACTTGTATATTGTTGATTTCTCTACAGAACCACAACCAGCCGTGTGTCTACTTGCAAATGCTTCAGAAGGCTGGCTATGGCATCGACGACTTGGTCACACAGGCATGAGGAATTTGCACACACTTGCGAAGAAGAAGCATGTCATTGGCATTGAGAATGTCAAATTCCTCAAGGATCACTTGTGTGGAGCCTGTGAAGCTGGAAAAATGACCAAGGCCAAGCATCCAGTGAAGACTATCATGACCATTACTCGTCCATTCAAATTGCTTCACATGGACCTCTTTGGTCCTAATCATTACTCTGCAGTCACTAATGATGCATCTCTTTATGGCTTTGTTATTGTTGATGATTACTCTCGTTATACATGGGTACACATTGTTACTTACAAACATGAAGTGCAAAAGTCTTCAAACGATTTTCCTCGAGGGCTTCAACCAACTTTGGTGTGAAGATCAGGCACATTAGGAATGACAATGGAACTGAGTTCAAGAATTCCGGTCTTGATGACTATCTTGATGAACTTGGTATTACTCATGAGTTGTCTGCTCCTTATACTCCTCAGCAAAATGGCGTCGTGGAGCGCAAGAACATAACTCTTGTTGAGATGGCTCGCACTATGCTTGATGAATACAAAACGCCTCGTCGTTTTTGGATTGATGCAATTGATACCGCGTGCCACATCATCAACAGAGTATATCTTCACAAATTCTTCAAGAAGACTGCCTATGAACTCCTCACTGAGAAGAAACCCAATGTGAGTTATTTCAAAGTCTTCGATACTAAATGCTGGATTGGAGATCCTCATCACAATGCTAAATTTGCACCGAAAGCACATGAAGGTTTTATGCTTGGTTATGGAAAGGACTTGCACACCTACAGAGTCTTCAACAATGTTCTTTACAAGATTGTTGAAACTGTAGATGTGCGGTTCGATGAAACTAATGGCTCGCAAAGAGAGCACCTACCTTCTGTGATAGATGAACCAGCACCTGAGGAATCTATCAAGTTCAAGGCGACTGAGGATGTCATTCCTACTGCAGAATCTGCTGAAGAATTCATTCTGTCAGACGCGAAGAACGTCGAGTGATGCACCTGAAGATAATCTTTGAAGAAAATGGTGCTGAAGAAAATGCTGATCAAATTCCTCGACGACAACCAGCCCATCCTCGCGTTGCAAAAGAAGTGCAAGTTGACAAGATCATCAATGACATTGAAGCACCAGGTCCTCTCGCACGTTCAAAAGCTTCACATTTATCTAACTTCTGTGGGCACTATGCTTTTGTCTCTATCACAGAGCCCACTAAGGTAGATGAAGCATTTCTGGAGCCTGAGTGGATTCAGGCCATGCAAGAAGAATTACATCAGTTCGAGCTCAACAATGTCTAGGAACTGGTCAAACGTCCAGATCCTCGCAAGCATAATATCATTGGCACAAAGTGGATCTACCGCAACAAGCAAGATGAAAATGGCCTTGTGGTGAGGAATAATGCATGACTTGTAGCTCAAGGCTACACACGAGGTTGAAGGAATTGATTTCGATGAAACTTTTGCACTGTTGCTAGACTTGAGGCTATTCAGATATTACTTGCTTATGCTAACCATCATAATATCACTTTATATCAAATGGATGTGAAAAGTGCATTCCTCAATGGTAAGCTTGAGGAAGAAGTATATGTTGCTCAACCCCAGGTTTTGAAGATCCAAAGAATCCCGACAAAGTCTTCAGACTTCGGCAAGGCCCTCTATGGCCTCAAACAGTTCTACGGGCGTGGTATGATACATTGAATGAATTCTTCGTGAAGAATGGCTTCACACCCAGTTCACTCGACCCTACTCTCTTTACTAAATCATATGATGGTGAATTGTTTGTATGCCAAATATATGTTGATGATATTATCTTTGGCTGTACTGACCAACGTTATAGTGATGAATTTGCATATATGATGAGTGAAGAATATCAAATGTCTATGATGGGAGAATTGAAATTCTTCTTAGGTCTTTAAATTAAATCCAACAACACAATGGCATATTCATATCTCAGGAGAAATACCTCAAAGATGTTCTAAAGAAATTCGGCATGCAAGATTGCAAAGGCGTCAAAATTCCTATGCCCACAAATGGCCATCTATGTACTGATGAAAATGGTATTGACTTCGATCACAAGGTATACCGCTCCATGATTGGTTCTTTATTGTACTTATATGCATCTAGGCCAGATATAATGCTTAGTGTTTGCATGTGTGCCCGATTTCAAGCTACACCGAAGGAATCACACCATAAGGTTGTGAAGCATATTCTTTGATATCTAGCTCACACACCAACACTAGGATTATGGTACCCCAAGGGCTCTACTTTTGATCTCATTGGATATTCGACTCCGACTATCTTTGGTGATCGTGTGGACCGCAAGTCAACATCTGGTACTTGTCATTTCCTCGGACAATCTTTGGTCTGTTGGTCCTCGAAGAAACCGAACTGCGTATCCTTCATCTCTGCGGAGCTGAGTACATTCTGCTGGCTCTTGTTGTGCTCAATTGCTGTGGATGAAGCAAACTCTCAAGGACTACGGCATCAACGTGAAGAATGTGCCTCTCTATTGTGACAATGAGAGTGCCATCAAGATTGCTCACAACCCAGTTCAGCACTCAAAGACAAAGCACATTCAGATTCGTCATCATTTTCTTCGTGATCATGTGTTGAAGGGCGACATCTCCATCGAGCATGTGAAGGCCGAAGAACAGCTAGCCGATATCTTCACAAAGCCCTTGGATGAGAAGAGATTTAGCAAGTTGCGGTGTGAGCTAAATATCTTAGAATCTTTGAATGTTCTTTGAAAAGGACACACATCCTGACACTTATGCAAAATTGATGACTTAGATGTGCAACACATGAAGAAACATTCTTCTTCAATCAATGAAGAATAACACTCTAAGTGTGAAGAAATTAATGAAGAATTTGATTCTCAGAACCCTCGACAATTATGCAGCGTGTCTGAAATCATCATTCTTATACGGTGGGTCACGCCACCACCAAAGTTGAAAATCTTCAATTTGAGTTTTTCCTCGCTTTTGAAATTCTTGAGTTTTTTCAAATTCTTCAACTTTGCAAAATCTTCACTATTTCCGTTGTCTTTCTTCATTGACTATATATATATATATATATATATATATATATATATATATATATATATATATATATATATATATATATATGGGTTTATGTCCTCTACAACATTCACTTATGGCTGTTTCTTCAAGTTGCTTTTACGCTAAGTGAATGTGATGGGACCCTTCCCCTCTATGCTATACTCAACCCAATCTATTCACAAATTCTTCATGTGCGTTCTATTTGAAACTCGTTCAAAATCTTCACTGTGTCCTTGTCAGCTGAAGAAATTGCGAACGGAACTTTAACTTATCTTATCCAAATTTTCGGCTTTGCCGCTCAAACCGTTCCGCATCCCACGATAAACTCATCTATTCACCCACGATCTAACACGATCTCCACTTTTCAGTACGTGGGTGACACATGTCAAGCGAATGAGAAGGGTCAGGGGCACGTTCGTCCAAAATCTTCGGGCAAACGGTTTTTCACCGTGTCTATATATACCCCCTCTCCCCTTCCTCACTTCCTTTACTCCGCTCGATCGCTCTCTCTCTCGCTCGAGCTTCTCAAACCCTAGCGCCGCCGCTACTCCATCGTCGCCGGTGAGGAAGAGCTTCACTGCCTCGACCTCGTCGCCGATCATGAAATCTTCACTCCGCCGCCGCGTAGCTGTCTTCCTCCGCCGAAGTTAGAGGCGTGGAGATCTGAACTAACGAACTTCTAATCTACATTTCTCAGTTAAATGTCGTGTTCTTGATTCGGGTAATTAAAAGTTACTTTTATTACTCGCTTTGATTCTCAAACCTTTCTGAAAATCTTCAAAGGTGTTTATTCTTCAAATCTTCACACATATGAACACCTCAAACGAAATATGCTCTTGATTCGTTTCTCTAAGCCATGATTTTTTCTTCAAGATTCCTCAATTGTGTGGATCCTCGATCTATACAACTCTGGAACCTAAGACAAAGATCGCTTAGTGAAATTCTTCAAGGCTCATCTGGTCAAATTCCTCAAACTAGTTAAAAAAAAAGCCTTCTGAGAACGCATATGACCTCTCCAAATTCCTCGCAACTATACTCTGTTCACAGGTACTCATGTCCACTGCTGAATCACTAGGTTCTCAGCAACTTAACTCATTTGCAGCGTTCCTCGAAGAAAAGTTGCATACTTCTTCAGAGAATTCGATTGTTCAAATTCCTCAATTTGAAGAATTTGGCGAAGGAAAGAAGCCACGTAAAGGAGGAAAGAGGCCTGAGGTTATGACTGATTCGAGATACCTGAGGACATATACGCTGACTATTGCACACCTGATGAAGCCAAGTTTGGCAAGGAAAACAAAAATCAGCGCAAGGTGCACATTCAGAGGATTGAAAGGAGATGGGCAAGGGAATGGAGGGAGTACAGGTATGTTACTCCAAAGTACATGAAGAAATTCGCACTGAATCCTCCATGCCCAAGAGCTCCATAGCTGACCCCACCAGCATCAAGCGTGGTGAGGACTTTCCTGAAGAATGGGCCAAGCGCCAAGCCAAGTTGGCGAGACAAGCCAAAGAAGCAGTGAGGAAATTCAATGAAGACTCTGCTCCTGCTGCTGCCACTGAGGCCCCTGTTCAGCCCAGAAGATCAATGGCAAAGAAGCCAGCGCACAAGCCAAGTGCTTCACAAACAGTGCCCTCACGGCCAAAATCCTCAGCAATGCCCTCACGGCCAGAATCTTCTATGCCCTCACGGCCAGTTCCTCATGCTGCACCTGCTCCTCCCAAATCGTCAGCTCCTTCTCCAATGTCCTCAACAGCTCCTCCAAAGTCCTCAGCACCTGTGCATCTGGCCACGTGCCAAAGGACTGCATGCATCTCTATTGCCTCTGGTGTCTCAGCAAGTTCCTCAGCTGCACCAAATTCTTCATCAGGCCCCACTCTGCTGAAGAAAAATGCAACTGCTGGACGAGGTCCTCGGCCAAGTCCGAAGAAGAAACTGGTCGCCTTCCAAGTGCCATCTGATGATGAAGCTGATGATGATGAACTTGCAGAAATCATCAGAGACCGACAAGAAAGGGCCGCTAGAGCCAAAGGCACACCTATGCCACTGCTTTTGGATCCAAGGGCGATCCTCGAGTACATTGATCTCTGGCACAAGGATCCAGAGACACCTATGCCTGATTTTTATCTGACACCTGGACAAAGTCACATGCTGACCCATTTCATCTCTGAAGAGAAATGGAAATTTGAGAAGGCAAGGCAGATCAAGAAGGCTCAGTTCAGGAAAGAGAAGTTCCTGAAGAAAAACATTGTTAGAATGACAACTGAGGAACTCCTCAAGATCCAGTCTGAAATAAAAGCCCTCAGTGATAACTTTGATGCCTATTATGCTGATTGTCAAGGAGCCAAAGTCAGATTTGTCACTCTGACAAAGAAGTTCACAAATGTTGCAGCCCCAACGCAACAAGAAATTCCTCAGTGGAGCCTCCGCTCGACTGCAGAAGAACATGCCAAGACACCGTGATGATTTTCAACTTCTTTGAAGACAATGCTAGTTCGTGGCTGATGACTCCATTCCAGCCGAAGAAATTGCGGGGGCATCCACTAGTGGTGCGCTGAAGAACCGAAGAAGTCAGGCAACTGCATCGATTGCGCCTGAGGAAATTCAACCAGATTCCTCAGCTCCTCCCGCGCCTACACCAACTCCAATCCTTCCATCTGCATCTGATGTGAAGAAGACTAAGGCTGCAGAGCGAGCTGCAGTGAAGAAAAGGAAAGCATCAGCTGCTTCACATTCTTCAGCCCCGAAGAAGATAAAGACAATGACCAGCTCATTTGAAAATCCAATTGATGTTGTTCCGATTTCCTCCATGCCATCAAAGGACCTTGTTCCTTTTGGTGAAGAATATGAGATCCCAAGCAGATCTGATGAAGAAAATCATTCTGCTGCTTCGTCAGAACAGATTGATGAAGAAATTGAAGTGGATGCAATCCCTTCAACACCAATCATTTCCTCGCCTATGCCTCAGTTCATAGCTGAAGAGGCTGGTGTTGAGGAAATTGAACACGAAGACGTGGATGTTGGATGCACCACGCCTGTGATGAACGATGACTTTTGGGAAAGTCAGCATCCTAATTCTCCACTCTTCACCCCAATCCAACAAATTCCTCAGTCCCCTGCACCAACGGTTCAACTGGGCTATGAAGAAACTCATCCGTGCATGAAGAAATTCCAGCCACTAGTGCTGAAGAACCTGCTGCTGCTGATCCTATGAACACGCAGACTGCATATGAAGAGGAACCAGAAAATCCTCAGCCTGAAGAACCTGAGATTGCGATTCTAGAGGTCGTGATGCAACTCATCGACACTCCTTTGCCAAAGCCAAAGAATCCATTATCAACAAAGCAAAAGTTCAAGGCTGAAGATTTCTTGGCGAGCATGTATTCTTCATCGACTACAACCCATATGACTCTGCTTTCGCATAAGGAAGAGGCGTTTACGACTGCTAGTCAAGCCAACTTCTATTCCTCTGTGCTATTCAACAAAGACAAAGTCTTCAATCATGCACATATTCCTCATGTGGACATGGAATCTCCGCCGGGCTTCGAGCCGGTCCTCGGTGTTCTTCATGATGCAGGATTGCTGAATTTAAGACCGACATCTCGTGATTGGAATGAAGAACTCATTCTTCAATTCTATGCGACGCTGCACATCACGGAGACTACGAAGATGTGAACTCATGGGTATTGGACTGGATGACAGAAAATACTCACTACAAGGCACCAGCAACTGAATTGCTTTGTGCCCTCCCACTCAGTCCTCCCCTTGATGGTGCTCGTTGCATCTACAACGAACCTGAGCTTTCAAATCATTACATGCAAGTGCTGATGAAGCCTTTGAAGCCAGGGCAGGCACCACGAACCAAATTCTTCGTCAAGGAATTACTGGATGTGACTCGGACTGTCTATCGCATTCTGACGAAGACAATGAGTCCTATCAAAGGCCACGACTCAAATGATGAAGAAGTCGTTGGCATCATGAAGAATATGCTTTTCAATATCATTCATGGCGTTCCCGTCAACTTCCATGATTTCTTCATGAGGACTCGGCAAACATTGCTATGTCACCTTTTGAGCTGAAGCCTTATGCACCATGGATTATGAGGTTCATCAGGACAAGGTCTTCACTCAATTACAAAGGCGATACTACGAACCACTGCAGCTACTTGCCTCCAATTGAAGTCCTCAAACGGACATTTTCCTCAGCTGATGACAAGGGCAAGGCAACTGCTGTGATAGATGAAGGCATTCGTCCATTGGATGGTCAATTTCGCAAAGTTGCATCCTACTCCACCAATGATGAGTCTGCCACACATGACTTTGCCGCCAATACCTCAGCCAAGCAAAATCCTCAAGCCACAGCACCCAGGGTGATGACTGATCGTGAGTTACTCCTCAGTCTTCATCAGAAGGTTGATCGCAATCATAAATGGGTCAAGCGTCAGTTTGGTTCAATTCTTCACAACATGACCTCAACACACAATGCAGGGAAGAAAAACCAATACTACCTCCATGAAACCTTCAACCATACCTGGGCTGTTCTTTCTAATGTCTACAGCGCAGAAGAACTCAAGACAATGGGTCTCAAGGAAGAATTTGACTGGTGCGCACCTCCGTAGAAGAAATACAAGAAGGTCAAGGTTCCTTCCTTGGTGGCCAGCTCCTATTCTTCATCGCGCGACACTGATGAAAATGAAGACTTGGACGATACTGCGACAGGCCCTACTACGACAACCGACCCCGACAATGCTGGCGCTCCTTCATCAACTTGAAATTCTTCAGGGGCGTTAGTCCTCAGTTTCAAGCCTTTTGGTCATTCGATGCCAAAGGGGGAGAAATTTGAGTTAGTCTTCAAGCGGGTCTACTATATGGGCGTTTTTTTGCTAAGTTACAACTCTCGTTCTTCTAAAACTTTATTGGATTGAGTTGTAATCTTAAACCCGATGGTGCTCTGATACTTTTGATGTGTTCCTCTGCATGCTTATTCCTCATTATATGTTAATACACGCATGCTGAATTACATCAATCACCATATTTCATCATGCATTTCAAATTCTTCATATTATATGTCAAATGCGTGTATGAATTACAAGATATAGGGGGAGATCTCCATGATTCAACTCTTCAAATGTGCAATGCCTCAAAAGCAAATTCCTCACTATGCACATCTTCAGGGGAGTTCTTCTATATCTTGCAATCAAATTCCTCAATATCAGTATTTACACTTCATATGTTTATCCCCGTTGAAAACTTAACCTATATTGTCATCAATCACCAAAAAGGGAAGATTGCAAGTGCATCTAGTGCCCTTAGTGATTTTGGTGTATTGAAGACTTATAGGTTAAGGGACTAATGTGTTTATGAGTGTACACAGGTCTATAAGTCTATGAGGAGTTTGATATTTATAGAGAAAGTCGACCCCTAAAAATGAAGTTCTTATTTGAAGACTTTGATATTACGAAGACTTTACGAAGACTTTGAAATTGAAGAAATTGGTGTGACCTTGAAGACTTGGTATTCATTTGAGGAACATGAAGCGAGAAGACTTTTGTTTTCGTAGTTTCGCTTTCTCTTTCTTGAGTCATAGGAAACACCGTGATCAAGAAGGGGGTCGAGGAAATACTAAGGAAAAATTTCCATGTGATGCTCAACTCAAAATCCTACACCTACCAATCCCTTCGAGTGAAGCCTTTGGAAATCTCATACGATTCAGTCAATTTCTTGATGATAGAGACGAAGTTCTTACAGTCGCTGAGAAATTTGTTCGACCGAGGAGTTAGGAATTCGCCGATCTTGGATTGCCTACAGATGAGGAACATGATAGCCTGAGGAATTTGAGAGTCAAATTTTCGGCCGTTCTTTGTCTTGCGTGCCAGCTGTCCCAAAATATCTTATCCACCTAACGGTCATATCATTGAAGGGCATTTATGTCTTATCATGTCGGGCTGCTCCCTAGGCTATAAATAGCCGCCCCTACAACCACTAGCTGGTTGGCTGCTCGAGAGAACTTGACACTTGTCATTTGAGAGCAACCCATCCTCCGAGGACTTTGAGCGAAAATCATCGAGTGAGGAAAACCCAAAACCAAACCCTACAAACCCAAAGTGATTGAGCATCAGAAGAGATTGATCCTGCGTGGATCCGACGCTTGTTACCTTTGAAGACTGTGCTTCTTCCAGACGGTTAGGCGTCATGGTCTAGAGCTTCCAAGAGGAATTGTGGATCGCCGAGTGACCGAAGTCTGTGAAGGTTTGGAAGTCGCCTGAAGACTTACCACGAGTGATTGGACGAGGTCTGTGTGACCTTAGTTCAAGGAGAATACGGTGAGTACTTGGTGTCCTGAGCTGCGTGCTCAGCGACTGGGTGTCCGGGACTGTGTGTCCTCGAGTTTAAATACTCAGCCGCTCCAACCAGACATACAACTAAGACAGCGGTTGGAACTGGTCTACCAAATCATTGTCTTCACCAACCTAACTGGTTCTATTTCCTCAACTCTTTCATTTCCTCATTTCTTTTTTGAGTGTTCTTTCTTATCTGTGTTTGAAGACTTTGATCAAGACTTTCTCTATTTCCTCAGTTCAATTTCTTCAGTCTGTTTGTCTTCATCTTGTGTTATCCTGTGTTTACGCTTTCTGTACTTTGTGATTGTCTTCATTTCATCACGATGACCATGCATGTATTCTATTATGCTTACTTCTGAGTACTTATTCCGCTGCAAGTAGTTCTTCGCTAAAGAATTTCCTCACCGTCAAATTCCTCAGTGAAGAATTCACAAAAATCGCCTATTCACCCCCCTCTAGTCGATATAACGCACTTTCAGGTACCCAGCTTTGGCCAAGTTCATGGCAGTGACCCACCATGGCTATAACGTCCTCAAGATGCCAGGAAGCGGAGGAGTCATCACAGTGCCTTGTGAGGAAAGGGATGCAGTGTGCTCTCTTGAGCATGCCTTCCAAGCCGTAGCAGTCGAAGACCTAGATCACAGGAGCGGGAGACTTCCCAAGGCGATCCCCAAGAAGAAGAAGGCTTCGCCTGGCCCAAGCCCTCATGGGGTAGGCACCTCAGGAGGCGTGGCAACAGGACCCGCGCCCGTTCAAGGGGCACCACCTTCTATCGCATAGGAAGTTGCGCCCGGCGCCCTCCTCAAGCGGGGCTCGGGGGCTCTTTCATGGCGAGCCACCGCCCTAGCCGGGGTCACGAGGGAGGCGCTCGGGCAGCACTCGGAGGCGTGCTTCGGGGCACGTTTCCCTCAGGAAGGTATGAGGCAAGGAGGGCCAAACCCTCAGGAGTTCATCACAAGGAGCACCTAGGAGCTACAGGAGTCAAGAGTCATGCGCGGCTATCGCCGCTTGCCCGCCGTGGCCCCACATCCAGGCGAGGATGCTGGGCTGCGAATCTGCATCGACATACCAGTGCTCAACTGGGCCACGTCTCAGGAGCGCCTCTGGCCCTCCCGCATGGGACGTTGCGAGGGTCCACCTCACAGCTACGTTCGCATGCCTTTCGGCCTGCCGAACGCGGCTGCCGCCCATCAGCGCCTGCTGAGGTGCACTTTGGAGGCTCAGGAGGTCAAGCAGCGTGCGATCCTGGCAGAGACGGAGATGGCTCTCGAGGAACCCCCCGTGCCCCCAGAGCCTCCCGAGGCTCCAGGTCCGGAGGGCTCGTGAGGGCCGACGTCCTCATCACGCGTCATCCGCTACCTCAACACCCCACCATCTCCGACCATATCAGGTGACACCTTTCCAAGTTTCATTTCAGCTGGGAGCGCCCCTCAGGCTGCATCATTCCCAGGCTGCGTGGGTCTGTCCCTGCGGCATGTATCCATTTTGCTTATGCTCTTTACTTACCTTGTTGGGGGCGCCCCTCGGGCGGCATTATCCCCAAGCCGCTCGGGCCAGACCTAGTGGCGTATGCTTTCTCCACACCTATCTAGATGGATTTGCTTATTCATACATAACATCCTTGACCTAATCGCCTCCTCGATTGACACCTACCTTTGGAGCCGCTCGCTCCGGCACGACACTTGTGCACGGGTCCGTCCCTGCAATGCCGATAATTCTGAGTGGCTGAGCTCTGGTCGTGGCAGCCCCGCAAGGCGCCACCTCACCAAGCCCTCGGTGCCCCCGATCACTCCCTCGGAGCGACCAATGGTTGGCTGGCAACAGTAACGATGAACCTTGTTCCCCCTCGTGATTGGTACACAGGACCTGCTCCAGGATCAACGCTAGCGGTACCACGAGCCTTCTTTCCTCCTCTCCGGCATGATCCGCTTGCACGTTAAAAGGGGGGCGCCTGAGCATCGCGACTCATGGGCTCTTACTAGCTCTCCAGCCCTCACCCCCTGGCCTTGACCCACGGCATCGCGACCTGTCATACCAGCGGCGGCTGAGCTCGCTCGAGGGCTGGGACCTGAGGACGTAGAGCATTAAGGAAAGTGTGGGGGGGAGGGAAGAAGCTCGCGAGGGCCCAACCGAGCAACACCTCAGTTGCCGTCGCGCAGACACGGCACCTCATCGAGCGCCGTTCCAAACCCGCAAGATAAGTCATGCAAAAAACTGATCTGACTCAGCACTAAGCCCTCGCCTACTGCTGCTCTGTCACGGCAAAGCTGCCTACCTTTCTAGCCCAGCGGAGGCTGCTTGAGCGCTAAAGGGGACCTCCTAAGCATCGCGACTCAGGGGCTCTTACTGGACCTCGGGCCGCTCACCTCCTGGCCTTGACCCACGGCATCGCGACCTGTCATACCAGCGACGGCTGAAGCCTACCTGGGGATCGGGACCTGTCGGCGCAGAGCACCAAAGCCCTCGTGAGGAAAGAAAGGGGGAGTTGAGCCACGGCAGGACAAGCATCTCGCACCGATTCATCATGAGGATATAATATTCACAAAAGCATGTCCAGCGCCTTACATACCCTCGCGGGGTGCTACTTCGATTCTTTGCAGGAAATAAAAGGTGCTAATCCTAAGGAACGCCGGCTACGCATGCCTCCGCAGGAGACGCCATCATCAATAGTGGGCCTCCAGGCACCGGTGCCAACCCCATCCAGATCACCGGCGCCGGTAGCCTGAAGCGCCCGCCCGGCTCGAGCGGAGGCGGCTTCGAGGCTTCGTAGCTGTCGTCGCTTCGTCTCCGAGTCTCGAAGCTTCGGCGGGCGCTCGACCTCCGGCCCCGCTGCTGCCCGAGGAGCTGCCGAGGGAGCGACCGGCGGGCCTAGTCCTCGCCACGACGATGCCCCGACCGCCCTTCTCGGGGCAGCATTCCAGCCGGCGTCCTTCCGCGTCGAAGACCTTGAAGAACATCAAGGAAGCGCCATCGTATTCCAGATGGATCACGAGGGCGCCCCTCGTCCGGCAGACCCGGGCGATCTCGCCCCAGCCTCGGGTCATGTAGACCTTGCCCGGAGCGACAACCGCAACCTCCGCTCCGGTCGCAGGGGTGCTGTAGCCAGCGTGCTGCAACCAGAGCTCCAGAGAGCCCCTCTGCGGGATCTCGAAGGCGAAGGAGGGAGGAAGGCGGACCCAAGATTGAAGAGGCATGGCGGTGTGGAGCACAAGCTCTTGGGAGGAGCCCTCGGCATGGACTCTAGGAGGAACGACGCGCACCACCGTGACCCGCCTGCGCCGATGGTGGCGCCGTCCGTGGCGCTTGGCGTCTACTCCTTCAGGGCCCTCAATGCGGGCGTACAAGGGCAGCGGGAACCCTGGTGGTGGCCGCTTGTACCAGGGCCTCGACACCTCCTGCCGGGCGCCCTCATCTCGGCGGCAGAGGACTAGCCGTTTCTTCGGCGGAAGTGGATCGGGACCCTCTCGGGGGGCCTTTCCCTTCTCTTCTGCAGAAAACCTGCGGATCAGAGCCATTGTCGCAATGTGGAGCAAGGGCAAGGATGGAGAGGAAGTAGCAAGAAGAGATGGACTGGAAGGGCTTGCGCCGTTCCCTACTTATAGCCGGAGGAGGCCAACCGTCGGCCTCCATGATCGTAGGTAATCATGACCCATTTCTGCGTGCAGGGACTTGTCGAATCATGCGGTTGCCGAGGCATCATGGGGAAGCGGAGACGCCCACGGCCAATCAATCACCACGCGGCGCCCAAGGCCGCAGGCTGTTGGGGCCCACGGCGCTTCGCACTTGCCCCTTCGCTTCTCTACTAAGCCAACTCCGGGCGCGCCTTGGGATCGGGGGCTACTGTCGGCGTTCTGGGAACGGGGGTCCCCAGACTTGCTTTCCTGCGGCCTGCGGCGTGGCTCAGGTGGGGGCCCAGCATGGCCCAGCTTCATCACCTCAAGCTCAAGACCCTCGCGAGAGGCCAAGCCTCGCGCGGCGGACGATAGGAACCTTCCTCAGGAACAGCCTCGTCAGGCAGGCTCGTGAGGAGGCGGAGAGATCAAGGCAGGGTACCTCACGAGGGTGCACATGACGCAAGCCATGATGAACGAGCCAGGCGGGCGCCAGCCCGCGCAGTGTCCTCATTTCCCCTTTGGTGCAAAGGAGGCAAGCATAGGCCAAGGCATCAGACAAAGGTTACCTCTTCGGTGCAGCAAGACCAAGACCAGCAGAGCGGCAGGACGGAGGTCATCGTGGAGCCCAGGACGGCGTCACCGTCAGAGCCTTTGGCAGCCGAAGACCAACTTTAGTCAGGATAAGTGTACTAGATGTTCCCCTTCAAAATGGCCAATTGTTGGCGCCCTTCCCGCTCATTATTTGGGAAGAGGTCCAGGGCCTCGCTCTATAAATAGGACTAGCCACCACAAGGTAGGACAAAGAGAGATAGATCGGGCATCAAGTAGAGGCATCAGATAGAGCCCTAGCAAAGAGAGAGAGAGAGAGGCGATCGAACTCACCCAAGAAGTTCATTGCACCAGCTCAAGAACAACCCCTCGCGAGGCTATTCTTCCTTTGTACTATCCATCATCAGCCCCTGAGGCAATCCACCACACCACACACTGGAGTAGGGTATTACACCACAACCGTGGCCCGAACCAGTATAAACCCCGTGTCTCTTGTGTTGTTCATCGTTCCTAGCTTAGATTCCTTATGCGTGTGCTGGTAGGGGAAGGATCTCCGCGCGCACCCCAGTGTTCGAGCCTCAAGGGTCTGCCGGAACCCGAAATCCGACAATTCTGGCGTTGGAGCTCGAAAGCGGTCCGGCATTGGTGCTCGGCTGCAAAAGATACCTCGAATGCCGTCCGGCGTTGGAGCTCGGATGCAAGACGACACTGCCGCCCATTAATAACTTCAAACCCAAGGTGTGACGTAAAAATAACAAGGCATTGATAAAGGCCAAAAACTTAAAGGGGCTCCCCGGATACCCGACATGTAAACTCTTCGGATTTACTTCGGCGATCCTCAAGATCAAAGGTAAGAACATTTGTTGAACCAGTTTTCAAGACTGACGACCGAAGATGAAGAACAGTTCGGAAGAATCGAGGAGCATCCCCAACTTGAAGACCGGTTCAGGGGGCTACTGACGGTGTCCTGGACTAGGGGGTACTCACCACGTCGTCCCCCAATCAGGTGGATCGGGCCGAGGACCCCCATGGCGGTTCACCCAAGACAAGGACTCCTCTAAACCCTACGCCTACGGTGCATATATAAACCGAGGCCAGGCTAGTCAATGGGCAATCTCATATTCATTACTACAATCTCGTGGTAGATACATATACACTGTACTACACCCATATGAATACAATCAAAAGCAGCATGTAGGGTATTATCTCATCAAGAGAGCCCGAAGCTGGGTAAAACCCTGTGTCCATGTTACCATCGCTCCAAGACACCTAGCTTAGGACCCCTACTATGAGATACGCCGGATATTGAACCGACAGCCGACCCCGCATCAGTGTCCACGGACTAGTCACCCTGGCCCGTGGACGCATGCGGTGTCCGTTTTAGGGCCAGCTTCTGAGATGCCCAACCTGAACCATGGGAAATCTGCGGAAATCCAATTCGGCTCCCGGGTGCACGTGCTCCTGTGTATAGAAAATGAATATTGAAATGTCAAAGAACCCCCCCAAAAAATTATGTGTTCATAGTCACAGGCAAATGCCACCTGCAATATTTTTAAGGTAAAAGGGTCAAGCATTTTGGCCTGTGAAAAAAAAAACAAATCAAACCCCAAATGTTACACCAAAATTTGTTTTTTCACCGACGAAGCAACACCGCTACGTTTTGCATGAAAAGTATCGGGCCTGCTTGCGACACTAACAAGAACGTCTACAAAAGATCAGAATTTTTCAAAATATTTGCTATTTTTCCAATTTACTGTCATGTGGGAGCAAATGCTCCGGGAACCAAAACGCCATCCTCGAAAAATATGATCCTTTTGCAAGTACATCGGGAGCACGTCTGTGGCATCTGAAAGCACAAGTGCTCCCTGGGTGATTTTGGTAATTAATGTCAACATATCTCTTGTTGGACTAGTGTTTTCATCTAGTATGTTTCAGATAAGTTCAACAATGGAGTGGCGTGGACTAGAGGATGTGGAACCCCTTCAATATGATAAGGACAAGGGATTGGCTCAAGCTCAAAGCTCAGGACTCTACATTTTCTATTTTAGTGATCCAAGATCACATTGAGTCCATAGGAAAGCCAATACTATTAAAAGGGGATGATGTGTTGCTTAATTGCTTGCTTGCTCAAAGTGCTTAGTGATATGCTCCAAAACCCTCAACTACTTTCTCACATCCACATATGTCCCAAACCAAAAGTCAAACTCGGCCCCACCGAACTTGCCTATCCGGCGCCACCGAGTTCACTTGACATAGCCACTGCCAGAAACCCTAGTCAATTCGGTCTCACCGATGGGATCTCGGTCTCATCGAGATGGGCTTGCCAACTCTCTGTTGCCTATTGCAGTAATTTCGGTCTCACCAAAATATGCAATCGGTCCCACCAAGTTTGTGTAATCGGTCCAACCGGGATGAGGCTTTACCCTAACCCTAGCCCATCGGTCCTAACAAGTTGATCATGTCGGTCCCACCAAAAATCCTAACGTTCACATTTTGAACTAAATCGGTGTGACCGAGTTTTCTGATTCGGTCCCACCGAGTTTGGTGATTTGTGTGTAACGGTTAGATTTTGTGTGGAGGCTATATATACCCCTCCACCCACTCTTCATTCGTGGAGGAGAGCCATCGAACATGCCTACACTTCCAACACACATTTTCTGAGAGAGAACCACCTACACTTGTGTTGAGGTCAAGATATTCCATTCCAACCACATAAATCTTGATCTCTAGCCTTCCCGAAGTTGCTTTCCACTCAAACCCTCTTTCCACCAAATCCAATCCTATGAGAGAGAGCTGAGTGTTGGGGAGACTATCATTTGAAGCACAAGAGCAAGGAGTTCATCATCAACACACCATCTATTACCTTTTGGAGAGTGGTGTCTCCTAGATTGGCTAGGTGTCACTTGGGAGCCTCCGTCAAGATTGTGGAGTTGAACCAAGGAGTTTGTAAGGGCAAGGAGATCGCCTACTTCGTGAAGATCTACCCTAGTGAGGCAAGTCCTTCATGGGCGATGGCCATGGTGGGATAGACAAGGTTGCTTCTTCGTGGACCCTTCGTGGGTGGGGCCCTTCGTGGACTCGCGCAAACGTTACCCCTCGTGGGTTGAAGTCTCCATCAATGTGGATGTACGATAGCACCACCTATCGGAACCATGGATAAAAATCTCCGTGTCTCCAATTGCGTTTGCACACTCCAATCCCACCCCTTTACATTCTTGCAACTTGCATGATTTACTTTTCGCTGCTCATTCCATGCTTGCTTGATATGTATTGTGAATGTTTAAACTTGTGCTAAAACTCCACTTCAACTTAAAGAAATTAAAAACTGCAAGTTTTCTTACTAAGAGTCTATTCACCCCCCCTCTAGACACCTCTTCTCGATCCTTTCAATTGGTATCAGAGCTTTGGTCTCCATTGCTTTGGTTTAAACACCTTTGGGGGAAGATGGATGAGTCTACATTGGGGAGTCTTAGACATAGAGTGCCTATACTTGATGGAGAGTACTTTCATGAGTGGAAGAATGAGATGCTTGAGATTTTCAATGAATATCATTTAACCAAGTACATTACTACTCCTTGTGCTCGCTTTGTTGATCCTTTGCATCCCATACCCGATGAGGATCTTGACATGATTCGCAATCTTAGAATTACCAATCTTATTGTAAAAGGATTTCCTAAAAATTTGACTACTAGCTTACCTGCTCTAGATTGTGCTTACACCATATGGAGATTTCTAGAGGAACGATTCCCAAATTATTCCTTGAAAAATCTAGACGAGATTCTCCATAAGTCTATTGCCTTGAATAGGATGAGTACTAGTGATCCTAAGTTTGATGAGTGCCTATTTAAGCTTTGTGATCTCATGCGTGCCAAAGGAGATGTTGGAATTATTAGCAATATCATTTTCGAAGTCATTAGGATTCTGTCGGGGAAGGCTGATCGTACCCACGGACACCTATGGGGCCGGCGGAGCAGGCCCCTTGTGGTTCGGAGGGGGGCGGAGGTCGCACGAAGAGCGGATCGAGGCGATGCACACGAGCGGTTTACCCAGCTTCGGAGCTCTCTGGAGAGATAAAACTCCTACTGCTGCTTGTTTGATCTATTGTGTTCTTGCTAGGGAGCAATGCGAGCTACAAAACCCAGCGTGAGTGTATCTAGACTATGCCCGGTCGAACGGACCTAACTAGCGAACCTTGCCAAAATGCGAACCTCCTTCACGTTGCACTCGGGCCTCCTTTTATATGCTCAAGGGGTCTCCGACAGGTGGCAACATAGGCGGGGTACAAATGTAAAAACAGGGGTTGGTACACCTACTTGAGCGGTGTACAAGGCAAAATACCTAACTCGACGGCAAGGGACAAAAGCAATAAATGCCGTCGTTGTCGCCCAAAGCAACAGAGACCGTCAGTGCGCCTCCGCCGCCACGATGGCTAGCCTGTCGGCCGCCGCTTATCGCTGCTCTCCGCTGGCTGCATACCGCCGACACGCCGCCCATGGAACGGTCCCATGGCGACATCGCCGCTGGGTGAGCTGCAGCGGAGACGGAGAGAGGTTGCATGCCGCGGCAAGCGCCTTGCAGCGGCGAATCCTTGTCGCGCCGGAGACTTGTCGCGCTCGAGCCTTCCGGCAAGCTCCTCTTGCCGGGCCTTGTCTTCTGCGTGCGTTCGAGGCGGCCTTCCCGACAAGCTCTTCTTGTCGGGGCCTTTGTCTTTTCAATCAAATACTTTGTTCTGAATGGCTTCAAAAGGAGCCACGGCGATCTTGGCGATGACGAGGCAAACCTCGCCGCTGGTGCTGCAATCCGTCTGCAGACTGCAGTACGGGTACTAGGGTACCCCTACTCTAGTACACCGACAGAGCCCCGGCCTGGGCCGTACACGGTGCCGAAGCGCTTGTCGGGCCAGGCCCGTAATCGTGTACCGGACACGCTGGCCTCGACTGCCGCAACTCGCTTCGACCCACCACGATCCCCACTAACGGCACGCACCGGACGCGTGGCGTCAGGCGAGAGATCGTGGGCGCGGTCGTGGGGGATTGTTTATTGATATAAGCGGAACGTCCGCCCCCCTCCTCCCCTTTATAAGCGGAGGAAACAGAGGCAGGCCGACCGCCCCTGCCATTGCTGTCTTGTCAAGAAACCACCACCGCTCCCCTCGTCTTCTCCGGTGCGAAGAGAGCAGCGCCCCGCCCCCCTTTCGCCACAAGCACACTCACCGTCGTCGACCTCCTCCGCCCCCCTCGCCATGGCCCCGAAGGCCGATAAGGAGTAGGGCGTCAAGTCGGCTTGGCGCAAGCTTCATGGCGCTGCGCCAAGGAGCGAGCCGTCTTCCCCCTGCAGCTCGGCGCACGGGAGCTGCGGGACGTCTACTATCTTTTCTGGTCGACGGAGACTCGTGCGCATCCGCGCACGAGGGTGCTCCCCGCCTCCGCCGCTGATCTGGCCCCAACAGGGTACCCTTTCTTCGCCCTTTTCTTCTATTGCGGTCTTTGCCCGCCGTATTCTGAGTTCTTTTGCGACATAATGAACACCTTTAGCCTCCGCCTCCTTGATTTCACCCCCAACGCCATCTTGACCATGGCCGTTTTCGCACATTTGTGCGAAAACTTTGTCGGAGTCCACCCGAATGTGGCACTCTTCCGCCATTTCTTTGTTCCCCGCGTCGAGAGAGGAGAGCCACTTGCCGGAGGGATAGCATGGGTCTCTAGGATCGGCAAGAAAGAGGCCTACCCGGAGGGGAGTTCCGGAACAAGTGGGAGGAGTGGAGAGCCAACTGGTGCTGGGTCGAGAGGAGGATCCGCAGCCCTTCACCGCCGGCGCCAAACCCCAATTGCGCGCGGCAAGGATTGGAGTAACTTACGCCGAGGATGCGAGGCTGAAGATAGGCTGTGACCAATTCTGCGCCTCGGGGTTGCCGGGTTAACTATTGGCGCAGCTTGGCGCAGACTTCATTCGCCACCAGACGCTTCTTGCGTGGAAAGGAGGAGGCCTGCTTGGGAGTTCCAGAATGCGGCGGACATCATGAGGCTGCGCCGGGCCTGAATTGGAACTTCACTATCATGGAGTTGGACTCGGTGCTGCTCGAGCTGTTCAAGAACGACCCGAACATCCAGAGTGGTTCAGGTTGCCGCGAGGGGTCGCCCGCCAGTGCAACAACTCGGCGCTCGACCGCATCCGCGCCATGATGCCACTGTGCGACTCCCACGGGATCGTCCCAACCTGGCAGGAGCCCCCCGACGAGGTCGTGCAGCAATTCTTCGATGATTTGCACGAAGTGCCGATCCGCTCCGACGAGCGAAAGAGGCTCACCCGAGACACCACCGACCAGGAGATGGCGTGGATCGCCACCAGGGCGGAGGAGGCGGCAGCGGCCGCTGCCGCCGGAGCCTTCGGGTTCACCGTGGAGGAGGCGGAGGCGGCGAAGGCGGCAAGCCTTGCCGAGCGAGGGGAGGTCGCCGGCGAGGACGAGCTCGTCGGGACCGAGGCCGGGTCGAGTGGACCCGCCGAGGGCGCTTCTTCCCTACCGTCAAGCGACTTGCCACCAGCGGAGCCCCCTGCTCCGCCAAGGAGGCGTCTACGCAGGGTCGGAGACGAGTCGGGGCGGCAGTCCAGCCCACAACAGCAGCCCCGCTCGGCGCGCTTCGCCGCAACAAGCGAGGTTGCCGTGGGAGCGCCCCAAACCGCAGAGACAACTGGGGCGGAATCTTCTCAGGCCGCCGCCGCCGCCTCCGCCAAGCGGCCAAGAGAGCCCACTCCCCCGCCTCATCGTACCGGAGGTGGGCTGGAGTTTGACTTCTCCGCGCTCAGCTCCGAGGAGGAAGGCGAGGAGTAAGCTCTTGGGACTTGTGCTTGTATTTCTTCAATTTTTATTGCTTCATCTTGAATCTGATTTGCTTCGTTCTGGAATCTTCTTTTTTTAGGACGCTGGCCCAGAGAGCCGCGAAGAGGGCCAAGATCCCGACGATCATCGTTGAGGACGACTCCCCCGTGGCGGCAGGGGACGCGTCCGAGACCGCCTTGCCGGACCCGGCGACCCTTCCCCAGAGCAGCCCCCAGCACAGCCCCCAGAGTAAGTGTGCAGTTTTCTTCTTACTATCAGGTGTGCAGGGGTGCTCCTTCATTGTTGATATCTGACTGTGTGCTTGTGTAGGAGCAGAACAGCCTCATCATGAGGGCTCGGAAGCCGCCTCCGAGGTCCTGCCCGCTGCCACTACGCCGCCAAGGGAGAATTCCCCGGCAAGGGAGCTCCCTCCGACAAGGGAGGCCACCCCGGCGAGGGAGGCCACTCCGGCAAGGGAGGCTACCCCGGCAAGGGACGGCGCCAGCGACCCTCCAGTGGTCGAGGTCATAGCCGCGGATCCCGTTGCAGGTAACTCCTTTACATAGAATTTTCCCTTGGGCTTGCTTTCTTTTGTTTCTCTTTTTTTGAATATCTGCTTGACTGCTCTTTCTTCTTCTGACGCGGACCCGATGGAGGTCGAGGCTGCCGGCGAGGAGGAAACGCGTGGCAATACCGACGAGGCCACCGTTGAAGAAGAAGAGGTCGTCGTCGTCGTTGAGGAAGAGGTCGTCGCCGATGAGCCTGTCGGCGAGGAGGCCACCGAGGCAGCCGATGCGGAGGCCGGCGAGGGGTCAGGCGGTCGTACTGACGGCCCTGAGGCCGCAGGAGCGGCAAGCGCTACACTGACAGCCGACTTCGCCACGCTGCAAGGCTGCCAGTTCGAGGAGCCCCAGCCCGGCGCCTACCAAGGCCGGCGAAGGCGTTTTCATCAAGCTCCCACAGGAGCCGAGTTCAGGCGCCGGTCGAGGGCGAGACCTTCGACGGCGAAGCTACTCAAGCGCTGGCCGACGCTGGTGGATGCGCCAAGCAGCGGCGAAGTCCGAGGAGGAGCAGCTGAAGAAGTTTGTCTCTTTACCGCACTCCGCCTTGAGCCAAGTTAGAGACCCGGGAAGCCCTTGTCGCGAGGGCGGGAGCGGACATAGAGAACGCGCGAGGAGCTCCGAGCGCCAACAAAGAGGCGCCCGCGACGCGTGGCGGACGCGCTGGGCGCAGCTCGCAGAAGAGCGCACGGCCTTCATCCTTGAGAAGGCCGCAGCTGATGAGGAGCAGCGGCTGGCTGCCGAGAAGCTCGCCGCGCAGGGAAGCGAGTTAGCGCAGCGGAAGGTCAACTTGGACAGCCACGAGGAGGACCTTGCCGCGCGTGAGGGTTCGCTTGGCGGGGCGCTTCAGGAAGCGAAGGACGCAGCCGCAGCCGCCGAGGCCGCCAAGGAAGAGCTGAAGGCGAAGGTGGCACAGCTGGAGGCCACCCTCAAGAAGAGCGGCGAAGAGCTTGCCGTGCTCAAGCGTGAGCGCGAAAAGGACGCCCAAACGCTGGGCGAGCTACAGGTCCGTCTCGCTGACAGGGCCAAGGAGCTCGACGCCGCCACGGATTCCAAGGCGGACCTGGAGTTGAAGCTGACCACTCTGACGCAAATGTTGGATGGCGCCAGAGAGCGGGAGGCGTGCTTGTTGGAGGCGATCAAGGCCAATGATGAGCTGCTGGCGAATGCCGTCTCTGTCCAGAACACCTTGAGGGAGAGCGTGGAGCACTGGACCGAAGGCCTTGTGGACACCGCCGCCGACATCCACAACGAGCTGATGGAGCTGGGGATGGCGGACCTTGCGTACTCCACCGACGAGCACCTCCAACCCAGCGTCAAGCTTAGCCTATTCTTCAAAGGCGCGGTGACGGGCCTCCGGCGACTCCGAGAGGAGGTCCTGAAGCAGCTGGTCGAGGAATCACGCCAGGTCTGTGCAGGGGCCCTCGAGAAGGTGTTGATGAAGGTGGCCTTCCGCAACCCGGGCCTCAACCTCAACGGCGTCCTCAGATCCTTGCCGGCCGAAGCCAACGTGGAGGAGCTTCAAGGCCCTTGTCGCACCCATTGTGGACAAGGTGAACAAGATCAAGAGGATTGAGGGCGACCACGTGGACTAGGCCGCCAACCTTATCTTTCCCTTGTCGCTTCTGATCATGTTTAGAAAACTTTGTTAGATCAGCGACAAGTTATTCTGTAATATACTCTATCTTAGGTGAATCGATCGATGCAATGTTATTTCCTCTACTTGATTTCTGGCTTTGTATGTTATTGCCCTACGCTTTTCAGGGAAACTTGCGGCAGTAGCACCCTTGCATGGCGCCGAGTGCGGAACTTCAGCAGCAATTTGGCGGGGGTTGCTACCGACAAGTAACCTTTGTCGCGGACTAGTCGCGGTGACTTAAGTTGTTGAGCGGACTCGAAACAAAGTAAGGGCGCGACCGATCCACGATTTGGTTCCTCCGCCGCACGGGTTTTTCAAACAAAGCGCGGTCGTTCAAGGAAGATAACTTTAAAAATTTATTATCGATCGATCAATGCAATGTTATTTCCTCTACTTGATTCCTTCCTTTATGCGTTTCGCCTGCGCATTTAGGGGACTTGCCGGTGCAGGCACTTTTGTCATGGCCGAGTGCGGAACGTCGCCAGCTTGGCAGTGCCGCCTCCGACAAGCAACCTTGTCGTGACTAGTCGCAGCTCACTTAAGTTGTTGAGCGGACTCGAAACAAAGTAAGGGCGCGACTAGCCGGCGAGTTGGCTCCTCTGCGCACGGGTTCTCCATACAAAGTACTACCGTTCGAGGAAGATAACTTGAAAATTTAAAAATTGATTGCTCAGACTTTGGCAACTTAGCTTTTCTGTCTCTTGCTTCCCGATGAGGTGAGACTTCCTCGAGCGATGCTCTGGTCCACAATATTATCTCCTCCTTCCCCCCTGGTTAACTTGTGCGCGAGGGAGCCTCCCTTTCTTTGCGACAAGAGAAAGAAGAGGAAATAACGTTATGGAGCCCAGTGGCTCGATTCTGCTTACCGGGTGTGGTTGCTGCACAAAGTGTTAGCCAAAACATGCAATAAATTGATGAAATCATGAACTTGACGGGTTGTGCGCAACACATGGGCTTTACTGATGCACGGGGTCTGCGCCCGGCTTTGTACAAAGGATCACATGCGACAGCGGCAAGACTTGTACAAAAGGTGGTTGCCGGGACATGTCCCGACAACCGCGCCTTATGGGTAAAACTTACGAAGATGCTCAATGTTCTAGGAGTTGCTCACCGGAATGCCATCTTCGGTCTCAAGGCATGACGCCAAAGCCTAGTGACTCGCTTTCACCCGATAAGGGCCTTCCCACTTCAAGGCGTCAACTTGTTTGAATTCTTGGCGGACTGAACGCTACCAAGAACAAGGTCGCCTTCCTCGAGACTTCTGGCATTAACCCTGCGGCCATGGTAGCGACGCAGAGGCTTGTCGGTAGCGAGCGGCTCGCTGACAGCTCGAAGACGATCTTCCTCAAGGAGCAGCGCGTCATCTTGTCGCAGCTGCTCTTGCTCAAGCTCATCATAAGCGAGCACTCGAGGCGCATCCATATACGAAGTTCCGTGGGGAGAACCGCCTCTGCTCCATAGACTAGAGCAAAGGGTGCCCGCCGGTGGCTCGATTTGGCGTCGTCTGATCGACCAAAGAACCACCGGCAGCCTCGATCCAGCTTTCTTCCAGACTTGTGCAGCCCGTCGAAAGTTCTGGTCTTGAGCCCGCTGCAGCACTTCAGCGTTGCCCTCTTCGCTTGACCGTTGCTTCTCGGGTGAGCAACGAAGCAAAAGCAGACCTTGGCGCCAAGGTCTTGGACGCATCGCATGAAGGTGCGACTCAGAAATTGTGTGCCGTTGTCGGTGATGATCCGGTTAGGGATTCGAAGCGCATAATCGACTGAAGAACTTGATCGCCGACCGTGTTGTCACCTTCCTCACTGCTTCCACTTCCGGCCACTTTGTGAACTTGTTGATGGCGACGAACAAGTACTCAAAGCCCCTGACAGCTCGGGGGAAGGGGTCGAGGATGTCGAGCCCCCAGATCGAAAATGGCCAGGATAAAGGGATCGGCTGGAGAGCTTGACCTGGCTGGTGTATCTGTTTGGAATGGAACTGGCACGCTTCACACTTGGTTACTTGTGCAGTTGCATCCTGGAGGGCTGTCGGCCAGAAGAAACCTCGCCGGAAAGCTTTGCCGGCAAGTGCTCTTGCACCAATGTGGTGACCACATATGCCTCCATGTATCTCGCCAATAGCTTACATCCATCTTCCACGGGAATACACTTCAATTTCACACCGTTGAGTCTTCTTACATGCGGTATCCGTCCGACAAACTGGTACATACTTGACCGCCGGGCTACTCTTTCCGCTTCTTCTTGCTCTTCGGGAAGTTCTCCGTTCCGAGGAAATGGACAATCTGCGCCCATCTTTGGAGCTTGCGGCTCGACAACAAGGACTAAAGGCATATCTGCTGCTGCGGGAACATCAGCGTCCACGGCAAGAGCATGCGGCCCTGCCGGAGCTAGATGCTCCCCGACAAGGTTGCCGGAGCAAGACTTGTCAGGAGCGTTTGCTTCAACGAAACAAACCTCGGGTCTAGCCGGAGCGCATCGCTCCTCAAAGACTGCTGGTGTTGATCTTGGGGACCTTTGCAACGACGGCTTCGGGAAGCTCGCTGAAAGTAGTCACCAGAGGACAAATTCCTCTTCATGCTCTGTACAGTCGATGGTGTTAAGGTTGGTTGAGTCAGATTGAGCACAAAGATACCTGGTTCCACAGGTAGCTAGAGTGCGGCGCACATTGACAGCCATCGGCAATATCATTCTGAGTTCTTGGAACATGTTCCATTTGCAGGCCGTCAAAGTGCTCTTCTAGCTTCCTCACTTCATCGACGTAAGCTTCCATCAACGGACTCTGGTAATCTTTGTTGACTTGGTGGATGACGAGTTGCGAGTCACCCCTGACAATAAGCTTCTTGATCCCAAGGTCCACTACGATCCTGAGACCGGCAAGCAAACCTTCATACTCTGCAGTATTGTTTGTCGCTTGCTCCTTGGGAAAGTGCATCTGGACGAGGTACTTGAGGTGCTCTCCGGTGGGTGTGATAAGCAGCACGCCGGCACCGGCGCCTTGTAGCGAGAAGGCACCAACAAAGTACATCAGCCACTCTTTGCTTGCTTCTTTGACGGGAATGCTCGTCTCCGGAATCTCTTCGGCGCTCGATGCGAGTTCGAGCGTCCTCTTGTTGTCGCTCATGAAGAACTTGGCGCTGATCGCGGCGAGTGCGCGGATCCGACGACGCAGTGGAGTCGCTGTCGAGATGGATCCGTTGGCTCGGCGATCTTGGCCTTTTGTCGAGAGTGCACGGTGGTTGCACCTCCGGCGATCTGCCGCCACCGGCTCGTGCCTTGTCGTCGCCCGCGGCAACGATGGGGTTGGTTGTCATGAAGCGTCGCCGTTAGCAAAGCCGATGAGGCTCGGATAGTGGCCCTCCACTGCGTCGACCTTGTCGGCCGTTGGAGGGTAGTCGAGCAGCTGGGCTCTCGCCAGAGCTTCTGCTGGTGTAGTAGGCGGCATTGGAGAACGGTGCGAGGAGTGGGACACGCTCGGACTTCTAACTACGTTAGAAGGAGCAGCGCCCCGTCCAGGCGACCGTATCTCACTTGCGCCAACATGTTGGCGCGCATGCTGGTCTTGAGGGTCTCGATCCAACGAACGTATGGCGCCAGAACGCCATGACGTTGCTGGTCCCGCCTCTGAGGTGGGCGCGGGGGATGCTGTGACGCCGAGGTTTGCGGTGCCTTGTCCTTAGACTTGGCAACGTCGCGAGCACCTTCGTCGGCGCCCGTTCCTCCGCCGTCCGCACCACCACCCGCTTTGCTGCGGTGAGGGTGGATACGACACGACGGCTCAGCGCCGCCAAGCCTTCTTCTTCGGTGGCATGTTGATGAAGATGTTGATGACGCTGCTCGTAAACGCCGGATCAGATTCACACGGCCTCGACGCCCCTACCGCGCGCCAGATGTCGGGAAGGCTGATCGCACCCACGGACACCTATGGGGCCGGCGGAGCAGGCCCCTTGTGGTTCGGAGGGGGCGGAGGTCGCACGAAGAGCGGATCGAGGCGATGCACACGAGCGGTTTACCCAGCTTCGGAGCTCTCCGGAGAGATAAAACTCCTACTGCTGCTTGTTTGATCTATTCTGTTCTTGCTAGGGAGCAATGCGAGCTACAAAATCTAGCGTGAGTGTATCTAGACTATGGCCAGTCGAACGGACCGAACTAGCGAACCTTGCCAAAAATGCGAACCTCCTTCACGTTGCACTCGGGCCTCCTTTTATATGCTCAAGGGGTCTCCACATGTGGCAACATAGGCGGGGTACAAATGTAAAAACAGGGGTTGGTACACCTACTTGAACGATTATGCAAAATACCTAACTCGACGGCAAGGGACAAAGCAATAAATGCCCGTCGTTGTCGCCCAAAGCGATTACTTGAGAGACCGTCAGGTGCGCCTCCGCCGCCACGATGGCTAGCTTTGTCGGCGTCGCTTATCGCTGCTCTCCGGCTGCACAGCCGCCGACACGCCGCCCATGGAATGGTCCCATGGCGACACGTCGCTTGGGTGAGCTGGAGCGGAGACGGAGAGAGGTTGCATGCGGCAAGCGCCTTGCCGCGGCCGAATCCTTGTCGCGCTCCGAGCCTTCCCGGCAAGCTCCTCTTGCCGGGGCCTTGTCTTCTGCGTGCCTGGAGCGGCCTTCCCGACAAGCTCTTCTTGTCGGGGCCTTGTCTTTTCAATCAAATACTTTGTTCTTGAATGGCTTCAAAAGGAGCCACGAAGGATCTTGGTGGTGACGAGGCAAACCCTGCCGCGGGGTGCTGCAACCGTCCGTGCATGAGTACGGGGTACTAGGGTACCCCTACTCTAGTACACCGACAGATTCATAGAGATGAACATTGTTACGGTCATACTTCTAATGAATCGCTCTCTCTAGGAATTGATCCATCACATGACGATGTTGAACATGGATACTATGATGAGAATGATGATAGTGACTATGATCTTGATGATGCGATGAGACACTTTGGTCTTATGGCTAATCTTCGCGGCTACATGGCTGGAGGAAAGAAAAGGGTCCTTGATAGTGGATGTACTGATCATATGACCAGAGACAAAGATATGTTCCGTTAGCTTGCTGAAAATGATGGCCCTCGAAAGTATGTCATTTTCAGTGACAACTCAAAGGGTAAGGTGGTTGGCCTTGGTAAGGTGGCCATCTCACATGATAGCTCCATACAAAATGTTATGCTCGTTGAATCTCTTGGCTACAATTTACTTTCCGTATCTAGGCTTGCTGACTTTGGTTTCAATGTCCTATTTACTGAAGTAGATTGCCAAGTGTTTCGTAGAGATATTCATAAAATGGTCTTTACCGGTATCCGTAGAGGTGATCTTTACATTGTTGATTTCACTAAAAGGGCTCAACCTAGAACTTGCTTTATTGCTAAATCTTCGAAAGGTTGGTTGTGGCATAGAAGGTTAGGCCATGTGGGCATGCAAAATCTTGATAAGCTTATTAAAGGTGATCATATCCTTGGAGTAAAAGATGTTACATTTGACAAGGATAGACTTTGTAGTGCTTGTCAAGCAGGAAAACAAGTTGGAGGAAGTCACCCCGTGAAGAACATTATGACCACGAGAAGACCGCTCGAGCTACTTCATATGGATCTCTTTGGTCCCAATGCCTACAAGAGTCTCGGTGGAAACTCATTTGGTCTGGTCATAGTTGATGATTTTTCAAGATTTACGTGGGTGTTCTTTCTTGATGATAAATCGCAGGTCCAAAAGATCTTCAAGAGCTTTGCTAGGAAGGCCCAAAATCAATTTGAAGGGAAGATCAATAAGGTTCGCAGCGACAATGGAACAGAGTTCAAGAACGCAAATGTGGACACCTTTCTTGACGAAGAAGGGATTTCACACGAGTTCTCGGCTATGTACACACCTAAAAAAATGGAGTTGTTGAGAGGAAGAAACAAACTCATTGAGATGGCAAGAATGATGCTTGATGAGTACAAGACTCCGAAACACTTTTGGGCGGAAGCGGTTGAGACAGCTTGTCCTGCAATAAATCGCTTGTATCTCCACAAGCTACTCGGCAAGATGGCATACGAGCTCCTCACCGGTAACAAACCCCAAGTTGGATACTTTCGAGTATTTGGCTCAAAGTGCTACATTCTTGATAAGCATCGTCGTTCTAAATTTGCTCCTAAATCTCATGAAGGATTCCTACTTGGTTATGGCTCAAACTCACACACTTACCGTGTCTACAAGAATTTCACCCAAAAGGTTGAAGAGACGGTAGATGTGAAGTTTGATGAATCTAACGGCTCGCAAGTAGAGCAATTGCCTATTAATGTAGGATATAAAGACCCTTTGGAAGAAATCCAAGACCTGTCTATTGGAAAGATTCGACCAACGGAGGTGAAGGAGAGTACCTCATCCGTCCAAGTGGAAGCTTCTACCTCACGACAAGGTGAACCAAGAGTTGACATGGAAGCATCCATGAGTGGGACACATCAAGATGAAGAAAACGAGGAAGTACACCAAGATGAACCTCATCGACCTCCTTCTCCACCACGACAAGAGAACGACAACATCAACAATGAAGAAGGCCAAGAAGAAGGACAAGATGATGAAGAGGATGTTCCACCCCGACCCAAGCAAAAGCTCCCATGAGTTCGAGTAAGAATCTCAAGAGATCATCTCGTCGAACAAATCTTCAATGATATTCAAACAGGGAGAATCACTCGCTCTAAAACTCGTTTGGCTAATTTTTGTGAACATTATTCTTTCATCTCGAGCATTGAACCTGTGAAGGTTGAAGAAGCATTGGAAGATCCGGATTGGATAAACGCCATGCACAAAGAGCACACAAGTTTGAGAGAAATCAAGTGTGGACATTGGTCGAGAAGCCCAACAACAACCACAACATCATTGGTACCAAATGGGTGTTTTGCAACAAGCAAGACGAAGATGGTCAAGTCGTCCGCAACAAAGCTCGTCTTGTTGCCCAAGGCTACACTCAAGTGGAAGGTATGGACTACGGTGAGACATATGCCCCCATTGCTAGACTTGAGTCCATCCGCATATTACTTGCCCATGCTAATCACCATGATATCACTTTATACCAAATGGACATTAAAAGTGCTTTTCTAAATGGTGAAATTGAGGAGGAAGTGTATGTTAAATAACCTCCCGGCTTTGTCAATCCTAAGAAACCCGATCATGCTTACAAACTTCACAAAGATCTTTATGGTCTTAAACAAGCTCCTAGAGCGTGGTATAAATGCTTGACCAAGTTCCTTATTGAGAAAGGCTTTGAGATTGGAAAGATAGGTTCTACTCTTTTCACTAAAAGGGTTAATGGTGAATTATTTGTATGCCATATTTATGTTGATGATACCATATTTGGTTTAGCTAACCCTCATTTTTGTGAGAAGTTTGGAAAGCTAATGTCAAAGAAGTTTGAGATGTCTATGATGAGTGAACTCAAGTTCTTTCTGGGGTTGCAAATCAGGCAAACTAAGGAAGGCACCTTTGTTTCTCAAACAAAGTACACCAAGGACTTATTCAAGAAGTTCATCATGCAAGAAAGCAAAGTTATGAAAACACCCATGCCAACTAGTGGATATCTTGATTTGACCAAGGACGACAAATCAGTTGATCAAAAGGTTTACCGCTCTATGATTGGATCATTGTTATATCTATGTGCCTCCCATCCTGATATTATGCTAAGTGTGTGCATGTGTGCACGATATCAAGCGGCCCCCAAAGAATGTCATCTTAAGGCTGTGAAAAGGATAGTGAGATACTTAATACATACACCAAATTTTGGCATTTGGTATCCCAAGAGGTCCTCTTTTGGTCTTGTTGGCTATTCCGACTCGGACTATGACGGAGACAAGGTTGATAGAAAGTCCACTTCGGGTACTTGTCAATCTCTTGGTAGATCTCTTGTGTCTTGGTCCTCCAAGAAACAAAACTCGGTATCCTTATCCACCGCCGAAGCGGAATACATTGCCGCCGGTTCATGTTGTGCTCGATTACTTTGGATGACCCAAACTCTTAAAGATTATGGGATCAATGTGAAACATGTTCCATTGCTTTGTGACAATGAGAGTGCTATTAAGATTGCTCACAATCCCGTGCAAGATTCTCGAACTAAGCATATTGAAGTTCGTCATCATTTCATTCGAGATCATGTTGCTAAAAGGGACATTGATCTTAAGCATGTTCGTACCGATAAGCAATTGGCTGATATATTCACCAAACCGCTTGATGAGAAAGTTTTTTGCCGTTTGAGAGGTGAATTGAATATCATTGATGCTTCAAACTTGGAGTAGGAACTCCATTTGGATACATGCAAGGCATGAGCCTATGACTAATCCTTGATACTTCTCTTATGATGATGATCATATATCTTGGATATTCTTGCACCCTTGCATGCTATCTAACCCTTGTAGGTACTTGGATGAATCTAAATCTATGAGATTGCAACTCACTTACAACTTGAGATATCTCTACATCACCAAGTCTCTACACAACGGTGGTTGATGACAAGGAAGCTTGGAACCCTTTAACATATCCTTTGACAAATTCTATATATCAAATTTCATTTGGTATCAAATTTCATGATTGTCATTTTGGATACACAAGTGCTCTTCCTTGCAAAACTAACCCATGTAGGTAGATGAACTCACTTCCAGGTGGTGCTCCCAACTCTTGATGAGCTACATCAACCTCGAGCAACCCACACAAGTTCAACTACATGACTAAGATCAACACCACCACCCAAGGTATGTCATTCCATCTTAGAGAAACTTTATCTCAAGTCATTGGTCAAAGCAACTCAACAACATGTGAATACATCAAATGCTTAAACGAAAAATGGTAACCCCATTTTGAGCTTAAACGATGAGTATGACTTATGATCAAGTGTTCTCACTTGACTCCTTAGTCAATATACTCTAACATAGGTGACTTTGTCACCGCCCAATTCTAGATGAAGTTCTCTAGTGTTTCTCTGAGTTCTTGCATTTTCCCTTTGCATATTTGTTCCCTTTCCTTTATAAAAAAACTTCATCTAGATTTTCTTTTCTCTGTTTTGTTCTGCATTTCTTGCATCCAATTCATTGCAAATCTTTCAATTAATTACTTGCAAATCTTTGTGAGATCTTAGTTGCCTAGTGAGCTGAGGTGACCAGTGTTCTCTCTGTGTTGAACTTGGTCACACCAGTCTGTCAAGTTTGGTCAAACCGAACCAATTCGGTGCCACCAACGTAGATAACTCGGCGTTACCGATTTCCATGCAGAGAAGACCATTTGCCACTTGTTCCGGCATTTTTTTGTTCCAGCTCCACTTGATGATTCTTATCCTCTACCAGCATCACACTCTATATGTTGTTTTGCTCAGTGACTCAAGGACCAAACCTATTTTGACTCACACTCCAGAAGAACCCTTCTTGGAAATTGATGTCAAAGGGGGAGAGAGAGATCACATCAAAGCTTAATTCTTCAAAAGGGGAAGAGAGAAATCACATCAAAAACCCCAGATGCTTGGTATTCAAAGAGGAGAGAAGTCACATGTCTTTAGAGGGGAAAATACATGTCCATGTTTGCTAATTTTCTTTGCTCTGATTTTGTTTTCAGTTCCCTATCTTCTCCCAGCGTCTCTCATACAAGATTCAGGGGGAGCAAGACATCTAAGTGAAGGAAATCTTTGAATTCATTGCATATCTTTTACATTTGGGGACATGTCTACATCCAATAGAGTACTCAGTACTCACTCTCTACATGTCATCCCAGTCTTGGTACTCTTGTGGTTTCTTTTCTCTGCTCTGGCTTGTAGATGTATCTATGTTATCTAACCTTGTTTACTCAGGTTCATTCCTTCCTAAGCCAACTCAAGACCACAAGGTAAGTATATGCATCACACTCATGTGCATGAGGAGTTCTTGCTGATGTACATATTGTTTGCAAGAAGGACTCATGAGCATGAAGGTACATTTCCTATATTTTCATCTTTTGCTCTGATGCATATAGCCAAGATAAATGTAACACATTGCTTACTCTGTCATGCTTATGCATTCACATGCTCCTACACTCCATATTTGCATGATTGCATACATATAGGGGGAGCCTATGCATGTTACATGTCTTTCCAAAGCTTTATTGGCTATTCTCTATATCTTTATCTAAAGCTTTGATGTATGTTATCATCAATTACCAAAAAGGGGGAGATTGAAAGCACAACTAC
The DNA here is from genome assembly GCA_021605145.1 of Aegilops bicornis. Lineage (NCBI taxonomy): Eukaryota > Viridiplantae > Streptophyta > Magnoliopsida > Poales > Poaceae > Aegilops > Aegilops bicornis. Next base: position 192,552,047 of record CM038671.1, on the reverse strand, counting down.
TCCCTGGGTAATTTTGGTAATTAATGTCAACATATCTCTTGTTGGACTAATGTTTTCATCTAGTATGTTTCAGATAAGTTCAACAATGGAGTGGTGTCGGTGTCAAAACCGGCGGATCTCGGGTAGGGGGTCCCGAACTGTGTGTCTAGGCGGATGGTAACAGGAGACAAGGGACACGATGTTTTTACCCAGGTTCGGGCCCTCTCGATGGAGGTAATACCCTACTCTGGTTGATTAATATTGATGATATGGGTAGTACAAGAGTGGATCTACCACGAGATCAGAGAGGCTAAACCCTAGAAGCTAGCCTATGGTATGATTGTTGTTCGTCCCCACGGACTAAAACCCTCCGGTTTATATAGACATCGGATAGGGTTAGGGTTACACAGTAGTCGGTTACAATGGTAGGAGATCTACATATCCGTATCGCCAAGCTTGCCTTCCACGCCAAGGAAAGTCCCATCCGGACACGGGACAAAGTCTTCAATCTTGTATCTTCATAGTCCAGAGTCCGCCAGCGGTGATAGTTCGCTATCCGGACACCCCATAATCCAGACTCCCTCAAGAGTCTCCCTAAACCAGGCTTCAATAACGACGAGTCCGGCGCGCATATTGTCTTCGACATTGCAAGGCGGGTTCCTCCTCCGAATACTTCATAGAAGATTTTGAACACAAGGATAATGTCCGGCTCTGCAAAACAAGTTCCACATACTACCGTAGAGGGAATAACTTTTGCACAGATCTCCTGACGTATTCCGCGGCGTGACATCACACCACGGCCAGGCCTTTATACGAATCGTTTTTACTGTTCCACCTCAGCATGTTTAGCGAGGTGGTTTCCTTGGCACATCTTATCAAAGCGGAGATCGTGCCCCCTTATTCCGGGATTCCCATCAATACGGACGTGGGTAACCCAACCGTGCCCGTTGGCACGCCTCCTCCATCGAAGGCGAGTCCCGAACGGCCACGGGGAGGGCTCTTGGTATTCAACCTCTTTATAACGAGACCAAGGCCCGCTCCTTTCTTTCAATCTCAATCGAGTCCGCCCCTCGCTTCGAGTTCCAACACCCAAAGCTCCAGATTTAGGCGCTTCGGACCTTCGACGATAAACCGGCTCCGACCTGCACGGTCGGTGGATGTCTTCCTCCGTCACGGAAGAACATGTGCTAAAGCTGAGAGACGCCAGGTATCTCACTGGCGAAATTTCGCATAGGCTGCCTGCCCAAGGGCAGGTTATTCCCACTCCCGAGCCTGGTGAGAGCGTGGTATTGGTGTCTCACTTCCTTCGGGGTTTAGGATTCCCGACGGACCCTTTTGTGAGGGGGCTCATGTTTTATTATGGGCTGGAATTTCATGACTTGGATCCGGAGTCCATCCTCCACATCTCGTCGTTCATTGTCGTATGTGAAGCCTTCCTCTGCATTACCCCTCACTTCGGATTGTGGCTCAAGACCTTCAAAGTGGAGCCGAAGATGATCAAGGGGCATTAGGCAGAGTGCGGAGGTGTCGGTGTAGGAACGACACCTATGGGATCACATGAATCCCTACTACGGTTGCGGGGCGCGGGGGTCGTGAGAAGAATAGATCAAACAGATAGCACACGGTCTCTTTATCCAGGTTCGGGCCGCCAGGATGCGTAAAACCCTACCCCTGCTTTGGTGGTTTGTTTATCTGTGTTCTTGAGCTAGCAAAGGGGCGTGAGGAGCTCCAAAAGCGAATCCCCTCTGGTCGCCTTGGGCCTCCTTTTATAGGGAAAGGGGTTGCCACAGTGGCACACATGAGGTGGAAAGGGGTATAGTGATGCGAGTCTATCCCTCGCATTACATGACAAGGCGCCATTAATGCGTCTTGCTTAGGTGTCCTTGCTTTATCGGGGACGGGGGAGAGCCCAGCCTCGTCCGTTGCTGCTCCCTTTCGTGTTGACACGCGCCCTGGCCAGCGGTGCCCGTGGTGCCATGTAGGCAGGCAGGCAGCTGAGGTGGCGCAATGGTGGGTCTCCACGAAGATCCGCTTGCCGCCACGCAGGTGCCTGCCCAACTGGTTGGGTCGGCAACTGCATGCGAATGGCGGTGGAGGTTTGATTGGCGTGGGCCTGATGGTGGCCCTACGGGTGCCCTTGGCGAGGGCCTCGTCGTAACCCCGGCAAGGGTCTTGCCGGGGCCCCAGCAAGAGTATTGCCATGACGCCTGCTGTCATCCCCGGCAAGGCTCTTGCCGGGTGCCTTGTGGTCCTCCTTGGCTGGGATCCCGCCAAGGGTCGTCGTCTTCTATCGTGTGTATCTGATCTTGAATGTCTTCACAAAGATCTGCATGCCACCACGGGGATGTCTCCCGAATCCTTGCCCCATGGGGCAGTGGACTCATGGGTGATTCGCTCCGTAGGTGTGGGGCGAGCCGCCCCGGCAAGGGTCTTGCCAGGTTTGCTAAAAACTGCCCCTCGGCAAGGGTCTTGCCGGGGGAGTCTGCTCCGTCCCCTTTGCTCTTTGTGGTCTTGGTCTTGGCGTTGTTCTGTTCCTCTTGAGCTTTGGCCTTACCTTGGCTCACCTCCCTCGCCTTGCTCAGTGTGGCGGTGTCCGTGGCTCAGACTGCCCGTGCACAGTTATAGGGGTACAAAAAGCATACCCCTCTTTTTGTACACCGACAGGAGCCCCCGGGCCTGGGCCACACGTAAGCGCAATCGCGTCGTCGGGCTAGGCCCAAAAACGGTGCGCGGGCAGGCGGGGTAGTTTTTAGCATGGTAAGTTTCTTCGCGCGCTGCGCTTCCCATGTCTCCCGCGCGTGGCTCGGCGTGGGGAGGCGTGCGTGACGTGGGCGTCATGTGTGGGGCTGAGCTCTACGCGCATGCGTCACGTCGCAGTAAAAAGGGGGCGGTTCGCGCCTTCCCCATAAACTGAGGGAGGCGTGGAGGCGCGGCCCATTTGCTGGAAGGGGCCGGGGCGTGGTCTTCAAGGCGTCCACTCCCCACGATCACGGGGTGGGGGGAGGTCGCCTCACCCGCCGCCTCGGTCCCGCACGCCGGCCATGTGGTTCTCATGCGTTTGGGGTGGCGAACGGTGGAGGCGGGAAACCGGGCCGTCGCGGGCCAGGGCAGCGGGTTGGTCCCAGTTCCCTGCACCTTCCTCGTCTTGATTGGCTGAGCGGGGCGGCCGTGCCCCCACCCCGTTCCTTTATAAGGAGCGGGGGGGGGGGGGGACGGCGTCCCGCACTCTTCCATCTTCTCCTTCCTTCAGCTTCTGCTCCCCCTCCCTCCATCCGCCATGGAGAGAGGGAATCCTGGTTCTTCAATGGTGGCGGCAAGGGTCGCCGCTCGACAACGCGTCCTTCCTTCTCCTTCACCTGCGGTGGCAGAGCCAGCCACGAGGGGAAGGGGGAGGGGGCGAGGCCGCAGGCGAGGCCGAGGCGCTTAGGGAAGAGGAGAACCGGGCGGCGCGCCGGTACAGCCTCCGCCAGTAGTTCCTCCCCCCACGGAGGGCCATGTTGGTGATGATCCTTGCGAGTTCTTCGTCAGGCTACGCCGGCCGCCTCGTCATCGCCTTTGCCTCCCGCTCCATTCGCGAGCGAGATGGAGCTGGATCCGCCGGAGTCATTGCGGTTGCACATGAGGGGCTGTTGGATCAGCGATGCAGCGAAGTTCGTCCGACTTTCCAGCCCCTCACGTGATGTACCTTGGTCGAGGGTGGAAGACGTTCGCTCATATCCACCGCTTGACGGCGGGGCTCACTCTCCATTTTAAGCTGATGGAGGGCGGCCTCCTCTCCGTCAAGGTCTTCAGGTGCTTCAGGACTCGGGCAAGGTGCCGCGTGCAGAGCTCTTCTGATAGCGAAGGCTCCTCCTCGAGCGGGAGTGGCGAGGAGGACAGTGGCAACGACGACGAGGGTAGCAGGCGGCAGGATAACGGGTCCGACTAGGCGTCGGGCACCGCTCCGTGCGGCACCGGCGACTCCATCATCCGTGTCGCCGGCTTCCTGAACTTCTCGGGGTCGTCTCCTTGGGTGGCTGGCGTTGGGAGGCTGCAGAAGAGGAAGAGGGCGGGCGGCAAGGCCGTCCAATAAGAGCACGCGGGCACGACGCCTTCGACGCGTGCTGACGTCCCGCCGCCTCGTCTTCGAGCTCTGCTTCCGGCGCCGCCATCACCATCCGGCCTTCGGACGGCCACCGAGATGTTCTCTTGGTGTCTTCTGCCACCCGTAGCTCGTTTAGGCGTCCCTTTTGCCCTTTTCACCTCCTTGACCTGCCTCCTGAGGAGAGGGGCAAGAGAGGGTTCTGAGCACCTTATCCCTTTTAATTTGTAAGCCTTCGCCTTAGCTGAATTTAAAACTTGTAATCCCATCATTCATGTTTTTCATCCCCTATGGACTGTACCTGAGTGGAATGTTTTTAATGAAAAAGGGATGCTTGCCGGGTCATTTGTTTGCGGGTAGAACCCACGACAAGGAGTAAATCCTTGATATCCATAAGATAAACATTTCCTTGCCCGGCAACAGGCCCCGCCGTCTTCCCACTTCGCTCGACCTTTCTCACGCTTTCAGCGGAGGCAGGGATGAGGTGGGTTCAGCTCCTCGTTTCATCCTTTTCTTTGTCGCGACTACGACCAAACCTGGCCCCAGGAACGAGCCCTAGGGCCTAGAGTTTCAGGGGAGCACGGTAGCTTTGGGAAAAAAACGAGGTTTCACATACCTCAGTCCATAAGGAAATGCATGATAAGGGGTGAAAGACTTATCTGAAGTTGTAGCCCCCGGCAACTCTGGTTTGCCGTGGGTGAATCTTTGTACTCGCAGCCCAGTATCTTGGCTTGCTGGGGTCTAGATGCCAGTCTGTCCCTCTTTTCTTTTTCATCCTCAAGTGATCTGGCAAGGATATCTGTGAGTCCTGCGAACCAAAGAAGACAAAAGGACGGCAAAGAGACGCACAGTCGACCTCTAAGCTAGGGGTTAGTCGCTGCTGAGCACTATCAACCCTAACCAAGGAAGAGACTTGACCTAGCATGCATGCTATAACTTAGGGCACCAACGCTTCATTTGTTTATGCTCAGGGTCTACGCCTGGCTTTGTACAAAGGGTTACATGCATCATCGGCAATTCTTGTACAAAAGGTGGCTTGCCGGGGGGCCCGGCGAGCCGCGCCTTACGGGTAAAATTTGCGAAGATGCTCAATGTTCCAGGAGTTACTCACCGGAACAGCATCTTCGGTCTCCAGGCGGACTACGCCGGGCCTGGTGACTCCTATTACCCGATAAGGGCCTTCCCACTTTGGCATCAACTTGTTGGAATTCTTGGCCGATTGAACGCGCAGAAGGACAAGGTCGCCTTCCTCAAGGCTTCGGGCATGAACCTTGCGGCTATGGTAGCGGCGCAAGGCTTGCTGGTAGCATGCTGCTCTCACAGCCGCCCGAAGACGATCTTCCTCAAGGAGCACTTTGTCATCTTGCCGCAGTTGCTCTTGCTCGAGCTCGTCATAAGCGAGCACTCGAGGTGACCCGTATATGAGTTCAGTGGGGAGGACTGCTTCTGCCCCGTATACCAGGGCAAAAGGTGTCTGGCCGGTGGCTCGATTTGGCGTCGTCCTGATCGACCAAAGAACCGCCGGCAACTCATCAATCCAGCGCCTTCCACTCTTGTGCAGCCTGTCAAAGGTCTTGGTCCTTAATCCTCGCAGTACTTCAGCATTTGCCCTCTCAGCTTGACCATTGCTTTGCGGAGTGCGCCAGCAGGCGAAATGCAGACTCTGCTGCCGAGGTCTTGGGTATATTGCACGAAGGTGCGGCTTGTGAACTGTGTGCCGTTGTCGGTGATAACCCTGTTGGGTACGCCAAAACGGCACACTAGTCCCTTGAAGAACTTGATGGCTGACTGAGCCGTGACCTTCCTCATAGCCTCCACTTCCGGCCACTTTGTGAACTTGTCGATGGCAACGTACAAGTACTCAAAGCCCCCGGCGGCGCGGGGGAAAGGGCCCAGTATGTCGAGCCCCCAGACCGAGAAGGGCCAGGAGAGAGGATTGGTTTGAAGGGCTTGAGCTAGCTGATGAAGCTTCTTTGAATGGAACTGACATGCTTCACACCTAGTGACTAGTGTCGTCGCATCCTGGAGGGCGATGGGCCAGAAGAAGCCTTGCCGAAATGCCTTGCCGGCAAGGGTCCTTGACCCAATGTGGGATCCACATATGCCTCTATGTATCTCTGCCAACAGCTCCAGTCCTTCCTCCCGAGGGATACACTTCAATTTCACACCATTCGGCCTCTTCGCATGTAACGCCATCGATTTAACTGGTACATGGTAGAGCGACGGGCTACTTTTTCCGCTTCTTCCTGCTCCTCAGGAAGTTCCCCTGTTTGGAGGAATCAGACGGTAGGCTGTGCCCACGCTGGAGCCTGGGGCTCGACGGCGAGGACTAAAGGCATCTCCTCCGCTATAGGGGCGGCTGCCTCGACGGCAAGAGCTTGACGCTCCGCCGGAGCCAGTCGTCCCGTGGCGGGCTCAGTATCCCCGGCAACATCCTTGCCGGCGGCTCCGGGGAGCTCGGCGGGAAAGTACTTGCCGGGCCCTGATTTCCTCCTCTTATTCTGCTCTGTTGATGGATCAATGGATGGCTGAGTTAGCTGAAGCACAAAGGTACCTGGTTCCACAGGTAGCTTGAGGGCAGTGCATTTTGACAGGTAGTCGGTGATATCGTTCTCCGCTCGGGGAACGTGTTCAGCCTGTATCCCGTCGAAATGCTCTTCGAGCTTTCTCACTTCATCGACGTAGGCCTTCATCAACAGGCTCTGGTAATCCTTGTTCACTTGCTTGACGACAAGCTGTGAGTCTCCCCTGACGATGAGTTTCTTGATTCCGAGGTCCGCCGCGATCCTAAGATCGGCAAGCAGCCCTTCGTACACTGCCGTATTGTTTGTTGACACCTCCCTGGGAAAGTGCATCTGGATCACGTACTTGAGGTGCTCTCCGGTGGGCGCGACAAGCAGTACGCCAGCCCTGGCGCCTTGTAAGGAGAAAGCTCCATCAAAGTACATGATCCAATCGCAACTTGCCTCTTTGCCGGGGAGAGCAGTCTCTTGGGCTTCTTCGTCAGGCGTTGCGGTCCATTCTGCAATGAACTCCGCTAGGACTCGGCTCTGAGTCGTCGAAGTACTTTCAAACTTGAGGCCAAAGATGGACAGCTCCAGTGCCTATTCCACAATTCTTCCCGTTGCCTCTGGATTGTGCAATATCCGTTGCAGAGGGAAGCGAGTGACGACAGTGATCTCGTGCGCCTGGAAGTAGTGACGCAGCTTCCTCGAGGCCATAAGGAGGCCGAAGAGCAGCTTCTGCACGCCGGAGTACCTTGATCTAGCCCCCTGCAGGAGGGAACTGACAAAGTAGACCGGGTGCTGCATCATTTTCTTCTTCGGCGACACTCCAACTAGCTGTGTCGTCTCTGCATTGGTGGTGTGGGGCTCCGCCGCTGCCATCTCCTCGTCTTCAACCTCTCTCTGCGCCACCAGTGCAGCGCTGACCACTTGGTCCGTTGCTGCCAGGTATAGCAGCAACGGTTCTTGTGGCCTGGGCGCAACTAGTATTGGCGCGGAAGAGAGGTATTTCTTCAAACCTTGCAATGCTGCTTGACCTGGCGTCCACTCCATTGGGCCCGCCTTTTTCAGGATCTTGAAAAAGGGGAGGCCTTCGGCGAACTTGGAAATGAACCTGCCCATGGCGGCAACGCAACCAACGAGCCGACGCACATCCTTGATTCGCTTGGGTGCTTCAATCTGCTCTATAGCTTTGATTTTGTCCGGATTGGCCTCTATCCCACGCTGTGACACCAAGAACCCGAGAAGCTTGCTGGACGGTACGCCAAAGACGCACTTCTCAGGGTTTAGCTTGAGATTGATCTTGCGCAGGTTTGTGAATGTTTCTTGCAAATCCGGTATGAGGGTTGCCCTGTCTTTGGTTTTGACCACTATGTCATCCATATAAGCTTCCATATTTCTATGGAGCTGGGGTTCAAAACCAATCTGGACCGCCCTTGCAAACGTCGAACCAGCACTCTTCAACCCGAAAGGCATCCGTATGAAACAATACGTACCACATGGGGTGATGAATGCTGTTTTCTTCGTCTTCTCTTGTCATGAAGATTTGGTGGTAGCCGGAGTAGGCGTCGAGGAATGACAGCAGATCACACCCAGCCGTGGAGTCAACAATCTGGTCGATGCGCGGCAACGGGAAGGGGTCCTTAGGGCAAGCCTTATTGATATCTGTGTAATCAATACACAGTCTCCACTTCCCATTTGCCTTGCGCACCACGACCGGATTGGCCAACCATGTTGGATGGAGCACTTCTCTTACCAAACCCGCTGCTTCCAGTTTCCAGATCTCTTCTGTGATGAACTCTTGTCATTCCAAAGCTTGCTTTCTGACCTTCTGCTTGACGGGCTGCGCATGAGGGCAGACAACAAGGTGGTGCTCAATCACCTCCCTGGGAACACCGGGGATGTCGGAAGCTTGCCATGCAAACACATCGACATTCGCCCGCAGGAAGGTGACGAGCGCATCTTCCTATTTGTCGTCCAGGGTGGAGCTTATGGTGAAAGCTCCTCCCGTGCCGTCCTCATTGACAGAAACCTTCTTGATTCCCGGCGGTATGGCCCTGGCTTCTTGTTTCCGCCGGTGGAGCTCTTTGGCACGTCCTCGACGGTAGCGCTGCACTCCGAAGAGGTGCGCTTGCCAGAGTGGGTGCCCGAGGTCTCACCGGTCTTCTTCTTCTTCTTCTTCCCTCCCGGAGTCCCAGCGGTAGGAGCAAGTGCCCTAGCGGCGGCAGCTGCTGCAACTACTTGCTGGTATAGTTGGTCAGTGCAAATCAGTGCATCCTTCTTGTCGGAGGGGATGGTGATGATCGTCACAGGTCCTGACATCTTCAGGGTGTTGTAGGCGTAGTGTGACGCCGCCATGAACTTGGCTAGCGCTGGGCGGCCAAGGATCCCGTTGTAGGGCAAGGGGATCTTGGCAACATCGAACACGATCCTCTCCGTTCTGAAGTTCAGGTCGCTTCCAAAAGTCACGGGCAGCGTAACCTTTCCCTTGGGTTGGCTTCTTCCCGGGTTGACCCCCTGAAACGTGCCCGTCTCTTCGAGGTCTCCATCAGGAATCTGCAGTTTCATGATCACGGCAGGCGAGATCAGGTTCAGACCGGCCCTGCCATCGACTAGCATCTTCGTCACCTTGAGGTTGCGTATTGTTGGCGAAACCAACAACGACAAGCACCCGACCGCAGTAATGCGATCAGGGTGATCCTCAGTATCAAAAATGATAGGTGTGCTGGACCACTTCAGCGGCCTTTGGGCATCAAACGACGGCTCTGCCGCTGTAATCTCTCGCGCCTTTGTTTAAGCCGGCGGTGAGAAGTATGCAACAAAGGCGCCATTGTCGGCCTTACATGGCCTCTGTAGCTTCTGAAACTCTTGGTCGTTGGATTAAATGCGTCCTCTTCGTGATCGTCGTCTTACGTCTTTCTATCGCGGCCCGGCGAACCTCTCCTGTTGCTTATCCTTGCCGCTGACGGCCCGCCTAGCCGTCACACTTCTTCTTGGGACCCCTCGGCACCGTGCAGGCCCTTCTCATTGTCTCGCCTCTCATACTCAGCCCTCTCGCTTCTCAGCGAGGAGCTCAACTGTCGGCAGTCCCGGAGAGCATGGCCTTCGTGCGATGGATCTTGCAAGATCGCTTGTCGGAGTTTCCTAGCTTCTCGAGCCGCCAAGGCTGGCAGGCGACACATCCGCAACCTCCTTGCCGGGGTCGTCTGCCTTGGTTTTCTTGGTGGAGCCGGCGTCATCAGATCCCTCGACGGCAAGCACGGCTTTTCCTTTGCGCTTCCTGTTGCGGCGCCGGCCTTTCTTCGCCGGGGTACTTCCTTCCCTCCTCAGCTCGGGCACATTTGTCAGCAAGAACATAGAGTTCTGCTACATCTCTCACCTTGTTCATTGCCAGCTCTTCGCGCATCTTGCGGTTACGCACGTTCTGATGGAACGCGCTGATGATGGCAGTAGGGTGAACATCAGGGATATTGTACTGTACCCGGCTGAACCTCTGAATATACTTGCGGAGACTCTCGCCTCCCTTCTGGGGAATGACGTGCAGGTCGCTGGCTTGGCCATGGGCTTGGTGGCCTCCAGTAAAGGCGCCCACGAACTCGTGGCACAAATCCGACCAGGAGGAAATAGAGTCTACGGGCAAGTGCATCAACCACGACATGGCGTTGGGTTTAAGAGCCAACGGGAAGTAATTCGCAAGCACCTTATCGTCGCGGGATCCGGCAGCTTGCATCGTGATGGTGTAGACGCTGAGGAACTCGGACGGGTGGGTCTTGCCACTGTACTTCTCGCCCACATCGGGTTTAAAGGTGCGGTGAGTGGGCCACTGGAACTGCCGCAGCTCATGGGTAAAAGTCGGGTAGCTTACCTCGTAGGGTACGCCTGTGGCTCCGGGTGCCGGTGGCTCACAGCAGCCCTACTACTTTGTCGATTGGTGGCGCGCTCCGCGGCGGCGCTCGATAGTGGTTCGAGCGTCTTCATGTTCTCGTTCCCGAAGAACTTGGCGCTGGTCACGGTGGGCCCGCGGGTCGGACAATGCTACAGAGATCTCGCCGCCCGTAACGTCGCGACGGGCTGGCGTCCGTGGTACCGGGCAAGGAGGAGGCGAGTGCACCGTGGTTGCGGCGCCTCCGCCTCTCCCGCCACTGGTGCGTGGGACTCCGTTGGAGCGTCGTCCTGGGGCTCCACCGGACTTGGTTCATCTTTGTTGGCCACCGCAACAAGGCTTCGGATAGTGGCTCTCCATTCGTCGAGTTTCCCCGTAGTGGGAGGAAAATCAAGGAGCAACTGCGCGCGCGCCAGGGCTTCCGCTGGCATTGGTGGCAGCGAAACCTGCACGGATCACGACGCACTTCGACTTCTGACCATGTCGGAAGGAGCTCTATCACGACCCCGCGGTCGCACGCCACCTTCTCCAGCGCCTCGGTGAGCGGGCAGGTCTTCTAAATCCCAGGAGTGGCGCTCGGGGCTCTTTCCGCGGCGACGCCCGGGGTCCTCGGCGTGATTACGCCCGTTCATCGCTGTCGCTTGGGAAGAACGCGCCCGTCGGCTCGGCGTGGGAGTCTTGGAAGCCCTCACGTCGCCTGCGAGAGGGGTGGCAGCGATCTTGGAAGGCCCCGCGCCACCCGCGGAGAGCAGCTACGTCTTTGGATTTGGCGGCGTGCGGCCCGTTGCGGCTACGAACATCGCCGCCTCCCAAACTTCGGCTACTGGGACGGTGTTGGTGTTCGCGAACGGCGCCACGGGTCCTTTCTGCGACTGGTCCGTTGCTCGCCCGCGTCGGGACGGGATGTCCGGCTTCTGACGGGCCAACCGCCACCGTCGTCTTCTACTTGGGTGCCATGACGATGAAGAAGCATCGAACTAACTGCTAGTGTCGATTCTCACAACTGCGCCCCCTACCTGGCGCGCCAAAGATGTCGGTGTAGGAACGACACCTATGGGATCACATGAATCCCTACTACGGTTGCGGGGCGCGGGGGTCGTGAGAAGAGCAGATCAAACAGATAGCACACGGTCTCTTTATCCAGGTTCGGGCCGCCAGGATGCGTAAAACCCTACTCCTGCTTTGGTGGTTTGTTTATCTGTGTTCTTGAGCTAGCAAAGGGGCGTGAGGAGCTCCAAAAAGCCGAATCCCCCTCCTGGTCGCCTTGGGCCTCCTTTTATAGGGAAAGGGGTTGCCACAGTGGCACACAGGAGGTGGAAAGGGGTATAGTGATGCGAGTCTATCCCTCGCATTGCATGACAAGGCGCCATTAATGCGTCTTGCTTACGTGTCCTTGCTTTATCGGGAACGGGGGAGAGCCCAACCTCGTCCGTCGCCACTCCCTTTCGTGTTGACATGCGCCCTGGCCAGCGGTGCCCGTGGTGCCATGTAGGCAGGCAGGCAGCTGAGGTGGCGCAATGGTGGGTCTCCACGAAGATCCGCTTACCGCCATGCAGGTGCCTGCCCAACTGGTTGGGTCGGCAACTGCATGCGAATGGCGGTGGAGGTTTGATTGGCGTGGGCCTGATGGTGGCCCTACAGGTGCCCTTGGCGAGGGCCTCGTCGTAGCCCCGACAAGGATCTTGCCGGGGCCCCGGCAAGAGTCTTGCCGTGGCGCCTGCTGTCATCCCCGGCAAGGCTCTTGCTGGGGGCCTTGTGGTCCTTCTTGGCTGGGATCCCACCAAGGGTCGTCGTCTTCTATAGTGTGTATCTGATCTTGAATGTCTTCACAAAGATCTGCATGCCACCACGGGGATTTCTCCCGAATCCTTGCCCCATGGGGCAGTGGAATCAAGGGTGATTCGCTCCGTAGGTGTGGGGCGAGCCGCCCCGGCAAGGGTCTTGCCGCGTTATCTAAAAACTGCCCCCCGGCAAGGGTCTTGCCGGGGGAGTCCTCTCTGTCCCCTTTGCTCTTTGTGGTCTTGGTCTTGGCGTTGTTCTGTTCCTCTTGAGCTTTGGCCTTACCTTGGCTCACCTCCCTCGCCTTGCTCAGTGTGGCGGTGTCCGTGGCTCAGACTGCCCGTGCACAGTTATAGGGGTACAAAAAGCATACCCCTCTTTCTGTACACCGACAGGAGGGACTGTTATAAGCAAGAATGCGGACGCTCCATGGCCCGAGGGCTCTTTTCAAGAGGAGATCAATTTATGGCAACAGGAGTGGTTTTATGTCACCGCTCCTAGGGGCACCAAATGGGCGGCGCCACCTGCCTTCCACTCGGGTCCTCCACTACGGCTGGCGTCATGGGTCAATAAAGGGCTCGACTGGGGACCGTCCAAGGACGTACCTCTGTTGCAGGGCCGTATTCGAGACCTCCAAGAGAGGGAGATCAATCTGGTCGTAGTAGCGCAGGTTATGCTGATTTGTCGCACCTTGCCCTGCAAACGTCACCCCCTCCGCCTGTGGGAGTTTAATCCGGAGGGACCATGATCTCTCCAACATTTTATGGGCGTAACGCCCGTGGAGATGTACCAACTGTTCTTCAGATCACAAGCATTGTGTCCGGACTTAACCGAGGACGCAGGTCTGAGCTGCAATCGCCCGGACACTAAAGTAAGTAGTCCTGTACCCGGACATGCTATCCGCATATTTATCATATACTTTGCCCTTAAAAGAGCTATCCTTTAAACAGGAGTGGATAGCAAAAGCAAAACTGATCAGGTGTCCGGCTCCCCTCCCTGAGAGCACGCCGGATCCGGTATTAACCAAGATGCTAGAGGCTGTGCCTTTTCAGGAAGGCGAAGGGGGGAACAAGGTGTCACGCCCAAGATGCAACCCTATCCTAAAGGAACTTGAAGGTCCCACCAAGGATAGAGGCGCATCTTGAAGACGCTTTTGCAAGGTGGATATCATTACATCAACATTACATAATAGTGGGGATACATCCAATACATACAATGTCACATGAATACAACAATACAACATACAAGATCAACATCCGACTACGGATGAATCATAAACAGAAACTCAAACAATATCCACCCTGCTAGCCCAGACTGCCGACTGGAACCTATCCCTGATCGAAGAAGAAGCGGAAGAAGAACTCGAACAAGCAAACATCGCTCGCGTCAAGATCATCGCATAACCTTTACCGCAATTGTTGGTGTAGTAATCATGAGCCACGAGGACTCAAAGCAATCCCATTACCATGGGTATCAGGACTAGCAAAGCTTAATGGGTGAGGAAGGGTTAAAGTGGTGAGGTTGCAGCAGCGACTAAGCATGATATGGTGGCTAACATACGCAAATAAGAGCGAGAAGAGAAGCAAATGGAATGGCCGTGAAGCTAGCAATGATCAAGAAGTGATCCTGAACTCCTACTTACGTCAAACATAACCCAAAACCGTGTTCACTTCCCGGACTCCGCCGAAAAGAGACCATCACGGCTACACACGCGGTTGATGCGTTTTAATTAAATATCTGGTGTCAAGTTATCTACAACCGGACATTAACAAATTCCCATCTGCCACATAACCGCGGGCACGGCTCTCGAAAGTTTATACCCTGCAGGGGTGTCCCAACTTAGCCCATGATAAGCTCTCGCGATCAACGAAGGATATTCCTTCTCCCGGGAAGACCCGATCAGTCTCGGAATCCCGGTTTACAAGAAATTTCGACAATGGTAAAACAAGACCAGCAAGACCGCCCTTTGTGCCGACAATCCCGATAGGAGCTGCACATATCTCGTTCTCAGGGCAACACCGGATGAGACAGGCTACGAGTAAAACCAGGCCTCGAGTTTCCCCGTGGTGGCCCCGCAGGCGGCTCGGTTCAGGCCAGCACTTAGAGAAGCACTGGCCCGGGGGGGCTAAAATAAAGATGACCCTCGGGTTGGCCGACCCAAGGGAAAGGTATAGATGGTGGTGAGGCAAATGGTAAAACCAAGGTTGGGCCTTGTTGGAGGAGTTTTATTCAAAGCGAACTGTCAAGGGGGTCCCATAAATCACCCAACCGCGTTAGGGACGCAAAATCCGGGAACATAATACCGATATGATGGAAACAAGGGCGGCAAGAGTGGAACAAAACACCAGGCATAAGGCCGAGCCTTCCACCCTTTACCAAGTATATAGATGCATTAATAATATAAGAGATATTGTGATATCCCAACATAAACATAATCCAACATGGAGCAATCTTCATCTTCACCTGCAACTGGCAACGCTGTAAGAGGGGCTGAGCAAAAGCGGTAACATAGCCAAACAACGGTTTGCTAGGAAGGGTGACAAAGGTTAGGGGCTATCATGCAATTTGGGAGGCTTGAGCAGCAAGTGGTAGGTAACACAGCATAGCGATAGAACGAAGCAACTAGCATAGCAATGATAGTAATGAGATCCAAGGTGACGGTCATCTTGCAGAAAACGAGGGAGATGGTCGGCTCGGCTGGATCGGGAGGGATCCCGAGGAAAACAAAGTGGCGGCGGCGCGAGGGAAGGATGGATGGGACAGGCTAGGACTACGGTTTAGGCTGATATATATAGTAGATGGTTAAAGTGAGACTATTTGGTCCTTCCTATCATAATCGGACTGACGAGAAATAAATATGTAGGGAGCCCAAATAAGAAAACGGAGATGATTTATAGACGTTTGGGGATGATACGGATTCATCGGTAACGACAGACCGGTTCGGGTTCGGGTAAGTTCACGGACGCTGCGAGGGGCTGCGAAATGGGCAAGAGAGGTTAGGTGGTCACGCTCAAGAGGAAAGCGAAAACCCGATTGGTCTCGGAATGGTCAACGAAGGCAAGGGGGAACGCGGCAACTACGAACGAGTGCAAGCTTTATGAAAAACATGCAGATGCAACGCACATGATGCTATGAGATGAGATGCATGACATGAACAAAATGCAAAACAAAAGACAAAAACCCAACCACGAAGGAAATAAAATATCGCATCTCCAGAAAAGGCAAGAGTTGGAGTTATGAATATGGAAAGTTGTATCCGAGGCGTTACAACACTCCACCACTACGAGAGGATCTCGTGCCGAGGTCTAGGATGGCACCGGAGAGAAATGAAAGAGGAAGAGGAGAGGTAAAACAAAGTTGCTTCTTTGACAAACGAGTGAGAACAAAGAACCTTGAGAGGTTGAAAAGTTGAAATAAAGAACGTAACAGAGTTGAACACAATTGAGAGCACTGCGGTAGAAAATAGAAACAAGGAACACCATGTGAACCTTGGAGGTTGCAAAGCTATGAATGACGAGTACAATGGACAAGAAGGAATTGGAACCACTCTGGTTGAAACGAGATAAACAAGGAACAAGGACGATCAAATTCGGACAACACTCCGGTTGAAAAGGGATGCAAGACTTGATAAGATGCAAACAACTTGAGCAGAGGACATGACACTCCTCTTAAAACAGATAAGCAAGGAAAAGAACATGATATTGGCAAAACGAGATGATGGGATGAAGAGAGCAACATCACAATGCCTCCGGAGGAAAGAATAGAAGATAGATCATTGGAATAACAGAATGGAGAAGAAAATGACATCTTCTGCCACAAATGAACTTGAAAAGCATCCTTGCAAAGAAGAATTGAACGGAGTTGTTGGAAAATCAACAACGAAAAGCACAAGCTTGTTATGGGCTTATGGCAAACATCTCAAAATGATGAGGTGACAACCCGCCACTAATGTAAACAATTGATTGGTTGAGATCAATGAAGATAAGAGAAACTTCTTCACCGAGATGAGAAGGAGAAAATTGGATCATTGATAAGCACCACAAATAGCTACATTCCTTAGGGAAGGCTGTAGGTGAAATATAACCCAATATAACTTCAACAAAAGATTGATTGGTTTAAAAGATCTCTTGAACGAAGAGAAAATGATGGATTTAAAATACCTCATTCTTGACAACATATGAATCATGAAACATGAAGGAAATTGTCAAGAGTGACATAACACCACCTCCAAAGATAAGGTAGAAAGAATTGCACTTTGGAATGCAAGAAGAAGAAAACTTGAACTCCTCAAAACAAAACATGTGTTGGGCACCATGTTTATTTTGGAGTATAGTTTGGCGGGTCATAACTTCGAGAAAAATCTTGAAGAACAATTGAATAATTAAAAGAATCCTTGACGAACCATCATGTAGAGCCTCCATGAAGAGCTCCGGTAATAGAAGGATGATAGAAAGAAAGAGAGGTTGACAACACAAGGTGAAGCCTTGCAATGATTTAGATGGCGCTTCGCGACGATATAACCGAGAAAATTTGGAACTCCAGAAAAAGAAAAGATGAAACACTACAAACGAGAATTACTTCATCATGAACAATCTCCGGAAGAAAAGAATTGAATCACCTCGAGGAAATAAGAATAAGATTTATTGTATGCTTATCCTTCATCAAATTAAATTGATGACAAGCAATGGATTTGGCATACTACTTATTCCGTGAGAAAGGATTAAGAGAGATATATCGCAAACTTGAGAATTTATTTATGGTACCACCTTCTGAATTTAAAAGAACGTATGAATTGATACGATAATCAAGGAAAAGAAATATTGAACGAACCATCGTAAGAATTGAAAATGAACGTAGCAAAGGCACAATTCACCGTAAAGAATGAAGATGCTTGAGGGGATTTAGATACAAGTGAACGAAGAGATCATGAACTGATTAGAGGGTATTTGAACGATGCACCGGTAAGATTTGGAGAATGATAGCTACGCGCTGAGAATGAAGAATTATGACATGATGGCCTTCGGAAGAAAGAAATGGAAACAACTCAAGAAATGCTCGGATGGGTGAAAAGAATTCTACAATCGAAAACAATTATGAGAGGATGGCATCAAACTTGAACTACTCATCTTTGGAAGAACAAGTAAGGATTTAAGAGGAACTCTTCTTCGGTCTTCAAATGTTGAGAATGACGATGAGAAACATCACCATGAATTGTTGAGGCACTCCGGAATGAAAATTGGGAAGGTTGAACCAACGATGGAAAGAATTTGAAAGATCTTGGAGAAAGTCATATGACCGATGATAACCCATTCTTACGTCAAACTTTGAAATGAATTTGAGAATAGTTCCAGGAAAATTAGAAGAGCCAGGTAAGATCCTGGAAAAAGACCTGTGGGTTAGGGCCCACTCAAAAGAAAACACCATTGAACAATTTTAAAGAGAGGTTGCACCGGTTGAATTAAATGGCTTGAATGAGATAACAACCTCAAAATAACTTGAGCGGATCTGGAATGAAAAGACGAGCCTTCTGAGATATCTTCAACACTCCAGAACAAATGAATAGGAAGAAGTGAATGATTAAGAGGTGCATCGGCAAGAGAAAGCATTTGCAACAAGGAAAGGAATATGATCAACACTGAAAGCTTGAGTTAAATCCACGGAAAAGAATACGAGAATGAAGAATGATGAACTTGAAGTCTGTTAGTATCTTCATGGGAAATCACCGGATAAGAACATTGATTGAAAAGAGTGAAGAGACTTCACATGAATAAATGGATACTTGATTAAAATATATAAGTCCTTGCAGAAAAGGGTGGGAGGGCGGGAAAACAAAGACAACTTGGGACGGATGAAATAAACACCATTGAGAAAACTTAGAATTGATCTCGCAAATGTTGAAATGATCGGATCCACTTGAAGAGAAGCACGCCGGTTGGGAAAAGAATTAACATGACGACCTCGATGATCAAGAAGGATTAGTATTCACATAGCAATATGAAAACACCGCTTGAAAGGTATGGAATCAACACTTGACATTGAAGCAACTCAAATACCACAACTCAAAACAAAACAAAGGATTGGCTTGCAGAAAAGCCGGAACAAATACATATGATAGAGATTTACCCTAATCCCATATCATGCATCTGTCAGAAAGATATTCTAGGAGCTACTTGAATTCCCACCTATAAACTCCCGAAACTTTCTGGTTATGCAATCTGGTGTTGGGGACAGGGGACACAAAATATCTCACCCAAACTAACAATACCTAGATCCAGCTGTATCCATCCTTCAACACATAACCAAGAAAACTCCGGAAATCGTGTACCTCAACCTTCGAAAAGCATCCGTTATACGAGCTATGGCAATACTCCCGAACTGCCCAGATCTTGTGTGGCGTCGAGGTTATCTCACCAACAATCGCATACAAGAGATTTTCGATGTCGGCAAAACTCGTGTATTCCAGAATCAAGAACGATAAAATTGTGACGACAACACCTCGGAGCTCAACTCCCCGGGACACTGCCACAACCCCTAAATGTCAGGAGGCACCAAGAACAATGTTCTCGTCACAAGACTATCGGAACGATTCCAAGATACCCGCGTGATCCTAAAAAAATTTCGTGAAATTTGAGGAGAGGAAAGACAAAACATCTACGTCAGGAGGCCTCACCAGAGCGATGAAGGGACTGAGGAGTAAAAAGAATCCTACTCTCTGATATATATAATCTAAGACTCAAAATAGTTTTCTTCTAGACTCAACAATGGCCAACAAACAAGGGGGCTCCTATGGTCGGTCGAGGCTCTGATACCAACTTGTCACGCCCAAGATGCGACCCTATCCTAAAGGAACTCGAAGGTCCCACCAAGGATAGAGGCGCATCTTGAAGACGCTTTTGCAAGGTGGATATCATTACATCAACATTACATAATAGTGGGGATACATCCAATACATACAATGTCACATGAATACAACAATACAACATACAAGATCAACATCCGACTACGGATGAATCATAAATGTAAACTCAAACAATATCCACCTCGCTAGCCCAGCTGCCGACCGAACCTATCCCCGATCGAAGAAGAAGCGTAAGAAGAACTCGAGAACAAGCAAACATCGCTCTCGTCAAGATCATCGCATAACCTTTACTCGCAGAATCTGTTGGTGTAGTAATCAGTGAGCCACGAGGACTCAAAGCAATCCCA
Source organism: Aegilops bicornis (assembly GCA_021605145.1). Classification (NCBI taxonomy): domain Eukaryota; kingdom Viridiplantae; phylum Streptophyta; class Magnoliopsida; order Poales; family Poaceae; genus Aegilops; species Aegilops bicornis. Next base: position 192,532,615 of record CM038671.1, on the reverse strand, counting down.
TTACCATGGGTATCGGGACTAGCAAAGCTTAATGGGTGAGGAAGGGCTAAAGTGGTGAGGTTGCAGCAGCGACTAAGCATGATATGGTGGCTAACATACGCAAATAAGAGCGAGAAGAGAAGCAAATGGAATGGCCATGAAGCTAGCAATGATCAAGAAGTGATCCTGAACTCCTACTTACGTCAAACATAACCCAAAACCGTGTTCACTTCCTTGACTACCGAAAAGAGACCATCACGGCTACACACGCGTTGATGCGTTTTAATTCAGATATCCGGTGTCAAGTTATCTACAACCGGACATTAACAAATTCCCATCTGCCACATAACCGCGGCACGGCTCTCGAAAGTTTATACCCTGCAGGGTGTCCCAACTTAGCCCATGATAAGCTCGCGATCAACGAAGGATATTCCTTCTCCCGGGAAGACCCGATCAGACTCGGAATCCCGGTTACAAGACATTTCGACAATGGTAAAACAAGACCAGCAAGACCGCCCGATGTGCCGACAATCCCGATAGGAGCTGCACATATCTCGTTCTAAGGGCAACACCGGATGAGACAGGCTACGAGTAAAACCAGGCCTCGAGTTTCCCCGTGGTGGCCCCGCAGGCGGCTCGGTTCAGGCCAGCACTTAGAGAAGCACTAGCCCGGGGGGCTAAAATAAAGATGACCCTTGGGTTGGCCGACCCAAGGGAAAGGTATAGGTGGTGGTGAGGCAAATGGTAAAACCAAGGTTGGGCCTTGTTGGAGGAGTTTTATTCAAAGCGAACTGTCAAGGGGGTCCCATAAATCACCCAACCGCGTTAGGGACGCAAAATCCGGGAACATAATACCGATATGACGGAAACTAGGGCGGCAAGAGTGGAACAAAACACCAGGCATAAGGCCGAGCCTTCCACCCTTTACCAAGTATATAGATGCATTAATAATATAAGAGATATTGTGATATCCCAACATAAACATAATCCAACATGGAGCAATCTTCATCTTCACCGGCAACTAGCAACGCTGTAAGAGGGGCTGAGCAAAAGCGGTAACATAGCCAGACAACGGTTTGCTAGGAAGGGTGAGAAAGGTTAGGGGCTATCATGCAATTTGGGAGGCTTGAGCAGCAAGTGGTAGGTAACACAAAGATAGCGATAGAACGAAGCAACTAGCATAGCAATGATAGTAATGAGATCCAAGGTGACGGTCATCTTGCAGAAAACGAGGGAGACGGTCGGCTCGGCTGGATCGGGAGGGATCCCGAGGAAAACAAAGTGGCGGCGGCGCGAGGGAAGGATGGATGGGACAGGCTAGGACTACGGTTTAGGCTGATATATATAGTAGATGGTTAAAGTGAGACTATTTGGTCCTTCCTATCATAATCGGACGGCCGAGAAATAAATATGTAGGGAGCCCAAATAAGAAAACGGAGATGATTTATAGACGTTTGGGGATGATACGGATTCATCGGTAACGACAGACCGGTTCGGGTTCGGGTAAGTTTACGGACGCGCGCGAGGGGGCTGCGAGCTGGCAAGAGAGGTTAGGTGGTCACGCTCAAGAGGAAAGCGAAAACCCGATTGGTCTCGGAATGGTCAACGAAGGCAAGGGGGAACGCGGCAACTACGAACGGGTGCAAGATTTATGAAAAACATGCAGATGCAACGCGCATGATGCTATGAGATGAGATGCATGACATGAACAAAATGCAAAACAAAAGACAAAAACCCAACCACGAAGGAAATAAAATATCGCATCTCCAGAAAAGGCAAGAGTTGGAGTTACGAATATGGAAAGTTGTATCCGGGGCGTTACACAAGGGAATTACTACCTCTGTGAAGGAGGCTATCAAGAAAGGGGGGATCGAGAATCCCTCCCTCCAAGGGGAGAAGAGGACCGCTTCTGAAGATCCGGAGGCCAAAGCCTCGAAGCAAGGGAAGAAATCTTCGTCAGAGGGTCCTGCAGCGGGAGATGCCCCGGCCGCACTATTTCCCCAAGGAGATCAGCCCTCCAGCGAGCCGTAAGAAAAGGGGGGTGTTTTTTCTTAAATGAGAGACATCCCCGTTTTATTTCTGAAGGTAACCAAAAGTTTTACCTTGTAGTTCGGATCTCAGCCCTTCACAGCAGAGCTCGTCTTGAGGATCTTGATCCGGAGATGATGGAGAGCGAACGCCTCCGCCGCTGCATCACATGCGAGGCAGGCGACCCTGAGGTGTCGTCGCGGAGGGCTTCTCCGAATCCGGTGTGGCCAGAAGGCAGCCGTATGTCCCCTCAAAGCCCTCCGTGTCCGGCCTTCGAAAAAGGCCACCGGACGAGTCCGGCACCAATGGGTGTACGGTTGGAGGAGCTGAAGTATCCGCCGGGCGGCGTCTATTCAGAAGATCACCGACGTTAATGGGTACGGTGATTGAAAGGATTTCATCCGCTGAGAGCGGATTGCATGAAGCCGTCAGAAGTTTATCGATGGGTTTTGAGGTACGAAAATGATGTACCTTCGACAATTTTGCAAATAAAATGCGCCTGTATAGATAGTAGCCCCGAGACTTGGTGCAGTGTCAAAAATGACGGCGCTACCGAGGATCATAACCCTGTGTATAATATGCGCTCTTCCTATGTAGGTAGCGAAGCGTCCGGTGGCTAGCCGGGCTGATGAATTTGCCGAACTGAAGCGGCAACTTGACGCGGCGGATGCAGACATCACGCTTGTTAATAAGCGGATTGACGAGTCACAAGGTATGCGACTTCTCCGCGGACAGCTGGTAAAGGAGCTTGACACCCATGCCTTACAACATGTATGCTTAATGCAGATGGTGCCGCTGCTATGGAGAGCCTTCGAGCGGAGCTCGCCTGGGCCAAGGAGCAAGCCAGAAAAAGTGATGCGTCTGCCTTAAAGGCGGACGTAGAGCTAAAAGCCGAACAGGCTGCTCACTGCCGAAGCAAGAAGGAAATGGCCGAGATGGCAGTTAAATTGAAGAATGCTACTGACCGTTGCAAGCTTCTTGAAAAAGAAGATCGAGCGAAACAAGAGGACCTGAAAAAGGCCACCACCGAGGCCAAGGATACTCACTCTGCGATGAGAGCTATGAAGGAGGAGCTACATCAGGCCGAAGATATTGCGGCTGGAAAGCCCTTTCTACTGCGGAGGAAATTCACGGATCGTAAGTATGCTCAATTGGACCGGCTGTGGGGTGCGGAGGATGCTTATCTGGACTTGGCGGCGAGTGCCGCACACGTGGCCGAACACTTCCGAGGTCAAAAGGATCATGGAATGGAAGAGCTTTTCTGGTCGCAGTTCCATAGTCCGGAGCGTCCACTTTCGTTAACCGATCATTTGGCCGAATGGGCTGAGCTGAATAGATTGTCCGGACTTGCCATGAAGGCTGTCATGACTCATCTGTGGCGAAAAAGCCCCAAGTCAAGAGTTATTTTGGCTTGGTGCAACAGCCTTGGTGCGGTGCCGCATATCGATGCAATGAAGCGATCGGCATGCATAGAGGGTGCGCTGGATGGCTCTTGCCCGTGTCAAGACATACCGGGCGGAGATGAAGGCCACCGACGTTGCATCCCAAGATTCGGACAGAAGCCGAGTACCGCCGAGCATTATTTTGAGGAAGTCATGCAGGCGCTCGTTTAATAGAGACGCAGTGCTCAAGGATATTATGTTTAAATGACATGTATGATTTGTGAAAACAATGTTTCAATATAATATAAGAGCTTTTTATACTTGTGCGTTCAAGTATTAAAACACCTCTGGCGGCCGTTGATGTATATGTGTATATAACACGAAAGATGGCAGTCTTGGCTTCAGCCCCCATGCACATAGTGCGGGGTGTTTGCAAAAGGCGCATTTTCACACTTAATCCAACATCTTGGTCCTCAGAAGGAGGTGATAGCGTAGCAAACTAGGCAACCGGACTATAATGCTTTATCACTTTCACTTAGCCATAGGAGTTCGATGGTGGGGCTACTATATAGCCCCTAGGGGCACCGCGCTCTCCCGAATTCGGGGCGCGTATGTGCCTGACCGGGAAACAACCCTTCGTCAATGCTGGGGAATTCTAAACATTCCGCTGGGTCATCGAGTGGTTGACCGGTCTCACGCTATATCATGATAGTCAGTTTTAGCTTTCTCCACTGAGGTGCTCAACCCACCTCAACCGGGGCACAGTCGCAGTGGTTCTCCCAGCGCTACCTTAGCCGATATAACGGAACGTAAGGTACCAAAACATGGGAGCCGGGCAAACCCAACATTTGACCAAAGACATGATTCGGAGCTGACGCATATAAGGCCTAACTCGAGACGCCGAACACTCCCTAAGGTATTCGGTCTTTATGAAAACGGGCAGAACGATGCCCTAAGCCCCGGTGTCCAGTGCACGCATAAAAATTCTGGTGCGGTGATGCCAAAACGCCAGCCTCCTCCTCGGTTATCGCAAGAAACCGTGGGTTTTGTATCACCAAGAGACAGTAAAAAAGGTTTACGCAGGGTCTTAATCTGAAAAGAATCCTTGCAACGGGTCCCTGCTGCACGTCTGCGCGTGTGTCTCCGTTGTGCCGTATCCTGGACGGGTGTAGCACGATGTTCATCTGTAAAAAAGAAGAACTTAGTTTGAAAAAGAAAAAAGATCGTGCAAAAAATGTACTTTATATTAAATAAATAGAGTACGGTTCAAAAAGTGAAAAAAATTGAGCTTTATTGTCTCTTGTTGTACGTGTGTGCAGCCCCTTGTACGGGGGTATGCCGTTAGTAGGCGCCAGACTCGTCTTGCCGTGTCCGGGGTTCGAATGACCTATTCAGGTGCTTTGATTAGCGGAGCCGGATTGGTGTGGGGCTCTCGAGGCAGTCTCACATTCTTCCGTGCTCGAGTAACACTTAATACTCCCTTTTAATGAGATGATGCCGCGTGGGCCAGGCATTTTAAGTGTAAGAGATGCATAATGTGGTATTGCGTTAAAGCGGGCGAAAGCTTCTCGCCCAAAGATCGCTTGATAGCTACTTTCAAATGGGGCGATGTGGAAGGTTAACTTTTGGCGGAAGTTGTCGGATGAGCCGAACACAACTTCTAGCGTAGGGAGCCCGCATAATGGGCATATAGGCCTGCATTACCCCTTTGAAGGAGGTGTTGCTATGGCAAATTTTGGTTGGGTCTATCCCCATTTTGCTAATTGTGTCCTCGATATAGCAGGTTTAGATCGCTTCCTCCGTCCATGAGGACTTGTGTAAATTGGAGTCCATCGATTATAGGATCTAATATCAAGGCAGTCCATCTTGCGTTCCGGATACTTCCGGAATAGTCCTGATGATCGAACGTGATTGGTTTTGACAACCATCATTGGGACTCTGCTGGGATGGACCGTGCCGCGCGTGTTTCTATGGGCGCCGCTCTGTTTTTCCTTTTGTCACGTGAAGTGAGTTCACTGTTTTGACTTTTTGTGGGAAATTCTTTTGTTTTCTGGTGCTCTGCTTGTGGGGTTCGTCGTCGTCCTCGCTTGGTGTGTCGAGCCCCTTGTGTTCGGCATTGAGTTTGCTTGATCGCTTGAAGACCCAACAATCTCTGTGGGTATGGTTTGCAGGCTTCCCGGGAGTACTATGGATTTGGCATACTTTGTCCAAGATTTTGTTTAGGTTGGATAGCTCGTCGCTGTTGTCCTTGAGGGGCATCTTTTTATGATTCTGTCGGGAGCTTCTGAATCCGGCGTTGACTGTCGTGCTCTTCGGGCTGTTTCCCTTTGTCCGGCGCTGGTCCTTGCTGTGTTGTGGTTTTCCATTTCCATCCCTGATTTCGGATGTACTTGGGTCGCTAGTACTGCATCTTGCCAGCCAACTGTCCTCTCCCACGCAAAAGAGGGTCATGAGGCTTGTTAATGCAACCATGGTTCTCGGCTTCTCCTGGCCGAGGTGTCTGGCGGGCCATTCGTCTCGGACGTTGTGTTTGAAAGCTGCTAAGGCTTCGGCGTCTGGACAGTCGACTATTTGGTTCTTTTTGGTAAGGAACCTGTTCCAATTTGCGGGCTGACTCTCCGGGTTGTTGAGTTATGTGACTTAAATCGTCAGATCCGGAGGGCGGACATAAGTCCCTTGAAAATTTTCCCGAAAAGCATCCTCGAGCTCTTCCCAACTACCAATGGTATTTTCAGGGAGGCTTTTGAGCCAATGCCGAGCTGGCCCTTTGAGCTTGAGGGGTAAGTATTTTATGGCGTGGAGATCATCTCCTCTAGCCATGTGTATGTGGAGGATGTAATCCTCAATCCAGACTCTAGGGTCTGTTGTTCCATCGTATGCCTCTATGTTTACGGGTTTGAATCCCGCTGGCAATTCGTGATCCAGCACCTCATCGGTGAAACACAGGGGGTGTGCGGCACCCCTATATTTGGGTGTGTTGTGATGTTCGGATATTTGGCATGTTGTATTGCTTGGAAGAGCTTGCTTTCTCGGCCCATAGATGGACCTAACTGGGCCATCCTTTTGATGCGAATCCTTATGCGGATCGCGTGCAGGCTTGTGTGCGGCGCCGCTTGCCGCTCCATGTTTGCCATGTGGTTGTCTATCCGACCGGGCGGCCTCTTTGTTCTTTGATTGCGGGGGCTCTAAGGCCTCCTCGTCGAACTCGGGCAGTAGTTTGCGCTTCGGGTAGCTCTTTGTTTGGCGACTGTCGCCGTATTTCTCTGCGGTTTTGAGTACTTTGCTCCATCTGATTCTGAGTGCATCTTCCGCAGTTTTGAGCTTCCGCTTCTGCTTTTTCAGGCTACGCGCCGTGGCGACGAGCCTTTCGTGGAGGTTCTTTTGCTCCAACAATTTGTCCGGCGTGAGATTGTCCGGACTGTTATCTTCGCCGGGGACGGGTTGTTTATCCAAGTTGTCCTGTTCGGACGGTTGCTCGATAGCATGTTCGTCGTCCATCGGTTCGCCCTGCTCTATGGCTGGGTCTTTGTCGAGGCGGGACTTGGTGCGGCGTTTACATTGCAGTTTTGAGTGCTTTTCGAGGGATTTATCCTTCGTAGTGTCCCTTTGTTCCTCGTCGTCACTCCCTTTAGGTGTATCCACCACGTATACATCGTGGGATGAGGTGGCTGTCCAGTATCCTATAGGTGCTGGTTCATGTTTGTCTCCTACATCGTCGTCCATACCGTCGATGTCTTCGGAGTCAAAATCGAGCACGTCGTTTAAGCTTTCGACAGTGGCTACAAAGTGGGCGGTGGGTGGGCGTTGAATTTCTTCGTCATCCGCATCCCAACCTTCCTGACCGTAGTCCGGCCAGGGCTCTCCTGATAAAGAGAGAGACTTTAGTGAATTAAGGATGTCGCCAAAGGGCGAGTGCTGAAAGATGTCCGCGGCAGTGAACTCCATAACCGGTGCCCAATCAGATTCGATTGGCCGGGGCGCGGGATGTTCTGAGTCCGGAGAGGAGTCCGGCACCTTGGAGTCACGGTCTTCGCAAAGGACAGGGATGGAGTTCGGCTCAATCACCGTAGAGATCGTAGCCCCCGAGGCGGTGTCCAACCACTCATCCTCGATCGCGGAGTCGGCTCCGAACTAAGGGTCAGAGCGAACGCTGGTGCGACCTCCAGGGCACTGTTCGGTGGCAGAGCTAGATCGTGCCCATCGAGACAGTGCGGCGCGCTTGGCTGTGGCTCAAATCCGTCGAAGATCAAGTCTCCGCGGATGTCGGCCGTGTAGTTCAAACTCCCAAATCTGACCTGATGGCCAGGGGCGTAGCTTTCGATCTGCTCCAGATGGCCAAGTGAATTGGCAAAAGTCTCACCCTGGACCGCGTCGTTGTTGATGATCGAAGGAGCCATCGGGCCTAAAGATGATGACACAGAGGAACTCTCAATGAAAGCACCAATGTCGGTGTCAAAACCGGCGGATCTCGGGTAGGGTGTCCCAACTGCGGCGTCTAGGCGGATGGTAACAGGAGACAAGGGACACGATGTTTTTACCTGTGTTCGGGTCCTCTCGATGGAGGTAATACCCTACTCTGCTTGATTAATATTGATGATATGGGTAGTACAAGAGTGGATCTACCACGAGATCGAGAGGCTAAACCCTAGAAGCTAGCCTATGGTATGATTGTTGTTCGTCCCCACGGACTAAAACCCTCTCGGTTTATATAGACACCAGATAGGGTTAGGGTTACAGTAGTCTGTTACAATGGTATGAGATCTACATATCCGTATCGCCAAGCTTGCCTTCCACGCCAAGGAAAGTCCCATCCGGACACGGGTCGAAGTCTTCAATCTTGTATCTTCATAGTCCAGGAGTCCGGCCAATGGTGATAGTTCGGCTATCCGGACACCCCCTAATCCAGGACTCCCTGAAGTGGCGTGGACTAGAGGATGTGGAACCCCTTCAAGATGATAAGGACAAAGGATTGGCTGAAGCTCAAAGCTCAGGACTCTACATTTCCTATTTTAGTGATCCAAGATCACATTGAGTCCATAAGAAAGCCAATACTATTAAAAGGGGATGACGTGTTGCTTAATCGCTTGCTTGCTCAAAGTGCTTAGTGATATGATCCAAAACCCTCAACTAATTTCTCACATCCACATATGTCCCAAACCAAAAGTCAAACTCGGCCCCACCAAACTTTCCTATCCGGCGCCACCGAGTTCACTTGACATAGCCACTACCAGAAACCCTAGTCAATTCAGTTTTACCGATGGGATCTCGGTCTCACCGAGATGGGCTTGCCAACTCTCTGTTTTGCTTATTACCCTAATCGGTCCCACCGAGTTTGTGTAATCGGTCCAACCGAGATGAGGCTTTACCCTAACCCTATCACATCGGTCCTACCGAGTTGATCATGTCGTTCCCACCAAAAATCCCAATGTTCACATTTTGAACTAAATCGGTCTGACCGAGTTTTCTGATTCGGTCCCACCGAGTTTGGTGATTTGTGTGTAATGGTTAGATTTTGTGTGGAGGATATATATACCCCTCCACCCACTCTTCATTCGTGAGGAGAGCCATCAAAACATGCCTATACTTCCAACACACATTTTCTGAGAGAGAACCACCTACACTTGTGTTGAGGTCAAGATATTCCATTCCAACCACATAAATCTTGATCTCTAGCCTTCCCCAAGTTGCTTTCCACTCAAACCCTCTTTCCACCAAATCCAATCCTATGAGAGAGAGTTGAGTGTTGGGGAGACTACCATAAGCACAAGAGCAAGGAGTTCATCATCAACACACCATCTATTACCTTTTGGAGAGTGGTGTCTCCTAGATTGTCTAGGTGTCACCTGGGAGCCTCCATCAAGATTGTGGACTTGAACCAAGGAGTTTGTAAGGGCAAGGAGATCGCCTACTTCGTGAAGATCTACCCTAGTGAGGTAAGTCCTTCGTGGGTGATGGCCATGGTGGGATAGACAAGGTTGCTTCTTCGTGGACCCTTCATGGGTGGATCCCTCCGTGGACTCGCGCAACCATTACCCTTCGTGGGTTGAAGTCCCCATCAACGTGGATGTACGATAGCACCACCTATCGGAACCACGGATAAAAATCTTCGTGTCTCCAATTGCGTTTGCACACTCAAATCCCATCCCTTTACATTCTTGCAACTTGCATGATTTACTTTTTGTTGCTCATATACTCTTGCCATGCTTGCTTGATATGTATTGTGAATGTTTAAACTTGCGCTAAAACTCCACTTAAACTTAAAGAAATTAAAAACTGCAAGTTTTCTTACTAAGAGTCTATTCACCCCCCTCTAGACACCTCTTCTCGATCCTTTCAGCATCATTGGTCCACCAATTTGTTAAATGTTTACCAGGTATTTCTATCTTTTTTAGTTGGAAGGAGGTATTTCTGTCAACCCCAGCAAACGATGACCTGAATCCCGTATGGTAGCACTTGGCACACCCGCTGATGCCGTGTTCCGTCCGTGCCGGTTCTTTCTTTAGACCTACATCCTGCATCGTGGTCCATCTCCACACGGTCATGGCAATGCACCGTTCCATTGCCTCGTATACTCGCAAGGATTTCCATCTGCAATAAATGTTGACCCATTAGAGACGTGGTGCTATTGGTCCACAATAAAAGAATCAGGCGAGCTTGTCCGCCCTTTTGCTGCTCTCAGCAAACCACTACTATAAGTACTGTATCAAACCAATTCATATTTTGTTTTTGTATTATATCTACTGTATTCCAACTTTTCTATGGCAAAAACTCATCAAAGAAAACCATAGAGCCATCAAAATAAGCACACAACACAAAGAAAATAGAATCTATCAAAACAGAACAGTCTGTAGCAATCTGACTATTTCGTATACTTATGTAACTCCAAAAATTCTGAAAAATTAGGAGGACCAGGGTAATTTGTATATTAATCTTCTGAAAAAGAATCAGGGTAAAAGCACTTTTCTTCGATTTATGAAAATTATTTTCGTGAGTGCAAAAGTTTCTATTTTTCAGCAAGATCAAACAACTATCACCCAAGAAGATCCTAAAGGCTTTACTTGGCACAAACACTAATTAAAACAAAAAAACACAATCATAACAGTAGCATAATTGTGCAAACACACAAGAATAGAAAGCAAAAAAGCAAAAATAAATTTTATTCATTGGGTTGCCTCCCAACAAGCGCTATAGTTTTATGCCCTTAGCTAGGCATAAAGCAAGGATCTAAGTTTTGTCATATTTCTTCTTAATTTTCTTAGAGGTGTTTTCATCAGGGTTTTTGTAAACACAACATAAAACATATTATCCATGGAAACTTTAGCATTCCTTAGTTGGTTTTCATCATAACCCCTTTGATTTCCCGCAACAATCCAAGAGTAATGTTGATTAACATATTTAAAACTTGTTGGATTATATCTAGAACGGGGACTTCTTTTTTAAGATTCTCATCAAAGATTTTATTATCCCCAAGCAAATGCCTTAGTGCACTACCGTAAAGAATTTCATCTATCATAGGCTTTTCACGATTCATACCATAAAAATCAAAGATTTCCCTAGCTTCCCGCATTATGTAGTCAAACTCATTCATGACAACGAGAGTGGCCAACTTTTTAGCCCTAGGATTCTTTATTTCGGGAAGCTCAAAAAACAATCTTTGAAAAGTAGGATGAGTACGAATAAATTTACTTTCAAGTTTCATAACTAGTGCTGAAATAGTATCCACATAAGATCTAGTAGTTTTAAGTATAGGAGCATCATCAAGACTTAGATTTCCAACACAATTGAAAAAATCTTGGATACGTTCTTTTCCCATAACGTTCCCTTGCCCCAAGATAAAAGTTTTAGCATCCAGACTGCCTGTACGTCCTATCTTAGGAGTCAGGCCATCATCTGTTGGTGCCATACCAAAATCACTCATGATTGCAAGCAAAGAATATATCTGACAAGAAAATGGTGAACGGAAAAAGAGAGGCGAATAAAACGGCAAATTGTTGTGAAGTGGGGGAGAGGAAAACGAAAGGCAAATGGCAAATAATGTAAATTACAAGGAGATGAGATTTGTGATTAGGAATCTGGTATATGTTGAAGATCCTCCCCGGCAACCGCCAGAAAATTCCTTTTGATGTCGTTTAGGACTACGTCGGTATTTCCCCAAAGAGGAAGGGATGATGCAACACATCGACGATAGGTATTTCCCTCAGTGAAGAAACCAAGGTTATCGAACCACTAGGAGAACCAAGCAACACAACGTAAGCAGCCTCTGCACACAGATGAAAAATCCTCGCAACCCGATGTGTTAAAGGGGTTGTCAATCCCTTCCGGGGTACGGCGCCTCAAGATAGGCAATCGGACGTTAGGTAAATTGTAGTTGATTGATAGATCGAACACCAAATAAAATAAATAGAAATAAAACTCAGCAAGGTATTTTTGTATTTTTGGTTTAATAGATCTGAATAAAAAGAGCAAATAAAATAGATCGCAAAGGAAAATATATGAGAAAGAGACCTAGGGGCCGTAGGTTTCACTAGTGGCTTCTCTCAAGAAAAATAGCAAACGGTGGGTACACAAATTACTATTGGGCAATTGATAGAACTTCAAATAATCATGACGATATCTAGGCAATGATCATTATATAGGCATCATGTCCAAGATTAGTAGACCGACTCTTGCCTGCATCTACTACTATTACTCCACACATCCACCGCTATCCAGCATGCATCTAGTGTATTAAGTTCATGGAAAAACGGAGTAATGCAATAAGAACGATGACACGATGTAGACAAGATCTACCTATGTAGAGATAGACCCCATCGTTTTATCCTTAGTAGCAACGATACATACGTGTCATTTCCCCTTTTCTCACTGGGATCAAGCACCGTAAGATCGAACCCACTACAAAGCACCTCTTCCCATTGCAAGATAAATAGATCAAGTTGGCCAAACAAAACCCAAATATCGGAGAAGAAATACGAGGCTATAAGCAATCAGGCATATAAGAGATCAAAGAAACTCAAATAACTTTCATGGATATAAAAGTATATAACTAATCATAAACTCAAAGTTCATCAGATCCTAACAAACACACGCAAAAGGGTTACATATGGATCTCCAAGAGACCATTGTATTAAGAATTCAGCAAGAGAGAGGAAGCCATCTAGCTACTAACTACGGACCTAAAGGTCTACAAAGAACTACTCACGCATCATCGGAGAGGCACCAATAGAGGTGGTGAACCCCATCTGAGATGGTGTCTAGATTGGATCTGGTGGTTCTGGACTCTGCGGCAGATGGATGATATTTCATCGACTCCCCTAGGGTTTTGGGAATATTGGGGTATTTATAGAGCAAAGAGGTGGTCCGGGGGGCACCCGAGGTGGGCACAACCAACCAAGGCGCGCCTGGGTCTCCTGGCGCGCCCTGGTGGGTTGTGCCCTCCTCAGGACACCCTCCAAGCGCAGCCAGGGCCCATTACATTCCTTCTGGTCCAAAAAAAATCTCCGTAAAGTTTCATTGCTTGTGGACTCCGTCTGATATTTATTTCCTGCGATGTAAAAAACATGCAGAAAACAGTAACTGGCACTTGGCACTATGTCAATAGGTTAGTACCAAAAATGATATAAAATGACTATAAAATGATTATAAAATATCCAAGATTGATAATATAACAACATGGAACAATAAAAAATTATAGATACGTTGGAGACGTATCACCCATCCCACCCATCAACCGCCGCCCTCCTCCGTCTCGCCGGAGCCGATACCCCGATGTCGCCGTCCACCGCACCTCAACCGCAACACCCTCCACGGCTAGTAGTTGAAGCCGAGGCTGAGCCGTTCTGCGCCTCACCGCTGCCGCTCCAACTTCGCCACCGTCCACTGCACGGGACTTGTTCCGGCTACGCCGTCCTTCGCCGCCTTGGATCTGCTTCCCTCCGCCGACATACGGCCACGGCAACACAATCAACAATTTGGCCATGGATTCGTCCAAGGCTGAACCCTCCTCCAAAACATCGGTTCCCCCGGCAAAAAGAAGAAAATTGACGTGACATATGGAGGACACAACACTGGCAACCGGAAATGGTACTCCTCTTCCCTTATTCGTGCAAATCTTACGTGTCTGCTTGCACGGTATTCATCCCACAGAAGACACTAGTTGACCGCTTCTTCTTGATACTAGATGTTCCTAGTAACTCGCAATGCACAAGGTTTCTCCTCATATACTATTTCACCTTAGCTAGAGGTCTGTCGCCCCCCTGGATTTCAATTCTTGGTCAGTTGATTCCCAATTAACGAAGCATTCCCAGGCGTAACAGGTGCTAGTCCGCCTATTACGCCGGGGAAGCGGCGCCTCGGTGTTTATCTTAGGGGCGTGTGGGGCCTAGAGCTGCTAGCACCCGATCTGGAGGTCGGCCGGGATTAAAGGGATGGCCTGGGGGCGCTGCCAAGCATGGCGATGGTGTGAGGTCGAGGGGAGGGCGGGGCCGTGGAGGCAGGGGTCTGGGCTGGTGGTCGCTGGCGGTTCGAGAAAGATCGTCAACGGTGACTGGAGGGAGGTAGACGAAGGCCATCTTCCCATTCCTTATAGATCGGACGGTTCATAAAAAAATGACTGACCTGTTTATTTTCAGTTGACTGTTATTTTGATAGGACCACATGTGGTGGTGTGCTAGAGGTGTACCTGCATTTCCCAGCCATCCCTGTGCTCATATATTACAAAATCATACATAGTAGAACCTAATTTTGTTTGCCATGCAATGTTGTAGAGCTATCATATGTCTCCTGTCATTTATTTTTCAGCCACCTGCTATCTTCTACTTTTACAGTCTACTAGTTCTGCACACTTCACCCATACTCTCACTATTGTGTTTTTATGCAAGGGTATTTCAGACTCTGCTGCCTTGACAGAAGCAGAAAAGAAAGAGAGAAGTCGCTCCAGCGTCGTACGCGGCTAGGACAGAAACGTTTGAGCCTTATAAAGGGTGCAGTGTCAGCAGATGGAGATAGTAAACGTAGCTCTGGAGTTGATGACCTTGCTCGCCATGAACCACCATCCCAGGTGCTTGCTTTAACTTCGAGGCGTCATATGTGGTTGCATGTTGCATATGGTGTCTAGCTTGTATTTGAATGGCCGAAGTCGGTCTTTATTAAGATAAGAAAAGATATTTTTTACATGAACCACCATCCCGGGAGCACCAGAAGAAAAATAGCTAGTCAGGGCACGGGCCGAGCCAGTGACGAGCCGAGCACAGACATGCATCACCTACAAGCCAACTAAAAAGCCACGATGGTGGCAAAGCAGCCCGCCTCCCACCAGGCTCTCAGGTCCTATATGATCATGTTCACCACTCCAGCTGGATGTCTAGCTTGTATTGCTTCCAATTTGGTTAAATTGCATCTGCTTAGCTTACACATTATACCTTTGAATATGACATGCCTTGCTGTTTTTGGTACATACTAGTGCATCTGTCTATTAACCATGTTCTTACATCAAACTAATGTTCTTGTGTATCCCTCATCAGTCACTTATGATGAGGCAGTCAGGCCAGTGGATTACTGTGAGAAAAGATCCTCATTTAAAGAATGCAGCGTCAGCCTCCCCACATGATTCCCAAGAAACAGCAAGGCTAGATGAAGATAGTGAACATGGCTCTATAGTTGATTACCGCATTTCCCCTACACTAGCATCGCAGGTGCTTGCTCTAACTTGGCAGCGTGATATGTGGTTGCATCTTGCATATGGTGTCTAGATTGTAATTCTTCCAATCTGGTTAAATTGCATGTGCTATTCTGCTTAGTTTATAGATTATACCGGTTAATGTGACATGCATTCTTGTTTTTAGTACATAGTACACCTATCTATTAAGCATGTCCTTACATAAAACTATTGTTTTTTTGTATCCCGCATCAATCTATATGACGAGCAACCTTTATTATATGCAGTGCGATATTAGTTGCATCTTTCATATGATTTATAGCATGCGCTGCTTCTAATTTGTTGAAATGCCATTTATGATTGGACGCTTTTAACTTGGCAGAGTCATATTGGTCGCATATTTCATGTGGTGTCTAGCTTGCATTGCTTCCTATTTGTTGGAATGGTTTCTGCTTAGTTTACACAAACAGTTGTGAATATGCCATGCCGTCCTTTTTTTCATACATATTCCATCCTAGTATCATGTGTTTGCCTTACATCAAAGTAGTGATTATTCGTATCATGCACGAATGAGTTCTGAAGAGTGAATTTTATTGCTTTTTCTTGTCAGTTTTACTTGCCAAATCAAAATCAATAAAGCGGAAGGAAGTTAGCAAGGCAGCGGATAAAGGTGCTCCTTCCTAACGGAGGGCCTCTACAGATTCTACTCCTCCACCCCCAAGATGATTTGCAAGACAACACATGCATAGACACTCAACGTAGCTGTGTTGATGATGAGCACGTCTCCCCTAGTGCACCATCACAGGTGCTCCCTCTAACTTGGCAATCTTTATTATATGTGGTTGCATGTTATGTATGATGTCTAGCTTGTATTGCTTCTAATTTTGTTGAATTCCATCTGCTTACTTTACACATTACACTTGGGAATAAGACATGTGTTCCTGTTTCTAGAACATACAATATCTGTCTATCACACCATGTTCTTACATCAAAGTACTACTGTTGTGTAACCTGCAATAATCACTTATCATAAGACACGCTTGACTTGGGAGTGTGATATAGGTTACATCTCGCATTCTTTTCTAGCTTGTACTACTTCTAGTTTGTTGAATGGCACTTATGATGAGACAGTTTTAACTTGGTAGAGTGATATTCGTTGCATCTTTCATATGTGTCTAGCTTTCATTGCTTATAATTTGTTGAAATGCCTTCTCCTTAGTTTACACATCATAAGCTATGAATATGCAATGGCACTAATGACGAGAGACCTTTAACTTGGTAGTGTGATGTTGTTTGCATCTTGCATATGATTTATTTCTTGTTCTGCTTCACATTTGTGTAAACGCCATTTATGATGAGACATTGTTAACTTGGCAGAGCGATATTTGTAGCATCTTTCATATGGTGTCTACCTTCTATTGCATTGGTTCTAGTTTAGTGAAATGTCTTTTGCTTAGTTTACACATCCTAATTCTGGTTATCTCATGCCGTCCTGTTTTTCGTACATATTACATCCTCCTATCATGTTGTTGTCTAACATAAAAGTTCAGTTCGTCTGCATCACGCATCAATTTGTTTTGAAGAACTAAATTGTTATTCGTTTTTCTTGTCGGCTTGACTTAACATGGCACAGAGAAAGAGGAAGGAACACAGAATGACAGGAAGAGGGAAGCGGAAGAATCCTGTAGATTCTGCTGGTACTGATGGTGCAATAGAAGGTCAAAGTCCAGCGGAAAATTGTACAAACAAGGTATCCCATGCTACATGATCTGTAGAACAAGCCAAACAGAAACCAATAGCTACCGCCAAACAATCAGAGACAACCCTAGTTGTTGCAACACCTTCCACAGTACCACCAGCTACACGAGTTACTCGTTGGTCAACTCAGCTAGCAGCACATTCCCAAGCTCCCTTGCCACCTGACACAACTTCTGAAGCACTCTTGACACGAGACGAGTTGGCAAGATCAGATGAACTTTGTGACCTTCCACAGCAAGAAGGTAGTTGCTGGAGTCAAGTTACAGTTGCATGCTTCTTTATATGTAGTCTCACAGTTTGATGTACATTAACACTTCCTATGTTTGTTGTTGGACTAGCACCTAGGCGCAAGAGGAAACAAACATCGTGGATAATGCTCGATAGGTTAACTAAATCTAGAGGAGGAAGAATGGAGATCCGTTTTGAGGCAGGTTTAAAAAGGCCACGTGATGCTACTGAGTCACCAAGTTAGTATCGAGAGGCAGCGGTTGCCGTTAGGTGCCATGCACGTATCCTCCCAACATGGATTCAAGACAGGAATGACAAAGACGAAACCCAGTTCAACACCTTCCTCGACCATTTATCTGTAAGTATGGTTATGTATGGAAACTAGTAATATCGTCTTGCCCTGTCCCATACTTTCTAGGTTGCTGATAATGAGACTCCCATAATTTTCAACAAATGAGGTACAAGTTGGATAGCCAAGATGATGCAACCAGACAAGCTTGCACCCATGTTTTCAAGTCTGCTCTACGACAGTATTGGTATAACTTGAGGAAAACTCACTTTGAAGGCAAGGCTAACAGTGAACTTGCCCAAACATCTCTAGTGGAAAATATATCGGATGAAGACTTGAGAGGCCTCGTTAAACACTGGTCTGATCCAAAGTATCAGGTACATTATATATATGTGATTAGATCACATGTTGAAGTCCAATTTACGCATGTGCCTCACAAATCTATCTTCTTGTAGGTTAACTGTTCAAAGAACAAGGCCAACCGTACGAAAGTGAAATTCCAACAGAAGACAGGATCTCGTAGCTATATTGCTCACTACGAGGCTCTTGTAATTAGCTGTTGTTTCACTCTTTTCGCTGTACCATATTATCAGATCTATATTGACTTGTTCCAAATGCAGAGGAAAGCCCGCAAGGACCATAAGGTACTTGAACCAAATGCTATGGAATTCTTCAAGGACTGTCACACCGGCAAGACGAAGGGCATGACTACACCAGTCAAAGCCGCTGTTGTAAGTCCTTAATCCTCATGCCTTTTAACTACTACTTACTCTGACTTGTGCCTTGAACTGCATGGTTTGCAGCCAATGTCTATTACTCTTTACAATTTTATACACAATTGTCTTAGCGTATCATTGCACCTTACAAGGTTGAAAACAGAGGAGTGATGTTCCTTTGATCTTGATCGGTAATCTAGTTCTGCGCTGGACTTGCCCACACAATGTCACAATTGCTGTTTATGCATTCTCGGTTGTTTTGTGATATGAATGATGTCATACTATGCTTACCATATTATAAACTTTGTCTCTTTATCCTTAGTTGTCAATACAATGTGAAGAAATAGACAATACATTAGCCATGGTATATGGTCATATGTTTGGAACCTGGTTTTATTATGTACTTTGCAGTAAAATACAACTAATATTTTACATGCAGAATAAGTTTAGTATATAGACCAAAGTTATTTTGCTTGGTTTTGCTGCCTTCCTAATATCTTCTATTCTGGTACAACTAATGTAAAAACTCAACTTTTCAGCAAGCTATGGAAAAAATGGTGGAACCGCCACCTTCTGAAGGTGGCGATGCAACTATAACCGCAATGTCAGCTCTTGCTGCTGTGGGTTAGTACCTGTCCACTAATAGTGCCAAAAGCACGTTCCTGCGTAATACTGGGTTGGTTGTTAAGGCAATCTCGTCCAAATTGCCTCATGATCAAGATATGCAAGCTCAAAACAATGTTATATCTGCGCTCCACACACAAGTCCGTTCCCTAACAGAGACCCTTTGTGAAACAAGGACAGACATTGTTCGATGTCATCAAGATATGCATGGTTTTGAAACCAGACTATCAGACATTTGCTATGTTGTTCAAGAGCCTAGGAGAAATGAAGGCGAAGGTTATGGTGCTCCATCGGACAATACATCATGAAAACGTAATACCAGGTCAAATGAATCGAGCTTACGAACTTCGGTGGTGCATTTATTCCGCTGCATCGTTAACTTTTATGCCAACCTTCCTTTTGTTTTATAGTTGTAATTTGTTTTGTTGCAATACAAAATTTGTTCTGAACATGCAACCACCAGCTGAAGAAAACATCAAGCCATTTTTGTATAGTGTAGGGTGTTCCCTATATTTGCACTGGTGGCGATCTTTGATGCCCAGTGGATGTAATCTGTGCAATCGCCTTAATAGCCTAGCGTTAGTTTCGGGCATAATTATGTCCTAGTGTTTTTTTCCTGGTTTGCTAGTGGCCGCAACAACCATGGGACATATATGGACCGCGGTAACCTTGACCCTGTTACATGCCGTAGGATCCATGGGACTCCTACGGGCCATCGATAAATGGGCCTCCAACAGGGCCGTAGAATTGATGGGCCTCAGACTGTCGGACAAATGGGTCTACATGGGCCATAAACGGGCATAATTGGTATCGTCCCAGCACGGTAATGGGCTGTTAACAGGCCGGAGGACATCAAAGGCTTAATTCTGTCACAGGCATAACGGATCGTTAATGGGCCAGAATATAGGACGGGATAGAAACGGTGCAACGGGTTAACAAGCCACAAACGGGCCGACTCTTGCCACGGGCCGAATTTGGCCCATTAGGGGAACATGCCAGTAACTGGCCGGAAGTAATCGAGGGCCGGAAAGGACCCCAAGAACGTATGGGCCATTAGTAGGCCGAAAGCTAACACGGGCTGGAAACAACCCATGTGCATCATTGGCCGTTAATGGGTACAAAGAAATTTACTGTTCATTATGGGCTAGAGTCACCGTAGGCCTCTAAAGGGCCTAAAGATACGAAAGGCCTCATTTGGGCCGAAAGATGTTGTGGGCCATACATGGGTCGAAAGTGAAACATGCTGGTGTTATATTCGACGGCCCACATGACATTGTTGGGCCGATTGCGGGCAGGCCCAAACGGGCCGTGAGTTACCAGGCCGTAAAATGGGCTATTTGTGAAGAGACCGTTAATAGGCTTTTCATGGGCTAGCCCACTAACTTTTGACCAAGTCAAACGGGCCGACCTTTGTAAGCTAAATGGGCCAGTGGTGGGCCGTTGCACGTGTCGACATATCATAGGCGCCTATCTGACCCACTTACGAGCTGACACGTGTTTCCTTCGGCCAATCAGAATTTTACATGCGGAAAATTCCCATTGGTTCAGGCTGTTAACCGGTTATCGGATCCAAAACCGGACCCGATAGCTTAACGACGACCCGTTATGGTGGATGCCACGTGTCGGTCACCCTTGAAGAAAGGACTTCTATGACGCGTGATTTATCGTCACGGAAGTGGACACTTCCGTGATGATAATTTTGGTAATGTCATGGAACACTTCTACGACAGCACAGGTATGACTATCTTGATTCTGTCATAGAATCGTCATGGATGTACATGCATGACAAAAAATGTGACCTACTGTGACAAACACGTATCATCACGGAAGTGTATTTCTTTTGTAGTGTCTACTGGTGCTTCTGGGGTTTTTCCAGTATTTTAGAATTTATAGCGTTGGAATTAGGTTAGACGGAGCCACAAGGGGCCCACAAGACATCAGGGCGTGCCCTGTTGTCTTGCCGTCTCCTCTTTTCTCTTCTGGACTCCCTCTAAAGTTTCTAGGGTCTGTTATGTTCCAAAAAAAAATCATTAAAAAGTTTCGTCATGTTTGGACTTTGTTTGGTAAGGATTTTATGTAAAACCAAAAACAAGCATAAAACAACAATTGGCACTTAGCATTAGGTTAATAGGTTAGTTCCCAAAAATGATATAAAACTGCATATAAAGTATATAAGATTGATAATATAATAATATGAAACAATAAAAAATTATAGATATATTGCAGACGTTTTAGCATCCCCAAGCTTAATTCCTGCTCATCCTTGAGTAGGTAAATGATAAAAATACAATTTTTGATGTTGAATGCTACGTACCATGTCTATTATTTAATCTTTTACGATGTGGATATTGAGAAACGATGAACTAATCGATATCAACGCAATAATATCCATGAATACCGGAACTTAATCATTACTCTTCAAAATATACGATGTTTAACAAATGTTATCCCTACTCATTGAATTGTGTATGCATGGCATGACTCCGCCTTCATCACATGAATATAAATCATGAGCACCCCTGTGTCAAACCAGGCAATTGTATCATGCTTTTTCTCGCTTCAGCACTTTCAACTTCACTCAATATATGAGCATGATGCATGGACTTAGCACTAGGGTGGATTAGAACAGGTTGATAGAGATATAAGGGAAGACAAAAAGTGAAGAGAGTCTCGCATCAACTCAGTGGATCGATTGGCAATGGTGAGGTCTTTCAATCAATATCAATCCGTGGAGTAGGGATTGCCAGGTAACGGATGCACTAGAGCTATAAATGTATGAAAGCTCGCTACTGAAACCAAGTGGGTGTGCATCCAACTTGCTTGCTCATGAAGGCCTCGGGCATTTGAGGAAGCTCGTCATCAAAATATACAAGCCAAGTTCTATAATGTAAAATTTCCACTAGTATATGAAAGTGACAAATCATGGAGACTCTCTATATGAAGAACATGGTGCTACTTTGAAGCACAAGTATGGTAAAAGGATAGTAGCATTGGCCCTTCTCCTTTTTCTCATTTTATTTTTTAGTTTTCTTTTTCTTTTTCATTTCTTAAGAACAATATCATGAACCTCATCCCCACTTTTTTTGGAGAAATCATCAGTCTCCATTATTCTATACCTCATTGAGACAATGCTCTAATAATGATGATCATCACACTTTTATTTACTTACAACTCGATAAACTGAAACAATATGACTCTATATGAATGCCTCTGGCAGTGTACCAGGATGTGCAATGATCTAGCGTAACATGTATTACAATGATGAACGGTGGCTTTGCCACCAATATCATGCCAGCTCTATATGATCATACAAAGCAATATGATGATGAACACACTTGTCATGTGGATAGTAACCGTGGAAGTTGCATGGCAATATATCTCAGAATGCCTATGGAAATGCCATGATAGGTACATATGGTGGTTGTTTGTGGAAGGATATAAGAGGCTTATGTGTGATAAAGCGTATCATATCACGGGGTTTGGATGCATCGGAAAAGTTTGCATCGACTCTTGAGGTGAGAAAGGGCAATGCATGGTAGCAATATATATATATATATATATATATATATATATATATATATATATATATATATATGGATAGGTGGGAGTGTTGTATTAGTCCGTGAACTCACATTAGTCATAAAGAACTCATATACTTATTGTTTAAGTTTTATTAGCCCTCGAAGCAAAGTACTACTCACATGCCCCTAGGGAGGAGGTTGGTAGCAGTTAACCATCGCGCGCCCTCGATTCAAACATCACAAAGGATTTCAATCAGACATAAAAAATGCTCGAACATCCCCACCATGCAGGGTCGGACCTGACACGCTAGGGGGCCTCGTGCAAGATGACAAACTATAGCTAGTTCATGAGAAGTTCTAGCATAACCGGCACTTAACAAATCATGATCTTCTCCTCTATTAGTTCCATCGGAAGGACTAATAATCGCATTAGGGGGAAGGTGTGTCATCGTCATGTAATTGAGGAAGAGGAACGAGCAACGAGAACAGAGAACTTGGAGGCGAGAGAATAAGATGAGGGGGAGGGGAAGGCGTCAATTCGGTTTATACACACGTACATGTTGCAGTAAAGCTAGCTCCTTGCCCGCTCATAGCCTCCTGGGATGATTGTTTCAGCTTTCTTTTGACGGAAAGGGCCCTATAGATTAATCTCTAGCCATATGCATACTTGGGTTGGGGCCCCAAAAATTTGGGGGCCCTGTGCGGTGGCACCTGCTGCACTTGCTCAGGGCCGGCCCTGCCACCATGCCATGACCAACATTTAAATGAATAATACATAACAAGCTTTAATATCGATACCTTTACTAACTAATGATCATGAATCAATACCCTCTCATATTATTACATCGATATAATTAAATCACACGTTTCATATTCAATGATCCACATGAAAGTTTTTTATTATATCCCTCTTGTATACCTATCATTTTCAGAGTAGACTTATAACCCGTGCAAATTACCACTTCCTATTTAAAATACTCTAAAGAAGATTTAAGTAAAGCATGATAGTGCAAATGATTTCTATAAAATATCATAGCCCCACATAAAGTTTCAGAATTATTGGAGCTGTTAAATATTTTATAGTAATTTATAGCCCCAACTCAAATACTTATTGGATTAATTCAAAGCCCATCTAGGTCCTGAAAAAATGTGCACCTTTTTTGGTTTAGGTTTTGACCTTTTTTCATAAATCATAAACATTTTGAAGGGCATTTTGGGTTCACTGAAAATTATTTTAGTTGAACCTAGTTTATTAATGTGCTGCTAGGGTTTACTCAATCCCCATTTCAAGTTCATTTTGAATTTAAACATGATGCAAACAAGATTCTAGCACTAGGCATTGCCATAAGCTAGGGACGTGACATAAATATCTTGTGATGCTTGATTGACATAATCCAATTGACCGTTAAAATCATGATGAAAAGTTTCATGGTTATCATTACTTTTTATGGAAGACAAGTCATCACCATAATCACCATAGATAGACTATGTTGTCATAATCAATCGAAACCTCTTCCGAAATAGTGAAATCATTGCTAAATAAAGTCATGATGAAAGCACAAGTGCTCCCTGGGTGATTTTGGTAAATAATGCCAACATATCTCTTGTTGGACTAATAGTTTTATCTAGTATATTTCAGATAGTTTCAACAGTGGAGTGGCAAGGACAAGAGGATGTGGAACCCCTTCAAAATGCTAAAGACAAGGATTGGCAAAAGCTCAAGACTCTACATTTTTGTTTAAGTGATCCAAGATCACATTGAGTCCATAGGAAAGCCAATAGTATTAAAAGGGGATGAGGTGTTGCTTAATGGTCTACTTGCTCAAAGTGCTTAGTGATATTGCTCAAAAACCCTCAACCACTTTCTCTATCCAAATATGTCCAAACCCTATTCCCAAACTCAGCTCCACCGATATTTCCCATCCGGAGCCACCGAGTTCATTTTGACATAGCCACAGCCAAAACCCTAACGATTCGGTCACACCGATACGAATCTCAGTCTCACCGAGATGGCCTTGCCAGCGCTCTTTGACTTGTTGCAATCACTTCGCTCTCACTGAGATGTTGCAATCGGTCCCACCGAGTTGGCTTCACTAATTCTTTGTTGCTAATTGCATTCACTTCGGTCCAACTGAGATGATGCAATCGGTGCCACCGAGCTGAACTTTGCCCTAACCCCTAGCACATCGGCCCCACCAAGTTGTTCTCGTTGGTCCCACCAAGAATCCTAACGTTCAAATTTTGTATAGATCGGTGCTACCGAGTTTACTAATTGGTGCCACCGAGATGGACCAAAAGTGTGTAACGGTTAGATTTTGCGTGCAGGCTATATATACCCTTCCACTCCCTTCTTCTCATAGGAGAGAGCCATCAGAACGTGCCTACACTTCCACCATTCATTTCTGAGAAAGAACACCCTACTCATGTGTTGAGATCAAGAGATTCCATTCCTACCATTTGAACCTTGATTTCTAGCCTTCCCAAGTTCCTTTCCACTCAAATCCTCCTTCCACCATAGCCAAATCTGTGAGAGAGAGTTGAGTGTTGGGGAGACTATCATTTGAGGCAAAAGAGCAAGGAGTTAATCATCAACACACCATCTATTACCTTTTGGAGAGTGGTGTCTCCTAGATTGGTTAAGTGTCACTTGGGAGCCTCTGACATGATGTGGAGTTG
This sequence comes from Aegilops bicornis, assembly GCA_021605145.1. Lineage (NCBI taxonomy): Eukaryota > Viridiplantae > Streptophyta > Magnoliopsida > Poales > Poaceae > Aegilops > Aegilops bicornis. Next base: position 192,507,761 of record CM038671.1, on the reverse strand, counting down.
AACGAAGAATTTTTTAAGGGCAAGGAGATTGCCTACTTCATGAAGATCTACCCGAGTGAGGCAAGTCCTTCATGTGCGATGGCCATGGTGGGATAGACGAGGTTGCTTCTTCATGGACCCTTCGTCGGTGGAGCCCTCCGTGGACTCGCGTAACCGTTACCCTTCATGGGTTGAAGTCTCCATCAACGTGGACGTATAATAGCACCACCTATCAGAACCACGCCAGAAATTCTCCGCGCCTCCGTAGCGTTTGCACACTCCAATCCCATCCCTTTACATTCTTGCAAGTTGCAGGCTTTACTCTTTCCGCTGCCTATACTCTTGTCATGCTTGCTTGAGATGTATTGAATGCCCTGTTGTAACATCCCAAATTTTCAATTTGGAATGTTATACATAGAGCATCACTTGCATATCATATTTTATTGCATTTTGGCCCGATCCTAGAAATTTCACGCAACTCAAGGACCCACGGAGAGAGTTGGAGATTTGCGTTATTTTCATATTTGAGTTTTCTCAAATTTTGAAAATAGGATCATTTGATTTTATTTATTTTATCTTCAATTATTTCTATTAAAAAATATGAGAGAGGGAATAAAATGACTTTCCCAAAATAAAGGAATAATGAATATTTAATAAAAAATCAAATAAGTTTTTATTTGGAGTTTTTCGCTATTTTATTTGAATTTAGGAGAAATTGCATGTTTTCAAAAATTGCCTTTTAGGGCCAAGAAAATGTTCACCTCGTTCTAAATATTTTATTTAGACGGTGAAAATTTGTTTTGGCATTTTTATTTTTTTATTTTTCTAGAATTTTTCTAAGTCTCGTGTATTATTAAAAAATGCGCTACCAAGACCGATCGGGGTCAAGGCCCAACTGGCCCAGCCGCCGCCTCCCCGCGGGAGACCGCGCCGCCGCCGCCACCGAGTCCGGCCGGGGCATGCTTCCCGAGGCCGACCCCGACCCGGTGCCCCCTTCCCCAAGCCGCGCCACCCCCCCTTTATAACCGCCGCCGCGCCGCACATTGCTCGAACCGCCCCACACCACCGCCGCCACGCCGCCGACTTCGGAGCCGCCGCCGCCGCCTGGAGCCACCCGCCACCGCCGCCTGGAGCCGAGCCGAGGTAGCCGCCGCCGCCGTTTTTGTTTTGAGAAAAACCCTTTCGGTTTTTTAAAAGAAAACCCTAGTTTTCCTTTTTTAAAATAGATCGGGGTTTTCTCCAGTTTATTTATTTAGCGAGCGTTCGCTCGTTCGTTCGTTTTAATGAACGTGTTCACCGTTTAGTTACAGCTAACGAACGTTCGTTCGTTAAGCTGTTCGTCGTTTTTCTTTTTCTCGGATTTATTCCGCGATTTTTCTGATCGCGATTTTTGATCCGATTTTCGATCTAGTATAACATTTCGCTCGTTTATCGGAATGAGGTGATTCAAGCGCCTAGAGTTTCGTCTCGAAACCCTCTTTCCGAATAATCAACTCAAACAAGTTTTTTCTACTGTAAAATTTGACTTGGGTCCAGTTTAGTAAAACGAAGCCTGTTTCTTTCGCCGTTTGACTTTCGTTGCTTCGTCCGATTTGTTTCTTTTTGCAAACCGGAGTTCTTAAGTTGAACTTTCTGGTTAGATCTTCTATTTGAGTTTTGCCCGTGCATTAGTTGAGTACTTATTGTGTGTTCATTTGTTTGCGATAGAGTACCCGGAGTGCGCCGCTTGCTACTTTGAGTCTCTAAGTTTCACGAATCATCAGCAAGGCAAGTAACACTTTGATCACACCTCTTTTCATACCCACTTTTATGCATTAGATCAATCCTCAAACATTGCGTGATTAGGATCTAATTAAACTGTGGGTTTGGGAAAGTAGTTGAGGTAGTACCTATTACCTGTTTTATTATCAAACCCTTGGGAGTTACTTCTACGTTTACTTATATTGCCATGCAATGCTAGTAGACGTGGATTGGATGAGTGTATCCATGACAGATGTGAGCTTGTTAATTAATGGTTTATTTAAGGTGGCAACTTTAATACACATCTGGGTGGATTGAGGTACCTTGGTATTCCAGGATTGCCTGTTTCTTGTTGGACCGCCACCCAGGCTCAAAGGGATCATGAGATTATTCATGCTAGAAACTTCCGTGTGCAGCCACAAGCTACTATGGGCTCTAGTATAGTTGATTAAGTTGTGCGAACTCTTACAGTGGTAGACTAGCATATGTAGAGGGATGTGGGTGTAACTGTCTACCCATTCGTAAGGTGCTAGCGCTTCTGAAAAACTATGTCTTGGTCATCCGTTTCTCAAACACCATGTAGTGCGAGAAATCAAATGGAGGAGATCGAGTCTTGTGGGGAAAAGTGCACAAACCTCTGCAGAGTGTAACAAACTGTGTCACTCCAAAAAAATTTATTTGGTTTTTAACAAACCCTTTATTTGTTTTGAAGGAGGCTATTTAAAATCTTTCCAAAAGCCCCTCCTTCTCAAAAAAATTTCTCCTATGACAAGTATTTTGTTTTTGTATCTTCCTCAACCTTGGTGTTTGGTTTTAAAAACTTTCCTTATGATGTTAACTCATCATAGTAAATTTTTGGAAATTAAATTTCCATTAAAAAGTAATCCTATGGGTTTTGGGGCTTTTCTTTCTTTTGCAACCACCCATTTTTACCATGCCTCATATCAAGACTTCTCCCAAAACCCCTCCCTCCACTTTGGGCCAAGCCAAATATTCTATTCCAACAAGATCAACCCATTCTTGAATTTTATTTCATTTATTTTATCCCCAAAAATAATTCTGTCTTTTATTTTGGGCCTAGGTGATTTACAAAGGAAGTATCTGATTTCCTTTGAGTTTTGATCTCAAACCAACTCCTCTGGCTAGTCCCTAGAACCCCCTACCTAGATCCTTCAAGATCCACTCTCCCACAATTCAAAATTTTCAAGTTTCACTCACTGCAAGTTTGGACCAGATTTGGCAAATTTGGTGAAATGCATATTTTTCCTTCTCCAAATATTCTGCCAAAATTCACGCAGCCCCCAGGTGCATTGAGAGGCCACCTCACCAAAAATCAGCTCCAGATAAATTTCCCACATGCCAAAATCATTTCATCGAACACCTGGCATGCACTGTTGTTGTACATATTCAGAGTTCAGTGTTTCATTCGACTGTCAGTGTCGTTTTCTTCAGGGTCACGGCGTCGATCTCACCAGTGCCCACTCTGGAGCCATGCGCACTGCTCCTTCCTCTTATCCAGAGCGACGCACGGTCCTTTGGACGGGCATCTCCGTCGGTGGTGACGTGTCCCGCCGATGCCGGTAGCTTCTGCGGTGGTAGAGCCAACCGAGGCGGCCAGCAGGGATCACCTCCAGCTTTCAGCGCCGTCCAGCATCGCCCAAGCCACCCGAGGCCTCCGCGTGGCCGTCTGCTTGCCTGCGCACGCTGCGGCACTGTCGCCATGGCTTGAGCAGCGCAGAGCACGCTCCCTGCCGCCGACGAGCTCCGTGCGCCGTTTCGTTTGGAACTTGGAGTATCAACCAAGCCAGGCCAAGCTTAGCACCTAAACTGAACACGTAGGCCCCCACGGTGATGCCTAGCCCCCTAAACCACCTGACCAACCGCTGCACCACCGTAATTGTCGCCGGAGTTATCCCATTCACGGCCACCGCCTCGGATCAGCTATAAAAGGAGCCCCCGAGCTCGCTCTCGACCCCGCACCACAACTCCACCTCACCGGAGCCCCGCCAAGCCACCAGGAGGACCCCGAGGAGGTCTCCTTCCCCGACTCCGGCCGCCCCGATCCGCCTCGGGCTCCGGCTTGATTCACTCAGGTGAGGCCACCTCCGACTCCCAAACCACATCAGCAGCCCTCTGGTGCACCCAGTGTTCTAACCCGAGCCTCAATTCAACCTGTGTAGCCCTCCCCAACGAGATCCACCAACGCCCGAACCACCGCCCGCCGGAGTTGAGGCCGCCGTCGACGTGGTGCTCGCCGTCGACCGAATCCACCACCCACATGTGCAGAAGGACGCAAGGAACCCGTAGGTACCACCCACTCCTCCTAACTCGCCGTGAATCGCCGCCAGCGACCACCGCAGCTCTCGGGCGCCGGTGACTCTGTTTCAGAGTTTAAACCCGACAAGTGGGACCCCCCGTCAGCTTTTTCTTCTTTTTGAAACATTTTCTGAAAACGCCTTCGGGCAGGATACATTTTCCTTTGGAGTTGGTGGGTTTTATTCGAATCGTTTTCTATTTTTATAAGCTAGCCCCTGGGAATTTTCTGTTTCATTACAGACAAGTCCCTGGACTAAAACTTTAATAACTTTTAACCAGAAAATGTTTTTTGATTGATTCTTTTTCTGTCACCTTTATTTTTCTGTCTAGTTTTTTATCATATTTATTTGAAAAATATTTGGAACAGTTTTTGTGCACACACGGTATTTACGTTAGTACATATTTTTCTTATGCCGTAGATACCGGAAGAGGTGACGGAACCGCAAACTTCACCGAGCTAGACTCCGACTACTCCGAACCAGGCAAGCATGTATGAACCTTTGATATGATGGGTGTTTTGCATGTTTGCATTGAGTAGTCAGTTCATGGCATGATTACATGCATAGCAGTAAGGGTTGTGTTACATACATAGATATTGCAAGTGAGCCTCGAAACTCGATGTGTGATTCGATGTGAGTTTACTTGATCATGTGGTGACATGATGGGTGGTAAGATGGTATTGTTGTAGCATGCCAGTCTTATGCCAAACTACTTAACTCCAGTGTCAACGTGAATCAAGTCACATTACCATCCGTTCCTTTTCTTGTACTACCACATGTTTTCTTTATGGAATATGGTTTAGTAAGTTGCAAACCTCTTTCCTGGTACACACCAATCAGAGGGGCCGGGATGAGGGTTCCATGGCCCTAGATTAAAGCCTGTCACCCGTTCAGGGAGCATGGGTGTTTCCGGTTGGGACCGAGAGGGGGCACCCCTTAGAGCGCGCGAGATAAATTTGATCCCATGCTATTCGAGGTTGTGACCTCCCCGTCTTAGAATTTTTCTTGAACGTTGCCTAGGGTGATTCCTGGCAGCGGAAGGTGGAATTGGGTGTGTACCGGTTAGATGTGTTTCTTCTAAAATACCGTAAACGGAACTAGTCCATTGCGAATACTGAAATCCGTTGACTGTGGTTTAATTGTACAAACTCTGCAGAGTCAAATTCATCCAAGTAACCGTACCTATGGTCAAGGTTTGTGTTCAACTTGTCCTTGACAGTCTCAGTGCCAGTCTCCTTGACAAATCTCTGGTGAACAGACATGAGTAGTAAACTCGACTATATGATTACTCCTGTGGATGGACTAACCCCATTATTTTTTTATTATGTGCTGAGTATTTTCCTTGGAATGGTCTATGCTGCTTGAATACGACGATGAAATATAAGCCCTTTATGTGATGTCGCTCAGACGTCCGACTGTGGCATTTATGTTGTTTACTTTCGATATAAGCCCTTTATGTGATGTCGCTCAGACGTCCGATTGTGGCATTTATGTTGTTTACTTTCGATATAAGCCCTTTAGGTGATGTCGCTCAGACGTCCGACTGTGGCATTTATGTTGTTTATTTTCAATATAAGCCCTTTATGTGATGTCGCTCAGACGTCCGACTGTGGCACTCTTGTTATTTACTTTCGATTAAAGCCCTTTCTGTGATGTCGCTTTGACGTTCGACTGTGGCACGCACTGTCATTTACTTTTCAATATAAGCCCTTTATGTGGTGTTGCTTAGACGCCCGACTGCGGCATGATAATTTATTTGTTCACCACTCGAGGCGTCGTTTCAGACACTCGATCGGTTTTCAGTTATTTTTGTTGGGATTTCGGGAGGACTACCGCCTGACTTCCTTTTATTTATCATGTCGTGCAAGTTTATCGTTTGAGTGTGCATTGCCGATTATTCATGATGCATCATGCTTACATTTGTTATATCTAATGTCCGAACTGTCTTGCGAGTACATTCAAAGTACTCACCTGGCTTGTTGATTTGGCGGATGTTGTGAAGGCAATCTTATGGATGAAGAGTTCGATAGCGAGTCCGACGCCTAGAGGAGTCACAGTCAGTCCCGTGCGGTCCTGGAATTTTATCACTTGTACCATATCCTCTTCCGCTACCCGAATAAATCATCGAGCCTCACTTCGACGCTCGATGAGCTGCAAGAGTAGGAGTCAATGTCACCCACTTCACTGTGACATATCCACCACCACCGTTTAAATACGAGTCATTAGTATGCCACCACAACCTTGTGCCATATCTGCCTTTATGTATATTATTGGCGTGCCTGTAATAAATTGTTGAGCAACCTCAGCTCAACCCTGTAATATATTTAGTACTTCTGGATTTCTATATCAAGAATTTGTCTACCAGTAAGGAGGACTCTCCTATAGGGGAAATAAAAAGATCGGTTTCTCAATAAGTATTTTAGTGAAAAACCGGTCGTGACAAACTTGGTATCAGAGCCAGGCTGACTGTAGGAAGCCACTAGGTGCGATCGCTAATCGTTTATTAGCGTCTTAGTGCGATTTTAGAATTTTTGCAAAATGTAGCAATTTTACATTAGTCATCATAAATTTATGATCCGACTATTCGGAATTTTTGTCTACTTTTGTAGATGGCTAGCAGATCGTGAGTCGCAGTGTTCGCCAATGTACACGAGGGGTTTATCAAGCTCCTCACCTACATCGTCAAGATCGCGATTGGGCCATCGGTTCGCCCAGTGTTCACACTCTACCAGCACAAGATCAGCGACAGTCTGTCTATGCACCAGGTCGCGGTGCAGTTCAAGGGAGGGCATTCAGAGTCACGCCAATTCCGATTTGTTGGCAGGGCCATGCCTACGGAGAGGCATGCCATGCAGATGGCTGCCCGTGAGGCAATAGCACGTCTCCGGGATGTTCTTCCGTCGATGAAGACTCGTCGTTACCGCTACCTTCCATGCCACGTGCCATACACGTGTCACTATGCATTCGCTTGCCCCAGAGGAGAGCGAGATGAGGCTATTGAGATGCTTGTTGAATACCTCCAGGCACTGGAGGCAGTGTTTGATAACCTTGTGGATGACTTGTGGCTGCCCGTATGGACTCTGTCCATGGCTGTGCCGCCAACAGGAGGGAGCTCCTCCACACAGCACCACCACTGACCTTCGTCTCGTCCTCAGCATCTTATTCACCTGCCATCCTCGCCACCGCACGTCGCCTTCCTACCACTGAGGAGTTCGACCAAGTCATCGCGCCCACTCCAGTCCGTGTTGCACCACCTATTGCGCTCACTCCAGTCCGTGTGGCACCACCTATTGCGCTTGCCCCAATCCGTGTTGCACCGCCTCTCGTGCCCGCTCTAGCTTCTCAGCGCAGCACTTCACGCCTGGAGCCTATTAGTGAGGAGGAGGTTGAGTCTCCAGCATCACTGGGCCTCACCCTCGGCAGGCCAAGGGAAATCCTTACCATCTCCGACTGAGTGTGCCTAGCAGCCCCGCGTTGTGCCAGCTTGTATGATATGTTTATATGTATATAGGTTGTGAGAAGTAGTTTGTATGCGCATCATGTAGGAACTGGGAGAAGTGCACTAGCCTAAATAACATGTCAGGATTGTGTACGCACATCCTTAGTGATGTCTTGTATAATTACTGCTTGCGTGTAAAATATGTACTTAGCGGTCCTTCTCCATGCGCTATCAAATATTTTCTTGAGAAATCTTGGAGTGGTTACATTTTTTCTCGCCTTTGAGTATTTATTTATTTTTGTGGCTCAATTTCTTTTCCTTATGATTTTTCCAAAATATATCCCCAGAGTGGAAAATGTCTCGTCCTTGGACTCGTTCCATGCCAAATCCGCCGGAAGAGAATTTTGGCACCCAAACCAGCAACAACTTCACACAGGGACAGTCAAGTCAATAGGGCAGTGAGACAGCTTTTTATCAAGTGTGCCGCCTTTATGAGCAAAGCCAGCAACAACACCAAGAAATGATGAACCAGGTCACCAATATGGGAAATCACCGTGGACCGTATCAGCAGCAATCCAAATTGTCAGAACTACAAAAGACGCGTCCCCCAAGTTTCTCGCACACTGACAAACCTCTTGAGGCCGATGACTGGCTTCGAGACATTGAAAGGAAATTGATTATTGCAGAATGTTCAGACCGTGAGAAGGTACTATATGCACCCCACTACCTCACAGGAGTGGCTGCATCATGGTGGGAAAATTTCCTACACATGCACCCCAATGGAAATAACATCACCTGGGAAGAATTTAAAGAAGGTTTTCGTGGGGCGCATATCCCAAAAGCGTTATGAAAATCAAGAAAAGGGATTTTGATGACCTCAAGCAGAGGGGCATGACGGTGACCGAGTACAACAGTCTGTTTACTCAGTTATCTCGTTACGCCAACGAAGAGCACATGACGGAAAATAAAAAGATGGAAAAAATTCCTGGACGGTCTTGCACCAGCACTTAAATGCCACCTGGTTGTACACACCTTTCCAGACTTCAAAACACTTGTGGACAAGGCCATTACCCTGGAAAATGAGCACATGAGTTTGGAAGATTTTTCAAGCGCAAGAGGGACCTAACTACTCAAGCTCGCAACAACCGAAGCAAGACTGACTACCAGAAAAGTGGAGCAAACAAGTCCACAACCAATATCCCGCGCTCGATCAAGAATTTTCATGCAAGGGATAAGGATTTCACATACCGCCCAAGTGTTACTTGCTACGCTTGTGGAGAAGAAGGGCACTATGCCAAGCAGTGCCCAAAGCCAAGAAACTCGGCTCCCACGCCGAACCATGGTGGGAATAATTCAGCACCCAAGCGTAACAACTTCAACCCCAATAATGATCACAAGAAGGGTCACTTGAACCATGTGACCAAGGAGGAAGCACAGAATGCCCCGGATATCATACTCGGTACGTTCCCTGTCAACACAATACCTGCCACGGTTTTGTTTTATTCTGGAGCTTCTCACTCGTTCATTTCAAAGAAATTTGCTTTGCAAAATGATTTTTCGATGCTTCCCCTGGAAAAGTCCATGATCATCAAGTCCCTCGGGATTAAGCAAGTTACTCAGAGTTACAACCAAGGTTGAACAAGGTGGACGTTTCTGAGTTAAGCAAAGTTCCAGTAGTATGTGAGTTACCAGACGTATTTCCCGAAGAACTACCAGGCATGCCACCAGACCGGGAGATATAATTCAGCATTGAGCTAGCACCTGGAACCACCCCCATTTACAAGAAACCATACAGAATGGCACCCTCAGAGTTGGTGGAATTAAAGAAGCAAATAAAAGAATTACTGGACAAAGGATTTATTCGAGCCAGCTCCTCACCTTGGGGCTCTCTTGTTTTATTTGCCAAGAAAAAGGATGGGACACTGAGATTATGTATAGACTATCGAGCACTCAACATGGTCACAATCAAGAACAAATATCCGATGCCACGGATAAATGATTTATTTGACCAGCTCGCTCAAGCAAAGGTTTTCTCAAAAATTGACTTAAGGTCGGGATACCATCAATTAAAAGTACGGACAAAAGATATCCCCAAGACAGCCTTCGCCTCCAGATACGGGTTGTATGAGTTTACAGTGATGCCGTTTGGTCTGAACAATGCCCCCGCATACTTCGTCCACCTCATGAACAAAGTGTTTATGAGATTTATGGACAAGTTTGTTGTGGTGTTCATAGATGATATTCTGGTATACTCCAAGACACCAGAAGCGCATGCTGAACATCTCAGAATTACACTAGGAGAATTAAGGAAACATCAATTATACGCCAAGTTCAGCCAATGTGAATTTTGGTTGAGACAAGTTGGTTTCCTAGGCCATGTGTTAACACAGGAAGGTGTTGCCGTAGACCCGGAAAAGGTGAAGGTCGTACTTGGTTGGAAACCACCAGCCAACGTAACGGATGTAAGAAGTTTCTTGAGAATGGCAGGGTATTACCGAAGGTTCATTGAAGGGTTCTCCACCATAGCAAAGCCAATGACGCAGTTGCTCAAGAAGGACAAGAAATTTGTTTGGACGGAAGCTTGCGAGAAAAGTTTCCCAGACCTCAAAAGGAAATTAACAACATCACCAGTATTGGTTGTGCCAGACATACACAAAAGTTTTGAGGTATATTGTGACGCCTCCAGGAAGGGCCTCGGATGCATATTAATGCAAGAAGGCAAGGTAGTCGCGTATGCCTCCAGGCAACTACGCAAGCATGAAGAAAATTATCCTATGCATGATTTGGAACTGGCAGCAGTCATTCATGCACTCAAGGAGTGGAGGCACTTTTTACTCGGAAACCGTTGTGAAATATACACGGACCATAAAAGCCTCAAGTATATTTTCACACAACCAGAACTCAACTTACGACAACGACGCTGGTTGGAATTAGTGAAATATTATGATGTCGGTATTCACTACCATCCAGGAAAGGCGAATGTTGTGGCAGATGCTCTTAGCTGAAACCCCAGTTCGGCCAACGACTGTCTGCCAGACTTGAGACCTGAATTTCAGCAAGAGTTCGCCAAACTCAACATGATGATGGTCGCCGAGGGCGATGTGTCGAATTTGGATATACAGCCTACCTTAATGGAGCAAATTAAGGAGGCTCAGCATGGACACCCCAGCATCGAAGGCATAAAAAGGAAAGTGAGTTTGGGCAAGGCCTCTTAATTTACCATGGACGATGAGGGAATACTATGGTGCAGAGACAGACTTTGCGTACCGAATATAGAAGACCTCAAACAGCAAATCCTAGCCGAAGGCCACACTGCTCCATATTCAATCCACCCGGGAGGAACCAAAATGTACAGAGACATTCAGGAAATTTTTTGGTGGCACGGAATGAAGAGGGATATAGCCACCTTCATTGCATGTTGTTATTCGTGTCAACGCATTAAGGCTGAGCATCAAAAACCGGCAGGGTTATTACAGCCAAAAAGGATACCTGAGTGGAAATGGGATGAGATCCGGATGGACTTCATTGTTGGACTACCTCGGTCACAACACGAAAATGATGCCATATGGGTCATCACAGACAGATTGACCAAGGTGGCACATTTCATTCCCGTGAAGACAACCTACACCACTCAGAAGCTTGCTAAGCTTTACCTCTCTCGCATAGTTTGCCTGCATGGAGTCCCAAAGACTATAATATCTGACCGAGACACTCAATTCGTCTCTAGATTTTGGGATCAATTACAACAAGCTCTGGGTACTCAACTGGCATTCAGTACAGCATACCACCCCCAGACCGATGGGCAAACTGAACGCGTAAACCAAATACTAGAGGACATGATGAGAATGTGTGTCCTCACCTATGGGACCAGAGTTGGGTAGAAAGCTTTCCATATGCCGAGTTTGCATACAACAACAGTTACCAAGCCAGCCTGCAAATGGCACCCTTCGAAGCCTTGTATGGACGGAGATATCGTACTCCATTGAATTGGTCAGAGACCGGAGACAGCCGTATCTTCGGCCCTGATATCCTCAAGGAAGCTGAGGAGAAAGTTAGGCTAATCAGGGGCAGACTCAAGACGGCTCAAAGCCGACAGAAGAGTTATTACGATCAGAAACATCGGGGAGCCAGTTTTGAACCCGGTGAGTATGTGCACCTCCGAGTATCTCCTATGAGAGCCTACAATGATTCAAAGTTAAAGGAAAGCTAGCACCAAGATTTATCGGACCCTTCTGTGTAGTTGCACGAAGAGGCACGGTAGCCTACCAGCTAGACCTACCCGAAGAGTTGTCCGATGTCCACGACGTGTTCCACGTCTTGCAGTTGAGGAAATGTGTGAGCAACCAGAAAAGCAGGTATCCGATGAGGACATTGACGTACAGCCAGACCTCACCTACAGGGAACGCCCAATAAAAATATTGGAGGAGTCTGAAAGGAGAACCCGTCAGAAGGTAATCAAGTTTTTCAAAGTACAGTGGAGCAATCACACCGAAGACGAGGCAACATGGGAAAGAGAGGATTTTCTTCGAGCAAACACCCACACCTATTTGAGGATCAGCTGAAATCTCGGGGACGAGATTTTTCATAAGGGGGTAGGTGTTGTGACACTCCAAAAAAATTTATTTGGTTTTTAACAAACCCTTTATTTGTTTTGAAGGAGGCTATTTAAAATCTTTCCAAAAGCCCCTCCTCAAAAACAATTCTCCTATGACAAGTATTTTGTTTTTGTATCTTCCTCAACCTTGGTGTTTGGTTTTAAAAACTTTCCTTCTGATGTTAACTCATCACAGTAAATTTTTGGAAATTAAATTTCTATTAAAAAGTAATCCTATGTGTTTTGGGGCTTTTCATTCTTTTGCAACCACCCATTTTTACCATGCCTCATATCAAGACTTCTCCCAAAACCCCTCCCTCCACTTTGGGCCAAGCCAAATATTCTATTCCAACAAGATCAACCCATTTTTGAATTTTATTTCATTTATTTTATCCCCAAAAATAATTCTGTCTTTTATTTTGGGCCTAGGTGATTTACAAAGGTAGTATCTGATTTTCTTTGAGTTTTGAACTCAAACCAACTCCTCTGGCTAGTCCCTAGCACCCCCAACCTAGATCCATCAAGATCCACTCTCCCACAATTCAAAATTTTCAAGTTTCACTCACTGCAAGTTTGGATCAGATTTGGCAAATTTGGTGAAATTCATATTTTTCCTTCTCCAAAAATTCTGCCAAAATTCAGGCAGCCCCCAGGTGCATTGAGACGCCACCTCACCAAAAATCAGCTCCAGATAAATTTCCCACATGCCAAAATCATTTCATCGAACACACGACATACCTTTATTCTTTGTACATATTCAGAGTTGGTGTTTGATCGTGATCGGTGTCGTTTTCTTCAGGGTCACGGCGTCGATCTCACCAGTGCCCACTCTGGAGCCATGCGCACTGCTTCTTCCTCTTATCCAGAGCGCCGCACGGTCCTTTGGACGGGCACCACCGTTGGTGGTGACGTGTCCCGCCGACGCCGGCAGCTTCTGCGGTGGCAGAGCCAACCGAGGCGGCCAGCAGGGATCAGCTCCAGCTTTCGGCACCGTCCAGCACCGCCCAAGCCACCCGAGGCCTCCGCGTGGCCGATGCGCTTTACTGCGCATCTTTGTAGCCATCACCGTGGCTGGCAGCGCATGACGCGCTCCGCCGCCGACGAGCTCCGTGCGCCGTTCCGTTCGGAACTTGGAGTATCAACCAAGGCAGGCCAAGCTTAGCACCTAAACCGAACCCGTAGGCCCCCACGGTGATGCCTAGCCCCCTAAACCACCTGACCAACCGCTGCACCACCGTAATCATCGCCGGAGTTATCCCGTTCACGGCCACCGCCTCGGATCAGCTATAAAAAGAGCCCCCGAGCTCGCTCTCGACCCCGCACCACAACTCCACCTCACCAGAGCCCCGCCAAGCCACCAGGAGGACCCCGAGGAGGTCTCCTTCCCCGACTCCGGCCGCCCCGATCCGCCTCGGGCCCCGGCTTGATTCACTCAAGTGAGGCCACCTCCGACTCCCAATCCACGTCAGCAGCCCTCTGGTGCACCCAGTGTTCTAACCCGAGCCTCAATTCAACCTGTGTAGCCCTCCCCGACGAGATCCACCAACGCCCGAACCACCGCCTCACGGGAGTTGAGGCCGCCCGTCGGCGTGGTGCTCGCCGTCGACAAAATCCACCACCCACAGGTGCGGAAGGACCCAAGGAACTCAGAGGGTACCACCCACTCCTCGTAACTTCGCCGTGGATCGCCGGCCACCACCGCAACTCTCGGCGCCGGTGACTGCTTTTGAGTATAAACCCAACAAGTGGGACCCCCCGTCAGGTTTTTCTTCTTTTTGAAACGTTTTTTGAAAACGCCTTCGGGCAGGATACGTTTTCCTTTGGAGTTGGCGGGTTTTTAATCGAATCATTTTCTATTTTTATAAGCTAGCCCCTGGGAAGTTTCTGTTTCATTACAGACAAGTCCCTGGACTAAAACTTTAATAACTTTTAAACAGGAAATGATTTTTGATTGATTCTTTTTCTGTCACCTTTATTTTTCGGTCTAGTTTTTTATAATGTTTATTTGAAAAATATTTGGAACACTTTTTGTGAACACACGGTATTTACGTTAGTACGTATTTTTCTTATGCCGTAGATACCGGAAGAGGTGACGGAACCGCGAACTTCACCGAGCTAGACTCCGACTACTCCGAACCAGACAAGCATGTTTGAACCTTTGATATGATGGGCATTTTGCATGTTTGCATTGAGTAGTCAGTTCATGGCATGATTACATGCATAGCAGTAAGGGTTGTGTTACATACATAGATATTGCAAGTGAGCCTCGAAACTCGATGTGTGATTCGATGTGAGTTTACTTGATCATGTGGTGACATGATGGGTGGTAAGATGGTATTGTTGTAGCATGCCAGTCTTATGCCAAACTACTTAACTCCAGTGTCAACGTGAATCAAGTCACGTTTCCATCCGTTCCTTTTCTTGTACTACCACATGTTTTCTTTATGGAATATGGTTTAGTAAGTTGCAAACCTCTTTCCTGGTACACACCAAACAGAGGGGCCGGGATGAGGGTTCCATGGCCCTGGATTAAAGCCAGTCACCCGGTCAGGGAGCATGGGTGTTTCCGGTTGGGACCGAGAGGGGTGCACCCCTTAGAGCGCGCGAGATAAATTTGATCCCATGCTATTCGAGGTTGTGACCTCCCCGTCTTAGAGTTTTTCTTGAACGTTGCCTAGGGTCATTCCTGGCAGCGGAAGGTGGAATTGGGTGTGTACCGGTTAGATGTGTTTCTTCTAAAATACCGTAAACGGAACTAGACCCTTGCGACTACTGAAATCCGTTGACTGTGGTTTAATAGTACAAACTCTGCAGAGTCAAACTTATCCAAGTAACCGTACCTATGGTCAAGTTCTGTGTTCAACTTGTCCTTGTCAGTCTCAGTGTTAGTCACCTTGACAAATCTTTGGTTAATAGACATGAGTAGTAAACTCGACTATATGATTACTCCTGCGGATGGACTAACCCCATTATTTTTTTATTATGTGCTGAGTATTTTCCTTGGAATGGTCTATACTGTTTGAATACGACGATGAAATATAAGCCCTTTATGTGATGTCGCTCAGACGTCCGACTGTGGCATTCATGTTGTTTACTTTCGATATAAGCCCTTTATGTGATGTCGCTCAGATGTCCGACTGTGGCATATATGTTGTTTACTTTCGATATAAGCCCTTTATGTGATGTTGCTCGGACGTCCGACTGTGGCATTTATGTTGTTTATTTTCAATATAAGCCCTTTATGTGATGTCGCTCAGACGTCCGACTGTGGCACTCTTGTTATTTACTTTAGATAAAAGCCCTTTCTGTGATGTCGCTTTGACGTCCGACTGTGGCATGCACTGTCATTTACTTTTCAATATAAGCCCTTTATGTGGTGTCGCTTAGACGCCCGACTGCGGCATGATAATTTATTTGTTCACCATTCAAGGCGTCGTTTCAGACACTCGATCGGTTTTCAGTTATTTTTGTTGGGATTTCGGGAGGACTACCGCCTGACTTCCTTTTATTTATCATGTCGTGCAAGTTTATCGTTTGAGTGTGCATAGCCGATTATTCATGATGCATCATGCTTACATTTGTTATATCTTATGTCCAAACTGTCTTGCGAGTACATTCAAAGTACTCACCTGGCTTGTTGATTTGGCCAGATGTTGACGAAGGCGATCTTATGGATGAAGAGTTCGATAGCGAGTCCGACGCCTAGAGGAGTCCCAGTCAGTCCCGTGCGATCCTGGAATTTTATCACTTGTACCATATCCGCTTCCGCTACCCGAATAAATCATCGAGCCTCACTTCGACGCTCGATGAGCTGCAAGAGTAGGAGTCAATGTCACCCACTTCACTGTGACATATCCACCACCACCGTTTAAATACGAGTCAGTAGTATGCCACCACAACCTTGTGCCATATCCGCCTTTATGTATATTATTGGCGTGCTTGTAATAAATTGTGGAGCAACCACAGCTCAACCCTGTAATATATTTAGTACTTCTGGATTTCTGTATCAAGAATTTGTCTACCAGTAAGGAGGACTCTCCTATACTGGAAATAAAAAGATCGGTTTCTCAATAAGTATTTTACTGAAAAACCGGTCGTGACACAAACTAATCATGGTTAGCCGTGTCCCCGATTATGGACATCTTGAGTATCTAGTACTTGGATTATCATGTGAATCTCATCATGTTACTTTAATTAATATTGTTGGGTTTTTAATGATGATACTTAATTGGGATTGAGAATGCTGTCAACCATTCTCAATGTTTAACAACCACCATGATAGTTAAATAAAATTTATTCCTTTGCAATAGGGAAAATTGGCTTTACGCAAAACTGTAACCATAGAGCTTTCCACCAGCCATATATGCATGTAGTATAGCATTACTCTTTCATATTGCTCTCTATGTGTTACCTTGCCAGCAAATTCCATGTGCTGACTCGTTTTCGGGATGGAACGTTCATGTTGCAGACTTTTCAGACGACGAGTAAGGTGCCTTAGGTCGTGGTTCTATACTCAGTGATGCCGTTGGAGTTGATGGACTCGCTTATCTTCAAAGTCTTCCGCTGTTATTGTTATTAGATGGCCTTATGCCATATTTTATTGTAATAAGTTCTCTTTTGGAGACACTCGATATAATAAGTGTGTGATTGCTACTCTGTTATAAATCCTTCAAGGCATGCGTGTCAAGACATCGATCCGAGGATGACACCGATGCACAGAGATCGGTATTTGAGGTCTGGTCGCTACAAGATGGTATCAGAGCACACGCTGACTGTAGGACACTACCACTAAGCTAAAGCCCTAGACCACTACTCTTTCTTCTCATTTCTGACTCCTCATCTTTTCTATTCTTTTAGGATGGCAGATGCAAGGAACAAGCTCACACAACCGGATGAAAATACACCCTTTGGATGCCACTTGAAGGAAGTCACTAGATACCTGAACATCGGAGTACCAAGCTTCACCGGGACCTGCAACGCCACTTTACCCAAAGAGGAGCGCTGGTTGATTCAAGTTCAAGTTCCAGGAAGGACATTTGCACCAGTCACGGAGTCCATAGAGTTTTCTTTTGATGCACCAACCTGGAGTCTAGGAAAGAGCATGGCAGCCCACATCGCCATGGGACGTATTGGAGAAGTTTACCGCAATGATCTCAAGAATACTATCTACCAGATTTGCGGGCGCCGAGATGAGCAATGGGAGATGATCAGCACCAGGAGGGATAGATCAATCGCAGCATATATCCAGGAGTTAAACCAGCACATCTGACATAAGGAGAACCAGATGTGCGTATGCATGGAGGATCTGCAAAAGGCTATGACCAAGATCAAGGAGCTAGAGGAAGAACTCAAGGCTACACGTGAAGATTACATGGAAGAAATTGAAGTGCTAGTGGAGAAGAATGACCACTTAACCAGGAAGCTCGGAGTTTTCATGGGAGACCCCGCGCCAGGAGGAAATGACGACGATTCCACTTGCCCGAATAACTATATCATCATCGACGACACCGACTCGGATTCTGACGACAGCGATGATGACTATGTTGATGAAGCCGGAGCATATATCATGGAATCTTCATCGGAGCAGTTTTTCTAGTTGACCACCATAACAGTAGTAGAAATTCCCCCATTGTAATTAGTTTAGTCCAAGCACTTCTGTAACGATAGTTAGACCGTTGTATGCCCTTGTTTGAATTGATTGGAGTGATATTGTTTGCTTTTGTCTCATGTGCATATGGGTAGTGTTTTCTCACTAGACCTCATTCTATTCTATATTCTCACCTTCTCTAAACCCTCAGATGCCTCCGAGACGCGACACCTGATTTGTTTTCCCACCGGAGATCACTCAGTTGATTCAGCAACAGAATGCCTTGATTCAAACACTGGTACAGAACCAAGGCAACAACAACAACAACAACAACAACAACAACCCACCACCACCACATGTTGACAATTTGACTTGTTTCTTGAGGCTAAATCCGCCAGTGTTTTCCAGTAGCACCGAGCCGATTGTTGCAGATGATTGGCTCCGCAAGGTTGGAAGGGAGGTGACCGCTGCAGGATGCACTGATGCGGAGAGAGTGCGTTTTGCCGGACATCAACTTGATGGACCCGCAGCATCATGGTGGGAGAATTACACAGCCACACACCCTATTGACACAGTCACGTGGGATCAGTTTCAGCAAGCTTTCCGTACTGCCCATGTTTCAGCAGGAGCTATGGCCATGAAGAAGTGTGAGTTTTGCAACTTACGCCAAGGAGGATGTACTGCAAGCCAGTATGTGGAGGATTTTAGTAAGTTAGCATGTTATGCCCCAGATGACGTTGCTACAGATGCAGCTAAACAAGAGAAGTTTCTGGAAGGACTGAATGATGAGCTGAGCATGCAGTTGATGGTAGCCACTTTCAATAACTACCAGGAGTTGGTAGATCATGCTCTTATGATTGAAGGGAAGTAGTAACAGATTGATAACCGCAAGAGGAAGTATGGACAGGGAAAGTACAATTCTAGAGTTCAGCAGAAGCTACGTTTTACCCCAAAACCGGGAGGACAATTTCAGCATACCCATGGAGGAGGTACCTCGCATAATCATAATGGTTCCAAGAATGGAAATGGGAATGGAGGAAGCAACGGACAAAACCGCACCAACCCGTCAACCCCAGCCAAGAGAGACCTGAGCCAAGTCACTTGCTTTAAGTGTCAGAAAACTGGACATTATGCCAATGAATGTCCGAAGCCCAGAATGGAAATGGCGGTGGAAGCTCAGGGGAAGAAGTCGAACCCTTTCAACAGGGGATGTGAACCACATTAACGTGGAGGAGGTTGAAGCTTCGGCCGAGATCACGATAATTGGTAAGTTTTTGGTTAAGACATTTCTTGCAATTGTTCTTTTTGATCTTGGTGCATCGCATTCATACATTTCACGGGATTTGTGGATAAGTACAAACTGCCCACCAAGGTTCTTAGAACACCTATGCTAGTAAGCTCACCAGAGCGGAGTATATGGCGATCGTGGATGTTTTCAAGTACCTTTGAGCATAGGTAGGCATGTTTTCCCCACGGATTTAATCATTCTGGAATCGCAAGGTTTGGACGTGATTCTAGGTATGGATTGGCTATCAATGTATGGAGGGAACATCGATTGCGCTAGTAAGTCGATTTGCTTACAACGCCCGAAGGAAGAAGGATCAAGTATGTATCACGGCATGAGCCGAGGAGGGCACAAGTAAACTCTTTATCAGGAGTTGTGCAGGAGGAAGTACCAGTGGTGAAGGATTACCCGGACGTGTTTCCAGAAGAGTTGCCAGGCATGCCACCGGATAGAGACATTGAGTTTTTTATTGAGCTATTGCCAGCACGGGCCGATATCCAAGAGACCGCATGCGGATGCGGCACAAGATTTGGAAGAAATTAAGAAGCAAATTAAGGAGTTCTCGGATAAAGGTTTTATTCGCCCAAGTTCTTCGCTTTGGGGATCGCCAGTACTTCTAGTGGAGAAGAAAGATGGATCATTGAGAATGGTTGTTGATTATCATGGATTGAATGAAGTGACAATTAAGAATAAGTACCCGTTACCGATGATCAACGATTTGTTTGACCAATTGCAAGGAGCTAAGGTATTTTCCAAGATTGATTTGCGATCAGGATACCATCAGTTGAAGATTCGAGAGCAGGATATACCTAAGACGGCTTTTACCACCAGGTATGGGCTGTATGAGTATACCGTTATGTCATTTGGGCTGACTAACGCACCTGCCTATTTCATGAACATGATGAACAAGGTGTTTATGGAGTTTTTGGATAAGTTCGTCGTGGTATTCATCAATGATATTTTGGTTTACTCGAAGAATGAAGAAGAACATAAGGAGCATTTGCGTTTGGTACTCGAGAAGCTCAGAGAACATCAGTTATTTGCCAAGTTCAGCAAATGTGAGTTTTGGTTGAAGGAAGTTGGATTTCTCGGACATGTTATATCTGGAGAAGGTATAGCAGTGGACCCCACTAAAGTTGCCACTGTGACAAACTGGGAAGCACCAACGACAGTTGGAGAGATCCGGAATTTTCTTGGACTGGCAGGATACTATCGGAGATTCATTGATAATTTCTCGAAAATTGCGAAGCCTATGACGGAGTTGTTGAAGAAGGACACTAAGTTCAATTGGACTGAGGAATGTGAGGCTAGTTTTCAAGAGTTGAAGAAACGTTTGGTTACCTCACTAGTGTTAATTTGCCAGATCAAAGCAAGGATTACGAGGTGTATTGCGACGCATCACGTCGAGGACTTGGAGCAGTGCTTATGCAGGAGGAAAGAGTTGTTTCGTTTGCTTCACGAGAGCTTAAGCCTCATGAGTTGAACTATGCTACTCATGATTTGGAGTTAGCAGCCGTAGTGCACGCACTGAAGACTTGGAGACATTTTCTCATTGGAAACCGTTGTGAGGTGTACACGGATCACAAGAGTTTGAAGTACATCTTCACGCAGAAGGAGTTGAATCTCAGGCAAAGGAGATGGTTGGAGCTCATCAAGGATTATGATATGAGATTGCATTATCACCCGGAAAGGTCGACGCAGTAGCGTATGCGTTGAGCCGCAAGAGCCATGTCACCACACTAATGACCGGAGGTTTACCAAAAGAGTTAGCCGAGGAATTTCGAGAGCTATGTTTGGAAATAGTTCCGAGAGGCTATGTAGCAGCATTGGAGATACAGTCTAGCTTGATGGATAAGATCAGAGAAGCTCAGAAAACGGATAAGGAGATTGCCGCTATCAAGGAGAAAATGAGCAAGGGAAAGGCTAAGGGATTTCGTGAGGATGAGCACGATACCCTATGGTTTGAGGACCGCGTTTATGTGCCTAGTGATACGGAGATCAGGAAGTTGATTCTGCAAGAGGCCCATGATTCGCCGTATTCGATTCACCCAGAAATACCAAGATGTATTTGGATTTGAAGGATACTTTACGGTGGACCAGAATGAAGAAGGATATTGCGAGTATGTAGCAGTTTGTGATGTATGTCGAGAGTGAAGGCAGAGCATCGTAAACCAAATTGGATTGTTACAGCCATTGCCTATACCCGAATGGAAGTGGGAAAAGTTAGGCATGGATTTTATCACGGGATTGCCCAGGACTCATTCAGGCTATGACTCGATTTGGGTTGTAGTTGATCATTTGACGAAGGTAGCTCATTTCATTCCAGTGAAGACTACCTAAAATAGTGTCAAGTTGGCTAAGATATAAATGAACAGGATCGTATGCCTGCATGGAGTTCCGAGGAGTATCGTATCAGATAAAGGAACCCAATTCACCTCAAGTTTTTGCAATTAGTTGCACGAAACTTTGGGAACCAGACTAGAGTTTAGTACCGCTTTTCATCCACAGACAGATGGACAGACCGAGAGAGTCAATCAGATTTTGGAGGATATGCTGAGAGCATGTGCATTGGATTATGGATCAAGTTGGGATGGCAACTTGCCGTATGTGGTGTTTTCTTATAACAACAGCTATCAAACCAGTTTGAAGATGGCCCCTTTCGAAGCCTTGTACGAAAGGAGGTGCAGAACCCCGCTGTTGTGGGATGAAGTTGGAGACCGGCAGCTGTTTGGACCAGATTTGATTAAGGAGTCTGAACGGAAGGTGAAGTTGATTCGCGATAGGCTCAAGATAGCCCAGTCTAGGCAGAAGAGCTATGCGGATTCAAAATGCAATGAGACAGTTTACGAAGTCGGAGACAGAGTTTATCTTCGTGTATCCCCGCTTCGAGGAGTTAAGCGTTTTGGTGTTAAAGGAAAGTTAGCACCACGTTTTGTGGGACCGTACAAAGTTTTGGAATGCATGGGAGAAGTTGCTTAGAAGTTGGAATTGCCCGAGGGATTGTCAGGCGTTCACGACGTGTTCCACGTTTCTCAGTTGAAGAAGTGCCACGCAGAGATGGCTGATATACCACTAAGAGATACTGTGCCACTTGAAGCTATTCAGTTGGGTAACGATTTGACCTACGAGGAGAAACCAGTCAAAATTCTCGAGTATGCGGCCCGAGTCACCCGCAAAGACAAGGTTATCAAGTTTTGCAAAGTTCAGTGGAGCCACCACACCGAGGATGAAGCCACCTGGGAGCAAGAGGAAGATCTGCTTAAGGACCACCCTCACCTATTTTCAAGCCAACCCGCATCTCGAGGGCGAGATTCATCTTAAGGGGGGTTGGTTTGTAACATCCCAAATTTTATATTTGGAATGTTATACATAGAGGATCACTTGCATATCATATTTTATTTCATTTTGGCCCGATCCTAGAAATTTCACGCAACTCAAGGACCCACGGAGAGAGATGGAGATTTCGTTATTTTCATATTTAAGTT
Organism: Aegilops bicornis; assembly: GCA_021605145.1. Taxonomy (NCBI): domain Eukaryota; kingdom Viridiplantae; phylum Streptophyta; class Magnoliopsida; order Poales; family Poaceae; genus Aegilops; species Aegilops bicornis. The sequence goes on along the minus strand of CM038671.1, from coordinate 192,485,337 downwards.
TTCTCAAATTTTGAAAATATGATCATTTGATTTTATTTATTTTATCTTCAGTTATTTCTATTAGAAAAATATATGAGAGAGGGAATAAAAGGACTTTCCCAAAATAAAGGAATAATGAAGATTTAATAAAAAAACCAAATAAGTTTTTATTTGGAGTTTTTCGCTATTTTATTTGAATTTACGAAAAATTGCATGTTTTCAAAAATTGCATTTTAGGGCCAAGAAAATGTTCACCTCGTTCTAAATATTTTATTTAGACGGTGAAAATTTGTTTTGGCATTTTTAGATTTTAATTTATTTTTCTAGAATTTTGTAAGTCTCGGCGGTATTATTTAAAAAACGCACTTTTGACCGGGCGAAGGCCCAGCCGCCGCCTCCCGCTGGAGACCGTGCCGCCGCCACCAAGTCCGTGGGCACGCCTCCCGAGGTGACCCGACCCGCGCGCCTTCCCCAAGCCGCCGCCTCTTTTTAACTCCCGTCTTGCCGCCGGAGCCGCCGCTACCACCACCTGGCCACAAGAAGCTGCCCATGCCGCGATTGCTGGAGCCGCCGCCCGCACCACCGCCGCCCGAGCCCGCCGAGCTTCACGAGCCGAGCCGAGGTACCTGCCGCCGCCGTTTTTTTTAGAAAACCGTTTTGGTTTTTTTAAGAAAACCCTAGTTTTCGTTTTTTAAATAGATCGGGTTTTTCTCCGGTTTATTTATTTAGCGAGCGTTCGCTCGTTCGTTCGTTTTAACGAACGCGTTCGCCGTTTAGTTACAGCTAACGAATGTTCGTTCGTTAAGCTGTTCGTCGTTTTTCTTTTTCTCGGATTTATTCCGCGATTTTTCTGATCGCGATTTCTGATCCGATTTTCGATCTAGTATAACTTTTCGCTCGTTTATTGGAATCAGGCGATTCAAGCGCCTAGAGTTTCGTCTCGAAACCCTCTTTCCGAATAATCAACTCAAAAAAAATTTGCTACTGTAAAATTTGACTTGGGTCCAGATTAGTAAAACGAAGCATGTTTCTTTTGCCATTTGACTTTCGTTGCTTCGTCCAATTTGTTTTTTTTTTGCAAACCGGAGTTCTTAAGTTGAACTTTCTGGTTAGATCTTCTATTTGAGTTTTACCCGTGCATTAGTTGAGTACTTATTGTGTGTTCGTTTGTTTGCGATAGAGTACCCGGAGTGCGCCGCTTGCTACTTTGAGTCTCTAGGTTTCACGAATCATCAGCAAGGCAAGTAACACTTTGATCATACCTCTTTTCATACCCACTTTTATGCATTAGATCAATCCTCAAACATTGCGTGATTAGGATCTAATTAAACTGTGGGTTTGGGAAAGTAGTTGAGGTAGTACCTATTACCTGTTTTAGTATCAAACCCTTGGGAGTTACTTCTACGTTTACTTATATTGCCATGCTATGCTAGTAGACGTGGATTGGGTGAGTGTATCCATGGCAGATGTGAGCTTGTTAATTAATGGTTTATCTAAGGTGGCAACTTTAATACACATCTGGGTGGATTGAGGTACACAGGTATTCGAGGATTGCATGTTTCTTTTGGACCGCCACCCGTGCTCAAAGGGATCATGAGATTATTCATGCTAGAAACTTCCGTGTGCAGCCACAAGCTACTATGGGCTCTAGCATAGTTGATTAAGTTGTGCGAACTCTTACAGTGGTACACTAGCAGATGTAGAGGGATGTAGGTGTAACTATCTACCCGTCCGTAAGGTGCTAGCGCTTCTGGAAGACCATGTCACGGTCATCCGTTTCTCAAACACCATGTAGTGCGAGAAATCAGACGGAGGGGATCGAGTCTTGTGGGGAAAAGTGCACAAACCTCTGCAGAGTGTAACAAACTAATCATGGTTAGCCGTGTCCCCGGTTATGGACATCTTGAGTATCTAGTACTTGGATTAACATGTGAATCTCATCATGTTACTTTAATTAATATTGTTGGGTTTTAATGATGATACCTAATTGGGATTGAGAATGTTGTAAACCATTCTGAATGTTTAACAACCACCATGATAGTTAAATAAAATTTATTCCTTTGCAGTAGGGAAAAATTGGCTTTACGCAAAACTGTAACCATAGAGCTTTCCACCAGCCATATATGCATGTAGTATAGCATTACTCTTTCATATTGCTCTCTATGTGTTACCTTGCCAGCATATTCCATGTCTTTGACCCGTTTCGGCTGCAACGCGTTCATGTTGCAGACTTTTCGCATTTACAGTAAGGTGCCTTAGGTCGTGGTTCTATACTCAGTGATGCCGTTGGAGTTGATGGACTCGCTTATCTTCCAATTCTTCCGCTGTTATCGTTATTAGATGGCTTTAAGCCATATTTTATTGTAATAAGTTCCCTTTTGGAGACACTCGATGTAATAAGTGTGTGATTTCTACTCTGTTATAAATCCTTCAAATCGTATGCGTGTCAAGACATTCTTGATCCGAGGATGACAACGATGCACATAGATCAGACTGTTTGAGGTCTGGTCGCTACACCTGTAACATGTGCTAAAACTCCACCTTAACTTGAAGAAACTAAAAACTGCCACTTTTACTTGTTAAGGGTCTAATCACCCCTCTAGACCCATCTTCTTGATCCTTTCAATTGGTATTAGAGCATTGGTCTCCATTGCTTTGGTTTAGTCACCATTGGAGGAAGATGCATGAGTCTACGTTCGGGATGCTTAGATGTAGAGTGCCCAATCTTGATGGGGAGTTTTATCCAACAATACCACCTTTAACAACGACCTTCAACAACGACCAGCCGCAGACAAATTCGATTCAACTAAAGTTGGAGAAACAGACACCCGCCAACCACCTTTATGCAAAACTAGTTGCATGTTTGTCGGTGGAACCGGTCTCATGAACGTGGTCATGTAAGGTTGGTCCGGGCCGATTCATCCAACAATACCACCGAATCAAAATAAGACATTGGTGGTAAGCAGTACGACGATCACCGCCCACAACTCTTTGTGTTCTACTCGTGCATATCATCTACGCATAGACCTGGCTCTGATACCACTGTTGGGAAACTAGCATGTAATTTCAAAAAAATCCTACGCTCACGCAAGATCTATCTAAGAGATGCATAGCAACGAGAGGGGGAGAGTGTGTCCACGTACCCTCGTAGATCGAAAGCAGAAGCATTTGACAACGCGGTTGATGTAGTCGAACTTCTTATTGTTCCGACTGATCAAGCACCGATCGTACGACACCTCCGAGTTCTGCACACATTCAACTCGATGACGTCCCTCGAACTCTTGATCCAGCAATGTGTCGAGGGAGAGTCCCGTCAGCATGACAGCATGGTGACGGTGATGGTGAAGTTATCCGCGCAGGGCTTCGCCTAAGCACTACATGAATATGACCCGAGGCGTAAACTGTGGAGGGGGGCGCCGCACACGGCTAGGAATCAATGTTGTGTGTTCTAGCGGTGCCCCCCTCATATATATAGGATGGAGGGGAGGAGACGCAGCCAAGGGGGCGCCCCAAGTAGGAGGAATCCTACTTGGGCGCCTCCCAATTCAGCCTCCCCCCTTCCATATTCATCCGGAGGGTGAAGAAAGGAGGAGGGAGGAGAGAAGGAATGGGGAGGCCGAATCCCTTCCCTTCCTTTCCCTCTTCTCCTCTTTCCTTTCCCCCTATTTCGGCCTACATGCGGCGCACCAGCCCCCTAGGGGCTGGTATATCCCCTTCTTGGCCCATTAGGCCCATGTAGATGCCGGGCGGATGACCGGAACCCCTTCCGGTGACCCGATATGTACCCGGTACCCCCGGAACACTTCCGATGTCCGTATACTATCATCCTATATATGAATATTTACCTCTCGACCATTTCGAGACTCCTCGTCATGTCTGTGGTCTCATTCGGCACTCCGAACAACATTCAGTCACAAAATCACATAACTAATATGATACAAAATCGTCATCGAACGTTAAGCGTGCGGACCCTACAAGTTCGAGAACTATGTAGACATGACCGAGACACCTCTCCGGTCAATAACCAACAACAGAACCTGGATGCTCATATTGGTTCCTACATATTCTACGAAGATCTTTATCGGTCGTACCGCAATGACAACATACGTTATTCCCTTTGTCATCAGTATGTTGCTTGCCCGAGACTCGATCGTCGGTATCTTCATACCTAGTTCAATCTCGTTACCGGCAAGTCTCTTTACTCGTTCCTTAATACATCATCCCGCAACTAACTCATTAGTCACTATGCTTGGAAGGCTTCTTATGACGTGCATTATCGAGAGGGCCCAGAGATACCTCTCCATTACTCGGAGTGACAAATCCTAATCTTGATCTATGCCAACCCAACAAACACCTTCAGAGATAACTGTAGAGCATCTTTATAATCACCCAGTTATGTTGTGACGTTTGATAGCACACAAGGCATTCCTCTGGTATCCGGGAGTTGCATAATATCATAGTCGAAGGAATATGTATTTGGCATGAAGAAAGCAATAGCAATAAAACTTAACGATCATTATGCTAAGCTAACGAATGGGTCTTGTCCATCACATCATTCTCCTAATGTTGTGATCCCGTTCATCAAATGACAACACATGTCTATGGTTAGGAAACTTAAGCATCTCTGATTAACGAGCTAGTTTAGTAGAGGCTTACTAGGGACACTGTGTTTTGTCTATGTATCCACACATGTATCAAGTTTCCGGTTAATAGAATTCTAACATGAATAATAAATATTTATCATGATATAAGGAAATATAAAATAACAACTTTATTATTACCTCTAGGGCATATTTCCTTCACGAAGACCCTCTCATAGAAGCAAGGATTCAGAAAGGAAAGACAAGTCATCAAAGAGCTACACAAGACGAAGACATCAAGCTCACGTTGGTGAATGGATATCCGGTTCCGTCTTCGATAACTACTCCGAGAGAAGCTATTACTCCGACTCCGACTATACTCAAGATGAAGGTGTTGCTGGTCTTGCACTTGTGTCATCCAACTACGACATATTTGACTCACCAAATTAAGGAATTGGAAGATGCTTCATGGCTAAAGGCCCTAAGGTATCACACCCCGAGCATGTTGATTTCAATAGTGATGAAGATGATTTGCTAGGTGAGGATGATTTAGTTGTTGAAAAAACTAGTGATGAGAACTAAGATGAACGTGCTAGTAATCATGCTAATCAAGATGAAATGAATGACAATGATAAGAAGGAGATTAAGCGTCTAACTAAAGAACTAAACACTCTTAAGTTAGCTCATGAAACAACTCTAGAGGATCATAGAGAGCTCCTAAGGACTCATGAGAAGCTACGCTTTGAGAAGCTAAATTTAGAGCAAGAACATGAGTTTCTAAAAGCTATCAATGATGATCTTTGAACGAAGAGTTCTTCTTATCTTGCCAAGCGTCTCCTCTTGTCTACTTACATGCCTCAAGTAAAATCTAGCAACAAGAGCAAGAAAAATTCTTCCTCTAGTAGTAACAATAACCATGTTAAATCTAATATTGTTGTTTCTAATAGTTCCCTTGATTCCACTAATGATTCTCTTATCCAAGTTAGACTTGAGCAAGAAAATAGCTTATTGAAGGGAATTATAGAGAAAGGTGTTTACAAGAGCCTTGCTGGGAGTAAGAAATTTGAGGAAATTGTGCGCAAGAAAGGAAGACACGGAAGAACCAAGGTGTTGGTTTTGAATGAAAGTTCAATGCCAATGAAGTTGAGTGGGAAGAAGATCAATACCCCAAGACGAAGTTTGTTTCTCAACAAGAGAAGTATGATGTCGGTGTACAAAAGTAGGGGCCTTTCTGTACCCCTTTACTTGTGCACGGGCAGTTGTAGCCACACCTGTGACCATGCTTGGCAGGGCAGAGAAAGGAAAGGAATGAGACTGCCAAGGCATCACTCAAGCCAAAAGCATGAACAGAAAAGGGGCAAGATGGATTTCCCCCGGGAACACCCTTGCTGGGGCGGCCTACATAGCCCTGGTAAGAAACTTGCCGGGGCAACTTGCCCAAAACTAGCAAGGCCGCCACCCTTGAGCCTGAGAGTTCCGACACCATCTACAACATTGAGACCAAGACTCGGGGGCGCCCACATGGTGGCATGCAGATCTTTGTGGAGACCAAAGGCCTGCAAGTCTAAGATAAGAACCAGAAGACGAAGACCCTGGCAAGATCTTTGCCGGGGACGGCCGAAGACCCCCGGCAAGACCCTTGCTAAGGACGGCCACGGTGCCCCAGCAAGACCCTTGCTGAGGGCATCTGCGGGGCCACAGCCAGGCCCACACCTATCAAAGTTTTGCTGCCTTGTGGCTGCCCCGACGCGACAACCAGCCCGCCAACTAGGCAAGCGCCTGCGTGGCAGCATGCAACTTCTAGGCCGACTAGTCAAACGCCTGCGTGGTGACATGCAGATCTTCGTGAAGACACTGTCACCGCACCAGCACAACAACCAGCCAGCCTGCATGGCACTGCATGCCTTGTCAGCTTGGACGCGCGTCGGAGCCAGGCGAGGCGGCGACATACGCGACAGGCTTTTTTGCCGTCCCCGATAAAGCAAGAGGGCACGTAGGCCGCGCATTAAATGCATTTGTCCTACGGTGTCAGGCGATAAACTTGTACACTACGGATACTTTCCACCTCCTGTGTGCCACTGTGGCGGCCCCTTTGACATATAAAAGGAGGCCTGAGACGTACTGTGGAATGATTGGGACTTTTTGGACTGGGCATGCACCGCAGTAAGTTCAAGTGCTCAAGAACACTAAATATACAAAGACAAGCAGGACTACGGTATTACGCATCGTTTGCGGCCCAAACCTGGGTAAAAATCCCCTCGCGTTGATCGCTAGACCTGCTCTTTGTGCAGCTCCACGCCCCGCCAACCATAGAAGGGATTCCCCGAGATCCCATAGTTGTCGTTTCCCCCGACATCTTTGGCGCGCCAGGCATGGGGCGTCTGAGGCTGTGAAAATCTGGTCTAGAAGTTAGCGCATCGACTCCTTCATCACCATGGCTCCCAAGAAGAAGGCGATCACGGTGATCTGTTCGTCTGGAGCCGAACCGCCCGTTCCAGCACGGGCGGGCGACGGGGCGGCCGCGGATGGCGGCAGAGAAATGGCCCGCGAGCCTCCACGACACCCTGACAATCGGAGCCAGGCGAGTGGCGTCGTTCATGCCCATAACAACAAGCCGCACGCCGCTGGTTCCAGGGACGGGGCCGTGCTGCCCACGGGCGGCGCGGCAACCTCCAAGATGCCCCAGCCGGCGCCCGCGACGCGGTCTTCCCAGATCGCGCATGATGAACAACGCCGCGACGTCAGTGCCCTCGGGCACCGCCGCAGGAAGAGCCCTTTGCGTCACTCTCGAGATGCACCGGGCCAGCATGCGCACCCAGATGCTGGCGGAAATGGCGCGCGACTGCGAGAACGTGATAGAGATCCTTTTAATGTGGTTAGAAGTCAGAGCGCGTCACGGTCCATGCAGCGTTCGCCGCCACCCACGCCAGCAGAAGCATTGGCATGCGTGCAACTGCTCCTCGACTTTCCTCCTGCCGCGGAGAAGCTCGACGAGTGGAGAACCACCATTCGGAGCCTCATCAGCTTCGCCAATAAAGATGAACCGCGACCAGTAGGACCCTCGTGCCGACGCTCTGTCGAGCCGGCGCACGCTATTGGTGGAAGGACCACAGCTGCTGCGACCATGGTGCACTCTCCCCCCCTCCCCGCGCCAGCAACAGCAGCCGCCGGCTCGTCGGGCCGACGCCTGTGACAATGTTTCCACAGCGTCGTCTGACCCGCGAGCCTGCCGCGATCAATGTCAGGTTCTTCAGGAGCGAGCCCAGGAAGACACTTGGACCACCATCGAGCGGCGGTGGGAAGCGCGCCATCAGTCAGATAGGCGTGCGGGGCCCACTATTGACCGCCCAGTGCCGAGGGTTTCCGGTGACCTACCTTACGAGGTGGGTTGTCCAGCATTTGCGTGTGAGCTGCGGCGGTTCCATTGGCCCACCCACCGCACAGTCAAGCCTGAGGTCGGAGAAAAGTACAATGGCAAGACTCACCCATCGGAGTTCCTCGGCATCTACACTATCGCGATGCAAGCTGCCGGGGCTCGCGACGACAAGGTGCTTGCCAACTACTTTCCATTGGCACTTAAGCCCAACGTCATGTCTTGGTTGATGCACCTGCCAGTGGATTCCATTTCTTCTTGGTCGGATCTATGCCACAAGTTTGTTGGCGCCTTCACCAGAGGCCACCAAGCTCCTGATCCGGCAAGTGATTTGCATGTCATCCCCCATAAGGACGGTGAAACCCTGCGCAAGTACATCCAAAGGTTCTGCCGCGTGCAGTACAACATCCCAGATGTTCACCCCGCTGCCGTCATCAGTGCATTCCATCAGAATGTGCGCAACCACAAGATGTGTGAGGAGCTGGCGATGAACAAGGTTAAGGATGTAGCCGAGCTTTATGTTCTGGCCGATAGATGTGCTCGGGCTGAAGAAGGGTGGAAGTACCCCAGCGAAGATGCCGGCGCGGAAACCAAATCCATAGATGAAGACGCAGTCACCCCGTCAAAGAAGGGCCGACGCTGCAATAGGAAGCGTAAGGGCAAGACCGTGCTTGCCATCTAGGGATCCAGCGCCGCTAAGAAGGCCAAGGCTGACGACCCCGACAAGGAAGTTGCCGGGTGCGCCACCTGCTGGGCCTTGGCGGCTGCCGACAAGCCAGGAGGCTCTGACAAGCAGTACTACAAGATCCATCACACCAAGGGCCATGACCTCCAGAATTGCCGGCAAGTTGAGCTGCTTGCAGAGAAGCATAAAGCTGAGTACAAGAGGTGGGGCAAGGAGAAGGGTCCGGACGGTGCTGAGGGTCCGGCAAGAAGCGTGGCGGTCAAGGAGATCGCCGCAGCAAAGATAACCAGCCAGAGCGGCCTGCTCAGGGCCGCTACAAGAAGGAGGGAGACGATGACTGTCGGTGTCAAAATCGGCGGATCTCGGGTAGGGGGTCCCGAACTGTGCGTCTAGGCGGATGGTAACAGGAGACAAGGGACACAATGTTTTTACCCAGGTTTGGGCCCCCTCGATGGAGGCAAAACCCTACTTCTGCTTGATTAATATTGATGATATGGGTAGTACAAGAGTAGATCTACCACGATATCAGAGAGGCTAAACACTAGAAGCTAGCCTATGGTATGATTGTTGTTCGTCCTATGGACTAAAACCCTCTGGTTTATATTGACACCGGAGAGGGCTAGGGTTACACAGAGTCGGTTACAATGGGAGGAGATCTACATATCCGTATCGCCAAGCTTGGCCTCCACACTAAGGAAAGTCCCTTCCGGACACGGGACGAAGTCTTCAATCTTGTATCTTGATAGTCCAGGAGTCCGGCCAAAGGTTATAGTTCGGCTATCCGGACACCCCCTAATCCGGGACTCCCTCAGTAGCCCCTGAACCAGGCTTCAATGACGATGAGTCCGGCACGCAGATTTGTCTTCGGCATTGCAAGGCGGGTTCTTCTCCAAATTCCATGTACCTGTTGAATAGTGACCGGCTTCTCGTGAATATTGTGCTCCTTGGCTTCCACGCCCAATAATGGTCGTCTTCCACGTGTCAAACGAATGCGAAAAGCCAGGGTGTTTTTACTTTTACCCCCCTAGCTGCGCAAATAAGCTGCCTTATAAAAGAGACGAGGATTTAGATCCGAATCACACCATCTTCCCTTCGCGAGCATTCATCGAAGCGCATCCGACAGAAATCCATTCCATCATGGCCAGTCGACGCAGCTCCTCCTCTCGCCCTCCCAGCCCTCAGCCTGGAGATTGGGAGAGATGTTCCGTCCCACACAGCGAGCTAGTGACGCTCCAAACCAAGGGATTTCTTCCCCCAGCCTTCATGGTCCCGGTTCGAGCCGGACTCGCCACCTATAATGGCGGAAAGCAGGCGGAGAGCGTCCCCAATCCCTCCAAAGGAGAGTGGGTATGCCTTGTCCCTTATTTAATAAGAGGGCTCGGATTTCCAATTCATCCGTTTCTCCAGGGGCTCCTGGAGTTCTACGGCCTCCAGCTGCACAACCTTACGCCTGCCTCCATATTGCATATTGTGGGCTTCGTAGCCCTTTGCGAGTTGTTCTTGGGCGTCGAGGCTCAGTTCGCACTGTGGAAGAAGCTGTTCTGCCTTGTGCCCCGTTCTCAGGAGGGGTCGATATATCAAGTGGGTGGAGCCGAACTATGGCGCATCGGTGGGACCGGATATCTATCCGGAACCCCAAGGAAGGTGTCCGAAGACTGGCCTTCAGAATGGTTTTATATAGAAGATGTCCCTCTGCCAGACCCTGTTCGGATCGGCCTCCCCGAGTTCAATAATGCTCCCTTGAAGAAGCGCCTAAGCTGGCGTCCACGGAGCCCTCAGAGGGAAAATGACAAGGACGTCCTCTACCTGATGAGCCGGATAAGGTTGTTAGCTCATTCCGGACTGACCATGATCGGGGTCATGGCCACATGCATTATGCGGGGGGTGCAGCCGCTTGATAGAGGCCACCCCATGTGGGATTTCAACGGGAGGATGATGCCACCCGGCTGCGACCATAAGGGGCCGGATCGTTGCTGCTCGACGAAGGCCTTGTCCGCATTGTACAAGGGAGAAGAGGAGGAGTTCCTCGCGTCAATCCACGTAGGCGGATTTTCTGTGTACAATCCTCCAAGCTGGGTAAGCGGACACTTCTTTTTGCCCATCCGTTCCATATTCCCATAGTTAAGTACCTTATCTTGTGATTCGACGCGGGAATTGCGCCGGGCCGTAAAGGATATAAACAACCCTCCTCCACAACCCGAGGATCCGGAACGGTCCCTCGATCCGGCCTCCCAAGAGGATTCGGACATCTCCGTGGAGTTGATCGATGGGGTATTTTACCAACTGAGCATCGACAATGCCTTGGTCGCCATTACGGCCGATTACCCCGGAATAATTCCGCCTCATAGGTAACTGAGACTGAAGTCCCAATACTTTGAAAATGATACATCCGTGCTTATTTTTTATCACCATATATCAATGGTGTTTTGCAGGGGGAGCCCTTGAGGTGGAAGGCCGAGCCTGTGGTGGCTAGCCAACAAGGGGCAGCAAGGCCCAGCAGGCTGAAAAGAAGTGTGGTCCGGATTGAGACGCCGGTGCAACGGTATGGCGTGCCATCTTATTCCCAGGTTTTATTCCCAAAAGGTATACTAACGCTCGTGCTCCCTTCAGGAAAAAGAGCGCTCGCCGGACTATATCCGGCGAGGTTGCCAATCGAGCCTCCACCAGCCAGGCTCCAAAGCCAGGTCCAGAAGCAGAGGCGAACATGAGGCATGCGTCGGACACTCCTTCGATAGAGGATGCCGACGGACTATCTGCCACCAATTCCGAGGTGGAGAGTGCCATGAATCACAAGCGTCACCGGACAGTTCTTCGTGACGCATGTTTCTCCCAAGAGGCATTGGATGCCTTCAATTCGGGAGATGCGCACCTTCGTGCCACTCAAAATGGTCTAGCCAGAGCCACATAGCAGTATGTGAAAGACATACGGGTGAGAAAATTTGATGGTTATATATACCAGTAGCCCCCGAAACTTGAAATAGTTAGAATAACTGATTTAAGGATCATTTGTTATGCGGGATCTTACAAAAAAGAATACCTAACTGTCCCAGGAGCTGGAAGAATGCAAAGCCCAACTTGAGGTCAAGCACTAGGCCGTAGGGAGGCCAAGGAGACCCCTCCGGTAATATACACTTCGAAAGATAAGTATGTTGTGAAGTGCGGCGTGTGTGTAAATCTGACAATATCATTGCAGATGGCGCCGGAGTAGATTCGGACAAGCAACAACTCTTGCGCCGGTTAAAGGCCGGGGAGAGCATGCTTACGAGGGTGAGGCAGGAGAAGAATAATCTCTAAGATGCCAACACCCAGCTGGGCGAGGAACTAAAGGATGTTCGTGCCCAGCTGTCGGACTCCATGAAGGAGAATCGACGGATTCGACGCGGCATTTTTAGTAAGTGCTTGAACGAACTTTGAAAAAGAGTTCAGCGAGGAAGTCGACTAACGAGTTATGTCTCAGAGGTATGCTCACAGTGTCGTCCTGCAGAGGAAATGCCCGGTTCTACGGGTGACCTTCTTCCCGAGCTCTTACAACTGCACGAACGAGTTCGGCAGATGATGAAAGGCGTCGCCCAGGCCTTGTGGCCATCTGTCTCCCTGCCCGAAGGCCTTGGAGAGCTTGCAGAGAGGCTTCAGGGAGTGCGGCGGTGCTTCCAATTATGGAAGATACCGGCCTGCCGTCAAGGCGCCACGGAGGCCTGGGCCATGGTGAAGACGCGGTACACGAAGGCTGACCCAAACCACATGGCTGAGGTCGGACCTGTGGGGCCCGATGGGAAGGAGATCCCTATGAGCTTATTGTACGGCCAAGTAGAATTGGCCGCAAAGTATTCCCAACAGGACTGTAAACTAGACAGCCTATTAGATGGTATTGAGGAGGAATACACCTACCAAATTAACTATGTAATTGAAGATGACATGTAAAATGCCTTCTAGCCGGATTGTAGATCGTTTGTCATGGCGGACCTTTTTCGCTTCAACCTCGGGACCCTATAGTCCAGAGTGTGTCCGAATACCCTCATGGTTATGTAAGAACCGGGGCATGCGTGGAGACCAAAGCGTAGGGGTCATTAGTGCTTGAGCAGGACAAGTGGCCAACTAGTTATGTTATATTACATGGTTAGTAAGAAACATCTTCCAGGAGAATAGTTTCGTTAGGGGTTCCTTTCTCGGGAGGCATGCCTTAAAGTGCATGTCGGACTGCAAAAGGCGTAAAAGCATCTGGGGCAGATAAATAAATAAGTGAGAAATCATCTTTAGTTCACCGACCGAATATTCCCTTAAGAACGCTTAGCTTCGACTTCACCCAGTACCGAGGTACACATCCGGCTGACCCGGCAAGAATAATCGCAGAGGTGCTCCTTTACCACCTAGTCGAACAATCGGGAACGAGGGGTAAGCATGTGAGCCGTGCAACCCAGCTTGGCCAAAACTTAAGTCATATCGATGCATATAATGGTGAATAAAAGGTACATGCGGAAGCGTTACACATGTGTTAGGCATGAAGCCCGTACAAATAAGCTACTGTTAAAGAAGCCCCCAGGTATAATGAGCACGGATAGCGCGTCAAGTGTGTGCCAACAATGCGCGAACGAGCCTTTAAAGGCTGTAAGAGAAAAAGAGGGAGAAGGAGAGAAATACAAGACAGCTAATGTGTAAAAAATAGACAGAGGAAGGAGACGAACTCAGAATCCGGCGCTAGGCGTAGAATCTTCGGAGACGGGCTGCGTTCCATGGGTTCGACTCAAGTCGGTTATTCGATGCATCTCGCAGACAGTGCGCTTCCACCGGTCAGGACTTGGTCGATAATAAAGGGACCTTCTCATTTGGGCTTGAGTTTGTCCTTTTTCTTGTCTGGCAGGCGTAGAACTAACTTGCCAACATTGTAAGTTTTGGCCCGTACTTCTCTGCTTTGATATCTTCGAGCCTGCTGTTGATAGAATGCGGAACGGGCTTTTGCCACGTCACGCTCCTCCTCCAAGGCGTCCAAACTGTCCTGCCGATCGAGCTCGGCTTCTCTTTCTTCGTACATGCGCACGCGAGGTGAGTCATGAATTATGTCGCAGGGCAGAACTGCGTCTGCGCCGTATTCCATAAAGAATGGTGTGAATCCGGTGGTGCGATTCGGCGTGGTCCGCAGCCCCCAGAGTACGGACTCGAGCTCCTCTACCCAGTGCGTGTTAAATTCCTTGAGGGACCGCACTAATCTGGGTTTGATGCCGCTCATGATTAGACCATTTGCTCGCTCGACTTGACCATTAGTTTGAGGGTGATAGACTGAAGCATAGTCGAGCTTGATGCCCATGTTTTTGCACCAGAGTTTGACCATGAAGTTCGTGCTGTTATCAGTGATGATGCTGTGGGGGACGCTGCAACGGTGTACGACCCCTGATATGAAGTCTATCACCGGTCCGGATTTGGCCGTCTTAACAGGCTTGGCCTCTATCCATTTGGTGAATTTATCCACCATGACCGGAGGGTATTTTTGCTTGTGGGTTCCTCCTTTAAGGGGTCCAACCATGTCAAGCCCCGGACCACGAAGGGCCATGTGATGGGTATAGTTTGGAGGCAGTGGGTGGCATGTGGCTTTGATTAGCAAAGAGGCGGCAACCGACGCATCGTTGGACTAAGTCCTGAGCATCTGCCGGGCCGTCGGCCAATAAAATCCTGTCACGGAAGGCCTTGCTTACAAGGGCTCGGGCTGCGACATGGTGCTGCCGAGTCCGGCATGAATTTCAGCCAGAAGATTCCGCCTTCCTCTTCGGAGATACACCTTTGAAGGACTCGGTCATGCTTTTCTTATAAAGCTCTCCCTCATGGACTTTATAGACTTTAGATCGCGCACTATGCACGGCGTGCCTCGCTTTTGGTCCTCGGGAAGTTCCTGCCTGGTTAGGTAGGCTAGGAATGGTTCCGTCCACGGGGCAATGACTGCCATTATTACGTGGGCTGAAGATGTTACTTCGTTGGCAGAGCCTCTACTTGTGTCAGAATGTTCGGTGTTAGGCGGTCTTTGTTGGAGTGCAGGCTATTATTTCGGACTCCTTCCCATACTACGGATGGCTTGAACAACCTCTCTAAGAAGATATTGGGGACGGCATCGCGCTTTTGCACCAATGCGTGCCAAGACGTCTGCTGCCTGATTGTTTTCTCGAGCTATATGGTGAAATTCGAGCCCTTCGAATCGAGCTGACATTTTTAGGACGGTGTTGCGATAAGCTGCATGTCACAGCCCTAGCTTAGTCCTTGCCTGACTCTGCATAAGCGTCCATGCATCATGTTCAAATTTAAAGCAACTTGAAATGGGGATTGTTTAAATCCTAGCACCAAATGAATTCAAATAGGCTCAAATAAAATCATTTTCAATGAACCCAAAATGCCCTTTGAAAATGTTCATGATTCCTGATAAAGGTGAAAACCTCTTCCAAAAATGATGAACATATTTCTAGGTTATTCCTAGATTTTTGAATTAAATCATAAAATATTTGCATTTGGGCATTTAAATGCTAATAAATAGTTTAAATTCTCAAATAATCAAAAACTAAAATGTTTGTTGTTGGTTATATTCCAAACAGTGGCATTGATTAGTTTCATGATTTTTGGGTTTGATCTAGCATTTTTAATAAAGTCACAAAGTTGCAGAAAAATAGGAAACAAGAAATAAAAGAGAGAGAGATAGAGAGAGAGAGAGAGAGAGAGAGAGAGAATTACCTGTGCAACTTACCTGGCGCCCACCAACCAGCCCAGCTCCCCCGCGCTGGTCCAACGCTGTGCGGCCCAGCCCACTGCCCCCCCCCCCCCTGCCGCCTTCCTCCTCACGCCAAGAGGGCACATCGCAGCATGGCCGACGACGCAGCGCCGCCTGCCACCTCCTGCTTCGCCGTGTCGACGCCTCCTTCCCCCCAACCCCGCGCTAGGAGACGTGGACGAGGCCGTGCCGACCCACCCCCTTCTTCCCTGGCCATTTTCCCCTCTCCCTCTTCGTTCTTCGCCCGTACAGAGAGCCGCCGCTGCCGTTCACTGCCACCATGGCCACCGGCTAGCCCTAGCCCCATGGACGTGTCCCCGAGCTCCGTCTCCGTCCTCTACGTCCTCCACACCGAGCCACGCATCACAGGAGGCCGTAGAACATCACCATCGCCATCGTCATCAACCTCTGCCCCGACGATCGCCGCCGACAGATTCGTCACCGCCTCTGCTTCCCCGAGCTCGCCGTTCGCCTCGTCGCAACCGCCGTGAGCTCCTGCCCCTGCTCCCCCTCTCCGCTCCCTCTCTCGCACGCCGTAGCTGCCGCACCGCATCCACCCGCACGCGCCGCCACCTGTGCTCTCTGCTGACGTGTCCTCGGCCACACAACAGCCCGACCGTCGTGCCCTACTTGATCCCCGCTCCGCGTAGAGCCTGTTGATGCCTCCCACGCACCACCTCGCGCACCGCAGCACTGCCGTGCTCACGCCCGAGCTCCGGCCACCGCGGCCGAACTCCTCGCCATCGTCTCTGGCTGCCCCAGCCCCTGCAACCACCACCACTGGACGCACCGCGACGCGGCCGATCCAACGAGACCAGCCCCGCTTGCTCCCGTCGCCAGAGTTGGCCGGACGGGCAACGCCGCCGCGTCTGCTTACCGCCGGCGATTAGTTGGCGATTAGATGACGTGGCACTCGCTTAAATAGCGCTAACCACCGATCAGTTAACCCCATGGGTCAATGACAACCGGGCCCCACGCCCTTAATTAACCACACAACTTAATCCTTGTTTAGTTTTAACTAATCACAGTGGCCCCACGCGTCGGAGTTGACCTCGCTGACGCGACCGTTGACCGGTCCCACTTGTCATCCACCTAAACCAGCCGGAGACACTGACGTATGGGTCCCATAGGCCAGGTTTGACCTGGCCGACCCAGTTGACCTGCTGACGTCACACCTATGTCATGCTGACGCAATAAGCTATTTTCTGGATTTATTTTAATACAGGAAATTCTAGAAAATAGTGCTAACTTCTAAAAATCATAGTAATTCAACCGTAGCTCCAAATCAAATAAGTTATGTATGAAAAATGATCAGAAAAATTCAATCTATCCATCTGTACTGGTTTCATGCATGTTTAAACAAGTTAACCTGCTGTTTAATGCAGAACAAGATAAAACACTAATAATGACCATGATGAGTTTGAACTTTGAATCTTTGGTTCAAAATAGCTCAAACCCATCTGGTTGTAGTTGCATTAGCCCAACACACTCATTTTACCATGTCATGATGATGCATCATATTGTGCATTGCATTGATTGTGTTTCTTCTCTGTCGCCGGTATTTGTCCCGTCTTGATAGACGTGGTTTCGATAATGAGATCGATGACACTGATGAAGAGCTATATTATCTTCAGAAGTGCCAGGCAAGAAAAACCCCCTTGTTCATTCCGATATAATCCCACTCGCTCGCTCCTGCTCTCTTTTACTGCATTAGGACAACAACGATTCATCTGTTACTTGCTGCGGTAGCTGAACCCCTTTATCCTCTGCATGACCTGTCATTCCACAAGAAATAGATGAAACCCACTAGCATGAGTAGGAGTTGTTTGAGCCCTGTTGTGCCTACTCATTCATGCTTGTTTGTCGTGCACTGCATCGCTTAGAGTTGAGTCAGTGCGATTCATCGGGGATGAATCGGAGGTGTGTGAACATGTCCTACTGTTGAGAGCTAAGTGCGTGAACACAATTTGGTAAAGGTAGCGGTGAGAGGCCATGTAGGAGTACATGGTGGGTTGTCTCATTGCAGCCATCCTCAGGAACTGAGTTCTGTGTTTGTGATCCGTGAAACAGTTACTACCACACATTGGGATCCTTAATTGACCCTCTCGACTTATTAACCACTCTTGTCCTCTGTCCGGGAGTTGCAAAGTAGTTTCTGGTGTTTGTAGCATGTTGGGGGCCGCCTTGATCTGACCTTAGGGGTGGGCTGTGTTGCGGTAGGCACGTGGCCCGGTGTACCGATTCGCCCGTTTGGTGTCTTGGGAACCCTGCACACATCGTTCGGGGCCGTTAGTGGAAACCTCGGCCGGACTCCCTGCGGATGGAACCCGAATAGGCGATAAACCTGGACTAGGGACTCGTGTGTTTAGTCAGGTCGTGGCCGACACCCTCATTGGGCTACCGCTTGAAGGTTGCAGTACATGTCGTGGTAAACGGCGGTAAGTGGTGAGGCGTGTGCGAAGAAGTACACCCTTGGGGTTAACATCATCTATTGAATAGCCGTGTCATGCGGTAAAGGACTTCGGGTTGCCTATAACAGTTCATAGACAAGTGAAAGTGGATACTCTAAAATGCGCAAGATAAGCGTGAGTGCTATGGATGGCGTTCGTAGGGAAGACGGAGCGGATCCATAGTGGTGTATTGATATGGTGAATATGTGGACTCGTGTGCGCCACCTCAAAAGAGTTACTTGCGGTCATAGTTCAGGGATAGCCACCGAGTCAAAGCTGGCTTGTCGCGGTCAAACTCCACCACCCCCCTTTGTTGATAATGATGCATATGTAGTTAGTTCTGATGTAAGTCTTGCTGAGTACATTTGTACTCACGTTTGCTTATTTTATGTTTTGCCGAGAGGCTTCAGTCTCGCTAGTAGTTCCACGTGGACTTCAACGTTTAGCTTGTTACCTCAGCTACGATCTTGTGCCCTCGACAGGATCTGGTAGATAGTCAGGCTTCTTAGCCTTTTTCATTTGTAGATGTCTGTACTCAGACATGTTAAGCTTCCGCTTGTGCTTTGACTTGTATGTTCTGAATGTTGGGTCATGAGACCCATGTTTGTAATATCTCGCTCCTCAGAGCCTAATGAATAAATACTTGAGTCGTAGAGTTATGTTGTGATTCCATGTTGTATTTACACATATCGAGCATATTGTGTGTTTGTTTGAAATGCTTGGTATGTGTGGGATCCGACAATCTAGTTGCTTATCCTTGGCACCCTCTCATATGGGGAAATGTAGTCTAGTGCTTCCTGAGCGATAGTAGTCCGCTACAGCCCGGTTCACCGGAGTCCTGCTAGCCCAAAGACTACCGCTTTCTGGACACTTGATCGGCGACATGTGTTTCACTTCGTTCTCGTGTTCCGCCCCTTCGGGAAATGTCACGCGTGGTGACATCCGAGTCCTGCCTAACTCGACATGACCGGGTTGCGGAGTCCTGTTAGCCTAGTGCTACAGCCCGGATTCACACGTTGATGACCGACATGCTCGATGTGATTCATGTATGCCTGTCCCCATGAGTTAGTGCCGCTTTGGGTTCACGACTAGCCATGTCGGTCCGGGTTCTCTGTCATATGGATGCCAGCGACACTATCATATACGTGAGCCAAAAGGCGCAAACGGTCCCGGGCCATGGTAAGGCGACACCCGTGGGAATACCGTGCGTGAGGCCGCAAAGTGATATGAGGTGTTACCGGCTAGATCGATGTGACATGGAATCGGGTCCCGACAGCTTTGGTATCGAGCTTTGTTGCTGTCAGAGGATTACCAAGCCAAACCGGTGAAGTTGTGTCTATAAATGCTTTAGTTATGTAAGGGAATTGATTGTGGAAGGGAACGTAAGGCTCTTTTTACTTCTTATACCTCATGGCCTTCTGATCCGAGTCATCCTCTTCTCTTCTACGGGGTTTAAGAACTAGGCTTCTCATCTATCTATTAGGATGACATGTTACTAATCCATAGACTTATAGAATTGATAGTTTCAAATCTCAGTTCAAGTTTTACTACTTCCGTATGTTCATAGCTGGTCTCAGAACCTTGATATTGTGATGTTGAGTGGTCATGCCACTATTTTGCAGGATGTCTCAAATCATTTTGAGCATTTACAGACGTTATGATGTCCGAGTCATCCCAGGTCTCTAAATAGTCTGATGCATTTGCAAATTCCTTCTCGCCATTTCTAATGTTCATTTGGGCCAGATTAATCACACAAATTAGTGTGTTGAGGTACTCCGCTGCCTCGGCATATATGTTGGAGCTATTATTATGAACCTAGGTGTTTTGGGGAGTTACCTAGTAATCTAGCCATGTTTTGTGTTCCGGTGTGATGATTCTGGCCATTAATCCCGAAAGCATCCTGTGATGCCATTTAATAGTAGGTATTCTATTCCTGGGTTCTTGAACCCGAGATTCACCGTACTTACCTCCTGTTGATAGTGTTTGCTAGTTCCTTTAGGATATTAGTAACCTTGTGATAGTCCTCGAGGTCCGTGGTATTTCCTTCTTCCAAATACTATGAACCACTTACGACAGATGTTTGTTGGACCAAAAGATCACAATCAGAGTACTCTTGAGGAGTACTCCATTCTATATTGCGACTCTGCCGGTTCTACTTTTCTGCATAGGTTATCCGGAAGAAACCTGTTGAACTTGATTCGACATACTAACCTATGCATCCACAACTCAGAAAGTTATATCCTCGAGTTGTTCCTCCTTAGTTGTGTTCTGACCCCCGTCTGTCAATTGTTAGTCAGGAGTAGTCGTGCATTCTTCATCGATGCCTATTATTCTTGTGGTCTGTCAAGCCACTCTATTCTGGAATGACTAGGAGAAACAAACTCCAGTGCCTCATCCATATCTAGGATTGGGTCAAAGCAGTTGTATTCCGCAGATCAAAATGCCAATCTAGCTTTTGATTCTGTTCCACCTGGAGTGTTACCATCTTTATGTTAGGATTGTCATGAGGATTGCACCATTTCTCATGAATTCTTGACGTAGTGATACTTCTCGCTATCATTATTCATTCCTCGGTCCCGTGTTGTTGTAACCGGAATGCCGACAAGTGATATGTGATGTGTGAAATCGATAATCCTAGCAACCTTGTTGCTTGGTAGTTAATGGACAATAATCTCATTCTTAGTGTGTTGGTTACTGAATCACCATCCTGAGATTGATCGTGCCACCTAGTCCATTTTCCTGGTGTACACTTCGATTGATGAGTTAGGATCTTGTCAAGTCGTCGCTCTTTTGATCATATCATCTTGCCCTGAAAAGCAAGGTTGTTCTCGAGCTTAGTAACATATCGGTGGTTCGTGATGTTCCGAATATCTTCTCGGAAGTATTACCAGGTTGTCACCTGACCGCTATGTTGAGTTCGTGATCATGTTGGTTTTCCTCCAAACCATCCATTCCCCAAGAATCTGTGTTGGATACCCCTGAGCTAGTTGGATAAGCCAAACAACAACTTGGAGAGTTGGAAGATAAAAGCTTGTCTGACTTAGTTCATGTTAAGGGATATCTTCTGTGTGTGTGTGTGTGTGTGTGTTGAAGAAAGATGATATCTCCATTGATTGGTCCTCGTGATCAGTTGTTGGATCTATTGCCTTGACAAAACTTTGACTTGAGTATGGGCTATCGTCGAGTCAAATCAGAACCAACGATGTTCGTAATGTTGTCTTACTCGTGGTTAATCCCTCGAGCTTACACCATTACATCATTTGGTCTGACTAATGCTATCACCGTGTTCACATGATGGTGGAAGTCCAGTGATATGGAAATTCCGATGAGTTGATGTTGAGCCCATCAACAGCATCTTGTCTCCTCCATGATTCAAGTTGAACACCAAGTTAGTGTTGGAAACTTTTGTAAGCAATGCCTTCGTGTTCCGTTCATAAAGCTTATGCTTGGATGGAAGAAGTGACTTCCTTGAATTCATGTGCATTTGGTGCAAGTTGCCGCCGTGAGTTCGAGAAAGGTTGTTTTTGTTTCCTCTGGTACCATTCCAAGTCAGTCATGCATGTGCGAAGTATTCCATGGTCTGATAGACTAATCATCTTCATTCCATATGAATTTCCTAGCACAACAAGCCACTGATTGATTTGTTCAAGGAGAAGAAGTTCCTTCCTAAGAGCTAATCCGGACTTATGTAAGGACTTCGATATCGGCAATGATGGTTCCTAATCAGAACTCGGTAGTGTTTTATCATAAGACTACTATGTGGTCATGTTTGTCTGGGACAGCGTGTTCACATGTGTTTAGCAGAACCAGCTCATGTTTTGGAGCTTGCTATCTTAGTTCATTCCTCGAGAATCTTGCAACAACATCTCTTCGAATCGTGTTGCAAACTTTCTTTCAGACATGCTGAGTCTGAAGTATCCCATCACCAATCGGATCTAAATCTCAGGCAGTTATGATGGTTGGAACATTCCCAACAGTTGCGTATTGTTCCCAGCTTGCACCGCCATTGTGCCAATTTCCCATGGGCTGCCCTTCTCAGCAATTGCTGTCCAAGATCATCTTTAATAGTGGACTTGTCATGAGTCCCATCCATTTCCGGTGATAAGCAAAAATCACCCATTGCGTTGTCTTCAACAAGGTAGTCCACATCGTCCATGCTAGTCCGGGTATGCCATCCCTTTGTACTCCGCCAAACGATTGTTGTGAATTGCCTTAGGCTGGTATAAAGAGTTTCAATGATCTCTGAATCAAAAGTAATTCTTTTTGCCACTTAAGGGAATAGTTCTTCAAGTCACCTTTTCCAAAGTGCCCTGTTACGGGATCATGGCAATTATTTCCTCGCCACCTTGACACCATCCACCATCTTTCTAAGCGTGGAATTGTTGCCCACCAAATCAAACCCCGTCGCTTGTTCTTCCATCCCTCTCGATGTGTTTCATGTCTCAGCTCGAGAAATGTTCAACGTCTCATTCCGTGAGTTGATTGTCAGTTGTCCGATCTTCGAGAAGATTGATCCTTCTAAAGTTTTCCTTTTCCTCTCGTTGTCATGATAGCTGGAGTTCTCATAGCAAGACGTCGAGACAAAGATGGTGATCGAATCAACGTTCTTATGAGATGCAACCTGGATCGTGAAGATTGCGTTAGTTGCGTTCCCCCTTCATCTTACCCTATGCTTGAATCTCGGGACGAGATTCTTGTTTAGTGGGGGTGAGTTGTCACAGCCCTAGCTTAGTCCTTGCCTGACTCTGCATAAGCGTCCATGCATCATGTTTAAATTTAAAGAAATTTGAAATGGGGATTATTTAAACCCTAGCACCAAATGAATTCAAATAGGCTCAAATAAAATCATTTTCAATGAACCCAAAATGCCCTTTTGAAAATGTTCATGATTCCCGATAAAGGTGAGAACCTCTCACAAAAAATGATGAACATATTTCTAGGTTATTCCTGGATTTTTGAATTAAATCATAAAATATTTGCATTTGGGCATTTAAATGCTAATAAATAGTTTAAATGCTCAAATAATCATAAACCAAAATGTTTGTTGTTGGTTATATTCCAAACAGTGGCATTGATTAGTTTCATGATTTTTGGGTTTGATCTAGCATTTTTAATAAAGTCACAAAGTTGCAGAAAATAGGAAACAAGAAATAAAAGAGAGAGAGAGAGAATTACCTGTGCAACTTATCTGGCGCCCACCAACCGGCCCAACTCCCCGTCTTTGGTCGGTATGCCCAGCCCACTGCCCATCGCCTTCCTTCCTCCTCGCGGCCAAGAGGGCACAGCGCTGCGGCCGACGCACGCAGGCCATTTTCCCCCCTTCTTCCCTGGCCATTTTCCCCTCTCCTTCTTCGTTCTTCGCCCGAACATAGAGCCCCGCCGCCGTTCACTGCCACCGGCTAGCCCTAGCCCCATGGACGTGTCCCCGAGCTCCGTCTCCGTCCTCTACGTCCTCCACACCGACCCACGCGTCACAGGAAGCCCTAGAACATCGCCATCGCAGTCGTCATCAACCTCTACCCCGACGATCGCTGCCGACAGATTCGTCACCGCCTCTGCTTCCCCGAGCTCGCCGTTCGCCTCGTCACAACCGCCGTGAGCTCCTGCCCCTGCTCCCCCACTCCGCTCCCTCTCTCGCACGCTGTAGCTGCCGCACCGCATCCACCCGCGACGCTGGCCGCCAGGTTTCGCCCGACGTGTCCTCGGCCACACAACTGCCCGACCGTCGTGCCCTGCTTGATCCCCGCTCCGCGTAGAGCCTGTTAATGCCTCGCATGCACTGCCTCGCGCACCGCAGCACTGTCGTGCTCACGCCCGAGCTCCGGCCACCGCGGCCGAGCTCCTCGCCGTCGTCTCCGGCTGCCCCAGCCCCTGCAACCACCACCACCACATATCGAGCATATTGTGTGTATGTTTGAAATGCTTGGCATGTGTGGGATCCGACAATCTAGTTTTTTATCCTTGGCAGCCTCTCATATGGGGAAATGTAGTCTAGTGCTTCCTGAGCGATAGTAGTCCGCTATGCCGGTTCAGCGGAGTCCTCGCTAGTCCAACACTACTGCTTCGGACACTTGGTGGCCGCATGTGTTTCACTTCGTTCCTGTGTCTGTCCCTTCGGGGAAATGTCACGCGGTGACATCCGGAGTCCTGCCTAGCCTGCTACAGCCTGGGATACCGGAGTCCTGTTAGCCCAGTGCTACAGCCCGGATTCACACGTTGATGACCGACATGCTCGATGTGATTCATGTATGCCTGTCCCCATGGGTTAGTGTCGCTTTGGGTTCACGACTAGCCATGTCGGCCCGGGTTCTCTGTCATATGGATGCTAGAGACACTATCATATACGTGAGCCAAAAGGCGCAAACGGTCCCGGGCAGGCGACACCCGTGGGAATACCGTGCGTGAGGCCGCAAAGTGATATGAGGTGTTAACGGCTAGATCGATGTGACTTGGAATCGGGGTCCTGACACTGCCATTTTCGGATCCTTGGCATCAAAGTCTCCATTTATTTGGGATATCGCAAGGTTCGAATCCCCACGCACCTCTAGGCATTGAATGCCCGTGGATACTGCCATCCGGAGACCATGTCGAAGGGCCTCGTATTCGGCTGCGTTGTTGGAGTCCGTATACATTATCTGGAGTATGTATTGAACTGTATCTCCTGTTGGGGACGTCAGAACAACGCCAGCCCCCAGACCAGCCAACATTTTGGAGCCGTCGAAGTGCATGATCCAGTTGGAATATGTGCCGTACTCTTTAGGGAGTTCGGGTTCAGTCCATTCGGCGACGAAGTCGGCCAAAACTTGCGACTTAATGGCTCGCCGTGGCTTATAGGTTATTTCGAATGGGAGGAGCTCAATGGCCCATTTGGCAATCCGGCCCATCGCGTCGCGGTTGTTTATAATGTCGTTAAGAGGTACTTCAGAGGCTACTGTTATCGAACACTCTTGAAAGTAGTGTCGTAGCTTCCGGGATGCCATAAACACCGCGTACGCTATATTTTGATAATGCGGATACTGTGACTTGCATGGAGTGAGGACAGCGGACACGTAGTAAACTGGTTTTTGAAGGGGAAACTCGTGTCCTTCCGTTTCTCGTTCGACAACAAGCACCGCTCTTACAACTTGATGAGTTGCGGTGATGTATAATAGCATTGGTTCGCCCATGTTGGGCGCGGCTAGGACCGGGTTTGTTGCCAATATGGCTTTTATTTCTTCGAGTCTGGCCATGGCGGCATCCGTCCACTCGAAGTGTTCGGTGCGCCGGAGGAGGCGATAGAGGGGTAATGCCTTTTCTCCCAAACGGGAGATAAAGCGGCTTAGAGCCGCCACGCATCAAGTCAATTTTTGTATTTGTTTGAGGTCCTTTGGGATATCCAATTGTGACAGAGCTCGGATCTTGGCTGGGTTTGCTTCAATTCCGCTAATGGATACAATGAAGCCAAAGAGCTTTCCGGTTGGTACGTCGAAAACGCATTTTTCCGGGTTAAGCTTGATGTCATATGTTCGAAGATTATCGAATGTGAGCCTCAAGTCGTCTACTAGAGTTTCGACATGCTTGGTTTTGACGACCACATCATCTACGTATGCCTCCACTATTTTGCCGATCTGGTTTGCCAGACATGTCTGAATCATGCGCTGATATGTTGCGCCGGCGTTTTTGAGCCCGAAGGGCATTGTGTTGAAGCAGAATGGGCCGTATGGGGTGATAAATGCCGTTGCGGCTTGGTCAGGCTCTGCCATCTTGATTTGATGGTAGCCGGAGTATGCGTCGAGGAAACGCAATGAATCGTGTCCTGCGGTAGCATCGATAATTTGATCGATGCGGGGGAGGGGGAAGGGATCCTTTGGGCAAGCCTTGTTGAGGTCCTTGAAATCGATGCATAGGCGCCAGGATTTGTCCTTCTTTGGTACCATCACCAGGTTTGCTAGCCAGTCCGGATGTTTTATATCTCCGATGAATCCGGCCTCCAATAGTTTGGCTAGCTCCTCTCCCATGGCTTGTCTCTCAGGTTCGGAGAAACGCCAAGAGCCTGTTTGATCGGCTTGAATCCTTTTAGGATGTTTAGGCTGTGCTTGGCCAGCCGCGTGGGATTCTGGCATGTCTGAAGGGTGCCAGGCAAAAATGTCCCAATTTTCGCGTAGGAATTCTCGTAGTACGGCGTCTACATCAGGGTTTAATTGTGCCCCGATGGAGGCCGTTTTTGTAGGGTCCATTGGGTGGACTTGGAATTTGACTATTTCATCCGCTGGTTTAAAGGAGGTGGACTTGGATCTTTTATCGAGTATCACATCGTCCCTGTTCACCATGGAGCGCAAAGACAGCCGGGTTCCTCGGCCGCTAGGGCTTAGGATAGTGCCTCAAGGGCTAGTGCGGCTGTCTTATTTTCGGCGCGGAGTGCTATGTCCGGGTCACTAGCAAGAGTGATGATTCCGTTGGGCCCGGGCATTTTGAGCTTCATGTACCCGTAATGGGGTATAGCTTGACAAATTGTGAATGCCTGTTGCCCTAATAGAGCGTGGTATCTGCTGCTGAACGGGGCCACTTGGAACGTGACCTCCTCGGACCTGTAATTATCCGGCGTGCATCAACACCACATCCATGTGATTTTTTCCCAGGCAAAGACGCTTCCCGGCTGGGTATTATTCCTCTAAAGGTTGTGCTTTGCTTCGCTCAATGCGGCTCCAGTCTATTTCCATTTTTCAAGGGTTTCCTCATAAATGAGGTTCAATCCGCTGCCACCGTCCATGAGTACCTTGGTAAGGCGAAGCCGTCAACTATTGGACCGAGGACCAATCTTGCTAGTGCTCGGGCTGTTCGAATTTAGGTTCATCAACGGCATTAAAGGTAATAGCCGTGTCACTCCATGGATTTATTGTTGCTACTTGGTAGACTTCGCAAGGCTATGGAGTGTTCGTTGCATATTGTTTGATGCGAAAGTCTCAAGACTATTAATACCGTCTTGGTATCCACTGGCTGGTGCTTTCTGTGGATCTTTGGGGTTAGAAGCTCTTCGCCACTTTTGGCCACCTGCCGGAGTATCCGACATGCTCTAAGGCTATGAGTTTGTGTGGCGCCCTCTGTACTATGAATTTTACAGGGTCCGTTGAGCCATCCCTCCAGTACGGTTCCATGCCCTGTAGGGGGTTTTTGTTTTTTGGTGTTTAACCCGGGTGATTGGCGATAATGCACCCTTTTATTTCGGACTGGGTTTGTATTCAGGGCCGGATTGTCCCAAAATCTTACTTCGGTTTTCCAGGCGCTTTCCATCGCACAGTACTTTTGTACTATGGGACGCCTAGTCAGCAAAGCGTGTAATTTCACGGAGACCTATGGCGTTGAGGATTCCCTTGTCCGTGCAATTATTGCAGAAGAATGAAATTGCGTCTTCCTCACGGCAGTCCTTTATCCTGTTCATAACCAGGAGGAATCTGGCCCAGTAATGATGTACTGTTTCCTCGGGCTCTTGCCTAATTTTGTATAGATTGCCTATGTTCGGGTGGATGGGTGGAATTAGATCCGAAACCTCACCCAATCTGAGGCTCAAAGGCCAAGGAGTTTCCGAACTCGGAAGCTTGGATTCTTGGATGTTGTCCAATGAATCTAGCCCCTTGCCTGACTCTAAGTTCAGGTCTTGAGTGTCGTCCTCCCCTCCGCGAGTATCCGGCTTGGAGGGATCGGGAATCCGGACATAGCTAGTCCTTAAGATAGATGAAGGGTCGCCGCATTGTTCCTCCACCACGGCAACGTGATGGGTGACCTGGGGAGAGTTAATCTCTCTTAGATCGGGTTTAGGCCCAATCTGATCATAGTCTGTAGCGACTCCCAGGGTGGCGATGCGATCCAGGAGCTCGTTTAAGGGAGAGAGCTCTGTCGGATCTAACTGCTCGACGAGTTCCGAGTTGACGTGAAGATTGTTTCTGATGACCCAAGAAGTCATTGTCGGTGCGGCGGCCGAACATGCGGTCATAAGAAAACCGCCTAGCCGGAGAGTTTGGCCGGTAGCCAAAGCTCCTTTAGCAACAAAGGCCGCTTTTAAAGACGGGATGAGGCATCCTTCCTGATGGCGACGACACAGAGGAACTCTCATTGAAAGCACCAATGTCGGTGTCAAAACCGGCGGATCTCGGGTAGGGGGTCCCCAACTGTGCGTCTAGGCGGATGATAACAGGAGACAAGGGACACGATGTTTTTACCCAGGTTCGGGCCCTCTTGATGGAGGTAAAACCCTACTCCTGCTTGATTAATATTGATGATATGGGTAGTACAAGAGTAGATCTACCACGAGATCAGAGAGGCTAAACCCTGGAAGCTAGCCTATGGTATGATTGTTGTTCGTCCTATGGACTAAAACCCTCTGGTTTATATAGACACCGGAGAGGACTAGGGTTACACAGAGTCGGTTACAATGGGAGGAGATCTACATATCCGTATAGCCAAGCTTGCCTTCAACGCCAAGGAAAGTCCCTTCCGGACACGGGACGAAGTCTTCAATCTTGTATCTTCATAGTCCAGGAGTCCGACCAAAGGTTATAGTTCAGCTATCCGGACACCCCCTAATCCGGGACTCCCTCAATGACCATGATGAAGACGACGAGTCCACCGAGCACGAGTTCCATAAAGCCACGGAGGCCATGTGAGTCGACGGTGATGCCTCGTTGCGTACCTCTCACGGCCGACTGAAACATTGGGCGCGTGAGGTCACTGCCGCAGAGCCATCGTTCGATGCCCAGAAGCCGCTGAGGTGGTCCAGCACGCCTATCATTTTTGACACTGAGGATCACCCTGATCGCACAACGGTGGTCGGGTGTTTGCCATTGTTGGTTTCACCAACGATTCGGAACCTCAAGGTGAAAAAAGTGCGATGAGCATCACATTACGCCTACATCATGTTGAAGATGCCCAGGCCGATGAGCATCATCACCGTACCCTCCGACAAGAAAGACGCGCTCATCTGCGCCGACCAACTCTACCGGGAGGCAGTTGCAGCAACTGCCGCCCAGGCCCTTGCTCCTGCCGCTGAAGCCCCTGGAGGGAAGAAGGCCGGCAAGGCCTCTTCTGGTGAGACCTCCTGCACCCACTCCGGCAAACGTGCCTCTTCGGAGTGCTGCGCTCCCGTCGAGGGCGCGCTAGAGAGCTCCACCGGCAAGAGCAAGAAATCCAAGGCAGCACCACCAGAGACCAAGAAGGTGCCCTTCAGGGGGGATGGTACGGGTGGAGCTTTTACCATAAGCTCCACCCTTGACAGCAAATAGGAAAGTGCTCTCGTCGCCTTCCTACGAGCGAATGTCGATGTGTTTGCATGTCAAGCATCCGACATCCCCGGCGTTCCCAGGGAGGTGATTGAGCACCACCTTGTTGTTTGTCCTCATGTGCGACCCGTCAAGTAGAAGGTCGGGAAGCAAGCTTTGGAGCAACAAGAGTTCATCATCGAGGAGATCAGGAAGTTGGAAGCGGCAGGCTTGGTCAGAGGAGTGCTCCACCCCACGTGGTTGGCCAATCCAGTGGTAGTGCATAAGGCAAATGGGAAATGGCGGCTGTGTATTGACTATACAGATATCAATAAAGCATGTCCAAAGGATCCTTTCCCTCTGCCACGCATTGACCAGATAGTGGACTCCACTACTGGGTGTGACCTGCTGTCATTCCTCGACGCCTACTCAGGATACCACCAGATCTTCATGATGAAGGAAGACGAAGAAAAGACCTCATTCATCACCCCATGTGGTACGTACTATTTTGTACGGATGCCTTTTGGGTTGAAAAGCGCTGGTTCGACATTTGCCCGAGCAGTCCAAGTTGGTTTTGAGCCTCAGCTACATAGAAATATGGAAGCTTATATGGATGACATAATGGTCAAAACCAAGGACCAGGCAACGCTCATACAAGACCTAGAAGAAACATTTGCAAACCTGCACAAGATCAACCTCAAGCTTAACCCAGAGAAGTGCGTGTTCGGCCTCCCATCTGGCAAACTTCTTGTGTTCTTTGTGTCTCAACACGGAATCGAAGCAATTCCCGACAAGATCACAGCGATTGAGCAGATTGAGACGCCAAGACGGGTCAAAAACGTCCGTAGGCTTGCCGGCTGTGCTGCTGCTCTATGTAGGTTCATCTCCAAATCTGCTGAGCGTGCCCTCCCCTTTTTCAAGTTCTGAAAAAGGCGGGTCCAATGAAATGGACTCCGGAGGCAGAGGCACCGCTGCAAGATTTGAAGAGGTGCCTCTCCTCCACGCCAATACTAGTCGCGCCTAAACCTCAAGAGCCGTTGCTGCTATATTTAGTTGCAATGAATCAAGTGGTCAGTGTTGCACTAGTGGCATAGAGAGAACTTGAGGAAGAAGAAATGGTAGCGGCGGAGCCATAGGATGATGGGCCGGGGCTCTCCCCGGCAGGGCTTGACACCGGCAAGGCGGAGCCCCCGGGCAAAGCCTGGCCCCGGCAAGACATAGTCTGCGCAAGTGGGCGAAGTCAAACAGAAGAAGAAGATGATGCAACACCCGATTTATTTTGTCAGTTCCCTCTTGTAGGGAGCTAGATCAAGATATTTTGGTATACATAATCTACTTTTTGGCGTACTCATGGCCTCGAGAAAGGTGCATCATTATTTCCAAGCGCATGAGATCACCGTCATCACCCGCCTCCCTTTGCAACGAATCTTGCACAACTCGGATGCAACCGGGAGGATTGTGGAGTGGGCGTTGGAACTATCAAGCTTTGGCCTCAAGTTTTAAAGTACTTCAACAATCAAGAGCCGAGCCTTGGCGGAGTTCATAGCAGAATGGACCTCAACGCCCGACGAAGAGATTCAAGAGACCACCTTCCCGGCAAGGAGACGAGCCGTGATTGGATTATGTACTTTGATGGAGCTTTCTCGCTGCAAGGTGCTGGTGCCTGCGTGCTACTCGTCGCACACACCGGGGAACGCCTCAAGTACGTAGTCCAGATGCACTTTCCCCGGAAAAAAATCAACGACCAACACTGCAGAGTATGAGGGATTGCTTGCTGGTCTCAGGATCGGGGCAGACCTCGGAATCAGGAAGCTCATCATCAGGGGTGATTCGAAGCTTGTCGTCAAGCAAGTTAACAAGGATTACCAGAGCCCGTTGATGGAGGCCTATGTGGATGAAGTGAGGAAGTTGGAGGAGCGTTTTGACGGTCTACAGGCAGAGCATGTTCCCCGAGCAGAGAACAGCATTGCCGACGACTTGTCAAAACGCGCTACCCTCAAGTTGCCTATGGAACCAGGTACTTTTGTGCTTCAGCTAACCCAGCCATCCGTTGAGCCATCAGCAGGACAGAAAAAGCGAAGGAAGGCTGGCCCCGGTAAGTACTTTCCCGCTGAGCTCCTAGGAGCCGTCGGCAAGGAAGTTGTCGGGTGCCCCAAGCTTGCCAGGGAGCAGGAACCTCCGGCAGGGCCCCAGGCCCTAACCTTAGAAGCAGCTGCCCCTACGTCCTAAGATGAGCCTTTAGTCCTTGCCGTCGAGCCCCAGGCTCCGGCATGGTCGCAGCGCACCATCTGTTTCCTCCAAACAGGGGAACTCCCTGAGGGACAGGAAGAAGCAGAGGAAGTAGCCTGTCGGTCCAGCATGTACCAGTTTGTGGATGATGCCTGTCGGCGTTCTGGGAATGGGGGTCCACAGACTTGCCTGCCTGCGGCCTGCGGCGTGGCTCGAAGGAGGCCCAGCACGGCCCATCTTCATCAACGCAAGCTCAAGACCCTCGCGAGGGGCCAAGCCTCGCGGGGCGGACGACAAGGAGCTTCCTCAGGCACGGCCTCGTCAAGCTGGCTCTTGAGGAGGCAGAGAGTTCAAGGCAGGGTACCTCGCAAGGTGCCCATGACGGAAGCCATGACGACCAAGGGCGCCAGTCGGGCGCCAGCCCGCGCAGTGTCCTCCTTTCCTGTTTGGTGCAAACGGAGCAAGCGCAGGCGAGAGTATCAAGCAAAGGCATCCGTTTCGGTGCAACAAGACCAAGACCAGCCCAACGGCTGGAAGGGAGTCGTTGTGGAGCCCAAGCAGGTGTCATCACCAGAGCCTTTGGCAGGCGAGGACCAACTTTAGTCAGGATAAGTGTACCCGCTGTTCCCCTTCAAAACGGCCAATTGTTGGAGCCCTTCCCGCTCAATATTTGGGAAGAGGCCCAGGGCCTTCGCCTATAAATAGGAGTAGCCAGCCCCAGGGCAGAGGATCCGAATCCTCATCAAGAAACCAGTAGCTAGAGCGACTGAACACCACCTAGCAGTTCATCGCACCCGCCAAGAACAGACCCTCACGAGGCTGTTCTTCCTTGTATTGTTCCTCATCAGCCCAAGAGGCAATCCACCACACCACACACTGGAGTAGGGTATTACACCACAATGGTGGCCCGAACCAGTATAAATCTCGTGTCTCTTGTGCTGTTCCGTCTAGTAGTTTAGGTCCCAGCGATTCGGCGAGGTGCGAGACGGTGGAGGGTTGGATCTCCGCGCGCACCCTAGTGTTCGAACCTCAAGGGTCTGCCGGAACCCGAAATCCGACATTTGGCGCGCCAGGTAGGGGTGCGCCGGAATCTGCCTTTCGTCGCCTCGTTCTTCCCCGACCACCGCAACCATGTCGGCGACGCCGTCGGGCCAGCGCCAGCGCCGAGCCGCTCGCCTCCCATGTCGCTTAGACAGCTCCGTCGGCGGGCGCCCTCACCGTTCCCGTCACCTGCCGTCCGCGCCGCCACCGGCCCGGGGAAACGGCAACAAGCCTCATCCAGCACCCGTCCATGAGGCGGACGGCCGCACCGCCACGCCTTCGCTCAACCCGCGGTTCTTCATCACGCGCCCAGCGTATCGGGCTATGGAGGCCCGAGCTGCACTCATCGCGGCAAACGAGCTCTGCGCTACCGCCCGTCGGCAGCGTTTACGAAGAATGGCTCGACCGAGTCGCTGAAGCTCGTCGCGGCTGCAGGAGTCGCCTCGCACCGTCCGTCTCGCTGCCGCACCCGCCCAGCAGCGGCGATGAAACTCTGGGCGCCTCAGCCGCCTCCTCCTCAAGAAGGCGCCCTGGCCCCAAGGCGCGCGGCCCCTGGGCGGAACCCGCTCCGCCAGGCGCCGGCGCGGCAAGAGCAGAGCTGTCAAGAAGTTCCTCGCCCATGAGAAGCTGCCCGAGCGCTCCCCGCTCCAGCACGTCAGGACCCTGCGCTGCCCCCAGCCCAAGGCGCAAGGAGGCCCGCAAGACCAAGCTCTCGTCGTCCGAGGCCCCCACGGCCATGGCGGGCTGCCGCGCCTTCACCTCCGAAGGCGCAGGCCGTCGTGTGGCCCGCCAAGTTCAAGCCAGACTGCCTCCTCGCTTCTGACGGCACAGCTGACCCTACGGAGTTCCTCCAGCTCTACGAGCTGGGCATCGAGGCTGCCAACGGGGATGAGAAGGTCATGGCGAACTGGTTTCCCATGGTGCTCAAGGACGGAGCCCGCACCTGGCTCCTGAATCTGGCCCTAGGCACGATCTCTTCCTGTGCCGAGATGCGCACCCGCTTCATCGCCAACTTCCCGGGTACTCGCGACCGGCCACCCGCCATGAGCGACATGCGCCGAATCAAGCAGCAGCCAAGTGAAACCCTGCAAAAGTACATCCAGCGCTTGAACAACGCGCGCCTCAAGATCCTCAGGGTAACGGAGGAGGCCATCATCTCTGCCTTCTCCGACAGCGTGCGCGACATCAAGATGAAGGAGGAGCTGGCGATGCATCAAGATCTGTGCACCTCCTTGGAGCTGTTCAACTTGGCGACCAAGTGCGCCAGGGCTGAGGAGGGGCGCCTCTCCCTCCTCGAGCTGCCTGCCGCGGATCCCGAAGAAAAGAAGTCCAAGGCCAAGGACGTGAAGCGCAAGGGGGCTGCCGTACTCGCGGCCAAACCAAACACCAAGCGAGGCAGAGATCAGCCCGAGTCGTCCAAGGGCAGTCGGTACTGCGTGTACCACGACCTCCACACCCACAACACCAATGAATGCCAAGAGCTCCAGGCCGTACGCGAAGGAAGGGTCGGCAGACGCCCCGAGCGCAGCGACCGGGCTACGGCCGAGGAGGAGGAAGGAATGCAGGGATGCTTTGGGAAGACCGCGGCCAGCGCCAAGGGTGGCGCGACCAACCTCGCGAGGACCGTTGGCAAGACCCGCCTCGCGAGGAGGCTGGAGGATCAGCCTCGCGAGGATTGCCTGCGAGGGGAACGCAGGCCTCCCTCCGCCCGCAGCCAAGGAGAAATGAGGACCCGTCATCGGGGACGAGGGGCTGGGGGCTTCCGGGAACCGCGCGGCGATCGCCTTTGCATCTGGGCGGAGCTCAAGCCCGACCTCTCGGCGCATCTTCAAGCAGTTCACCCTTGAAGTGAATGCAGTCCTCCCCAAGCTCGAGGCCGCGCCCTCTCGGGTGGTCGGCGTGCGGCATCACGCTCATTTCAGCGGATCGGCTCAAGCGGCAGCCACGGCCGGAGTTCTCCGATGCTTTGTTCCCCAATCATCGACAACGTGCTTTGGTCACCAAGACCCTCATCGACGGCGGGGCAGGACTCAACGTCCTGTCCGTGGAAACATTCAACAATCTTCAAGTGCCTTACAGTCAGCTTCAGCCCACCAAGCCTTTCTTTGGAGTTACCGACGGCTCCATGGTCCCGATCGGGCAGGTCCGCCTTCCTGTCACCTTCGGGCCTCGTGACAACTACCGCACCGAGCTCATCGACTTCGACGTCGCCCACATTCGCTTTGCCAGACAACGCCATCCTCGGGTACCCGGTGCTGGCCAAATTCATGGCTGTAACCCACCACGGCTACAACGTCCTCAAGATGCCAGGAAGCGGCGGGGTCATCACGGTGCCCTGTGAAGAGAGAGACGCAGTGTGCTCCCTGGAGTTAGCCTTTCAGGCCGCATCGCTAGAAGACCCAGACCACAGCAGCAGGAGGCCTCCCGAGGCCGCACCCAAGAAGAAGAAGACATCGACTGGCCCGGCTCCTCAAGAGGCAGGCCCTCGAGGCCCAGCGCCCGGCGGGAGCCTCCCTCCATCGCATAGGAAAGCGCGCCCGACGCCTCCTAGGCCGGGCTCGGGGCTCTCCCACAGGGGGCCGACCTCGCCAAGGTCACGAGGGAGGCGCTTGGGCACCACGTGGAGGCGTGCTTCGAAGCACGTTTCCCGCAAGCAGGAGCAAGGCAAGGAGGGCCGAACCCTCAGGAGTTCGTCAGCAAGGCCATTCAGGAACTACAGGAGTCAAGGGTCATGAGGAGCAGTCGCCGCCTACCCGCTGTGCCCCCCCATCCAGGCGAGGATGGTGGGCTGCGCGTCTGCATCGACATACCAGGGCTCAACCGAGCCGCGTCTGAAGAGCGCCTCTGGCCCTCGCGAGTGGGACGTTGCGAGGGCCCACCCTACAGCTACGTGCGCATGCCTCACGTCCTGCCAAACGCGGTTGCTGCGCACTAGCATCTCATGAGGGCCATCCTGGAGGCTCGAGAGGTCAGGCACGCCACAGCCCTGGCGGAGATGGAGATGGCCCCCGAGGAGCCGCCAGCGCCTCCGGATCCTCCCGAGGTGTAACGCCCCAGATACAACTTTCCATATTCGTAACTCCAACTCTTGCCTTTTCCGGAGATGCGATATATTATTTCCTTCGTGGTTGGGTTTTGTGTGTTGTTTT
The DNA here is from genome assembly GCA_021605145.1 of Aegilops bicornis. Classification (NCBI taxonomy): domain Eukaryota; kingdom Viridiplantae; phylum Streptophyta; class Magnoliopsida; order Poales; family Poaceae; genus Aegilops; species Aegilops bicornis. The sequence continues at coordinate 192,449,875 of CM038671.1, read as the reverse complement.
GCATTGTGTTCACGTCATGCATCTCATCTCATGTCATCATTCGCATTGCATCTGCATGTTTTCATAAAACTTGCACCCGTTCATAGTTGCCGTGTCCCCCTTGCTTCCGTTGACCGTTCCGAGACCAATTGGGTTTTTCGCTTCCCTCTTGACCGTGACCACCTAACCTCTCTTGCCAGCTCGCAGCCCCCTCGCGTGCGTCCGAAACTTGCCCCGAACCCGAACCGCTTAGTCATCATCGTTGGATTAGGATCATCCCCAAACATCTATAAAACATCTCCGTTTTGTTTATTGGACTCCCTAGCCTATTTTTCTCGACCGCCCGATCTAAATCGGAGGGTCCAATTTGACCTCTACCCAAAATCCACTTGCTATATAAAGACCAATCCTAAAATCTAGGGACATGTCCCATCGATCCCTCTCGGCCGCCGCCACTGTCTTCCTCGGGATCTCATCCCGATCCATTCCTCCCAACCAGATCGCACCGACCGCCTCCCTCGTTTCAGCATCGAACCAACCCGGGCCCTCGATCCACTCCTCGCTTTGAGCCGGAGCTCCTCCCTGTCAGTGCTCCTCCCCGAGCCGAGGCCATGCCTCCTTTGCTCGATCCTCAACAGCCAGCAGGACCAGCCCCGTCGCCCTCTCCTTCCTTCCTCCATTTCTTCGCTCTCACTCCCTCTGATGGTGTCCCAATCCGAGGTCCCAAGGCCAAGCAGCCGGCTTGCCCTGCTCCTGCCTCCCCCAGATCAACGTTGCGCCGGCGCCCTTCGGTTCCCACACCGCCGGCGAGCATCATCAGGCCCCAGGTCGCGTGGCCATCGCCCTCGCCTTCCCTCTTCTTTCTTCTTTTTCGTTCTGCTCCATCCTTCTCTGAATATCTCTCTCTCCCTCCTTTCTTCAGGTACAGCAATAGCCACCGCCCTCCTTGGAGCTCCCATGGCCGACGCCTCAAGTTTGTCCCTGTCGGATCCGCGCCCTGTTCCTGGTCGCCTCCACCTGGATCCTCCCCTCCTCGATTTCAGCCACCAGCCCACCATCGCTCTCCACTGCTCCTCCTCGATCCAGCGCTCGCTGACCTCCATGCTCGTTTTGGTTTGGGAGAGGAGCTCCCGACCGTTCCTCCCGCTGGCGAGAGCCCGAGCGGATCGAGCCAGCCGTCCCCGCCGGCGATGAGCAGCATCAGCTCCCGCAGCTCCGGCGAGCCACCGTTGGTGACCCTCGCAGAACCCTCTCCTTCCTCCCCCGCTTCTTCTTCCTCCCCAAAGTATTTCTCTCCCTCCTCTCAACATCTCGGTCTTGCCTTTCTACAGGAGCATACCCGCGCCCCTGCTCCTCCCGAGCAAGCTGCAGCTCGCCGGAGCCAGCAGATGAGTGTTGCCCTTCCCCTTGCTCTTTCTTTTCTTCCATTGCTCCCTCCTTCCTCCTCTAATCTCCCTCCCGGTCTTGTTCATTTTCTTCTCTGTCAGAAGCGGACGGCTTCGCCCTCTGCTGCCATGGCCGCACCAACCGCAAGCCGTCGCCGGATCCGCCTCCATCGGACTCTGTTCGGCGCGACACCATCGGGATCCGCTCGCCACCTCGCCGACCTGCAGCTTCCCGCGCCTGCCGGCCCCGCCGCCCGCGCCTCTGCTTCATTCCAGAGGACGAGCGCCTCGACTCTGCCCCGCCTGCTCGTCCTCGAGCGTTGACCGCATCAAACCCGGCGCCCGGTAGCGTGGGGTCGCGCCAAGGCCAGCGCCTCTTCCACCGGCGGGCCGAGCCCATGGGTGAGCAGCCCGTCCAGCCCCTCTCATGTACACTGCTGGTCCAGCCAGATTCGGCCCGATTCATGTTTTTTTTTTCGCGGAACGATTTTAGCCTTTTATCTAGAAAACTGCATGTTTACATATTAGACCCTCATCGTCATGCATTTAATAACTCACAAACCGTGCATCGGATTAAAATGAGTTGAGCATGTAAAATGCTTAGAATTTTGTCTAGTTTCATAATATGCCACTTTCATCCATGTTTAAAATGTTTAAAATGTTGTTTGTTTAAATTCGTTCAAATGCCATGTTAAAATGATTTATTTCATAACTAAATAACCGTAGCTCGGTTTTAAATAAACTTTATATGTAAATAGGGTGGAAAAATGCCTAGTTTAACTTGATGCAGTTTATTTTCCTGTTTAACAGCAATAAAATATGTTTTAGGGCAGAACAGTACCGAATCTAAAATATTGCTCATGAGGATTTTCCGGAATTGTTTGTTGTTCCGACCTCATTTAAACTTGCCTAGATAGGTAGTTTAATTATGCTCCACCTCTTGCCATATTTAACAACATTTAATATTGTTTGGTAGCTTAAACAATATTAAACTAAATATGTCAATGTGGTGTTTTGTCAATATGCAACTCGTTGCATATTGAGCTCCACTTAACTTGTAGCATCGTTTGTTGCACTTTGCCTATGCCATGCCTATTTAAACCGGACATGCATCATACTTGATTGTGCATCGTGCCATGTTTATGCTTGTGCATTTATCATGTTGTTTGTTTCTTTCCGGTGTTGCTTCTCGGTTTCGGTAATGTTGCGATTGTGAGGATTCGTTCGACTACTCCCGTTCATCTTCTTCATGGACTCGTTCTTCTTCCTTGCGGGATTTCAGGCAAGATGACCGTCACCTTGGATCTCATTACTATCATTGCTATGCTAGTTGCTTCGTTCTATCGCTATGCTTTGCGTTACCTACCACTTGCTTATCAAGCCTCCCAAATTGCCATGAACCTCTAACCTTTGTCACCCTTCCTAGCAAATCGTTGTTTGGCTATGTTACCGCTTTTGCTCAGCCCCTCTTATTGCGTTGCTAGTTGCATGTGAAGATGAAGATTGCTCCATGTTGGATTATGTTTATGTTGAGATATCACAATATCTCTTATATTATTAATGCATCTATATACTTGGTAAAGGGTGGAAGGCTCGGCCTTATGCCTGGTGTTTTGTTCCACTCTTGCCGCCCTAGTTTCTATCATATCGGTATTATGTTTCCGGATTTTGCGTCCCTAACGCGGTTGGGTGATTTATGGGACCCCTTGACGGTTCGCTTTGAATAAAACTCCTCCAAAGAAGGCCCAACCTTGGTTTTACCATTTGCCTCACCACCACCTATACCTTTCCCTTGGGTCGGCCAACCCGAGGGTCATCTTTATTTTAGCCCCCGGGCGGTGCTTCTCTAAGTGCTGGCTTTGAACAGCTGCCCTGTGAAACCACCCTGGGAAACTCGAGGCCTGATTTTACTCGTAGCATGTCTCATCCGGTGTTGCCCTGAGAACGAGATATGTGCAGCTCCTATTGGGATTGTCGGCGCATCAGGCGGCTTTGCTAGTCTTGTTTTACCATTGTCGAAATGTCTTGTAAACCGGGATTCCGAGACTGATCGGGTCTTCCCGGGGAGAAGGAATATCCTTCTTTGATCGCGAGAGCTTATCATGGGCTAAGTTGGGACACCCCTGCAGGGTTTGAACTTTCGAAAGCCGTGCCCGCGGTTATGTGGCAGATGGGAATTTGTTAATGTCCGGTTGTAGTAAACTTGAAGTAAACTCTTCTAAAAAACACCAACCGTGTGCGTAACCGTGAGTGTCTCTTTTCGGGGTTGATCGAGAGGAGAACACGGTTTCTGGGTTATGTCTGACGTAAGTAGGAGTTCAGGATCACTTCTTGATAATTACTAGTTAACGACCGCTTGCTTTGCATCTCTTCTCTCTCTTATTTGCGTAAGTTAGCCATCATACATTGCTTAGCCGCTGCTGCAGCCTCACCACTTTACCCCTTCCTTTCCCTTTAAGCTTTGCTAGTCTTGATACCCATGGTAATGGGATTGCTGAGTCCTTGTGGCTCACAGATTACTACACCACCGATTGCGGTGCAGGTTTTGCGATGATCATGACGCGAGAGCGATGTTTGCTTGTATTGGTTTTCTTCTTACGCTTCTTCTTTGATCGTGGGATAGGTTCTGTGTCGGCACTGGGCTAGCGAAGGTGGATATTGTTTGAGTTTGTTTATGTTTCATCCGTAGTCGGATGTTGTTCTCATGTATGATGTATTGATGTATTCTTGCGGCATTTGTATGCCTTGTATGTATCCCCATCTATTATGTAATGTTGATGTAATGATATCCACCTTGCAAAAGCGTCTTCAAGATGCGCTTCTATCCTTGGTGGGACCTTCGAGTTCCTTTTGGATAGGGTCGCATCTTGGACGTGACAAGTTGGTATCAGAGCCTCGACCGACCTTAGGAGCCCCCTTGTTTGTTGGCCGTTGTTGAGGCTAGAAGAAAACTATTTTGAGTCTTAGGATTATATATATTGGAGAGTAGGATTCGTTTTACTCCTCAGTCCCTTCGTCGCTCTGGTGAGACCTCCTGACGTAGATGTTTTGTCTGTCCTCTCCTCAAATTTCACGAAATCTTTTTTTTAGGATCACGCGGGTATCTTGGGATCGTTCTGGTAGTCTTGTGATGAGAACATTGTTCTTGGTGCCTCCTGACATTTAGGGGTTGTGGCAGTGTCCCGGGGAGTTGAGCTCCGAGGCGTTGTCGTCACAATTTTATCGTTGCAGTTCTGGAATACCTAAGTTTTGCCGACATTGAAAATCTCTTTTATGCAGTTGTTGGTGAGATAACCTCGACGCAACCCAGTACTGGGGAGTTCGGGAGTATTGCCATAGCTCATATAACGGATGCTTTTCGGAGGTTGAGGTACACGATTTCTGGAGTTTTCTTGGTTATGTGTTGAAGGATGGATACAGCTGGATCTAGGTATTGTTAGTTTGGGTGATATATTTTGTGTCCCCTGTATCCCCAACACCAGATTGCATAACCAGAAAGTTTCGGGAGTTTATAGGTGGGAATTCAAGTAGCTCCTAGAATATCTTTTCGACAGATGCATGATATGGGATTGGGTAAATCTCTATCATATGTATTTGTTCCGGCTTATTCTGCGAGCCAATCCTTTGTTTTGTTTTATTTGTGGTATTCGAGTTGCTTCGAAGTCAAATGTTGAATCCATACCTTTTCCTAAACGGTGTTCTCATATTGCTATGTGAATACTAATCATTCTTGATCATCGAGGTCGTCATGTTAATTCTTCCAACCGGCGTGCTTCTCTTCAAGTGGATCCGATCATTTCAACATTTGCGAGATCAATTCTAAGTTTTCACAACGGTGTTTGTTTCATCCATCTCAAGTTGTCTTTGTTTTCCTGCCCTCCCACCCTTTTTCTTCAAGGACTCAGATTTCTTAATCATGTATCCTTTTATTTGTGGGAAGTCTCTTCATTCTTTTCTTTCAATGTTCTTATCCAGTGATTCCCATGGAGATGCTCAACAGTTTCAAGTTCATCATCCTTCATTGTTGTTTCTTCTCCGGCGGATCCAATTTCAAGCTTTCGATATTCATCATATTCCTTTCCTCGTTTCTAATGATTTCTCATGCCAATGCACCTCTTAATCATTCATGTCTCGCTATTCATTTGTCCTGGAGTGTTGAAGATATCTCAGAAGGCTCGTCTTTTCATTCTAGATCCGTTCAAGTTATTTTGAGGTTGTTATCTCGTTCAAGCCATTTATTTCAACCGGTGCAACCTCTTTTTAAAATTGTTCAACGGTGTTTTCTTTTGAGTGGGCCCTAACCCACAGGTCTTTTCCCAGGATCTTACCTGACCCCTCTAATTTTTTCTGGAACTATTCTCAAATTCATTTCAAAGTGTGACGTAAGAATGGATCCCATCAGTCACATGCCTTCTCCTAGGCCACTTTCAAATTCTTTTCACCTCTGGCTCAACCTTTCCTCTTTTAATCCTTCCGGAGTTTCTCAACAATTTGGTGGTGTTTCTCATCGTCATTCTCAACATTTGAAGACCGAAGAAGAGTTCCTCTTAAATCCTTACCCGTTCTTCCAAAGATGCGTAGTTCAAGTTTGATGCCATCCTCTCATAATTGTTTTCGATTGTGGGAATTCTTTTCACCCATCCGGAGCATTTCATGAGTTGTTTCCATTTCTTTCCTCCGAAGGCCATCATGTCATAATTCTTCATTCGTGTAGCTATCATTTTCCAAATCTTACCGGTGAATCGTTCAAATATCCTCTAATCAGTTCGTGATCTCTTCATCCTCTTGTATCTAAATTCTCTCAAGCATCTTCATTCGTTTTCCAATTCTTCCCGGTGAATTGTGCCTTTGCTACGTTCATTTTCAATTCTTATGGTGGTTCGTTCAAGATTTCACTTCCTTTGTTATCATATTAATTCATTCGTTCTTTTCAATTCCACCGGTGGTTCCATCAATACCTTCTCAAGTTTGCGCTATATCTCTCTAAATCCTTTCTACGGGAATAAGTAGTATGCCAAATCCATTGCTTGTCATCAATTTAATTTGATGAAGGATAAGCATACAATAAATCTTATTCTTATTTTCTCGAGGTGATTCAATTATTTTCTTCCGGAGATTGTTCATGATGAAGTAATTCTCGGTTCGAGTTGATTCACCTTTCTTTTCTGGAGTTCCAAGTTTTCGGCATAATCTCATCGTGAAGCTCCTTCTAAATCATTTCTAGGCTTGGATCCTATTCTTTTCATCATTTTGCTTACTGGAGGCTCTACATGATGGTTCGTCAAGGATTCTTTTCATTCTTCAATTGTTCTTCAAGATTTCTCTCGAAGTTATGATCCGTCAAGCTATACTCTAAAATAAACATGGTCTTCAACACATGTTTTGCTTTGAGGAGCTCAAGTATTCTTCATCTTGCATTCCAAAGTGCAATTCTTCCTACCTTATCTTTTGAGGTGGTGTTATGTCACTCTTGATAATTTCCTTCATGTTTCATGATTCATATTGTTGTCAAGAATGAGGTATTTTAAATCCATCATTTTCTCTTCGTTCAAGAGATCTTTTCAATCCATCAATCCCTTTGTTGGAGTTATCTTGGGTTATATTCACCTACAGCCTTCCCTAAGGAATGTACCTATTTGTGGTGCTTATCAATGATCCAATTTTCTCCTTCTCATCTCGGTGAAGAAGTTTCTCTTATCTTCATTGATCTCAACCAATCAATTCTTTCTGTTAGTGGCGGGTTGTCACCTCATCATTTTGAGATGTTTGCAATAAGCCCATAACAAGCTTGTGCTTTTCGTTGTTGATTTTCCAACAACTCCGTTCAATTCTTCTTTGCAAGGATGCTTTCCAAGCTCATTTGTGGCAGAAGTTGGCATTTTCTTCTCCATTCTTTTATTTCAATGATCTAACTTCTACTCTTTCGTTACGGAGGCATTGTGATGTTGCTCTCTTCACCCATCACACCGTTTTGTAAAGATCATGTTCTTTTCATGCCTATCCATTTAACCGGAGTGTTGTGTCATCTCTTCAAGTTCTTTTCATCTTATCAAGTTTTCCTTCTTCTTTCAGTCGGAGTGCTGCCCAAATTATATCATTCTTCCTCTCTCATCTTGTTTTAACCGGAGTGGTTTCGGATTCTATCTTGTCCATTAAACTCTTCATTCATGTCTTTGCAACCTTCAAGTTCTCGTAATGCTCCTTGTTCCTCTTTTATACCGGATTGTTTGCAATCTCGTTCATCTCTATTGTACTCTTTCTTTTAAATTGCTTAACCTCTCAAGGTTCATGGTTTCAGTCTTTTTCAAGAAGCAACTTTGTTTTATCTCTTCCTCTTCCGTTTTCTCCCCGGTGCCATCCTAGATCTCGGGACGAGATCCTCTCGTAGTGGTGGAGTGTTGTAACGCCCCGGATACAACTTTCCATATTCGTAACTCCAACTCTTGCCTTTTCCGGAGATGCGATATATTATTTCCTTCGTGGTTGGGTTTTGTCTGTTGTTTTGCATTGTGTTCATGTCATGCATCTCATCTCATGTCATCATTCGCATTGCATGTGCATGTTTTCATAAAACTTGCACCCGTTCGTAGTTGCCGTGTCCCCCTTGCTTTCGTTGACCGTTCCGAGACCAATTGGGTTTTTCGCTTCCCCCTTGACCGTGACCACCTAACCTCTCTTGCCAGCTCGCAGCCCCCTCGCGTGCGTCCGAAACTTGCCCCGAACCCGAACCACTTAGTCATCACCGTTGGATTCAGATCATCCCCAAACATCTATAAAACATCTCCGTTTTGTTTATTGGACTCCCTAGCCTATTTTTCTCGACCGCCCGATCTAAATCGAATGGTCCAATTGGACCTCTACCCAAAATCCACTTGCTATATAAAGACCAACCCTAAAATCTAGGGACATGTCCCATCGATCCCTCTCGGCCGCCGCCACTGTCTTCCTCGGGATCTCATCCCGATCCATTCCTCCCAACCAGATCGCACCGACCGCCTCCCTCGTTTTCAGCATCGAACCAACCCAGGCCCTCGATCCACTCCTCGCCTGAGCCCCGGAGCTCCTCCATGTCAGTGCTCCTCCCCGAGCCGAGGCCATGCCTCCTTTGCTCGATCCTCAACAGCCAGCAGGACCAGCCCCGTCGCCCTCTCCTTCCTTCCTCCATTTCTTTGCTCTCACTCCCTCTGATGGTGTCCCGATCCGCCGTCCCAAGGCCAAGCAGCCGGCTTTCCCTGCTCCTGCCTCCCCCAGATCAACGCGCCTTGGCGCCTTCGGGTTCCCACACCGGCGAGCATCATCAGCCCTGTGTCGTGGGCCATCGTCCTCGCCTTCCCTCTTCTTTCTTCTTTTTCGTTCTGCTCCATCCTTCTCTGAATATCTCTCTCTCCCTCCTTTCTTCAGGTACAGCAACAGCCAACGCCCTCCTTGGAGCTCCCATGGCCGACGCCTCAAGTTTGTCCCCGTCGGATCCGCGCCCGCGCCCTGTTCCTGGTCGCCTCCACCTGGATCCTCCCCTCCTCGATTTCAGCCACCAGCCAACCATCGCTCTCCACTGCTACTCCTCGATCCAGCGCTCGCCGACCTCCATGCTCGTTTTGGTTTGGGAGAGGAGCTCCCGACCGTGCCTCCCATTTGGCGAGAGCCCAGGCGGATCGAGGCAGCCGTCCCCGCCGGGCGATGAGCAAGATCGGCTACCGCAGCTCCGGCGAGCCCCGCCGTCGGTGACCCCACAGAACCCTCTCCTTCCTCCCCTGCTTCTTCTTCCTCCCCAGTATTTCTCTCCCTCCTCTCAACATCTCGGTCTTGCCTTTCTACAGGAGCACACCCGCGCCCCTGCTCCTCCCGAGCAAGTTGCAGCTCGCCGGAGCCAGCAGATGAGTGTTGCCCTTCCCCTTGCTCTTTCTTTTCTTCCATTGCTCCTCCTTCCTCCTTCTAATCTCCCTCCCTTTCTGTTCGCTTTTCTTCTCTGTCAGAAAGCGGATGAAGCTCGCCCTCTGCTGCCATGGCCGCACCAACCGCAAGCCGTCGACGGATCCGCCTCCATCGGCCTCGCTCGGCGCTGGCACCGCCGGGATCCGCTTCGCCACCTCGCCGACCTGCAGCTTCCCGCGTCTGCCGGCCCGCCGCAAGTCCCGCCACGTCGCGCCTACTGCCGTTCCGGTGGGCCAGCGCCTACCGACTCTGCCCTTTGCTTTCGTCCTCGGCGTTGGCCGCATCAAACCGGCGCCCGGTAGCGTAAAGTCGCGCCAAGGCCCAGCGCCTCTTCCACCGACTAGGCCGAGCCCATGGGTGAGCAGCCCGGCCCAGCCCCTCTCATGTACACTGCTGGTCCAGCCAGATTCGGCCCGATTCATGTTTTTTTCCGCGGAACGATTTTAGCCTTTTATCCAGAAAACTGCATGTTTACAGATTAGACCCTCATCGTCATGCATTTAATAACTCACAAACCGTGCATCGGATTAAAATGAGTTGAACATGTAAAATGCTTAGAATTTTGTCTAGTTTCATAATATGCCACTTTCATCCATGTTTAAAATGTTTAAAATGTTGTTTGTTTAAATTCGTTCAAATGCCATGTTAAAATGATTTATTTCATAACTAAATAACCGTAGCTCGGTTTTAAATAAACTTTATATGTAAATGGGGTGGAAAAATGCCTAGTTTAACTTGATGCAGTTTATTTTCCTGTTTAACAATAATAAAATATGTTTTAGAGCAGAAAAGTACCGAATCTAAAATATTGCTCATGAGGATTTTCCGGAATTGTTGTTTGTTGTTCCGGCCTCAATTAAACTTGCCTAGATAGGTAGTTTAATTATGCTCCACCTCTTACCATGTGTAACAACATTTAATATTGTTTGGTAGCTTAAACAAGATTAAACTAAATATGTCAATGTGGTGTTTTGTCAATATGCAACTCGTTGCATATTGAGCTCCACTTAACTTGTAGCATCGTTTGTTGCACTTTGCCATGCCATGCCTATTTAAACCGGACATGCATCATACTTGATTGTGCATCGTGCCATGTTTATGCTTGTGCATTTATCATGTTGTTTGTTTCTTTCCGGTGTTGCTTCTCGGTTCCGGTAATGTTGCGATTGTGAGGATTCGTTCGACTACTCCCGTTCATCTTCTTCATGGACTCGTTCTTCTTCCTTGCGGGATTTCAGGCAAGATGACCGTCACCTTGGATCTCATTACTATCATTGCTATGCTAGTTGCTTCGTTCTATCGCTATGCTGCGTTACCTACCACTTGCTTATCAAGCCTCCCAAATTGCCATGAACCTCTAACCTTTGTCACCCTTCCTAGCAAATCGTTGTTTGGCTATGTTACCGCTTTTGCTCAACCCCTCTTATTGCGTTGCTAGTTGCATGTGAAGATGAAGATTGCTCCATGTTGGATTATGTTTATGTTGGGATATCACAATATCTCTTATATTATTAATGCATCTATATACTTGGTAAAGGGTGGAAGGCTCGGCCTTATGCCTGGTGTTTTGTTCCACTCTTGCACGCCCTAGTTTTCGTCATATCGGTATTATGTTCCCGGATTTTGCGTCCCCTAACGCAGTTGGGTGATTTATGGGACCCCCTTGACAGTTTGCTTTGAATAAAACTCCTCCAGCAAGGCCCAACCTTGGTTTTACCATTTGCCTCACCACCACCTATACCTTTCCCTTGGGTCGGCCAACCCGAGGGTCATCTTTATTTTAGCCCCCCCCCCGGGCCAGCTTCTCTAAGTGCTGGCCTGAACTGAAAGCCGCTTGAGGGCCACCCTGAGGAAACTTCGAGGCCTGGTTTTACTCAGAGCTTTGTCTCATCCGGGTTGCCACGAGCGAGATATGTGCAGCTCCTATCGGGATTGTCGGTAGATCGGGCGGCTTCTTTGATCTTGTTTTACCATTGTCGAAATGTCTTGTAAACTGGGATTCCGAGACAGATCAGGTCTTCCCGGGGAGAAGGAATATCCTTCGTTGATCGCGAGAGCTTATCATGGGCTAAGTTGGGACACCCCTGCAGGGTTTGAACTTTCGAAAGCCGTGCCCGCGGTTATGTGGCAGATGGGAATTTTTAATGTCCGTTTGTAGTAAACTTGAAGCAAACTCTTCTAAATTACACCAACCGTGTGCATAACCGTGAGTGTCTCTTTTCGGGGTTGATCGAGAGGAGAACACGATTTACGGGTTATGTCGGCGTAAGTAGGAGTTCAGGATCACTTCTTGATCATTACTAGTTGACGACCGCTTGCTTTGCTTCTCTTCTCGCTCTTATTTGCGTAAGTTAGCCATCATACATTGCTTAGCCGCTTCGCAACCTCACCACTTTACCCCTTCCTTTCCCTTTAAGCTTTGCTAGTCTTGATACCCATGGTAATGGGATTGCTGAGTCCTCGTGGCTCACAGATTACTACACCACCAGTTGCAGGTACAGGTTTTGCGATGATCATGACGCGACAGCGATGTTTGCTTGTATTGGTTTTCTTCTTCTGCTTCTTCTTCAATCAGGGGATAGGTTCCAGGTCGGCAGCCTGGGCTAGCAGGGTGGATATTGTTTGAGTTTCTGTTTATGTTTCATCCGTAGTCGGATGTTGTTCTCGTGTATGATGTATTGATGTATTCTTGTGGCATTTGTATGCCTTGTATGTATCCCTTTCTATTATGTAATGTTGATGTAATGATATCCACCTTGCAAAAGCGTCTTCAAGATGCGCTTCTATCCTTGGTGGGACCTTCGAGTTCCTTTCGGATAGGGTCGCATCTTGGGCGTGACACGAGGCCCCCAGGCCTGGGGGCTCGTGAGGATCGGCTCCCGCAGCCAACCGAGTCTGCTACACCAACACCCCTTCGTCCCCAACATCACCAGGGTGACATCTTTAAGTTTTGTTTCTACTGGGAGCGCCTTGAGGCCGCATTATTCCCGAACGCGTGGGTCCATCCTGCGGCATGTATCCCTTTTTATTTCATGTCATTAGCCTATCCTGTTGGGGGCGCCCTCGGCTGCATCATCCTCAAGCCGCTCGGGCCTGTCCCAGCTGCATGTATCCTTCTTACGTTTTCCTTAGGATTATGCTCTCGCTCCACCATGCTTGTTATTTGGTGCCTTTTCTCGGGTGACGGAATCTTGCACGTTAAAGGGGGAGTGCACGAGCATCGCGACTCAGGGGCTCCTACCGGCCGTCCGCCCTTACCCTCTGGTCTTGTCCATGGCATCGCGACACGGCTTGCCGGCCGACAGTGAAGACCAGCCCGAGAGCCGGACCCGAGGACATAGAGTTTCGTCATTTAACCCAGCTTGCGCGTTAAAGGGGGGGTGCCTGAGAATCGCGACTCAGGGATCCTACCGGACATCCGGCCCTCACCCTCTCGTCTTTTCCATGGCATCGCGACCTGGCTTGCCAATCCAGCGGCCGAGACCAGCCCTAGAGCGGGACCCGAGCACGAGAGTTTCGTCATCTAACCCAGCTTGCGTTAAAGGGGTGCACGAGCATCACGACTGGGGGCTCCTACCAGCTCTCCGCCCTCACCCTCTGGTCTTGTCCATGGCATCGCTGACACGGCTTGCACCGACGGCTGAGACCAGCCCGAGAGCCGGGACCCGAGGACGAGAGTTTCGTCATCCGACCCAACTTATGCAGCGTTAAAGGGGGTGCCTCAAGATCGCGCGACTCAGGGCTCCTACCGGCTCTCCGGCCCTCACCCTCTGGTCTTGTCCATGGCATCACGACCTAGCTTGCCAGCGACGGCTGAGACCACCCCGAGAGCCGGGACCCGAAGACGTAGAGCACCGACATCTGGCCAAATTTGCAGGAACACACTCGAAGATAAGGCCCAGAGCCAGGCGCAACCCGCCTTGAGGTAGGGCCCGTTGAGTCCCGCGCTGGCTCACGGGTGCCCAGATACACCTGGCCCCTACCGTACCAGGCCACGTGTCAGGGTGGGGCTGATCACGCCCACAGGGCTCCTCCCGAGGGGGAGCCCCTCCCACGTAATGATGGAAGCACCATGCTCCGCTTTGGTCAAGACACCGCCGAGGAGCGGCTATGCCCAGACGCATGCGGAAGCGCTATGCTCCGCTGGTGATAAACAATCGAGGGTGGCCTCCGGGTCGCACCAACCTCGAGCCCAGGCTCGGTGTCAGCCTCATCGCAACTCCCCTCGGGAGCGCCCTTGATTTGAGCACTGGCTGCGCCTGGAGGTCACGCCAGACGCCGCCACCCAGCCAGGGCCCCTCGGGCCTGGTTCGTCAGATGTCACTCCCGAGCGGAGCCAAGGTACGAATGCCGTTTGAGCGTCAAGGGGACTCCTGAGCATCGCGACTCGGAAGCCCTAACTGGTCACGTAGCCCTCACCCCTTAGTTCCGAAGGCTAGTGGCGGTTGAGGTATGCGCTGGGCCGGGCTCTGCAGACGAGAACGGTAGATCCGCCCGTCTCACCTCCCTACTTGATGTTAAATGCTAAGGGGGACTCACGAGCATCGCGACTCAGAGCCTAACTTGTCACGTAGCCCCTCACTCCTTGGTCCCGTCCTGGTTTCCGGTCGGGCTAACGGCGAGAGGTATCGCTGGCGGGGCCGGGCTCTGCGGCGAGAACATAAGCAAGTAGGAAGTGCAAATTTCAAGGAATTCAAAAGCAAATATTACAGTCCACACTGTTATCGCAATACCAAATGCAAGTTTAAACGCCTCCCTGAGGCATGATACATGTGCAGGAATTAAAAGCAGGACAGGAGCCACAACGGAGTCACTTGTCGGCGGTGGAGCAGCGCGGAGTGGGCTCGCCTCGTGGAGCAGCAGGGCCGGCAGCGCCTCGCTTCGGCTTGGTGCTGAAGGCCCGGAACTTCCCCAACAGAGCCTCCGCGCGACCCTTCACTGAGCCTCGGCGTGGCAGGCTGCATGCTCGCCGCTTTGGCTCCAAAGAAGCTGTCCAGGTCGTATTTGGGATCGCGAAGGTAGATGTGGGTGAGGACCCGCGTCAGTGCCAGAAGACAAGACACGCGCCTTGGCCTCGGCCGTGGGGCCAAGGCCAAGGGTGACATCTTCAAGAGCGCGAACCAGGAAGGGAAGCAGCTTGGCGGGACCATCCTCGGCGCCGGCCAGCGGACTCTCCAGTCGGTCAGAAAAGCTGCCTTCAAAGAAAGAGCGAGCCTTCACCTCCATATCCGTGAAGGCCACGCGATCTTCTGCAAGAACCCGCGCCTTGTCGCCCAGCCTCGACCTTCCTCGCCTCCAGCCTCCTGCTCCAGTCGCGCCTAGGCGGTCGCGGCGCTTCTTGAACACAGCCTCCCGGTCCTTGACGGCCGCCTCGCGAGCCTTCATGCTTTCCTCCTGCTCCTGGCGGAGGCGGGCCTCCTCGGCAAGCTGGTTCTGCAGGCCCTTCAGCTCGCTCTCCAACGTCTCACAGCGACCTTGAATGCTAGCTGCCTCCCCCAGGGCAGCATCGCGGGCGATCTTCGCCTCACGGACAGCCTGCTTCTCCTCGTCGCAAGCCGTCGAGGCCTGGACCACAGCCGCCCGAATCGAAGCATCGGAGCGACTCCAGCAAGAAGCTAGCTCCAAACGCCCAGCCATCGACAGAGTCGGCGCCCAGAAGATCCTGCCGCGGCGGTCCATCCGACAGCGGTGCGATCCGCACAAGATCCGGAGGAGCAGCGGTCGGTGGAGTAGGAGGAGAAGACGGCTGTGTGACCACTGCGCCCTGAGGTAGAACCAGCAGCGCCACGATGATAGTGGAGGCAGCGCCAAGCAAAGGCACCTCGGGAGTCGCCTGGGTCAAGGGGGCTGAGCTCGCCCCAGCGGGCTCAGGCCGGCCTCGCGAGGACGCCCGGGCAGGAGAGGCATGTGCATCACGATGACCTTCTTCCTCGGGCAGAGGCACCGCCACGGATGGGGCCTCAGGAGCCCCATTCAGCTTCTTCACCGCAGGCGCCAGCCTGGCCGAAGGACATGGACATCAGATCTCGTCGACGGAGCAATAATGAAGATGGGAAGCAGGCACTTACAGGTCGTCGCTGGTGGACTCGAGCAGCCTCCGGCCGAACTTAAAGCCCGCAAGCCGGCTGCAAGGGTCGGCTTCAAGGGGCCCGGGAGCAGGAGGCGCGTCTGTGGATCGCCCCGGGGCCGGGGCGGACCCGCGGGGGACCAGCCTAGTTTGGTCCTTCTTTGGGATCGGGGGCAGGCTTCCGCCTCCCTGCTCATCCTCATCCTCGTCGTCGTCACTCTGGGGGAGGCGGAGAGTGCGGGACCTGCACCGAAGGGGAGGAGCCTTGACTCCGCCTCAGATCAACCCCCTCTCCCAGCTCTCTTTCCTCCACCTCTTCGCTGGAGTCGGCAGAGGACACGTCCACCAGGTCCTCTGGAGCCTCCACGGGCACGGGCCCATCCCAATTGAAGACAGGCATGGACCCCACTACCTGCTCGCAATCCTCGCGAAGGAACAAGGCTGGGCGCCCAGATCTCGCCACATCGCCCCTAACCAAGGATCTGAGGATCACGCCCAGATCCTCGTCGGCCAGGACCACGGGGCTCGAGTGAGGCCTCCACATCGGAAGCGAGTACTAGCGAAGCGGAGCCAGTTGGTGCTCCAGGAACTCCCTCAGCAGCCGACAAGACGGTCACCGCCGCCACACCACGCCCGGGCTTGATCTGCGTCCATCTTCTCCAAGACCGGCTTGGCGGAGATCCGAAGCTCCACTCGGGACCAGATCGTCGAGCTCATGGGTGCTCCGTGGCAGGATCACCGAGGGTGGATGCGCCCAAAGATCCACCAAGACCCACTTGCTCCTCAAGCCCTCAATCTGCTTCCTGTGGTTTGAAATGGTGATGGCTCCGCCGTATGCGACGAAGCTCGCGCACGCGGAGGCGGAACCATGGGAGGTTCGGAGGGAGAAATAGTGGCGCAGCAAGGCCACCGAGGGCTTCACCCCAACATGGGCCTCACAATAGTAGGCTAAGATTGCCAGAAGAAGGACGGAGCTGGGATGGAGGTGCAGAGCTTGAATGTTGTAGTGATGGAGGATGCGAAGAAGAACTCGGAAAAGGAGGCACCAGACCAGCAATGATGGCGCCACGAAGAACGGGTAGAAGGTACTCCCGGCCCTCGGGGCGGAAGAGCGACCTTGAACGCCTCCTTTCCGTTGGCGCCCTGCGCCTCCGCCATCCGGGCGCACCAGTATGCAGGCTCGCTGACACATTTGGCGGGTCCAAGGCGGGAGAGTACCAAGCTCGCCGGGCTTGGCGAGGCGCCATGACTGGCTAGGGCACGCAGGCGGAGTGGATCTGAAGATCTTGGAAGCAGAGAGGAGAGGCGCAAGAAAGGGGATCTGAGCAGCAACTGGAGAAAGTAAAGGAGGCAAGGAAGATGCCGCTCTGTTATCAAGTCGCGCGGTTACATAGGCGCACGCGTCCAATCAACCGCCACGCGGCGCTCAAGGCCGCGAGCTGTTAGGGCCCGCGACGCTTCGCACTTGCCCTTTCGCCTCTCTGCTCGGCCAAGTTCGGGCGCGCCGTGGGCCGGGGGGCTACTGTCGGCGTTCTGGGAACGGGGGTGAGGGAGTTCCGGACTAGGGGGTGTCCGTATAGCCGAACTATCATCATCGGCCGGACTCCAAGAATATGAAGATACAAGATTGAAGACTTCATCCCGTGTCCGGATGGGACTTTCCTTGGCGTGGAAGCAAGCTTGGCGATACGGATATGTAGATCTCCTACCATTGTAACCGACTCTGTGTAACCCTAACCCTATCCGGCGTCTATATAAACCGGAGGGTTTTAGTCCGTAGGACGAACAACAATCATACCATAGGCTAGCTTCTAGGGTTTAGCTTTGATCTCGTGGTAGATCCACTCTTGTAACACACATTATCAATATTAATCTAGCAGGACGTAGGGTTTTACCTCCATCAAGAGGGCCCGAACCTGGGTAAAACATCGTGTCCCTTGTCTCCTCTTACCATCCGCCTAGACGCATTAGTTTGGGGACCCCCTACCGAGATCCGCCCGGTTTTGACACCGACATTGGTGCTTTCATTGAGAGTTCCTCTGTGTCGTCGCGATAGGCCCGATGGCTCCTTCCATCATCAACAACGACGCGGTCCAGGGTGAGACTTTTCTCCCCGTACAGATCTTTGTGTTCGGGCGGCTTTACATCTTGGGCCAATTAAGCAGCCCTCTGGAGCAGATCGAAGCTACTCCCCTGGCCATCAAGTCAGATTTGGAAGTTTAAACTATACGGCCAATATCCGCGGGAGACTTGATCTTCGACGGATTCGAGCCGCAGCTGACCAAGCGTGCACAGACTGCCTCGATGGACATGATCTAGCTCTGACCGACGGTGCCACGGAGGCCGCAAGATATCCGCTCCGGCCCTTAATCCGGAGCCGAATTCCCCGACCGAGGACGAGTGGTTGGACACCGCCTCGGGGGCTACAATCTCTACGGCGATCGAGCTGAACTCCATCCCTGTCCTTTGCAAAGACTTCAGGGCGCTGGACTCCTCTCCGGACTCCGAGCCCTCCTCGCCCTTGCCGATCGAATCCGATTGGGCGCCCGTTATGGAGTTCACGGCCGTGGACATCTTTCAGCACTCGCCCTTTGGCGACATCCTGAATTCACTAAAGTCTCTCTCTTTATCCGGAGAGCCCTGGCCGGATTACGATCGGAAGGTTGGGATGCGACGACGAAGAAATTCAACGCCCACCCACCACGCACTTGTTAGCCACCGGCGATTTATCTAACCGACATGCTAGACTACGACTCCGAAGACATCGACGGTATGGGACGGCGATGCCGGAGATGACCAAGACCCAAAGTGCCTACGGTGGCACTAGAAGGCCACCTCGTCATATGACATATATATGGTGGACATCCCAAAAGATGGGAACGACGATGGAACAACGGAGGATGACCCCTCCAAGAAGCAGCCCAAGCGCCGGCGTCAGCGGCGCCTCTCTAAATCCTGCCACAGCAAGAATGAAGATTCCGGCACCGGAGATAACAACACACCGGACAACGCCGAAGACAATCCACTCCAGCAAGACCCATCGCAGGAGGATGAAGACGCCAGCCCTCAAGAGAGAGCGGCAGAAGAAGAGGTAGAGGATTATATGCCTCGCTCCGAAGACGAAGCAAGCATCGACGACAATGAATTCGTCGTGCCTGAGAATCCCGTCGAACAAGAGAGTTTTAGATGTAGGCTTATGTCCATGGTGAACAGCCTAAAGAAAAAGCAGCAACAGCTTAGAGCTGATCAGGATCTGCTAGCCGACAGATGGACCGAAGTCCTCGGCGTCAAGAGCATGAGCTCAACGCCTCCAAAGCTACCCTCAACGCAAGCTGCTCCCCCGGTTAGAGGAGGAGGATTACGAACCCGCATCACCAGGAGACAATACGGCTGACCGACCACCCCGTGGCCACGACAGAGAGGCCTCTAGGCCCTTCACTGGAACCGTACCCCGGCATCGCTCAAAAAGCACACGGCCAAAGGGGAACGCTCCAAACCTGTGAGATATATTGGAGGACAAGGCAAGACAATCAAGATCGATCTATGGATCGCGGCGCCCCGATGCGTGATGACAACCGTCGTGCGGACACGATAAGTCGGCCGGGCGAACAAAACAGACCAAGCTCTTTCCGAGCTCCGTCGTGATATCGCCCCAAAGATGCAGGGCGCCGCAAGACACCCACTATGCTTCACAGACGAAGTAATGGATCATCAAATCCCCGAAGGGTTTAAACCCGTCAATATTGAATCCTATGATGGCACAACAAACCCCGTGGTTTGGATCGAAGACTATCTCCTTCACATCCACATGGCCCGTGGCGACGATCTTCACGCTATCAAATACCTCCCCCTCAAGCTTAAAGGACCAGCCCGGCATTGGCTCAACAGCTTGCCAGCAGAGTCAATTGGGAGCTGGGAGGACCTGGAAGCCGCATTCCTCGATAACTTCCAGCGCACTTATGTGCGACCACGAACGCCGATGACCTAAGACACATAATTCAGCAGCGAAGACGAATTGGCGGACAATTACGGACACGGTTCTTAACCAAGAAAACCAAATCGTTGATCGTCCGGATGCGGAAGCCCTCGCGACCTTCAAGCATAACATCCGCGACGAGTGGCTTGCCCGGCACCTAGGACAGGAAAATCCAAAATCCATGGCAGCCCTCACATCACTCATGACCCGCTTACGGCGGGTGAGGACAATGGCTAGCACGCAGCAACAACCTCAAAGAAAAATCTGGCAGTCCGGACTTCAAGGACCAAAACGGCAGGCCGTGTCGTAACAAAAACAAACGCCGCACTAACGGCGACAATATTGAGGATACGGTAGTCAATGCCGGATTCAAAGGCTCTAAACCCGGTCAGCAGAAAAAGCCATTCAAACGAACTACTCCGGGTCCGTCTGTTTGGACCAAATACTCATTGCTTGTGCCAGCGATACACGGCACCCCGAAAAGCCAGCTAACCACACCAACAGGGACTGTTGGGTATTCAACAGCAGGCAAGTTAATTGCCGAAAACAATGACAAGGGGTTGCATAGCGATGGCGAGGACGAGACCCAACCGCCCGAACAATAGAGGATAGAAGGGTTTCCCCCCACAGTGCAGACGGTGAACATGATATACGCAACGCACATACCCAAAAAGGGAGCGAAGCGTGCACTCGTGGATGTCTACGAGATGGAGCCAGTTGCCCGAAGTTCAATCCATGGTCCTCCTGCCCGATCACTTTTGACCGAAGGACCACCCACCAGCATCCGCCACGGTGGATTCGGCCAGACTTGTCCTAGACCCAATCGTCGATGGATTTCACCTAACCAGAGTCCTCGATGGATTTGGCGGCAAAGACGCTGAACACCGCTTTACCAGGATACAGTGCGCAAAATGGGCATAGACCCCTCAAGGATTAAACCTACCAACACGACCTTTAAAGGCGTCATACCAGGTGTAGAAGCCAATTGTACAGGCTCAATTACACCGAAGTGGTCTTCGGATCCCGGATAACTTCCGGCGAGGAGTTAATCTTCGACATAGTGCCGTTCAAGCGGCTATCATGCCTTGCTTTCGGACGTACGGCGCTTGCAAAGTTCAACGCGGTGCCGCACTACGCATACCTCAAGCTCAAGATGCCAGGCCCTCGAGGAGTCAATACGGTCAACGGAAACACTGAACGTTCCCTCTGCACGGAGGAACATATAGCGGCTCTCGCGGCAGAAGTGCAATGTAGCCTTTTAAGGCAATTATCGAATCCGGCCGTTAAGCGGCCGGACACAGCCAAGCGCGCCTGGAGTAACTTACAACAAGACCACCTAGCACGTTCCGAGCACGCGTAGCAGTGCGGCCCCAACCCCAGCTCTGCGAAAGCGTCAAGCAGGTCCTTCACAGACACCATTACGCTGCGAAGATACCATGGGCATGGGGAGGGGGCACGACCACAATACACCTGCATGCGGCTCAACCACACAAGGGGCTCTCAAGTGTGTCGTTCCTTTTCTTTTCTTTTTACCTTTTACTTTTTAAACACGGGACTCCGTTAAATTGAAGTTCTGTCCGCAGCGAGACTGCCGAACTCACGATGCAACAGCCGAGGGAAGGATAAAGGCTACAACGAATAAACAGGTGGTCTCCATTACGAGCATTTTCATACACCAATCTGCAGCCTACCCACGGAAGGGACATGTTTAACAGTCTCCTACCTTGCTTATCGCACTATTTGTATCGTTACGCATTCAGTAGCAGCACTTATTAAATAAAACAATGCATCACCTTTTTGCTTATAATTGCATTTTTTTTCATACATATGTTCATTCACGACATGTTGCATCCGTACACTTTGGTACGGCTAATATACACCAGGGGCTTATGTTTCCCGCGTTATGGTGTGATGAGTCCGAACACTTTCACAAGTGCAGCACCCCGAACTTATAGCACTATATGCATCGGCTCCGAATCATGTCTTGGGTCAATAGTTGGGTTTGCCCGGCTCCCGTGTTTTGGTACCTTATGTTCCGTTATATCGGCTAAGATAGCATCGGGAGAACCACTGCGATTCCGCCCTAGTTCGGTGGAGTTAACGCCTCGGTGGAAAGCTAAACTGACCGTCATGATGAGGCGAGAGACCGGTCGCTGTTCGAGAGGTTTTTATGCGAGTCCTTAAAGACTTATGCCGCTTAGAGCGAGGAGCCGAATCTTGTCTGCCAAGGCGTGGATAGCGCCCAAATTGACCTTAGAAGACTAGGGGCTTCGCGAAATTTAAAATTATAGAATTCTATGGCTAAGTGAGAGTGTTCAAGCATTATAAGTCCGGTTGCCTTGTTACGCTGTGTTGAGCGCCTCCTAGATGGACCCAAAAATGGGAACAAGAGCGCTCAAGTTTATCCCGAACACCCCAAAGACTTTCGTGGCATGGGGTCAATTTACGACTTGCCATCTCTCGATTTGATAAACAACCGCCTGGAAGGTAATATTTTAAATTAACAAGCGTTGCTTAGCGCATATGAACTAAGTTTTCAGCAAGACAGGATAACAAAATGCGAGTCTACTCAAATATTACATATTTGGAGCACTCACCACTTAATAGTGCGGGCGCCTTGACACACTCTTATAATACATCTCGATGCGATGCTCCTTGCCGTCACGGTGGTGGGTCCGTCCACGAGCTTACAGGCATCCATCTTGCCCCAGTGCACCTTCTTGCGCGGGCAAGGCCCGACAGGCACCCTCGATACAAGCGGAATGCTTGATAACTTCAACCCACGGGCACGCATCCACGGCCGCCGCAAGGGTGAAAGTAGCTCCCAGGCGCATGGCCTCCTTAGGCCACAGCCGAACTATGAGGCCCTTCATGGCCTGTTCGGCCGCCTTGTGGAGCTCGATCAGCTGCTTCAGCTGATCGCTAAGGGGCACCGGATGTTCGGACTCAGCATACAGAGACCAGAAGACCTTCTCCGTCGAGCTCCCCTCCTCGGCCCGGTAGAATGCGGCAGCATCGGACACACTGCGAGGAAGATCTGCGAACGCCCCTGGAGAGCTCCGAATTCGGGTAAGCAACATGTAATTAACACTCACATGCTTACTCTGCATGAAAAATGCCTTACCCGCTGCTATTTTCTTCACCGCCTCAATCTCCTGGAGGGCCTTGTAGGCTTCGGCCTTAGCGGCTTTGGCACTCTCAAGAGCTGTTGCAAGCTCGAGACTCTCGAAGTCTTGAGTCACGCTCCAAGTTCTCATGTTTTTCACGAGATCCTGGAGCTCTTGCTGTACCTCCGCCACCCGCGCCTCGCTTCTCTCGCTTCGGTGCATTCCACCGCATGCTCGGCCGCGGCCACCACCTCCTTCCGTGGTCGCCACCTCGTTAGTGGCCCCTACAATACCCACGTTATCCTTGTCATTTTTCTTGCAACCAAATCCTTTTACAGAAGGTACAATTTTTATAAGGTATTACTCACCTTCTTTTCCTCGAGCTGCTTATTGGCATGGCCGAGCTCGTTCTCGGACACTCGAGGTTTTTCTTCAAAGTATTGAACTCCATGATCAAGACGGGCAGAGGTCGTGACACAACTGCAATCCCATATTGACATATTTTATGACTCCTGCGTTTATCTTTCTAAAGATCCTCGGTCCGGCTTTTCTTTCCGAACACCGAACCCGAGCATCGTGGGCTACTCTCTATGAGGTACCATTTTACATATATTGAAATTCTTACCTCAAAGCTGTTAGAAGGCTATTGCAGGCTTCGGTCACCCGCTCTTGGCGGTGAACCTTACGAATCACCGCACTCATAACAAGACGATGTTCCTCTTCGATGGAGGCGCCATTGAGCCTCCTCGGCAAATATCCGGCACCTCCGGTTGGGCCGGAGGCAGCGGCGTCTCGGTCTTGCCCTTCTTACGAAGGGTGCGCTCACGGACTCCGGTGCCGCTGCGGCCTCCGGGGCTGAGTCCGGTGCACAGTCCGGGAGGGTGTCTGCGACACCTCCGGGGCCTCCCCCTCTGGTGGGTCCTTTTACAGGATCCCACCTCGGCGTCAAATCCAGCGGCACGGAAGTGGGCGCGGTCGGAAGGGAATCGATATCCGACGCTTGCGAAGGACCCTTCGGCAAACAGGAAGATCATCCTTGGGCGGACTGCAGGGTTGTATGCGGCATTAGAAAGGCGTTATGTGGCGAAAACAAAAACCTTGAGGTTATTCGAGTCCGGATACTTACGATCTCGCCGAGGCTTGGCCCTTGGATGCGGTCTTAAATGCGTCGTCACTTTGGCGCGGCCGTGAGCAGATCGGAGGAAGAGTTTTTCCTTCTTGGACCCTTGGCCTCCCTTGTTGGGGAGGCCTTCCTTTCTTTCACTCCCCGCTAGGGAGAGGCTTTCTTCTTCTCCCCTCGCCTTGGTGGGAGGAGTCGGCCTCGGATTCATCATCCGATAGCACCTGACAGCAGG
Organism: Aegilops bicornis; assembly: GCA_021605145.1. Classification (NCBI taxonomy): domain Eukaryota; kingdom Viridiplantae; phylum Streptophyta; class Magnoliopsida; order Poales; family Poaceae; genus Aegilops; species Aegilops bicornis. The sequence continues at coordinate 192,426,074 of CM038671.1, read as the reverse complement.
AACTCTTCCGAGTCCCGTGGCCATCTTCTTGGCCTTCTTCTCCGGACCACGTGTGGTGCCGAACCAACTCTCTGTTAGGCGGGCGTCCGGCTGGGTCCTCGGCAATGGGGCAGACAGGTAATCCGTTGACCTTCGCCAGCTCATTCCTATCAAAGGCAAGGGGAGTTTAGATCCCGCATAGAGCCAAACTATGGAAAACAAGTGGTGAAATCACTTACCTGCCACTGGACACTGCTGCGAGCAGAATCCGCGATCTTGATGGCGGATGCGGGAGCCGGCGCTTGAACAGCACCTTCCGGACATCTTCGTGCGTGGTGTCGAAGAGCCCGCCAGTGCAGTGCTGCGCGGATCAAACTCCCACATATTAAAGCCCCATTCTTTGTACGGGAGAATCCGGCGGATGAGCATGACACGGACTACGTTGACAAGCTTGAGCTTCTTGTCCACCAGACTTCTAGGATACGGGCTTGGAGTCCGGCCAGCTCCTCCGAATCCGCCCAAATTCGGCCACTCTCTTTCCGGGAGGAGAGCCGTTGTGGGAATACCAGATCTAAATTCGGGGCGCTGCCCAATCAGGTCACGGCTCGGTGATGTAGAACCACCCGATTGCCACCCCTTGATGGTTTCCACGAAAGTACCCTCCAGCCACGTAAAGTGGGACATCACGCCCACCATGGCGCCTCCGCACTCCACTTGGCTGCCCTTCACAACCTTGACTTGACACTGAAGGTCTTGAGCCTAAGCGAAGTGGGGCTGGATGTAGAGGAATGCCTCGCACCTGACGATAAACGCCGAGATGTTGAGGATGAAATTCGGGGCCGATCATGGAAATCTAGGCCGTAGTAGAACTTGAGCCCCAGGACAAAGGGATGAAGCGGGAAGCCCAGTCCAGCGGAGGAAATGGGGAAGAAATACTACCCTCTCATGGGGCCTGGGGTTGGGGGCGAGCTCTCCCCTCGCGTCGGAGAGCCGATCTTGTGATGTTGCTGGATAGATATCCGGCGTCGCGCAGCTTCTGGATCTGCCCCTCCGTGACGGAGGAGGCCATCCACTTGCCTCCCGCTCCAGACATAGTTGGAGAAGGTTGAGGTGAGGAGTGCGGACTTGGGCGCTAGAGCTCGAGTTCACAGAGATGGATAAGCCAAGGAGGAAGAAGGCGCAGGTAGAAGGGTGGATCCTTATCCCCTTATATGGGCGGACAAAAACATGTGTCCCCACCGGCCTGGTAAAACTCGCTTATCTCCCAAGCGCCACAATCAATGGCGGCGGTTGGGTTCCACGTCCGTATTGATGGGAATCCCGGAATAAGGGAACACGATCTCTGCCTCGACAAGGCGTGCCAAGGATACCGCCGCTTAAACGCTACCTTTGAGGTGGAACATTAAAAACAATTTGCATAAAGGCTTGGTGGTGGTGCGACGTCGCGCCGCAAAATATGTCAGAAGATTGATCTTGTGTAATATTATTCTCTCTACGGTGGTATGTGGAATTTATTTTTGCAGAGCCGGACACTATCCTGGTGTTCACAATCTTCTATGAATTATTCAGAGGAAGAACCCGCCTTGCAATGCCGAAGACAACATGCGGCGCCCGGACTACGTCGTCATTGAAGCCTGGTTCGAGGGCTCTTGAGGGAGTTCCGTACTAGGGGTGTCCGGATAGCGAACTATCATCATCGGCGGACTCCAAGACTATGAAGATACAAGATTGAAGACTTCGTCCCGTGTCCGGGATGGGACTTTCCTTGGCGTGGAAGGCAAGCTTGGCGTCTGGATATGTAGATCTCCTACCATTTGTAACCGACTTTGTGTAACCTAACCCTATCCGGTGTCTATATAAACCGGAGGGTTTTAGTCCGTAGGGACGAACAACAATCATACCATAGGCTAGCTTCTAGGGTTTAGCCTCTTTGATCTCGTGGTAGATCCACTCTTGTAACACACATTATCAATATTAATCTAGCAGACGTGAGGTTTTACCTCCATCAAGAGGGCCCGAACACAGGTAAAACATCGTGTCATTTTCTCCTGTTACCATCCGCCTAGGCGCAGTTCGGGACCCCCTACCGAGATCCGCGGTTTGACAATCGGCAGGGGTCCTCAGAACTTGCTACTGCGCCGAGGCGTGGCTCGAAGGAGGCCCAGCGGCCCATCTTCATCAACGCAAGCTCAAGACCCTCGCGAGGGCCAAGCCTCGCAGGGCGACGACAAGGAGCTTCCTCGAGCACGGCCTCGTCGAGGCTCATGAGGAGGCGGAGAGTTCAAGGTAGGGTACCTCGCGAGGTGCCCATGACGCATAGCCATGAGCGACCAAAGAGGCGCCGATCGGGCGCCAAATTTCCCTTGATGTCCTCCTTTCCTCTTTGGTGCAAAGGAGCAAGCGCAGCGAGTATCAAGCAAAGGCATCCGTTTGGTGCAACAAGACCAACACCAGCCCAGCGGCTGGAAGGAGTCGTTAGGAGCCCAAGAAGGCGTCATCACCAGAGCCTTTGGCGGCGAGGACCAACTTTAGTCGGGATAAGTGTACCCGCTATTCCCTTCAAAATGGCCAATTGTTGGCGCCCTTCCCGCTCAATATTTGGGAAGAGGCCCAGGCCTTAAGCCTATAAATAGGAGTAAGCCACCCCGGCATGGAGGGATCGAAATCCTCATCAAGAAACCGGTAGCTAGAGCGATGAACACCACCCTAGCAGTTCATCGCTTTCCGCCAAGAATAGACCCTCACGAGGCTGTTCTTCCTTGTATTGTTCCTCATCAGCCCAAGAGGCAATCCACCACACCACACCTTTGAGTATGGTATTACACCACAATGGTGGCCCGAACCAAGATAAATCTCGTGTCTCTTGTGCTGTTATTAGTCTAGTAGTTTAGGGTCCCAAATGATTGGCCGAGGTGCGAGACGGTGGAGGGTTGGATCTCTGCACGCACCCCAGTGTTCTAACCTCAAGGGTTTGCCGGAACCCGAAATCCGACAATGCCCTATACAGAAGGAGACTGAACAATGTGAAATTGAAGTGCATTCCTCAGGAGGACGGACCGGAGCTTTTGGCAGATATTCATGGAGGCATGTGTGGCTCCCACATAAGGTCAATAGCCCTTGCCGGCAAAGCATTCCGGCAAGTTTTCTTCTGGCCCACCGCTCTCCAGGATGCAACTGCACTAGTAACCAAGTGTGAAGTGTGCCAGTTTCATTCAAAGAAGCTTCATCAACCAGCCCAAGCTCTTCAAACAATCCCTCTTTCCTGGCCATTTTCGGTCTGGGGGCTTGATATACTGGGCCCCTTTCCTCGTGATGTCGGGGGCTTTGAGTACTTGTACTTCGCGATGGACAAGTTCACAAAGTGGTCGGAAGTGGAACCAGTAAGGAAGGTGATAGCACAATCAGCCGTCAAGTTCTTCAAGGGATTAGTCTGCCGTTTTGGTGTGCCAAATAGAAGTCATCACCGACAATGGCACGCAGTTCATGAGCCACACCTTCATGTAGTACATCCAAGACCTCGGCAGCAAGGTTTGTTTTGCTTCTGTTGCTCATCCCAGAAGTAACGGCCAGGCTAAGAGGGCGAACGCAGAAGTATTGTGAGGCCTCAAGACCAGAACTTTTGACAAGCTACGTAAGTGTGGAAGGCGCTGGAGTAATGAGTTGCCAACGGTTCTTTGGTCAATCAGAACGACACCAAATCGAGGCACAGGCCAGACACCCTTTGCCCTGGTATACGGGGCAGAAGCAGTTCTCCCCACGGAACTCATGTATGGGTCGCCTCGAGTGCTCGCTTATGATGAGCTTGAGCAAGAGCAGTTGCGCCAAGATGATGCGACGCTGCTTGAAGATGATTGTCTTCAGGCTGCTGTGCGAGCCGCTCGCTACCAGCAAGCCTTGCGCCGCTACCATAGCCGCAAGGTCCACGCCCGAAGCCTTGAGGAAGGCGACCTTGTTCTTCGGCGAATCCAATCAGCCAAGAATTCAAACTAGTTGACGCCAAAGTGGGAAGGCCCTTATCGGGTGATACGAGTCATCAGGCCTGGTGTAGTCCGCATGGAGACCGAAGATGGCATTTCGGTGAGCAACTACTGGAATATCGAACATCTTCATAAGTTTTACCCCTAAGGCGCGGTTGTCGGGCCCCCCGGCAAACCACCCTTTTTGTACAAGCCTTGCTGGCGAGGCATGTAACCCTTTGTACAAAGCCAAGCATAGACCCTGAGCAGCAGATAAATAAATGAAACGCTGGCGCCCTAAGGATTAGCATGCATGTTAGGTTGAGTCTCCCTCTAGTAGGGTTGATAGTGCTTAGAGACAATTAACCCCTAGCATAGAGGTCGAGTATGTGTCTTTGTGTCCCTTCCAGTCCTTTTTGGTTCGCAGGTGGCACGGACGCTTCAGCGGAACTTTTTGGAGGAAAGGAGACGAGTTGGCACCCCGACCCTGGGAAGCCATTGTTGCAGGGGCCAGCAGATTCAGATAAGTATTTTTCCCAGCCACGTACTTCCGCATGAAACTTGAACGTATGAAACCTTGCTTAATCCCATGTTGCCGTGCTCCCTTCTTCCTATATCCGAAACCCTTTCGGACTGGAATTTGGTTGTAGTTGCGGTGGACGGGAGACAAACGAAGGGCCCAATCCTACTTTGCCCCTACCCCCGCCAAGGGCTTGAGTGTAGTCGTGGTATAAGGCGGGAGGACGGCAAGGCTTGTTGCCGGGCGATGTTGTTTACTTAAAGAAACGAGGACTCGTTCCTTGGTTCCTCGCTCACGCACAAAAGAACCCGGCAAGCACCTTTTTCATTGATACGTTTATTAACAAGTACAATCCATACGGAATGTAAACATGAGCAAGGGATTACCAAGTCTAAATTCGACAAGTGCCCGCAGGCTTAAGATCTAAAAAAGGATAAGATGCCTGTAATCCCTTTCTTGTCCCTCTCCTCAGGAAGCGGATCAAGATAGCAGGAGGGCAAAAGGAGTGCCTAGGCAAGGTACGAGCAGCAGAAGACACCAAGAGAATGTCCCGGCGGCCGCCCAGAAGAGGGCTAGTGATGATGGTGCCGGGGGAGGAGCCGAAAGATGAGGCAGCGGGCCGGCAATACAAGACGAAGGCGTCGATGCCATCGTACTCCGACTTGACGGCTCGCCACCCGCCTTCTTCGTCTTCTCTGGCCTTCCAGCGCCAGCTGCCAGAAGCGGCAGCCCCGAGAAGTTCAAGGAGCTAGCTTGAGGAGCCACCAAAGAAGAACTACCCCGGTAATGCATCGCTTTCTGGGGAGAAGGCCAGTGAAAGGTGGTCTTGTCGGCGTCGCCTAGGAACGGGGCGCCCGATGTCTAGTCGGACCCGTCCCCGCTGTCCTCCCTACCGGTCTACTCCTCGCCGCCATTGCTCGAGGAGGAGCTTTCATTGTCGGTCGAGCTCTCCACGTAGCACCCCAACCTGATTCTCGAGCGCCCGAAGACCTTGACGGAAAGCAGGTAGGCCTCCACTAATTTGAAGTGGAGGACATGCCCCTGCATCAGGCAGTGGGCGCGTGCGAAAGTTTTCCAACCCCGACGAAGAAGCATTACATGAGGGACGGGGAACCTTGTGTTCGCCCACATGTCGCCATTGCAACATCCCTTCATATGAAGCCTCAACCTCGGTGGCTGGTCGACCTGCAGCACCCTCATGAACGCGTTGGGATGACGAAGGCGGCTATGCGGCAGCTCGCGCAGCTGCAGAATAAACTCCAGCGCCGTGTCTCCGACATGGCCGCTTGACGAAGCGGGAGGAGATAGCGGCGCCGCAGGTGTTCCACCTTCACGTCCTCTTCCGCCTCGACCACCTCACCGACCGCGGCCCCATCCAGCACCTCCTCCTTGGTCACTTGGCTCCTCCTTGACCGCCGTGGCTCTCTAGCGAGAAGAGGATCTAGTCGCCTCTAAAGAAGGACGGCCGCGACCGCGCCCCCTCGGCATGATGGTGGATGCATAGCGGAGAAGAGGAGAAGATGCAAGGAGATGCACATCCCTCCTCCTGACTCCCCTTTTATAGCCAAGTAGGAAGGGCGGGGGGCTGGCTCCATACCCCCTCTGAAGGGCCCTTTCGAGTCTGGCTCGTTAAAGCTATTGGTAACGAGCGAGGTTGTCGACCGCCCTCCCCACGCCAATCAAAGGCGCATGGGTATCGGCCATGGCGCGCCTTCCTATATCCCGCATGTCCGCCACCTATCTCGCGCATGCATGCAGCGTACGTGGCGAAAAAGGCGGGCGTGGTGGCAAACCTAGAACGGCGGTTCCAAGATTGGGAAAGGCGCAGAGGGTAAATCAGTAGTGCCCCGGCGGTTTCCTCTTTTTTATAGAGAAGACACGGGCCGCCTCTTTACTATTGACCGCGAGGTGACACAAGCGTGCTGCGACCGTCCCACGCACGACCCCCATGTCACGCACTCAATGCGGGTCATGGGGAAGCGCAACAGCGAAGGAATTCTCGCAGTTAAAAAACTTCGCCATGCGTGCCCAAGACACCGTTTCCGGCGTATTCCAACAACGCTTCGCGCTTATGTGTGGCCCAGGCCCGGGGGCTCCTGTCGGTGTTCAAAAGTAGGGGCCTTTCTGTACCCCTTTACTTGTGCACCGTTGTCGGCGTTCTGGGAACGGGGGTCCCCAGACTTGCCTGCCTGCAGCCTGCGGCGTGGCTCAAAGGGGGGCCCATCACGGCCCATCTTCATCAACACAAGCTCAAGACCCTCGCGAGGGGCCAAGCCTCGCGGGGCGGACGACAGGGGAGCTTCCTCGAGCACGCAGCCACATCAGGCTGGCTCGCGAGGAGGCGGAGAGATCAAGGCGGGTACCTCACGAGGTGCCCATGACGCAATCCATAACGACCAAGAGGCGCCCGAGGCGGGCTCCGGCCAAGCAGTGTCCTCCTTTCCTCTTTGGTGCAAAGGGAGCAAGCGTGGCGAGAGCATCAAGCAAAGGCGTCCATTTCGATTGCAACAAGACCAAGACCAGCCTAACGGCAGGGAGTAAGTCATTAGGAGCCCAAGCCGGCGTCACCACCAGAGCCTTTGACAGGCGAGGACCAACTTTAGTGAGGATAAGTGTACCAGATGTTCCCCTTCAAAATGGCCAATTGTTGGCGCCCTTCCCGCTTAATATTTGGGAAGAGGCCCAGGGCCTTCGCCGATAAATAGGACTAGCCATACACAGAGCTGTGGGGGATCTGATCTTTGATAGACAGAGCTAGAAGCCAAGCATCTGGAATCAGCAAAGAGAGAGCGACTGAACTCCCCCTAGCAGTTCATCGCACCAGCCAAGAGCAGAACCTCGCGAGGCTGTTCTTCCTTGTATTGTTCATCACCACCAGCCCAAGAGGCAATCCACCACACCACAAACTAGAGTAGGGTATTACACCACATTGGTGGCCCGAACTAGTATAAACCTTGTGTCTCTTGTGTTGTTCCTTTCAGAGTTTAGATCCTAGCGAGGCGGCGGGTGCAGGTAGGTAGAGGGCGAGATCTCCGCGCGCAGGTGTTCGAACCTCAAGGGTCTGCCGAACCCGAATCCAACATTTGGCGCGCCTGTAGGGGTGCGCCGATCCACCTTCTGCCACCGTGTCCCGTCCGCATCGTCATCATCATGTCCGGCGACCAGCGGGCAACCCCGTCCTCGGGCGGCTTGGCCCGCTCATGCAGAGCCGCTTGCCTTCGGGCGACCCCATGCCCTGTGCAGCTCGCGGTCCTGGTCGCCAGGGTCATGGGCGACGCTGTGACAGGCCGACAACTCTCACGTCGCGGCGGCGCGGTCGGCAGCGTAGGGCCTCCAACCATGCCGCGATCGCGACACGTGACACCCGCCGGGAGCAAAGCGAACTCGAGGGTCAGCGCCCACGGTGGCCCGGAGCTACTACAAGCAGGCTGCCGGAAGGCGGCATGACGTCTTTGCTAGAGCGGGTAGTAGAGCTCTGGCTTTGCCGCCTCGGGGTTCACCCCTTCGCACTCCATTCCCACCTCAGTCCAGGCGGCCAGCAGAAACTCCATACTTGACGCAGGCTCAAGGCTACTCCAACACCAGTATTTGTCGGCCGGAGCCGGCAGCGCCTGCCTCGCCTCTGGCCAACGAAGAAGGACTTCGCCGCGACCCACGGCCCCAGTGGGCGCCGCGCTACACCCAGTGGGGCGCCTCAAGCAGAGTTGCATGGCACGTGGAGCACTATGGCGCGGCCTTCGGGATGACGGCCCCAGAAGAATACATGCCCCACATGATGGACCAAGGGCACCAGCATGAGGGCGAACTAGGCTCGCTCCTCATCCCAAGCTGGGGGGACGAGGCGACCGAAGCTGAGCTCTTCCAAGAGCCCCGTGAAGGCCCCACCGGTCATGCTGGAAGCGACGGTTATCGGGTACCGCTAATTCCTCAGGAGCAGGCGTACGCTAATCATGAATCGCAGGAGGTGCAGGTTGCCACAGCAAGCGGCTGCCCCGCTCCCGTAGTCTCCTACCCCTCAGGAGGAGGGCGTCGGGGGCTGCAGGAGAGGGGCCGAGATCGGACATCACCACCACGGCGTTCGGAGCAAGGCGTTCTCAGGAGGTAGGCCCTCTGCTGGGGAGGTGCCTCAGGGCCTGCCCCTGACGGAGGACTCGTGGTCGTCGGGGGAACCGCTGGCGACCGCTCTACCCCATCGGCGGCGTCCTGGTTTCCGGTCGTCATTGATGGCACTAGAGTGCGGCGCAAGGAGGGCCTCGTCTGGGCGATATGAAGCATGGCCGGTACTGTGAAAGAAGGCCCGGTTCGTGAAGCTCGCCGCCCGTGACACTCTCACGTAATAATGAGTGGGGTTGTACCGCCCTTGGTCTCAGGGGTGCCGCCTCAGCCCTAGGGCTCCCTCCCACGCCTGATGGCAGCACTTAGCTCACGGGTGAGAAGACGTCCAAGACTAGACTAGGTGCCGGACGCGGCCTTTTTCTGCTTTCATTGCTTTTCCCTTTGATTGTCACTTTCCCCCGCATGGTTTAAGTTGGATTCGAATTTGAGATTTGCGTGTGTTTGGGGAAGGGGGTGCTTAGTCTCGTTCGAGCAATCTCTCGAGTTCCGGTTACCGCTTTGCCTCAGCTGCCTCCCCTCGTGAGCCCCTCGCGAGCCGGGTTGGGTCTAGCTTGCGTGCAGCCTGCATCGCCGCCGCCGCATCCTCTCAGGAGGTTTTTACTGCAGATCCTACGGGTTCGATCAGGAGACACTTGAGACGCCACAGCCCTCCACAGGCTATCTCAGGGCCCGCACGGGACAAAGGTAAACTAGCCAGCCACTTGGCGCAGGCATACGGGTGATATAGCATCAACTAATACACAGAACACAAGTTTTACATGAGGGGCTCCCCCTCCCAAAATGCTCTCACAACCGTCAGGGCAAAACCTGAGTTCTATTCGTGCAGGGTAAGGAAACAGGAACGATGCGCGGTCAGTCGGATAAATCCCCCAATGCGTCCTCAGGGCATCTCTCGAACCGTTGTCGGGCGCCGCCGCTTTCGCCATCGCTCTTCGCTTTGTCACCATCGGCGCCAGGCCGTTTCACCACGCCCGCCTTCATCGCCAGAGCCACGATCACGCCGTCGTTATCCGGCGAAAGGCCCCGATGAGGGCGCCCACTTTGTCCTCCACCCGGTCTGACAGTGCTTCGGACGGCTTTGGGGCATCGGGCGATGGCAGCGTTGAAGTCGAAGTGGGGGCCCATATTCCGGAGATGGCTGAAGACGCGAGAAAAGGCGCGCCCGAGCAGGGCGCGGCTCCTCTCCTCCACCAACCTGCCGGCTCTGACCGACCGCGCCTCCGGCCAAGTCACCACGTCGGTGAAGAACTGAAGGTTGCCGGCGTAGTTAACTGCGTGCGGCACGCCAACAGCCGCCTCGCAGATGTTACCCAAGGCTGTGTTGGCTCTCTCCCGGAGCGTGGTGAGCATGGGGCCGTGCTCATGCTCCAGGATCCGCCGCTGGCGTATCTCGTCCGCATTCAGTCACGCGACGGCCTCAGCCTCGTCCACCCGTTGGCGAATAAGAAACACCTCGCCACGGGAGGTAGTTAACTCCTCCTGCACCACCTCAAGGGCGGCCCGAGAAGCATCGGCCCGCCGCGTCACTTCCTCCTGCTTGGCCCTCAAGGCAGCGGTCCTACCCTCAGCCTCAGCTCGGATCAACCCCGACCTCTCCTCGAGCTCGCGCTCAAGGTTCAAGCGCGCCGTCGCCACCCGACGTCCGACCTCCTCCAGGACACGGGCTTCCCACGCAGCGACATCGTCCTCCGCCCGCGTTACCAAGCGCTCCCTTGTTTTCCAGGCGCTCGTACTCACGCGCGCATTCGGCGGCTTCCAGCGTCAGCGCCTCCTCATGCTTCTGGAGCTCTGCTGGGTCACCTGAGGACACCTTCATCGACGCAAGGGCCGTCTCGCGCAGCTCCACCTGCTCCTCCAGTGAGCAGCATCGGGCCAGGAGTTCCCGTGCCCGCTCCTCCGCCGCCTCTCACCGTCGGTCAGCTTCCCGAGCCTCCTCAACAGCCCGAGAACGGACCTCCCGAGAGGCCGCCAGCGCCGCCTTGGCCTCCCCATTGTCAAGATCACGCTGATGGCGCGCGAGGGCGACAACCGCCTTCATCTCGCGCCTCTCCGCGGCGGTATGAGCCCTCGCCCTCAAGGCGGCGTCTTCATCAGTGAGCTCTTCACCAAGCAGGCTCACCGCGTCGGCCGCCCTCCGAAGGAATCCTTGGCGAAGAGCGCGACGCTTCTGGGCGCGCTCAAGTACGTCTCCCACACCATCATCCGCCTCAGGCGAGCGCCGGGGGCCACGAATCAGCACTCCCCCTCCGGGCAGGGGGCTGGGGGCTGGCGCCTTCGCCTCGCCAGAAGCCCGGCCAGGAGCCAGCCCATCCCCTAAACAAGAGCGCAGGGAGTACCTCAGCCAATCGCGTTCGACGACCAGATGAGAAGCCCACAGCAGGCTGGCTATGCCACGAGAAGGCTCGCGAAGGAGGGTCGCGAGGCGCTGGGCGCTGCGCCTCGGGATGGTTCTGCTCTCCGACCGGCCTCACCACGAGGGGCTCTGCTGCTCGGAGTGCTCGAAGACGGCGGAGAGGGCGGAGCCAAGGGGGATGGCTCCTCAGCCATCTCCGTGAGCTCGGCGGGAAGGGCCCTGCGGAGCAAGGATCAGTAAAAGCAACAGAAGGATCAGGAGCTAGAAAAGAGGAAGGCTTACTCATCGGTGGCAAAGTACTTCCTACGCTTCAGCAGGCGACAAGGGTAATCGTCACCCAAGGCCTCCCTTCTCTTTCGGAGAGCCTCAAAGTCCACGCGGAAGCGACCTAAGAGTTGAGCGCAGGGGTCAGCCTGCGACGAGGAAGGAGCGTCAAGGCGACCCGCGTCGGGGGTGTCTACCCGATGCACGCCGCCGGTCACCTGCTGCCAAGAAGAGTAATCGGGGCCCGAGGGCCTCAAATTGCAGCACTTCGGGCAGCTGCTGCGCCACCTCCACCGCCACAGCTCGGGCCTCGTGAGCTGCTCCCTCGAGAGCGCGCCTCGGGCGCCGTCACCCAGCGAAGGCCCCTCGGCCTCCGGCGTGCCCATGCCTCCTCTGCCCGCCACTCGAGGAAGAGCCGCCGTGGCCGACTGAAAGGGCGGCCACCACCACTGGGTTCTCGCGAGACCCCCGGAGGCCAGCGGGGCGCAGCCCCCATTCGTCGAAGACGGGCATCTGACTTACAAAGTCGCCTGCTCGGGCAGAGGGTACAAGAAGCCCCCTCGCGTGCGGAGAGGCTGCCGGAGTGGGGTCCCAGTCAAGACCAAGAGCACCTTCCTCAGCGCTTCAGGCGTCAGGTCCTCTTCCTGGAGCCTCATACGGTCTTCACGCCCGCTGAAGGCCCACATCCGGCGAGAGTGACGTTGGAGAGGGGCAACACGGCATAGCAGGAACTCCTTCACCACCTTGGGCGCCGTCACGCCGAGCTCCCTCAAGAACGCAAAGCGGCGCCAGACGAAGACAAGTCGGGAACTCGTGAGCGTCTCTTGACCCCAGCCTGAATTGGGGGCAGCAGGCGAAGATGGCTCCAACGGCAGGGGGCTGGGCACCCCCACGTCCACGTACAACCACCGCTCGTGGAACCCAGGCGCGGGCGGAGGAAGGCTGAAGTCAATCCCTGAAGCCGCTATTTCAGATGCAGCAGTGAAGCTCACACACCCCGAACATTGGGTGGGGTCAACAAGGCACAGAGAGAAGAAGTGGCGCAGCAAGGCAACTGAGGGAAGGATGCCCATCATCGCCTCGCAAACAAAGGCGAAGACCGCAAGAAGAGTGATGGATTCTGGACCCAAGTGCATCATATGGATCTCGATAGTGGGAGAGCACAACATTGAAGAAATCGGAAAGGGGGAACCAGCCCGCCCGCTGTGGCGTCAAAATACCGGACCTCAGTGATTATCCTATCGATGGAGAAGTGGGACACGGGCCAGGACGTCGTCCGCCCGCATTCGTTGAAGATGGTGGCCAAAGCCGAGCTGACCTTGCCCAGGCCCTCTCGATTGAGTATGATCGATTGATCAACGGCGGGGGCCGCCGATGACGGCGAGCGAGGCGGAGGCATGGGTTTCTTCCCTCTTCCCTTCATCGTTGGAGCCATGGCGACGGAAGGGGGGGGGGGAGGTTCGAGATTGGATTAGGAGCAGCAGCTGGAGTTTGAGAGGAGGAAGAGTGCGGGACGGTCGAGCGGCGAAAAGGGGAGCGGCTGTGTGCAGCTACGAGTCCGCCTAGCATGGCACAAAATAAGGAGGCGTGGGGGAACAGTGTCGCCCACGTCCAATCAACCGCCACGCGGCGCCCAAGGCCGCAGGCTGTTAGGGCCCACGGCGCTTCACACTTGCCCCTTCGCTTCTCTGCTGCTGGCCAAGTCCGGCGCGCCTTGGGCTGGCTACTTGTCGGGCGTGCAGGAACAGGGGTCCCTGAACTTGCCTTCCTGCGGCCTGCGGCGTTTCAAAGAGGGCCCATCACGCCCATCTTCATCAACACACGATCAAGACCCTCGCGAGGCCAAGCCTCGTGGGGGCGGACAGGTGGAGCTTCCTCGAGCACGCGGACTCATCAGGGCTAGCTCGGGAGGAGGCGGAGAGATCAAGGCATGGGTACCTCACGAGGTGCCCATGACGCAAGCCGTGATGACCATGGGCGCCAGTGAGCGCCAGCCAGCAGTTGTCCTCCTTTCCTCTTTGGTGCAAAGGGAGCAAGCGCAGGTGAGAGCATCAAGCAAAGGCGTCCATTTCGGTGCAACAAGAACAAGACCAGCCAAAAGGTAGGGAGGAAGTCATTGTCGAGCCCAAGTCAAGGCGTCACTCACGAGCCTTTGACAAAGCGAGGACCAACTTTAGTCCCGGGGATAAGTGTACCAGATGTTGCCCTTCAAAATGGCCAATTGTTGGCGCCCTTCCCGCTCAATATTTGGGAAGAGGCCCAGGACCTTCGCCTATAAATAGGACTAGCCATACACAAAGCTGGGGGGGGGATCTGATCTTGGATAGACAGAGCTAGAAGCGAAGTGTCACATCCCTAGTTCTATTAATGCCTAGTGCTAGCATCTGGTGTTGCATCATGTTTAAATTTCAGTTAAACCTGAAATGGGGATTGCCTAAACCCTAGCATTAAAGGACTTCACTAGGTTCAACCAAAACATTTCCAAGAAATCCAAATGACTTGCAAAAATGTTCATCATTCTTGGAAAATGTCGGAAACAGAACTGTGAGAGGTGATGCACATTTTTCCATGACATATTGGGCTCTGGATTTAAATCATACCTTAATTGCATTTGGGCATTTAAATTTTAGATATTATATTAAATGTCCAAATATTAATGAACTGAAATTCTGGTTATTGGAAATAATCCAAATAGTGGCCACAAGCAGTCTCATGATTTTTGAAAGTGCATAGGTATTTTTAATAAAGCCCTAAAAATCTACAGAATAATAGAAAACTGAAATAATTAGAAAAGGGAGAGAGAGAAAGGATTCAGCCACTTACCTGGCGCAGCCCACCTGGCAGCCCACTGGCCGGCCAAGCACCTTGGCCGGGCTGCAAGGCCATCGCCTACCTCTGCCAGTAGGTAGAGGAGGGACACGGCGCACGCGCCTGAGCTCGCCACGCCACCACCCTGCTCGTCTGCATCGCCTGGTCACCGCTTCGACGCCGCGAACGCCTCCCCGGTGTCGCCCCGGTCCAACCGACACCTCACTCTCCCCCCTGACTCACTGACGTGTGGGCCCCGCCCACTAACTAAACTGGGTTAACACTAGCTAATATTAGTTAGTTAAACTAACTACTGACACACAGGGCCCACAGGTCAGTTTGACCTGGACCGTGCCCCGTTGACTCGCTTACATCATGCTGACGTTATGCTGACGCGTTAAATCATTTACTGGATTTTGTTTAATTCTAAATAATCCAGGAAAATCCAGAAAATGATTTAAACTTCTAAAATTTATAGTAATTCAACCGTAACTCCAAATGAAATAAATTATATATGAAAAATTATCAGAAAAATTCAAGGAATCTGTTTATGGCATTTTCATGCATGTTTGAACAACCTAGGGTTGCTGTACAGGCAATTTGCATAGTTGACATTTAAATAAATACATATGGAGTTTGAATTTGAACCTTGGTTCAAACCAGCTTCATTTAATACGCTAGCCGATTCTGCAGTAGCTAAATCAACAGCATATTGCCATGACATTATCATGCATCATAATTGTTGCATTGCATTGATTGTGTTCTCTCTTTGTTTGCGGTAATTGTCCCTCTCGATAGATGTGGTTCCGGCGATTATTCGATGACACCGATGAAGAACTATAATATCTTGAAGTGCGCTGTGCAAGCAAAACCCCTTGTTCATTCCGATACAATCCCACTCTCTCGCTCCCGCTCTTTTTAATGCATTAGGACAACAACGATTCATATGTTACTTGTCATGTAGCTGAACCCCTTTATCCTCTCGCATGACCTGTCATTCCACAAAGAATTAGATGAAACCCACTAGCATGAGTAGGAGTTGTTTGAGCCTGTTGTGCCTACTCATTCATGCTTATTTGTCATGCCTGCCATCGCTTAGAGTTGAGTCGGTCTGATTCATCGGGAATGAATCGTGAGGTGTGTGAACATGTCCCACTGTGTGTGAGCTAAGTGTGTGAACACGATTTGGTAAAGGTAGCGGTGAGAGGCCATGTAGGAGTACATGGTGGGTTGTGTCATTGAAGCCGCCCTCGTGAACTGAGTTCTGTGTTTGTGATCCATGAAACAGTTACTACCACACATTGGGATCCTTAATTGACTCTCTCGGCTTCTTAACCACCCTTGTCCTCCTGGCTGTCCAGAGTTGCAACTAGTTTACGTGTTTGTAGGATATGTGTTGGAGGCCGTGCGTGGCGCCGACCCTAGGGGTGGGCTATGATGCGGTAGATACATCGTGGCCCGATGTGCGAATGCCCGCTTTGGTATCTCGGGAACCACAGACACATCGTTCGGGGCCGTTAGTGGAAACCTCGGCCGGACTCCTCATGGATGGAACCCGAATAGGCGATAAACCTCGACTAGGGACTTGAGTGTTTAGGTAGGCCGTGGCCGACACCCACGTTGGGCTTCCGCTTGAAGGTTGTCGAGTACATGTCGTGTAAACGGCGGTAAGTGGTGAGAGCGTGTGTGAAGAAGTACACCCCTGCAGGGTTAATATGATCTATTCGAATAGCCGTGTCCGCGGAAAAGGACTTCTAGGTTGCCTATAACAGTTCATAGACAACTGAAAGTGGATACTCTAAAATGCGCAAGATAAGCATGAGTGCTATGGATGGCGTTCTCGTAGGGAGACGGGAGCGGGTCCATAGTGGTGTATTGATATGGTGAATATGTGGACTCGTGTGCGCCACCTTAAAAGAGTTACTTGCAGTCGTAGTTCAGAATAGCCACCGAGTCAAAGTCGGGCTTTGCCGGTCAAACTCCACCACCCCTTTGTTGATAATGATGCATATGTAGTTAGTTCTTATGTAAGTCTTCCGAGTATGTTTGTACTCACGCTTGCTTATTTTATGTTTTGCAGAGAGACGCTGGCCTCGCTTAGTAGTTCCGCATGGACTTCAACGCTTAGCTTGTTACCTCAGCTACGATCTTGTGCCTCGGCAGATCTCGGTAGATAGTCGGGCTTCTCACCTTTTCATTTGAAGATGTCTCAGATTTCGGACATGTTAAGCTTCCGCTTGTGCTTTGACTTGTATGTTTCGAGTGTTGGGTCATGAGACCCATGTTTGTAATATCTCGCTCCTGAGCCTAATGAATAAATATTTGAGTCGAGAGTTATGTTGTGATGCCATGTTGTATTTACACATATCGAGCATATTGTGTGCATGTTTGAAATGCTTGGTATGTGTGGGATCCGGCTAATCTAGTTGTTTATCCTTGGCAGCCTCTCATATGGGGAAATGTAGTCTAGTGCTTCTGAGCGATAGTAGTCTCGCTACATTTCCTGCTTCATCGGAGTCCTGCTAGCCCAAAGACTACATCGCTTCCGGACACTTGATCGGCCGGCATGTGTTTCACTTCGCTCAGGTTCTGGTTCCTTCTCGGGAAATGTCACGCGTGATGACATCCGGAGTCCCGCTTAGCTCTGCATACCGGTTAATGGAGTCCTGTTAGCCCGGTGCTACTGGAGTTCATACATTGATGACCGACATGCTCGATGTGATTCGTGCATGCCTGTCCGCATGGGTTAGTGCTGCTTTGGGTTCACGACTAGCCATGTCGGCCCGAGTTCTCTGTCATATGGATGCTAGCGACACTATCATATACGTGAGCCAGAAATCGCAAACGGTCCCGGGCCATGGTAAGGCGACACCCGTGGGAATACCGTGCGTGAGGCCGCAAAGTGATATGAGGTGTTACCGGCTAGATCGATGTGACTTGGAATCGGGGTCCTGACAGCGTTGGTATCAGAGCTCGATCATCAGGATTACCAAGACAAACTGGTCGAAGTTGTGTCTAGAAATGCTTTAGTTATGTAAGGGAATTGATTGTGGAAGGGAACGTAAGGCTCTTTTTACTCCTTATACCTCATGGCCCTCTGATCTGAGTCAACCTCTTCTCTTCTACGGGGTTTAAGAACTAGCTTCTCATCTATCTATCAGGATGACGTGTCACTAATCCATAGACTTTTAAGATTGTTGGTTTTAAGCCCAGTTCAGTTTCTACTATTTCTGTATGTTAACTGTTGATCTCGAAACCTTGATATGATGTTGTTGAGTGGTTATGCCACCATTTTGCATGATGTCCCAAATCTTTTTGAGCATTTACAACCGTTGTGCTGTCCGAGTCATCCCAGGTTTCTAAACTATCTGATGCATTTGCAAATCCCTTCCTCCTGCTCCTCGATGTCCTTTTGGGCCAGATTAAGCACACTAGTCGGTGAGTTGAGGTACCCTATTGCCTCGACATGTATGTTGGAGTTATTATTATGACCCTAGGTGTCTAGAGTATCACTTAGTAATCCAGCCATGCTTGTGTCCCCGGTGTGATGATTCTGGCCATCATTCTCGAAAGCATCCCGTGATGCTACTTAGTAGTAGGTATTCTACTCCTGGGTTCTTGAACCCGAGATTCACTCTACTCATTCATGTTGATAGTGTTTGCTAGTTCCTTTAGGATATTAGTAACTTTGCGATAGTCCTCGAGGTCTGTGGTATTTCTTTCTTTCAAATACCATGAACCAATAAGGCAGAAGTTCTTTGAATTAAAAGATCACAATCAGAGTACTCTTGAGGAGTTCTCCATTCATAATTGTGACTCTGCTAGTTCTACCTTCTCCGCATGGGTTATCCGGAAGAAATGTTGAGCTTTGCTCGACATACTAATCTATGCATCCACAACTCGTAAAAATTATATGTTCCTTTGAGTTGCTCTCTTTAGTTGTATCCCGCCATCCTTTATCGCTTGATAACCAAGAGTATGTGTGCATTTGTGTTCATCGATGCCCTTTTACTCTTGTGGTCCGTCAAGCCATTCTATCCGAATGACTAGGAGAAACAAACTCCAAGACCCCATCCATATCTAGGATTGGGTCAAAGCAGCTTGTATTCCGCAGATCAAAATGCAACCCAACTTTTGATTCTTGCTCCACCCGGAGTGTTGTTATCTTTATGTCAAGAATGTCATGAGAATTGCACCTTCTCTTATGAATTCTTGATGCAAAGGATATTCTCGCCATCATCCTTCATTTCTCGGTTCCGTGTTGTTGCAACCGGAATGCCGACAAGTGAACCATGATGCGTGAAATTTATACTCCTAGCAACCTCGTTGCTTGGTAGTTAATGGACCATAATCTCATTCTTAGCGTGTTGGATATTAAATCATCATCCTAAGACTGATCATGCTACCTAGTCCTTATTTCTGGTGCACTCTTCGATCGATGAGTTAGGATTTCGTCAAATCCTCGCTCGTTTGATCATATTGTCTTGCCCTGAAAAGCAAGATTGTTCTCGAGCTTAGTAATATATCGGTGGTTCGTGACTTTCCAAATATCTTCTTGGAAGTGTTACCAGGTTGTTAGCTGACCGCTATGTTGAGTTCATGATCATATTGGTTTTCTTCTAAACCACCCATTCTCCAAGAATCTGTGTTGGATATCCCTGAGCTAGTTGGTTGAGCTAGACAACAACTTGGAGAGTTGGAAGATAAAGCTTTGCTTAACTTAGTTCATCTCTAAGGGATAACTTCTGTGCGTGTGTGTGTGTTGAAGAAAGATGATATCTCCATCGGTTGGTCCTGGTGATCAGTTGTTGGATCTATTGCCTTGTTAAAACTTTGACTTGAGTATGGGCTATCATCAAGTCAAATCAGAACCAACGATGTTCGTAATGTTGTCTTACTCGTGGTTGATCCCTCGAGCATACACCATTACATCTTTTGGTCTCGACCAATGCTATCACCGTGTTCACATGATGGTGGAAGTCCAGTGATATGGAAATTCCGATGAGTTGCTGTTGAGCCCATCAGTAGCATTTTGTCTCCCCCATGATTCATGTCGAACATTAACCTAGCGTTGGAAACTTTGTAAGAATTATCTTCATGTTTTGTTCATGAAGCCTATGTTTGGATGAAAGAAGTGACTTCCTCTAATTCACGTGCATTTGATGTAAGTTGTCGCCGTGGATCCGAGAGAGTTTGTTTTTGCTTCCTCTGGAATCATCCCAAGTCAGTCATGCATGTGCGAAGTATTCTATGGTCTGATAGACTGATCATTTTCATTCCATATGAATTCCCTAGCACACCAAGCCACTAACTGATTTGTTCAAGGAGAAGAAGTTTCTTCATAAGAGCTAAGCATATGAATTATGCAAGGACTTCGTCATCCGCGATGATGGTTCCCAACCTTAACTCGGTAGTGTTTTATTATAAGACTACCATGTGGTCATGCTAGCCTAGGACAGTGTGTTCACGGGTGTGTAGCAGAACCAGCTCATGTTTTGGAGCTTGTTATCGTGGTTCATCTCCCGAGAGTCTCGCAACATTATCTCCTCGATTTGTGTTGCAACTTTTCTTTTCAGACATGTGAGTCTGAAGTACCCTATCACCAATCGGATCTGAATCTCAGGCAGATATGATGGTTGGAACATTCCCAACATTTGCATTTTTGTTCACAAAATTTTGCACCCCATAGTGACATTTTTCCCTGGGCTGTCCTTCTCAGCAGTTGCTGTCCAGGACCATCCTCAAAAGTGGTCCTACCATGGGTCCCATCCATTTTCGATGACAAGAAAAAATCATCCATTGCGTTGTCTTCAACAAGGTAGTCCACATCATCCATTCTAGTCCGGGTATGCCATTCCTTTGCACTCTGCCAAACGATCATTGTGAATTGCCTTAGGCTGGTATGAAGAGTTTCAATGATCTACGAATCAAAAAGTAATTCTTTTTTTCCACTTAAGGAATAGTTCTTGAGTCACCTCCCCTGAGGTGCCCCGTCTTGGAATCATGGCACTTTCCCTCGCTATTTTGAAACCCTCGTAAAATTGTTTCTTCCGTCCCTCCTGATGTATGTTTTACCTCTCCGCTCCAGAGATGTCTTTATGTCTCATCCATGAGTTGATCATGGATCATTAAGATGATCCTAAATTGTTCGAACCTCAAGAAGATCGATCCTTCTAGAGTTATCCTTTTCCTCTCGTTGTCATGATAGTTGGAGTACTCAGAGCAAGACATCGAGACAAAGTTGGTGATCGTGTCAACGTTCTTATGAAGTGCAACTTGGATCATGAAGTTTGTGATGCTTAGTGCCCCTTTTGTCTTCTTACCTCACGTCTTGAATCTCGGGGCGAGATTCTTGTTTAGTGGGGGTGAGTTGTCACATCCCTAGTTCTATTAATGCCTAGTGCTAGCATCTGGTGTTGCATCATGTTTAAATTTCAGTTAAACCTGAAATGGGGATTGCCTAAACCCTAGAATTAAAGGAATTCACTAGGTTCAACCAAAATATTTCCAGTAAATCCAAATGACTTTCAAAAATGTTCATCATTCTTGGAAAATGCTGGAAACAGTAACCAGAGGTGATGCACATTTTTCCATGACATATTGGGCTCTGGATTTAAATCATACCTTAATTGCATTTGGGCATTTAAATTTTAGATATTATATTAAATGTCCAAATATTCATAAACTGAAATTCTGGTTATTGGAAATAATCCAAATAGTGGCCACAAGCAGTCTCATGATTTTTGAAAGTGCATAGGTATTTTTAATAAAGCCCTAAAAATCTACAGAATAATAGAAAACTGAAATAATTAGAAAAAGGAGAGAGAGAAAGGATTCAGCCACTTACCTGGCGCAGCCCACTGCAGCCCACCGGCCGCCCAACACCGGCCGGGCCTGCGTGCCAATCATCGCCAACCTTCGCCAAGAGGCGAGGAGGGACACGGCGACGCGCCGAGCTCGCCACGCCACCACCCTGCTCGCTCGCATCGCTTGGTCACCGCTTGACGCCATGGACGCCTCCCGGTGTCGCCCGGTCCACCCGACACCTCACTCTCCCGCTCTCTTCCATCGCTTCCTCCATGCCATGGCAGACGCAGCTGGCCAGCGCCCGACGAGCACCACCGCTGCCATCGTCCACCCTCACCTCCTCGACGCTGCCCCGAAGCTCGCCGTGCCTCCCTCGTCCTCCCGTCGACTCACTCGACGCCGGACGCCTCAAAACACCGCCACCGACCTCTTCTTCATCACCGCCGCTGGATCCCCATCGCCGACTGCCGCCGTCTGCGTGCTTCCCCGAGAGCCCACTTCAACGCCCCTACAACCGTTGTGAGCCTCTCCGCTGTCGTTTGCCCCTCCTCCCCATGCCTCTCGATCACCGTAGCCACCATTTTCGACCGAGGCCGAAGCTCACCGCCGCCGGCCATATGTCGCCGTTGCTGGTTGAAGACGCCTGTGAGTTCGGCTCGGCGCTGGCTATAGTGCCGGTTTGCTTCCTGTGAGATGACCCCGACCACCAGCTGGACCTGCCGTGCACTAGAACTCTGAACCCGCGCTTGTCCGAGCTCCGGCCACCGCCTCGGTCGCCGCCGACGCTATTTCCGGCCACCCCAGCACCTCCCACCGGCACCACCCGACGCGCGCGAGCTCCAACTCCACGTAGCCGCCCTCCGCCGGCCATTTGGTCGCCGGAGGAGGAAACCTGCACCTCTCCGCCGTCCCTGGCCCTCCCGGCGACGAGCCTCGGGTCAACTCCGGGGAGTTTGACCCGGGTTTGACCCCAGTTTGACTTCGACCATCGACATGTGGGCCCCGCCACTAACTAAATCAAGTTAACACTAACTAATATTAGTTAGTTAAACTAACTCTTGACACACAGGCCCACAGGTCAGTTTGACCTGGACCGTGCCCGTTGACTCGCTTACGTCATCTTGACGTTATCTTGTCGACGTTAAATCATTTACTGGATTTTTTTTAATTCTAAATAATCCAGAAAATGATTTAAACTTCTAAAATTCATAGTAATTCAACGTAACTCCAAATGAAATAAATTATATATGAAAAATTATCAGAAAAATTCAAGGAATCTGTTTATGGCATTTTCATGCATGTTTGAACAACCTAGGGTTGCTGTACAGGCAATTTGCATAGTTGACATTTAAATAAATACATATGGAGTTTGAATTTGAACCTTGGTTCAAACCAACTTCATTTAATACGCTTGCCGATTCATGTAGCTAAATCAACAGCATATTGCCATGACATTATCATGCATCATAATTGTTGCATTGCATTGATTGTGTTCCTCTTTGTTTGCCGGTAATTGTCCCCTCTCGATAGACGTGGTTCCGGCGATTTTTCGATGACACCGACGAAGAACTATAATATCTTCAGAAGTGCCAGGCAAGCAAAACCCCCTTGTTCATTCTGATACAATCCCACTCTCTCGCTCCTTCTCTTTTTACTGCATTAGGACAACAACGATTCATCTGTTACTTGCTGCGGTAGCTGAACCCTTTATCCTCTCGTGATGACTGTCATTCCACAAGAATTAGATGAAACCCACTAGCATGAGTAGGAGTTGTTTGAGCCCTGTTGTGCCTACTCATTCATGCTTGTTTGTCATGCTTGCTACTGCTTAGAGTTGAGTCAGGTCTGATTCATCGGGAATGAATCAGAGGTGGGCTATGATGCGGTAGATACACCGTGGCCCGGTGTACTGAATGCCCGTTTGGTATCTCGGGAACCCTACACACATCGTTCGGGCCGTTAGTGGAAACCTCGGCGGACTCTCATGGATGGAACCCGAATAGGCGATAAACCCGGACTAGGGACTTGAGTGTTTAGGTAGGCCGTGGCCGACACCCATGTTGGGCTTCCGCTTGAAGGTTGCCGAGTACATGTCGTGTAAACGCTTGTCGGTAAGTGGTGAGAGCGTGTGTGAAGAAGTACACCTACGCAGGTTAATATGATCTATTCGAATAGTCGTGTCCGCGAAAGGACTTCCGGGTTGCCTATAACAGTTCATAGACAAGTGAAAGTGGATACTCTAAAATGCGCAAGATAAGCGTGAGTGCTATGGATGGCGTTCTCGTAGGGAGATGGGAGCGGGTCCATAGTGGTGTATTGATATGGTGAATATGTGGACTCGTGTGCGCCACCTTAAAAGAGTTACTTGTAGTCATAGTTCAGAATAGCCACCGAGTCAAAGCTGGCTTGCTTCAGTCAAACTCCACCACCCCCTTTGTTGATAATGATGCATATGTAGTTAGTTCTGATGTAAGTCTTGCTGAGTATGTTTGTACTCACGTTTGCTTATTTTATGTTTTGCAGAGAGACGTCAGCCTCGCTTAGTAGTTCCGCAGACTTCGACTTTAGCTTGTTACCTCAGCTACGATCTTGTGCCCTCGGCAGATCTGGTAGATAGTCGGGCTTCTCAGCCTTTTCATTTGAAGATATGTCTCAGACTTTCGGACATGTTAAGCTTCCGCTTGTGCTTTGACTTGTATGTTTCGAGTGTTGGGTCATGAGACCCATGTTTGTAATATCTCGCTCCTCGAGCCTAATGAATAAATATTTGAGTCAGAGAGTTATGTTGTGATGCCATGTTGTATTTACACATATCGAGCATATTGTGTGCATGTTTGAAATGCTTGGTATGTGTGGGATCCGACAATCTAGTTGTTTATCCTTGGCAGCCTCTCATATGGGGAAATGTAGTCTAGTGCTTCCTGAGCGATAGTACTCCGCTACAGCCAGTTCACCGGAGTCCTGCTAGCCCAAAGACTATCGCTCGACACTTGACCGGTCGGCATGTGTTTCACTTCATTCCTGTGTCTGTCCCTTTGGGGAAATGTCACGCGGTGACATCCGGAGTCCTGCCTAGCCTGCTACAGCCCGGGTTACCGGAGTCCTGTTAGCCCAGTGCTACAACCCGGATTCATACGTTGATGACCGACATGCTTGATGTGATTCATGTATGCCTGTACCCATGGGTTAGTGCCGCTTTGGGTTCACGACTAGCCATGTCGGCCCAGGTTCTCTGTCATATGGATGCTAGCGACACTATCATATACGTGAGCCAAAAGGCGCAAACGGTCCCGGCCATGGTAAGGCGACACCCGTGGGAATACCGTGCGTGAGGCCGCAAAGTGATATGAGGTGTTACCGGCTAGATCGATGTCACTTGGAATCAGGGTCCTGACACGAAGCATCTGGAATCAACAAAGAGAGAGTGACTGAACTCCCCCTAGTAGTTCATTGCACCAGCCAAGAGCAGACCCTCGCGAGGCTGTTCTTCCTTGTATTGTTCATCACCACCAGACCAAGTGGCAATCCAGCACACCACAAACTAGAGTAGGGTATTACACCACAATGGTGGCCCAAACTAGTATAAACCTTGTGTCTCTTGTGTTGTTCCTTTCGTATTTTAGATCCTAGCGAGGCGGCGGGGTGCAGGTAGGTAGAGGGCGAGATCTCCGCGCGCACCCCTGTGTTCAAACCTCAAGGGTCTGCCGGAACCCGAAATCCGACAACCGGCAGTTGTAGCCACACCTGCGACCATGCTTGGCAGGGCAGCGAAAGGAAAGGAACGAGACTACCAAGGCAGCACTCAAGCTAGAAGCATGAAGAGCAAAGGGGCAAGATTGATTTCCCCCGGCAACACCCTTGCCGGGGTGGCCTACATAGCCCCGGCAAGAACCTTGTCGGGGCAACTTGCCCAACACTAGGAAGGCTGCAACCCTTGAGCCTGAGAGTTTCGACACCATCGACAACGTCGAGACCAAGACTCGGGGGCGCCCGCATGGTGGCATGCATATCTTTGTCGAGACCAAATGCCTGCAAGTCTAAGATAAGAACCAGAAGACGAAGACCCCCGGAAAGATCCTTGCCGGGGACGGCCGAAGACCCTCGGCAAGACCCTTGTCGGGGGCGGCCGAAGACCCCCGGCAAGACCCTTGCCGAGGACGGTCGCAGCGCCCCGGGAAGACCCTTGCCAAGGGCATCTGTCGGGCCACAGCCAGGCCCGCACCAATCAAAGTTTCACTGCCTCGTGGCCGTGCCGACATGGCAACCAGCCCGCCAACTAGGCAAGCGCCTACGTTGCAGCATGCAGCTTCTAGGCCGACTAGTCAAACACCTGCGTGGTGGCATGCAGATCTTTGTGAAGACCCTGTCACCGCACCAACACAACAACCGGCCAGCCTGCATGGCACAGCATGCCTCGTCCGCTTGGACGCGCGTCGGAGCCAGACGAGGCGGCGACGAACGAGAGGGAATTGTTGCCGTCCCAGATAAAGTAAGAGAGCACGTAGGCGGCGCATTAAATGCATTTGTCCTACGGTGTCAGGCGATATACTTGTACACTAAAGATACTTTCCACCTCCTGTGTGCCACTGTGGCGACCCCTTTGACATATAAAAGGAGGCCCGAGGCGTACTGCGGAACGATTGGGACTTTTTGGACTGGGCATGCACCTCAGTAAGTTCAAGTGCTCAAGAACACTAAATATACATAGACAAGCAGGACTAGGGGTATTACGCTGTCGGTGTTCTGGGAACGGGGGTACCCAGACTTGCCTGCCTGCGGCCTGCAGCGTGGCTCAAGGGGTGGCCCAGCACGGCCCATCTTCATCAGCACAAGCTCAAGACCCTCGCGAGGGCAAGCCTCATGAGGCTGGGCGGAGACAGTGAAGCTTCCTCGATGCAGCCTCGTCAGTCAGCTGCGAGGAGGCAGAGAGATCAAGGCGGGGTACCTCACGAGGTGCCCATGACGCAAGCCATGATTTACCAAGGGCGCCAGGCGGGCGCCAGCCCAGCGCATGATGTCCTCATTTCCTCTTTGGTGCAAAGGAGGCAAGCGCAGGCGAGAGTATCAAGCAAAGGCACCCATTTCGGTGCAACAAGACCAAGACCGTCGCAACGGCAGGAAGGAGGTCATCGTGGAGCCCAAGCCGACGTCACCACTAGAGCCTTTGACAGGCGAGGACCAACTTTAGTCAGGATAAGTGTAGTACATGTTCCCCTTCAAAATGGCCAATTGTTGGCACCCTTCCCGCTCAATAATTGGGAAGAGGCCCAGGGCCTTTGCCTATAAGTAGAGCTAGCCACCACAGTAGAGGCATCGGATCTTAGCTTGGTCCACAGTAGAGAGAGGAAAAGGATCCGGACATCTCACCTCATCTTAGCTTGATCCAATCCGATCAAGAGCCTAGCCACAAGAACACCTCACCCTCGCGAGGCTGTTCTTCCTTATATTGTTCATCATCAGCCCAAGAGGCAATCCACCACACCACACACTGGAGTAGGGTGTTACACCACAATGGTGGCCCGAACCAGTATAAACCTCGTGTCTCTTGTGTTGTTCCTCTGGTAGTTTAGATCCTAGCGAGGCGACGAGATGCAGGTAGGTAGGGGGTGAGATCTCCGCGTGCACCCCAGAGTTCGAACCTAGAGGGTCTGCCGGAACCCGAAATCTGACATTTGGCATGCCAGGTATGGGTGCACCGGAATCCATCTTCCACCGCCCTGTTCTTCGCCGCCACCATCGCATCCGTGTCGACGCCATCGACTGCCTGAGCGCTGGCCGCCTCGCTACCCGCTGCCGCCCAGACGGCCCTCGTCGGCGGGCCGCTTCGCCGCTCCTCGTGGCTCGCCATCAACGCCGCCACCGGCCCGGCGGGGAACGAGCAGCAAGCATCGTCCCAGCATCCGTCCATAAGGCGAGACGGCCGTACCGCTACTCCTTCACTCGCCCCAGCTGGTTCTTCGTCTCGCGCGCTCCGCACGCCCATGGAGGCTCGGGCCGTGCACATCGCGGCAAACGAGCTCCTGCGCTAACGCCCTGTCGACAACGTCTATGAAGAGTGGCTCGACAGCGTCGCCGAAGCTTCGTCAAGCGCTGCAGGGGCTCCCAGCGCTGGCCCTTCTCGGCCAGACCGTGCCCCGCCTCACAGCGATGAAGCTCCAGGGCGCCTCACCGCCTCCCCCTCAAGAAGGCGCCTTGGCCCCAAAGCGCGGGGCCTGGCGGAACCCACTCCGTCCGCACCAGAGCAAAGAAGAGCAGAGCTGTCAAGAGGTCCTCGCCTCAAGAAGCTGCGCGAGTGCTCCCTGCGGCCGCCCGTCACACGATCAAGGCCTCCCGCTCCAAAGACGCTAAGACCTCTCACTGCTCCCAAATGGGCAGCGCATGGGGCCCACAAGACCAGGCTCTTCGTCACCAAAGGCCCTGTGGCCACAAAGCAGTTGTCGCGCCTTCACCATCGAAGCTGCGCAACATCGCGTGGCTCGGCAAGTTCAAGCAGACCTGCCTCCTCGCCACGCACGGCACAGCGGCACTCAGTGAGTTCCTCCAGCTCTCTGAAGCTGGGCATCGAAGCCGCCAACGGGACGAGAAGGTCATGGCGAACTGGTTTCCCATGGCGCCAAAGACGGTGCCCGCACTGCTCTCGAACTCGGCTGCCGCACGATCTCCTCCTAGGATGAGATGCGCACCCGCTTCATCGCCAACTTCCAAGGCACTTCGTGGATCGGCCTCCTGCCGTGAGCGACATGCGCCGCATCAAGCAGCAGCCAGGGGAGACCCTGCAGAAATACATCCAACGCTTCAACAACACACGCCTCAAGATTCCCAAGGTGACTGAGGAGGCCGTCATCTCAGCCTTCTCCGACGGTGTGCGTGACGTCAAGATGAAGGAGGAGCTGGCGATGCATGAAGATCTGTGCACATCCTTGAAGCTGTTCAACTTGGCGACCAAGTGTGCCAGGGCTGAGGAAGGACGCCTTTCCCTCCTCGAGCTGCCAGCCGCAGACCCAGAAGAGAAGAAGCCCAAGGCCAAGGACGTGAAGCGCAAGGGGGCTGCCGTGCTCGCGGCAGAACCAGACACCAAGCCTGGCAGAGATCAGCCCGAGTCTTCCAAGGGCAACCGGTACTGTGTGGACCACGACGTCCACACCCACAACACCAACGAATGTCAAGAGCTCCGAGCCGTGCGAGAAGGGAGAATCAGTCGACGCCCCGACCGCAATGATCGAGGCTATGGCCGAGGAGGAGGAAGAAATGCAGGACGCTGGGAAGACCCCGGCCCTTGCCAAGGGTGGCGTGACCGACCTCGCGAGGATCGCTAGCAGGATCAGCCTCGCGAGGGAGGCTGGAGGGATCAGCCTCGCGAGGATCGCCCGCAAGGAAATGCAGGCCTCCCTCCTCTGCCACTGCAGCCAAGGAGAAATGAAGACCATCATCAGGACGAGGGGGCTGGGGGCTTCCAGGAGCCGCGCACGATCGCTTGCATCCTGGGCGGAGCTCAAGCCCCATCCTCTCAACGCATCTTCAAGCAGTTCGCCCGCGAAGTGAACGTAGTCCTCCCCAAGCTCGAAGCCACGCGCCCTCTCAGGTGGTCAGCATGCGCCATCACGTTCAGCTCAGCGGATCAGCTCAAGTGCGTGGCCCCAGCCGGGGTCCTCCCGATGCTTTGTTCCCCAATCATCAGCAACGTGCAAGTCACCAGGACCCTCATCGATGGCGGAGCAGGGCTCAATGTCCTGTCCGTAGAGACATTCAACAATCTCCAAATGCCTTACAATCAGCTTCAACCAACCAAGCCTTTCTCTGGAGTCACCGATGGCTCCACAGTTCCGATTGGGCAGGTCCGCCTCCCTGTCACCTTCGGGGCGCGCGACAACTACCGCACCGAGCTCATCGACTTTGATGTCGCCCACATTCGCCTGCCATACAATGCCATCCTCGGGTACCCAGCTCTAGCCAAGTTCATGGACGTGACTCATCACGGCTACAACGTCCTCAAGATGCCAGGAAGCGGCGGAGTCATCACAGTGCCTTGTCAAGAAAGAGACGCAGTGTGCTCCCTGGAGTGAGCTTTTCAAGCCGCGTCACTTGAAGACCCAGATCGCAGGAGCGGGAGGCTCCCCGAGACTGCTCCCAAGAAGAAGGAGACATCGCCAGGCCCGACCCCTCGGGAGGCAGGCCCTCGTGGTCCGCTACTGCTCAGTGGGGCACCTCCTTCATCGCATAGGAAGGCGCGCTGGTGCCCTCCTCAAGCAAGGCTCGGGGCTCTCTCACGGAGGGCCACCGACCTTGCTAAGGTCACGAGGAGGCGCTTGGGCACCACTTGGGGCGTGTTTCAAATCATGTTTCCCACGGGAATGAGCGAGGCAAGGAGGGACAAACCCTCAGGAGTTCGTCAGCCAGATCATTCAGGAGCTGCAGGAGTCAAGAGTCATGAGTGGCAGCCGCCGCTTACCGCCGTAGCTCCCCATCCAGGCGAGGATGGTGGGCTGCACGTCTGCATCGACATACCGGGGCTCAACCGAGCCGCCTCTCAGGAGCGCATCTGGCCATCACAGGGGCGCTGCGAAGGCCTGCCCCATAGCCACGTTCGCATGCCCTACGGCGTGCCGAACGCGCCCGCCACGCGCCAGCGCCTCATGGGGAGCATCCTGGAGGCTCAAGAGACCAGGCGTTCCGCAGTCTTGGCGGAGATGGAGATGGTCCGCGAGGAGCCACCAGCGCCTCCGGAGCCTCCCGAGGCTCTGGGCTGCGGGCTCGTGGAAGATCGGCTTCCGCAGCCCACGACGTCCGCTTACTTCAAAGATCCCTTCGCCGTCTTCAACGTTATCAGGTGACATCCTTCAAGTTTCATTTCCAGCTGGGAGCGCCCCCTAGGGCTGCATCATTCCCACGCCGCGTGGGTCCTTCCCTGCGGCGTGTATCGATTTTACTTCATGTTCCTAGCTTACCTTATCGGGGGCGCCCCTCGGGCTGCGTTATCCCCAAGCCACTCGGGCCAGACCTAGCGGCATGTACCCCTCTTGTGTTTATTCGGATCGTGCGTTCGACCCATCATGATTGTTATTTGATGCCTGTCCACGGCACCCCTTCTTCCTTCATGTCGGCCGCTTGCACGTTAAAGGGGGGGTACCTGAGCATCGCGACTCATGGGCTCCATCGGCTCTCCATCCCTCACCCTCTGGCCTTGTCCACGACATCGCGACCTGGCATACCAGCGACGGCTGAGACCCGCTCGAGGGCCGGGACCCGAGGACGTAGAGCGTCGGCATCTAACCAAATTTGTAGGAACACGTCACAAGTTAAGGCCCAGTGCCAGACGCAACCCGCCTTGAGGTAGGGCCCCGTGAGTCCCGCGCTGGCTCACGGGTGCCCAGATACACCTTGTCAGGCCCTACCGTGCCCGCCACGTGTCGTATGGGTCAGACACGCCTCGGGGGCTCCTCCCGGAGGGGAGCCCGTCCCCACGCACTAGTGGAAGCACCATGCTCTGCTACTGGCCGACGACATCGCCGAGGAGTGGCTATGCCCAGACACATAGGGAAGCGCTTATGTCTGGGCTGGTGATAAACAATCGAGGGTGGCCCCGGCCGCATCAACCTCGGGAGCCCAGAGCTCAATGTCCGCTTCATCGCAACGCCTCCCCTCGGGAGTCTTTGCTTGAGGGCTGGGCACGGGGGCTATGCCTAGGTCACGCCCAGACGCACGCCACCCAGCCAGGCCCCTCGGGCCTGGTTCGTCGCACGCCCCTCCCCGAGCGGAGCCAAGGTACGAAGGCCATTTGAACGTCAAGGGGGACTCCTGAGCATCGCGACTCAGGAGCCTAACTGGTCACGTAGCCCCTCACTCCTTAGTTCCGAAAGGCTAACGTCGGTTGAGGTATGCGCGGGGCCGGGCTCTGGAGACGTAGAATGGTAAATTCACCCATACATCTCACCTCCCTACTTGTTGTTCAGGCGCTTAAGGGGGACTCCTCGAGCATCGCGACTCAGGAGCCTAACTTGTCACATAGCCCCTCACTCCTTGGTCCCGGCCCTGGTTTCCGGTCGGGGCTAATGGCTGAGGTAGAGCTGGGGCAGGCTCTGCGCACAGAGAACATAAGCAAGTAGGAAGGAAAAGCGCAAATCTCAAGGAATTCAAAAGCAAATATTACAGTCCATAATTGTTGTCACAACACCAAACGCAAGTTTAAACGCCCCCCCGAGGCATGATGCATGTTGTAGGAGCTAAAAGCAGAACAGGAGCCACAAAGGAGTCACTTGTTGACGGCGGAGCTGCGCGGGGCGGGTTCGCCTCATGAAGCCTCAGGACCGGCAGCGCCTCGCTTTGGCTTGGTGCTAAAGGCCCGGAACTTCGCCACAGAGCCTCCTCGACCCTTCACGGCCTCGGCAGCGGCAAGCTCGCCGCTCACGGGCTCCAGCAGGCTGGCGAGGTCGACGTTGGGACCGCGAAGGTAGACGTGGGTAAGGACGCGCATCAGTGCTGCAGAAGACAGGACACGCACCTCGGCCTCAGCCGTGGGGCCAAGGCCAAGGGTGACATCTTCAAGGGCACAGACCAGGAAGGGAAGCAGCTTGGCAGGGCCGTCCTTGGCGCCGGCCAGCGGGCTTTCCAGGCCGCTGTCGTAAAGCGACCTCAGCAAGGTGCGAGCCTTCGCCTCCATCTCCGTGAAGGCCACGCGGTCCTCGGCGAGGACCCGCGCCTTGCCGTCCAGCTCGACCCTCTTCGCCTCCAACTCCTGCTCCAGCGCACCCAAGTAGTCACGGCACCGGTTAAGCTTGGCGTCCCGGTCCTTGACGGCCGCCTCGCGAGCCTTCATGTCTTCCTCCTTCTCTTGGCGAATGCGGGCCTCCTTGGCAAGCTGGTCACGCAGGCTCTGCAGCTCGCTCTCCAGCGCCTTGCAGCGACCTCGGACATCGGCTACCTCCCCCAAGGCGGCGTCATGAGCAGCCTTCGCCCCAAGGAAGGCCTGCTTCTCCTCGTCGCAAGCCGTCGCGGCCTGAACAAGCGCCGCTCGAATCGAAGCGTCAGACCGAACCCAGCCGGAGGCCAGCTCCAAGCGCCCGGCCACTGGCGAGGGTCGGCGCCAGTAAGATCTTGCTGCAGCCGGTCCAGTTCAGCAGCAGCACGATCCAGGACAGTGGGAGGAGTCGGAGAGACAGCAGCTGGTGGAGTAGGAGGAGAGGACGGCAGCGTAACCACATCATCCGGAGGCGGGACCTTCTGCGCCCGACAGCTGCGGCAGTGGCATCCGGCAAGGATACCTCGGGATTCACTTGGGCCATGGGGGCTGAGCTCGCCCTAGCTAGCTCCGCCAGGCCTCGCGAGGATGACCGGGCAGGAGAGGCCCGTGTCTTGCCGTCACCTTCTTTCGCGGGCGGAGGCACTGCCCCAGACGAAGCCTCAGGAGCTCCCTTCACCTTCTTTGCCGCAAGCGCCAGCCTAGCCAAGGGATACAGATATCAAGCCTCAGCGACAAATTAAGGAATAAAACAAGAATCAAGCACTTATCGTCATCGTCATGGCTCGAGCAACCTCCGGCCAAACTTGAAGCCCGAGAGACGGCTACAGGGATCAGCCTCAAGAGGCCCGGGAGCAGGAGGCGCGTCTGCAGCTCGCCTCGGAGCCGGGGCAGACCCGCGGGGGACCAGCCCAGTCCTGTCCTTCTTCGGGATCGGGGGCAAGCTCTCGCCGCCCCGCTCATCGCCATCCTCGTCGTCGCTCGGCAAGAGGCGGAGAGCGGGACTGTGCCGGGAGGCGCTCTCGACTCCCGCCGTCGCCTCGAGTCACGCCTCTTCCCGCTCCTCTTCTTCCTCCTCTCTCTGGAGTCGCCGGGGACACGTTCAGGCGTCGCCAGGTCAGCCGGGTCCCGGGAACCTCCAGGGCACGGGCCCGTCCCCATTGAAGACGGGCATGGAGTCCACCGCCTGCTCCCAATCATCTCGAAGGAACAGGGGTACAGGAGCGCCCTCCAGCCTCGCCACGTCTCCCCCGGCCAAAGATTGGAGGACCGCGGCCAAATCTTCGTCGGCCAAGACTGCGAGGCTCGGGCGGGGCCTCCACAGCGGAAGGCATCGACAGCGGGGCCACCTGGTGCTCCAGGAACTCCCTCAGGAGCGACGCCCCGGTCAGCTTAGCCGTCGCCATGTTACCCGGCCATAGGTCCGCGTTCATCTTCTCCAGCACCGGCTTCACGCGGGGATCCACGAGTTCCGTGCGAGACCAATCGTCGGTGGCCGTGGGCTGCTCCGTGGGCAGAATCAGCCGAGGATGGATGCACCCAGCGTCTACCATGACCCACTTGCTCCTGAAGCCCTCAATCCTCTTCTCGGGCTTCGAGATGGCGCTGGAGCTGCCATACGCGACGAAGCTCGCGCACGCGGAGATGGGTCCGTGAGAGAGCCGGAGGTAGAAGTAGTGGCGCAGCAAGGCCACGGAGGGTTGCACCCCGACATGAGCCTCATAATAGCAAAGTAAGATCGCGGAAGAAGAAACGAGTTGGGGTGGAGGTGCAGAGCTTGCAGTTTGTAATGGCGGAGGATGTAAAAGAAGAACTCAGAAAAGGGAGGCACCAGACCGGCAGCAATGGCGCTCACGAAGAGCGGATAGAAGGTGCTTCCTTGGTCCTCTGGAAGGGCGGAGCCAGCCCTGAGCACCGCTGCCCCGTCGTTGCCTTGCGCCGCCATCATCCGTCGCGCTCGGGCAAGGCTCTTCTCCGACACGTTCGGGGAGTCCAAGACGGGTGAGTACCAAGCTCCGGCCGGGGTCTGCCGAGGCGCCATGTCTTGCTAGGGCACGCGGTCGAAGTAGATCTGGAGATTTCAGAAGCAGGAAGGAAAGGCGCAAGAAAGGGGATC
Organism: Aegilops bicornis; assembly: GCA_021605145.1. Classification (NCBI taxonomy): domain Eukaryota; kingdom Viridiplantae; phylum Streptophyta; class Magnoliopsida; order Poales; family Poaceae; genus Aegilops; species Aegilops bicornis. The sequence continues at coordinate 192,392,420 of CM038671.1, read as the reverse complement.
TGGGCAATGACCGGAGGAGGCAAAGGAGGCAAAGCCTAGACGGGTGCCGCACTTCTGTCGATTCACGCAGTTGCTAAAGGCGCCCACGTCCAATCAACCGCCACGCGGCGCCCAAGGCCGCATGCTGTTAGGGCCCGAGGCGCTTCGCACTTGCCCCTTCGCCTCTCTGCTCAGCCAAGTTCGAGCGCGCCTTGGTCCCGGGGGCTACTGTCGGCGTTTCCGGGAACGGGGTACCCGGACTTGCCGCGGCCTGCGGCGTGGCTCAAGGGGTGGCCCAGTATGGCCCATCTTCATCAATACAAGCTCAAGAACCTCGCGAGGGGCCAAGCCTCGCGGGGCGGACGACATGAAGCTTCCTCAGGCACGACCTCGTCAGGCTGGCTCGCGAGGCGGAGAGATCAAGGCGGGGTACCTCACGAGGTGCCCATCACGCAAGCCATGACGACCAAGGGCGCCAGGCGGGCGCCAGCCCGCGTAGTGCCCTCATTTCCTCTTTGGTGCAAAGGAGGCAAGCGCAGGCGAGAGTATCAAGCAAAGCCACCCGTTTTGGTGCAACAAGACCAAGACCGTCGCAATGGCAGGAAGGAGGTCATCGTGGAGCCCAAGCCGGCGTCACCACTGTGAGCCTTTGACAGGCGAGGACCAACTTTAGTCAGGATAAGTGTACTAGATGTTCCCCTTGAAAATGGCCAATTGTTGGCGCCCTTCCCGCTCAATATTTGGGAAGAGGCCCAGGGCCTTTGCCTATAAGTAGAGCTAGCCACCACAGTAGAGGCATCGGATCTTAGCTTGGTCCACAGTAGAGAGAGGAGAAGGATCCGGACATCTCACCTCATCTTAGCTTGATCCAATCCGATCAAGAGCCTAGCCACAAGAACACCTCACCCTCGCGAGGCTGTTCTTCCTTGTATTGTTCATCATCAGCCCAAGAGGCAATCCACCACACCACACATTGGAGTAGGGTGTTACACCACAATGGTGGCCTGAACCAGTATAAACCTTGTGTCTCTTGTGTTGTTCCTCTGGTAGTTTAGATCCTAGTGAGGCGACGAGGTGCAAGTAGGTAGGGGTGATATCTCCGCGTGCACCCCAGAGTTCGAACCTAGAGGGTCTGCCGGAACCCGAAATCCGACATACGCATCGTTTGCGGCCCGAACCTGGGTAAAAATCCCCTCGAGTTGGTCGCTAGACCTGCTCTTGCGCAGCTCCACGCCCCACCAACCGTAGAAGGGATTCCCCGAGATTCCATAGGTGTCGTTTTCCCCGACATATGACCCCACTTCTTTCAAGGGAACATAAACTCGAGATGATCTTGCACCACGAGAACACAAGCTAAAAGGCAAGGACAAGCTTCAAGAAGAGATTGACTCATTTGAAGAAGCTCCTAAGGCCATGGTCAAGTGGGTTCCCAAGACTAAGTCAAGAACTTCATCACCAAGTACGGCTACAACTCCAAGGATTCCCATCAAGTTCATGTGGATCCCAAAGAAGAAGAACTAGATTGTTCTTGAGGGTGACTCCGCCAACATACTTCACTCATATTCATTTTGGAGAGGACTTGTGCAATCAACTTTCATATCTTGCACTAGTTCATGGAGTCACAAACCCTCTTGTTGGTAAGACAAGGGACAAGGTAACCTAATGCTTTCATGGACATCATCATGTGTGCATTTCACTCTATGTCTATGGATATCCTTGTATGCTCCTTGTGGGACTAACCCATGTACGTATTGAAAGTGCGACACTCCAATGGATTGCTCCAAACGATCTACATCAACATTGAGCATCCACATCTTCACTATCTACATGAAGTCATCATCGACAAAACCCAAGGTTAGTTCATCCCTCTTAGGGGGCATATCACATCTAGGGGGAGCTTTTCTCTAAGAATTGAGTTAAAGCAAGTCTAATGGTGTGAACACAACAATGCTTTATGTAAAAGTGGCAACCTCACTTGTGCTTAAACGATGAGTATGACCTATGATCAAATGTTCTCATTTGACTCCTCAGTCAATATACTCATATATAGATGACCTAGTCATCGCCAATTGGTTGATAGATCCTAGAATTATTTGTGCATGCTTTGTCACATATTTAATTTGCTATCTTATTTTGTGTGAGCATGATGGTTGCATAATTTCTTCATTCGAGGACATCCATTTGTTGTTTTGATTGATTGGTTTTTATTGGCCAAATGGATGGACAAGAATGCCTAAGAACCTTCTCTAGCTATCTATGCTTTTCTCATCTCAAATTATATTCATGCTACATCACTAAAATTGAACAAGTCATTTTAGGACCCTCCGCGTGAGGAGCACTCAAAGTCACCGGTCCGTCAGGGTTGTCTTCCAAAACCTTCTTGTGTATTTCGGTTAGACCAAATCTCTCCTACCCGGTCCCACCGAAACCACCAGATTGATCTAGGTTTCATCTCGGTGATACCAATTAGAATGAATCGGTCCCACAGATTTGCACTAACTACACACAGTTTTGCATCTCGGAACCACCGAACCATTCCATTTGGTGCCTCCGATAGCGTCTGGGTATATATACTCTGCGTACCCGTACGATTGAAAAATTCTTCAAACCACACGAGCTCGTGCCCTAGCACTACCGCCCCTTGGTCTCCGTATGGTCACTGTCTCCGCCTGTGCACATTCGCCGCAGGTCTCCGCCGCCGTCAACGGGATTCCTCTCTGCCGTTGCCGTCGTAGCGAATCATCACCAAGTTAGGGTACGGTTCGACCCCTTTGTGCTAATTCCGTTCTCTGATTCAATGCACAAAGACAATGCCTAGATTCTTTCCGCGTATGAAAACTACCTATCCAGAGAAAAATTCCTTTAGATCAAATTTGATGAACAATTTTAGGGTTAGGTTTCCTCCGAGCTCATCTCGGACCGACCGAAATGAACTTTCTGGTCCCACTGATTAGCTCTGGCCATTACACTAAGTACAACTCGGTGCCACCAAAGTGTACTGATCGGTGAGACCGAAAGCAAAACCTCAGTGAAACCCTAGCATCTCAGAGTCACCGGACTGCAACTTGGTCTGACTGATGTTATATGTTTAGACTTTGTTAGTGCTTCGGTGTCACCGAGATTTTCTTATCGGTAGCTCTGAAATGCTTTCTGCAGAAAAGTAAAACTAAGATTTTGACTCAAATTTCTTTACAAAACAAGCTGCTTTTTGTGATGCTCATCCACTCTACCCATACCTATCTATTCATAGGGTATGTTTGCAAGATGTCTGAAGCCAGTGACTGTCAGAACAGGTCAGAGGAGCAAGTTAATCTCGGTGAGGGCACCAACCCTAGTGGAAGCTATGATGAGGGCAGCAGAAGCACTCCTAGCAATCTGCCTAAAGCTGCCACTAGACAGAGAAAGAATAGGAACTCAAACAGTGAAGATGAAGACTTTGTGGTTGCAGAGGAGGTAACCTCAAAGAAGAAAGTGCTCAAGAAAGAGTATGCTCCTGTTGCTGCTGCCACAAAGCCAGGCCTTGCTTGTCCTCAAGCAATTCAGTTGAGAAACTGAAAGTGAGAAAGAAAAACTTTTACGAACTCTTTTGCTCTTGTTTGCATAAATAAGCTTAAACAACACCCAGGTTTTCAGCCAATATTATAACTAACCATGTCGACAATAACTCTTAAAAATTATATTAACTCATATCAATGACATAATCAGCTAGCGAGCAATAATAATATATCTCAAACGACAACATGTTATCAAAACAACTATGATATAATATGACAATAGTGGTATCTCGCTAGCCCTTTCTGAGACCGCAAAACATAAATGCAAAGCAGCTCCAAAGTTCAAGCAGCGACTAGATATTGTAATTCATGGTAGAAAAGATCCAGTCATGATGCACCCAACATTAGCTACACACAATGCATCAACATGACAGCAGTGCTCTCAGGTTCTGGCGCTTATTTTAGAAGGTGATGACACAACATAAAAGTAAATAGATAGTCCCTTCACAGAGGGAAGCAAGGATTTGCATAGGTGCCAGAGCTCAAGTTTTTAAAACAGAGGTAAATGACATTTTGAGACATGCACCCTTCATACTCACTTCACGACCATCAGTTATCAATATCTTCCATGCTAAACACGCTAGTAGCGGTCCCCAAGTGGAAAAGTAAAGGTTATGACTCCATTGGGAGTTTTTGTTTGATTATTTGAAAGATAAACTCGTTTTGAAGTTTGGGACTGGGCACCCCTATTACCGCACTTTTCTCGTGCGATGGCGAGAGAATAAACACTCGACCTGAGAATAACCTGCTTAGCATGGAATATACCGACCACCTCCTATCGTTCCACAAACAATCCAGGCACACAAAAGGGATATTTATTTGAAGTTTTAAGAGATGGCACATAAAAATTAGAACGGCAGGGTAATACCGCATATAGGTAGGTATGGTGGACTCATCTGGAATACTTGGAGTTTTAAGATTTTAATGCACAAGCAATATTCCCACTTAGTACAGGCGAATGTTAGCAAATAGGTTGGTAAACAGCCAACTAGAGCGCAACAACGGTCATGAACCTGCATTATGCATAAGTAACATTGGACACTAGCATGAGTAGGATATGAACACCATGACCATAAATATCATAGAGGCTATGTTGGTTTTGATTCAACTACATGCATGAACATGTGCCAAATCAAGCCACTCGAACATTCAGAGGAGGATACCATATCATCATACTACGTCACAATCATTTTAATGCAATGTTGACATCCAAGATAAGTCATTATCCAATCCTAGCTACTTATGCATGGCATGAGAAACTATAATCTCTAATTGTCATTGCAAACATGTTTAATCATAATGGGCCGAATCATGGATACCATTTTAAACATATTTACAAAAACATAACAAGTCGAGTTCATACCCGTTTCTCTCTGCCATGGCCAGTTCATCAAATATCGTCATTATTGCCTTTCACTTGCACGACCATACGATGTGAAAATAATAATGGTGCAAGAGTGTCGTGGACTAAGCTGGAATCTGCAAACATTTTATTCAACAGGAGAAGACAAGTTAAAATGGGCTCTTTATTAGATCAACAATTATACATATGAGAGCCACTCAACATTTTCATCGTGGTCTTCTCCTCGATACGACTCAATAAAAAGAAAAGAAATTCAGAGAAACACACTGAAATATTTTTGGAGTTTTTGGTTTTCTAGAACAAGCAAATAAAAAGGGAAAACAAAAATGAGACAAACTATTTACACAGGAAAGCTCCCAACAAGCAAAAGAAGAACAAGGAAATCTTTTTGTGTTTTCTTTTAAGTAATACTACTAAGCATGCATGGGAAGTAAACTAACTACAACTAATTATTTTTTGTTTTTTTAAGTTTTTTCAAACACACAAGAAGAAAGCGAGAAAATAAAATTAAGCATGGATGATACAATGAAAAAGTATGCACACGATTGTATTGTCCATGAGAAACAAGTACACCCCCAATCTTAGGTTTTAGCCTAACTTGGTAATCGGTCAGTAGCATGGATAGTAGTTGGGGTACTGAGGAGCGGGCATCCACTGATCCCACTGCTGAGGCTCTTCCTCCTCCACTGCATCCTGGTTGTTCTGGTAGGCGATGATATCCGCAGGCATAATCCTATTTCCACCCCTGGAAACAGGATCAAACAAAGCAGGAGCAGGCAATGGAATAATATCACGAGTTTCAATGCTAAAAACTAGGTTATAAGGAATAGGAATGTTAGGGTAATCTCGTGCAATAAAAGGATGGTGTTCCATGGCTGCGCGGTCTAGGTAAAACCTTAGTCAGAGGATAATCATGAGGGCGCATCTCAACATTAAAGTGAGCCGCCAGACGAGTAGCGAAAATCCCACCATGTATTTTACCCTTGGACTTATTAATGTGGAGGCGACGTGCCACAATAGCTCCCAAGCTACAAGTGTTTTCGCCCTCTAGTGCGCGACGTAAAACTGCAAGGTCTGGTGAGCTGAGTGCACCCACCTTCTCTCTAGCAAGCAAGCATTTTTGCGATCAAAAGAGCAAAATATGAACAGCAGGAAAATGCAAGCGGCCGGCAGTGATAGCCGACACTCCTCTCTCATCTCCCACTATCAAGGTACGATAAAAGGCCTCAAATTCTGTTGGCCTAGGCTCTGCTAAACTCCCGTCAGAAGGGATCATGGATATGTTAAAAAATTCAATAAGTGGTATCTGACGGGTTTTAGCATATAAGTTAAACTGCACTTCAGGAGGATTATTCCTAGGAAGGAAATTAAAACTTTGAAAAAAGATGTTTGTGAGGATATGATACTGTTCACATTTAGCTGCGATGAAGTCGGTGAGGCCGGCATTAGCAGCATATTGCGTGAGCTCTTGAAGGATTCCAGCCTCTTCCATGAATTGGGTGTGCGGCCATTCGCACGGCCGTACCTCCGCCAACCTCCGGGGATGGAGATCACTGTCAAATGACTCCCCAACAACACCTTTAGAGTTCTTCTTAGAAGCAAACTTCCTAAAGATATTCATCCTTTTCATATGAACAAAATTCTGAAACTTTTAGTCCACAAATTTTTCTCAACAAAACTACACAAAATTGGTAGCAACTACTCATAGGGTTACATAGAGGCCATAGCAAGCATTCAAACTACTTAGAACTCTAAGAATTCAACATGCAAGCTCATCTACAGCAGCACCAAGAGTAGCTAATTATTCAAAGTATAAACCACTAAAACAAAAACTAATTGGGCAAACGGAGGAGTCACATACCAAGAAACAATCCCCCGAAACAGTTTCGAAAACGGAGCTTCGAGCAAAGAGATCGAAATCCGCCTGTTTGAGGGCAAGATCACGAGAGAGAGAGAGCCATGGAGAATTTTTCTGGAGGTAGGTGATGATCTGGTATGAAGAGATAAGTGAGGGGGGCCATGTGGGGACCACAACCCACCAGGGCGCGCCTAGGGGTCCTGGCACGCCCAGGTGGTTGTGCCCACCTGGTGCACCTCCCTCTGATATTATTTGCACCAGAAATTCTCAAATATTCAGAAAAAGAATCGTATTAAATTTTCAGAGCATTCTGAGAACTTTTATTTTTGGGTCATTGTTTTATTGCACGGGAAGTTCAGAAAACTAACAAAGCATGGCATTTTATTTTATTTAACTAATAATAACATAAAACAAAAGATGGGGACAGAAAGTGGTGCTTACTAAATTCATCTACTTCATACCGCTAAAAAATGATCCATTAATAAGGTTGATCAAGTCTTATAAACAACCACTTTCGATTAGCATGAAACCGAAGAACTTTCATAAATCACTAAGTTACCTCAACGGGGATATGAATGTCCCCAATAATAAGCATTTCATACTTCTTTTTAACAGTAGGTATAGGTAATTGAAAACTTCCAATACTGATTGTCGGAGATTTTTCAATAACATTAATACCATTCACTTGGAATTGTTTCTTCAGAAAGTACACTGTATGCTCATTACCATTGATATGAAAAGTGACCTTGCTTTTATTGCAATCAATAACTGCCCCTGCAGTATTCAAGAAGGGTCTACCAAGGACAATCGACATGTTGTCGTCCTCGGGCATCTCAAGTATAACAAAGTCAGTCAAAATAGTAACATTAGCAACAACAATGGGCACATCTTCACAGATACCGATAGGTATGGCAGTTAATTTGTCAGCCCTTTGCAAAGATATTTCAGTAGGTGTGAGCTCATTCAAATCAAGTCTTTTGTATAGAGAGAAAGGCATAACACTAACACCAACTCCTAATCACATTAAGCAGCTTTCACATAATTCTTTTTGATGGAGCAAGGTATAGTTGGTATTCCCGGGTCTCCAAGTTTTTTGGTACTCCATCCTTAAAAGTGTAATCAGCAAGCATGCTGCAGATTTCAGATTTCGGTATTTTTCTTTTATTATTGTTGATGTCTTTCATGTACTTTGCATAAGGAGGCATTTTCAAGATATCAGTCAAGTGAGTACGCAAAAAGACCGGCCTTAGCATTTCAGCAAAGCGTTCAAATTCTTCATCATCTTTATTTTTAGTTGACTTGGGTGGAAAAGGCATAGGTTTTTGAAACCACGGTTCTCTTTCTTTACCATGTTTTCTAGCCACAAAGTCACTTTTATCATACCTTTTATTCTTAGGTTGTGGGTTATCAAGATCAACAGGTGGTTCTATCTCAACATCATTATCTGGTTCTTTTTCATTGATTGGTTGAGTATCTTCATAAACATCAGCATTATCTTTTTCATTATCACTAGGTGGATGTTCACTACCAAATTGAGTTTCAGCATCAGAGATAGAAATTTCATTATCATTATCAGGAGGTTTTTCTACTTCAGGTTCACTAGAAACATGCAAAGTCCTATCATTTTTATTTTTCTTCTTCTTTTTAAAAGGACTAGCTGCAATAGTGTTATTTCTTTGTGAGTCTTGTTCAATTCTTTTTGGGTGTCCTCAGGATAAAGTGGTTCCTGAGTCATTTTACCTCCCCTAGTTGCAACTCTAACAGCAAAGTCATGTATGTTATTATTCATTTCATCAAGCAATTCTCCTTGAGATTTAGCAACTTGTTCTAACTAGGTTTGAACCATAGAAGCATGTTTTCCAACACCTATAACATCATTTGAGATTCTAAATAACAGGTCACTCAAGCGAGCAATCATATCAGAATTATATTTCAATTGTTTCATGACATTTGCATTGAAGTGATCTTGTTTTCTAATATAGTTCTCAAACTCATAAAGGCATTGGCTAGGATGCATATTGCGAGGATTATCATTATCATTGAACTTCATTAAAAAATTTACCTCTACCACCTTAGGAAGTGGTGGTGTATCAAGCCCATGTATTTCTTCAATAGGAGGTAAAATTTTAACATCCTCAACTTTAATACCTTTTTCCTTCATAGATTTCTTTGCCTCTTGCATATCTTCAGAACTGAGATATAATATACCCCTCTTATTCGGAGTAGGATTAGGCGTTGGTTTAGGAACAGTCCAATCATCATAATTTTTCAATATGCTATTCAATAATTCTTCAGCTTGTCCAATAGTTCGTTCCCTAAAAACACAACCAGCACAACTATCTAGGAAGTCCCTAGAAGCATCGGTTAGTCCATTATAGAAGATGTCAAGTATTTCATTTTTCTTAAGAGGATGATCAGGCAAAGCATTAAGAAACTGGGAAAGCCTCCCCCAAGCTTGTGGGAGACTCTCTTATTTAGTTTGCACGAAGGTAAATATTTCCTATAAGGCAGCTTGTTTCTTATGAGCAGGAAACTATTTTTCAAAGAAGTAGTAAATCATATCCTGGGGACTACGCACACAACCAGGAGCAAGAGTATTGTACCAAGCTTTAGCATCACCCTTTAATGAGAACGGAAATAATTTGAGAATAAAGTAATCGCGAGTTTCCTCATTATGAGTAAAAAGGGTGGCTATATCGTTCAACTTAGTAAGATGTGCCACAACAGTTTCAGTTTCATAACCATGGAAAGGATCAGATTCAACCAAAGTAATTAACTCTGGGTCGACAGAGAATTCATAATCCTTATCATCAATAAAGATAGGTGAGGTAGCAAACCTAGGATCACATTTCATTCTAGCATTTAGAGATTTTTCTTTGTACCCGCATAATAATAAAAAATTGAAAGAAAGGGGGTTGGCCCCCTGCATTCTAGTTGTCTCCTCATTCACAACATAACCTTCCGGTACCTTAGGCAATTCATATCTAGGAAGGATAGTTCTAGCAGGTGTTTCCTGAGTTTCAGTTTCAAGCTCATGATCAGATTCAACAACATCATGTTGTATTACTCTAGCAATTTGTTTATCAAGAAAGTCGCCAAGTGGCACATCATCATCGTTAAGCAATGTACTAGCATCATCATAATTAAGTATTATCCATAGCAGAAGTAGCATCATCAATAACTTGAGACATATCACGATTGATAGCATGTGGTGGTGTTGCAATTTTACTTACAGCAGAAGGTGTATCTAAAGCAGAACTGGATGGCAGTTCCTTACCTCCCCTCGTCTTAGAGGGAAAAATCTTGGTCTTGGTATCCTTCAGATTCTTCATAGTGAATAATTGATAATATTCCCAAGTGACTCAACACATATAGCTATGCTCCCCGGAAATGGCGCCGGAAAAAAAGTCTTGATAACCCACAAGTATAGGGGATCACAACAGTTTTTGAGGGTAGAGTATTCAACCCAAATTTATAGATTCGACACAAGGGGAGCCAAAGAATATTTGAAGGTATTAGCAGTTGAGTTATGAATTCAACCACACCTGGAGATTAATTATCTGCAGCAAAATGATCAGTAGCAAAGTAATATGATAGTTTTGATAGTAATGACAACAGCAATAGTAACGGTAACAGTGATAGCATTAATTTTGTAGCAAGTGTAACAGTAACGATAACAGTAGTAACTTAGCAAGAAGAATATAGGATACATTCGTAGGCATTGGATCGGTGACTTGTTGGATGATATTCATCATAAGACAGTTATAACTAAGGGCGATATGGCACTAGCTCTAGTTCGTCAATATAATGTAGGCATGTATTCCGTAAATAGTCATACGTGCTTATGGAAAGAACTTTCATGACATCTTTTGTCCTAACCTCCCGTGGCAGCGGGGTCCATATTGGAAACTAAGGGATATTAAGGCCTCCTTTTAATAGAGAATCGAAACAAAGCATTAACACATGATGAATACATGAACTCCTCAAACTACGGTCATCACCGGGAGTGGTCCCGATTATTGTCACTCCGGGGTTGTCGAATCATAACACGTGGTAGGTGACTATAACTTGCAAGATTGGATCTAAAACATGGATATAATGGTGATAACATAAACGGTTCAGATCTGAAATCATGGCACTCGGGCCCAAAGTGACAAGCATTAAGCATGGCAAAGTCATAGCAACATCAATGTTAGAACATAGTGGATACTAGGGATCAAGCCCTAACAAAACTAATTCGATTACATGATGAATCTCATCCAACTCCTCACCAACCAGTGAGCCTACACTACAAAAAAAATACACTTCTGTGATGATACGTGTTTGTCACAGTAGGTCGCGTTTTTTGTCATGCATGTACATCCATGACGATTTTATGACAGAATCAAGATAGTCATACATGTGCTGTTGTAGAAGTGTTCCATGACATTACCAAAATTATCTTCACGGAAGTGTCCACTTCCATGACGATAAATTGCGCGTCACAGAAGGGCTTTCGTCAAGGGTGACCGACATGTGGCATCCACCGTAATGGAACGCCGTTAAGCTATCGGGTCGGGTGTTGGATCCGATAACCCGTTAATGACCCGACCAATGGGGATTTTCCACGTGTAAAATCATCATTAGCTGGAGGAAACACGTGTCTGCTCACCGTTGGGACAGATGTCATCCGCTCATTGGACCGAAGGCGCCTATGATACAACGACACGTGACACGACCCAACAGAGGCCCATTTCTGTGAAAAGGCTGGCCCATTTGACTTGGTCAAAAGGTGGCGGGCCGGCCCACGGAAAGCCTGTTAACGGCCTATTTGCATATAGCCCATTTACAGCCTGCTAATCCAGGGCCCGTTATGCCCTATCCGAATTAGGCCCAGTAGCATCATCTGGGCCGTCCAATATGATTCCAGCCCATTTTAACTTCCGGCCCATGTGTGGCCCATGACTTCTTTCGGCCCATATGAGGCCCTTTGTAACTCTTGGCCCATTAACGGCCCGTGGTGAAACTGGCCCGTAATGAATAGTGTATCTCTTTATACCCATTAACAGACCGTTATTCTATTGGGCCGTTTCCAGCCCAAGTTATCTTTCGGCCTTCTCAGGGGCCATTGATTCTTGGGCTCATTTGCAGCATTCGGTTACATACGGCCCGTTACTGTCATTTTCTGCTTGTGGGCCAAATTCAGCCCGTCGTTACAGTCGGCCCGTTTGCGGGCCGTTAATACGTTGGGCCGTTTTCATGTCAAAAGAAACCGTTGGGCTGGTTTCATAGAGTTATAAAATACGGTCTATTAACGGCCCGTTATGGTCCACGAATAGTACGGCCCATGATTGGCGAAATGATGATACGCCCCATAGAAGGCCCATGGATCTACGGCCCATATGAGGCCCATGGATCTACGACCCGTATGAGGCCCATGAATCTACGGCCCGTAGAAGGCCCATGGACCCTACGGCCCGTAGAAGGCCCATGGACCCTAAGGCCCGTATAGAAGGCCAATGGATCCTACGGCCCATAAAGAAGGCCAATGGATACTACGGCCAGAAGAAGGCCCATGACATACAGCATGCAGGAAGCCCATGGTTACAACAGTCCGTGTGTTGCCATGATTATTTTGGCCTAGTTACCAAAAATAGGCTATTGTGGCCACTAGAGAAACACAGAAAAAGAACTGCAGTGACTACAAGCAAACAACTAAACAAGACAATAAGGAAATAAATAAGCAAGCAATTAACGCTAGCCTATTACCGCTATTACACATATTACATCCACTAGGCATCAAAGTTCGCCACCAGTGCAAATATAGGGAACAAAGCAGCATATTACATACACTGGCCGTCAAAATTGGCCATCAGTGCAAATAAATGCGGCAGCAAAACAAGAGCATAACTAAAACAACTTCAGAAGAGCTCAAGAAACGTTATCCTAGGTATCCACCATGCTGGCAATAAGCTTAGCAATCTGATTAGCTTTGTCCTGTTTGGCGCTAAAATCCTCCAACGCTTGTTGTTGCACCAGAAAGTATGCATCTGAATGCTCCGGGGACTTCATGATCCTTCCGCTTCTTGTCGCAAAGACGGTGATCGATGTCTTTAAGCTTGCAGTTGAGACTCAAGAAATCGAACTGATTCAGACAGTGAGTTTGAATAGCTTGTGCAAGCGGTAGTGGCCAGTAACTCGATCACTAAACCAAGATAGGACTTTGGGGTTGTCTCGCTGTCTTCATGATAGTATTCCTTAGCTGTTTTATCAGCTTTGTTGGAGACCAACAAGGATGTGTCACTATCCTGAACCTTATCCGCATTACTTCCTTTACCATTGCTTAATAAGGCACTCTTCCCCAATATTCTGGCAGCATTCTAAAAGAAGAAACAAGCAGACACATAACAAGTTTAGCATGTACTAGTATATGAAACTCATTTCAGTGAACCAGTTCATTAGTAAGGTGGATAGGATTAAACTAGCAAGTCTTCTATTGCCAAGTACTAGTACATAATAAAAGCATCAAACAAACATATATCTATGTCCTATGGTCACTACATTGTCTTGCCAAATCAAAATATAGACACGGTTCAAATCATATCGATTCAAGACAAAGCAGCAAGGAAAGAATACAAAGCGTGGGAAACTACACGGCACAACAACAAGATTTCAGATGGGTACCACGGGTCTACATGTACAACAACACTATTGGCTCTGTTGTGATGCTAGTAATGTGCATGATATGAAAGTCAACTGTATACACAATTGAAATTGAAATCAAAAGAGCTATTGATAAGAGCAAACCTGTTAAAGAAACATGCATGAACATACCTGCTGTGCCATTGGAGTTTTGATTGGATCCTTCATTTCAAAAATAAGTTTGTATGAGTAAATACAGTGATACAAGAGCAAAGCAATCATAGTTAAAAAAGGCATGCCTAAGCGAGCGCTTAAGCGGCGCTTTAGGCTCTAGGCGTTGGCAAAACGCATTGCGCATAACTACGCTTAATACATTGCATAGATGCGCATAAGCATGCGCTTTGGTCGATAAAAGCGCCAAGATGGTGGCAAACGCACAATTAATGCCTAGCGCTTTTTGAACTATGATAGCAATGGAATCTTAAATTAGAACAGTTGTTCTTCAGGTTTAGGCACTTGTTCTACATGAACAGAGTACACTTTCGGGCCTTAAGAATATAATACTTAAAAATAGAAAATGAGCTCATAGACCTTACCACATTCTTGGTTCGGGACCAAGATCTGAGAACAAAGGCGTTCCGGTCATCGTCAAAGAATGTGTCTCAGAGAACGTAAGGGAATTCGATGAGTTTCTTTGCCGGTGAAGTACGTTTTCTTCAGGTAATTTCGATACTGCCACCAAGCATTCTTGAAGATAGCAGAGGTATTAGCACAGGTTACCTCATCCTGAGTTTCCAAATCGGTCCTTCTCTATAGGGAAAATGGGAAAATTTGCTGTATTGTAACCATCATGGAGGTAGGATGTATGGGACGAAGCAAAGTAATTGCCATGAATAACATTACTTACACATAACTCCTGGACAAACACACAAATCGGCATTTTCCTTCATCTTTAGTATAATATTTCCAAGATGGGAAGATACGCACATATGATTTAACAACATCAAATGCGATAGATGCTAAACTACAACTAGCTGGGTGTGCTTCCTCCACAGGAATAGGCGTACTAACTGGTGGAGTTGGGGTTCGCCATGATAATCTTGGCCCTTTGGGCACTGGAGCTGCCTTACTAACTGCTCTTGTTAGGGAGCTCTGTGGTGGAGATGGTGATGTGTCAATAGGATCTGGGTTACTATCTGCCGGGGTTGGGGTTAGATTGGGTAAAGCTGGTTCTCTGTCAATCGCAGTAGGGGTAGAATCTGCGAGAGTCTGGGTTATGTGTGGTAGGGCTGGTTCTCGTGCATGTACAACTGGGGTGTTATCTCCACCAAGAGGTAGCACTGTTTTATTTGAAGACCATGTTTTTAGTACGCTAGAATCGGCATCACCCGCTCCAATTCAAATGGCTGATAAACATGAAATATAGTTGAATGTACAAACATTGTATGAGAGATAGATGCAATAGATACTGTGGAAAAAGAGGGCATGAAATAGTTGACATGTATATTGTTTAACTAAAACGGATAGCATGACATAATTTCACATATATGATGTCTATCTAAACTGGATAGCATAGCATAACATAATTCAAAGATATGATGAATAACTAAACAGGATCGCATGAAATAATTCACCTACATGTTATCTAAGTAATCAGGATCGCATCATTTAATTCACATATGTGATTCATATGCTAAACAGAGGGCATTCGATATGATGTATGAACTAAGAACATGGTGTTGAATATTGTGTATATGATGTCTAAACTATGCAATGCAAGACACCGTATGCATGATATGAGCATATAATGTGCCAAGTTAGAGCATACACCTCGGTGGGGGAATAGGACTGGTCACCTGTCTACGAATCCATCTACGAGGAGCTATCGGGACCCAACAAGAGATCTTCTTGACAGTGTAGCACTATGCGCTCACGAAGGCCTTGTTTTCATTATAGATTTTTCCATCTCCCACCCAAATGGCTGATTCACGGGAAGAGTAGTTTAATGTACAAACATTGTCGACAAATGGAAATGTAATGAAGAAAAGGATGGGCAAGATATCATTCAAATATATGATGCCTGGTTAAACAGGATGGCATTGCACATTTCACATATATTATGGCTGGCTAAAAGACATGAGACTGCATAATTCCCATATATGATATAGAAACTAAACAGGTGGCATTACAGAACATGTCTAAACTAAGCAGATGACATATATTGATGTCAAAAGTAGGCACTGCAAGGCAACATATGCATGATATGACTAACATCATCATGCCAAGGTAGAGCAAACACCTTGGGGGGTAAATAGGAGTGGTCGTGGCGTGCGAATCCGCCTCAGAACAGATATCTTCCTCTGGATTACAATCTGGAGAGGGGTGGGGAGGGTTTTCCATTGAATCCACCATGGAGCAATGTCCGGATGACACTGTATTGCCGCGCAAAACTCTTCTCTTTTTCTCTACATGTTCAGCATGATTGTGTACAATATCTGAAAAAATATGGTGAGATTATGTAAGGAGAGCATGCAGAAATTTAGAGTGATGGTAACAACGGTGGATGGATCCAAAAATAATGATAGCAGGCTGATGATTGCTTTAAATTAATAAAAAGACAGATGATGATTGCTTTGCTATTTGTTTCCCACCCAAGATGAACAACATAGGCATACCCTAGGTGAACCAGATATTAGTTAGACATACTATTCATTGCTGCCTCGATATGTGCCCCACAACTAATTTAGAACTCAAGTTTGAACATTAATTTGGACCCGACTTGGGAGTCCAAGAGATGAACAGGACGATAAAGTAGCAGGTAAGTTTAAGCAATGCATAACATAAGCAGAAACAAAAGAGTGCGACCTCTCTTCTGGACCCGTGTACTCCTCAGGTTCATCTGCTGAGTCGATGATGGTGATCTTGAATTGCGGTGGGTGCCGGCGGCAGGGAAGGAGATCTGAGGCGGCGAAAGACGGTCATGAGTCGTGATGTCTGGTTTGGTGGATGCTTCTGTTGATCGAGCAGCTCTGGTGAGGTGGACGATGTCGCGGCAGGAGCAGGACAAACCACACAAAGTTCCCTTCGACACGTACCTGTAACTGAAGTAATTCTGTAAGGGCTCATTTGGCTTGCATGATTCTTAAAACGCATGGATAGGGAAAACACCGGAATAGGATAGGAAAATGCGGATTGTAAACAGAGCATTTGTAAACACAGGATTTCTGTCAACTTGGGTGTTTGGTTTACAGGAATTGGAAGAGCAGAGGAATGCAAAGAAACATGGCCAAAATAAAGTGAAACCATATGAAAGCGTGTACAGTTAGAATGTTATTCCGGCACTAATGCACTTGGTCTTGTTTTCATGCATAGGATTTTGAAAAGTAGGTCGGTGGATGTTTTGCTTCATTCCTTTCAACAAAATGCATGAATAATTGAATAGTAGAGTGCCATTGGAAAATTCCCTATTGCTATGTTTTTCCGTTGAACCAAAATAGCCCTAATGGATCGACGTGAATGTATAGTAATAAGTGATGCAACAAGTGTACAACCTCTTTTTTGTAGCCGTGTCGACCTCAGCATCATCGGGTTGGTAGTCAAGCGCTTGAGGCAGAGGTGGCTGTCGGAGGTGTGGAGGAAGATCTCGAGGAATTTGTAGGCGGCGTCACAGGCCGCTTTCTGTTGTGATGGATCGCTCGTTGTTGGAGCAGCTCCGTGAGTCAGAAGACGTCAAGGCTGAAGCAGCACAAGTCATACATCATCAATCTCAAGTGGGATTCTAATAGCATCTCCAATAGATGATGTGAAATGGATGTAAAATTAACATCACCAAAAACCACTTGACTAGAACAGATGAGGTAAAAACTGTTGACTCTGAACTTAACTGTCAAAACTGAAATTTACTGTGGAATCTGAATGCTACTGTCGAAACTGAACGCAATGGTAGCAGAGAGGCACTTCACATGTAGTTTAGGGAGGGCTTGCAGTTCATCTTCAACCTGCACCCCCCTGAGCCGCCAGCCACCACCGGCCGAACCGCCGGCCCCAGCGCCGCCTCGCCGCCTTGAAACAACTCGCCACCGCCGCCCCGGCCAGCCCTCTAGGCCCTCCGCCCCCCACCCTGAACCCTAAGATAGATAGTGGGGTACCTCTCCGGCGAGCCCTCGTCCCCGCTCCGGGTGGTTCTTCCTTAACTCCAGTGAGCCCCCCCAACCCTTGAAAATCGACTGACCCAAAAGTCGATTCACGATCAAGTGTGGCTTAATCAGAGCAGAGCAGCAGCACGAGCAAGGGGGAGAGCAGCAGCAGCAGCTGGGCGAGCGAGCGATCGAGCGAGAGCCGGAGCAGCAGCAGCAGATCCGGCTGGTATGGACGCCGCCGCCGAAGGGGCCTCGCACTGGGGGAGAGCCGCAATGGAGATGTCGCCCGCAGCGCCGGCTTCAAGGTAGCCGCTCCATGTGGGTGCGGGATGGAGCATCGTCGGCACCGGGAGGTCGAGTTAAGGAGAAGGTGCAATGCGATGAGTGTACAACCTCTTTGGTGGCGCCGAGTAGGCCTCGGCTTCGTCCGAGGAGTCGGTGAGGATGTTGTGGTTCCGGTGGAGCAGGTTAAGGCGGCGCTGTGGGGATGGAGTAGCCGCGATAGATGAGGCGATCGTTGGAGCAGCTCCTTGGAGGTGGAGGACGGGGCGGCTGAACCGGCGGGACAGCGAGATGGACGACGGATCCTCATCCCGGGAGGTGGACGAGGGACGTCGAGCTGTTGCGGTGGACGACGTCGTCGGGGAAGAGGCTCCGACTGGGCAGCGGTGACGTGGTGGACGAAGGAGGGTGGGGTTTCTCGGCTGGAGGGAGAGTTATGGCGTCCTAGGATTTCGAATGGCGAAAAGGGGGCGATGGGAGGGGATGAAGCATGACTTAGGGACGCGCTTGTCCCAAATGTAGGGTGTGTTACAAAAGTACCCCCCGCCGATTTGAACTAGCGGCCCTTTCGGCTTAGTGTTAGAAGGGGAATTTCGCGTGTCGGGATTTGGCAGCTGGAGGGAGTTTTCGCGCACGTTGTAATTTCGGGATAGCAAGGCGCGGGTTGTGAAAGCGCCAGTTTTGGGAGCACGATATCTGAATTTTCGGGATATAACAAGACGTGGGTTGAATTTTAGGGGCAAGCCTAACGTGTAGTAATATTGTACTTGTACGTACCAAATCAATTCGCACTTCCCTCAACCAAAAAGAAAACGAAAAAAATAAAACTATTCACACCACACAAAATGAGAGTCTTGCCCCGTTTTACTATACAAATGCTATTCAAAGCTACTCCCTCCTTCCATCTATATAGGGCCTAATGTGTTTTTCGATGCTAACTTTGACCAAATATTAGAGCAATGATATATGACATGCAACTTACACAAAGCACACCGTTAACTTCATCTGTGAAAGGTTCTTTCAATGATATAATTTTCACATTGTGCATGTCATGTACTATTAATCTTGTCAATAGTCAAAGGCGGTCTTAAAAATCTCATTACGCCCTATATAGATGGAAGGAGGGAGTATGAATCCATGTTATGTCCGATTAAATTTTTCGCTTGCTGTATAATGCATGTAACCTACTCATACCAACATTTTAGTGCATTCCAAATGTCTATACTACCGCTGCAATTCAAACTAAATTTGAATTCGTTTCTCTATTTCAATAAGAATCTACAATCATGATTGTTGCCAAGTTCAACCATCATTCGTGTATTACCTTAATAACACACCACATGATTACTATAGAGATAGATATGAACTATGTGTACTACATGAACTCGAATTCTATTTTTGAATACACTTGATGTTGATTCCAAATAATAGTACATTTGATGTACTAACTATATATTCATAATCTAAACCATGTTCCATACGTGACACCGTGTTTATCACACAAAGTATAGTGCCCCGCCCCCTACATTATGACAAGTATTTAGACCTGAGTTGCAAAAGCGACACATTAGCCCAAATTATAATCAATGTTCTACATTATGATATCTTCTTCAAGTATCTGTATCCACTTTTTTTATAATGAATTATGATCTTTTTTCGTCTTTTACACCTTCACGATCCTCTTCTATTTGTAGCTAGCTAGCGCTAACTTCCTATCGTGCATGCACACGCCTGCCCCCCTCACACACCCTTAGCATCCCCGGCCTCCATCGTGCACGTTCATTATTTCTCTTTAGGTCGTCCACCAGCGGTGTAGGTAGGCCCCCGGCTCCTTCTTTCTCGCACACACCGATCGATATACCATGTTTGGGCCCTCGGGCGCTGGCAATGAGTTGTACGTCATGGAGCAATTCTGTGACTACAAGATGACTGATGATCGCTCTGTTGTTCAGCAGACTCATGAGATACAGTTACTCTCTAAGGAACTTGAGTACTTTAAGTGTGTGTTGTCGGACAAATTTGTTGCTGGGACCATCATTGCCAAGCTTCCACCTTCGTGGAACGATTTTTCTACTTCTCTGAAAAAGAAGAGACATGAGTTTTCCGTTTTGGATCTCATTAGCACTCTTGATTTTGAGGAGAAGGCGAGAGCAAAAGACACACGTGCTCGGTCGTGAGGGAGCTTCTAGTGCCCACATGGTACACGAGAAGAACTTCCAACCCAACCAGCCCCAAAACAACAAGAACAAATCTCAGGGGAAAGGCAAGTTTGATGCAAAGAACAAGCTGTCACATTCTACCAACTTCAAGAAGAATTCTCATAACAGGAAGGGATACAAACCTCAATTTTGGTAGCACCGCACAAAATTTATATGGCTGCATCTACCTGCTGTCAGCTAACCTCATGGTTCTCCAGGTATTCCTACATTCATAACTAGGTACAATGACCACCGCAATATGAAATTAGCTTATCCGTACATTGACTTGCTGAATGCGGCAGGAACGATCTGTCATGTGTGGAGGAGCAAACAAGCAAAGGCAGCCGAAGGTGGAAATCAACCAAGGACTTATGAAATTATATGTAATCTTCCTCAGCAGGTCAAGATCCCTTCGTCCAGATGATCGTGTTTTGTCATGCCGAGCTATTGATATGTGCTACTATTTTGCAACACCGTTTATGTATAGCTACTTTTTTCCTATCTTTTCATATTCAGGACAATGAATATGATATCAGGGGAACTGCACAATATGGACCCATGTTGAGTCATCTCTATTGCCTCATGTGTTTGCTGCAAATGTGTCAGCATCAATTGCAAGATGAGACAACTAGCTAGCTGTGGAGTTGCCAACATGCTCAAAGTGCTCGCAACATTGAGAAGAAACAAGCATGCCCAAGAAATTAATGCGTGCGCAGGGAGGCCCTTTGCTCAGAGAAGCATCGACCGATTTTATTTATTTCCACACCTTCTCACAGCTTTGTATATTGGTTATAGTATGGTGAATCATTGAGATGCATAGACATGCTGAACTTTTGTTCTTCTGAATGTTAGTTTAATGTGAGTGTTCACGCATCCGATTACCGCATCCTCTAATTTGGTGGATGCACAAAGAGAAAATAAATCTCCTTAATTTACTCCATAACCACCCTATTAAATAGGCCTAGTAACAAACCAGGCGCATGCGGTGGCCGGCGGGCACATGCATCCTTCATGCATGGCCAGTCGGCCAAGCCCATGCGCAGCTCCAATGCAGCAACGCAAAAGAAGAGAGCGGTTCTTGGGAAAAAGCGAGTAGTTAGTGCAAAGGCCTTATAAACACGAACAGCTCGCCTCCCGCTTCCATCTCCCCACCCAATTCCCCCGCTCCCCAATCTTCCTCACTCGTCCGTAAAACCCCGCTCACCTTCTTCCTCACTGCATGTAAAACGCCCGCCTCTTCTTCCACTCCAATGTAAATACCCAGCCCTCCTTCTTCCCCACTGACCGCCACTAGGCTCGTCTCTAGCTACTCTGCTCAAACCCGTGAGCTCGGCGCGACGCCAACAAGGAAAATGGAGTCGGCTGGCCCCAGCGCCAAGAAGATGAGGCTCCCTCCAGCGGTGACGCTGGTTGTAGACCCCGCACCTGGTAGCGCGGGGAGAAGCGGCGAGCCCCCCCCCCCCCACACCCGGATCTGAGGAACCGGTAGAATCTCCGGTGGACCGCATCAACGATCTCCCGGATGTCATCCTTGAGGAGATCATCTTGCTTCTCCCCACCAAGGATTG
The DNA here is from genome assembly GCA_021605145.1 of Aegilops bicornis. Lineage (NCBI taxonomy): Eukaryota > Viridiplantae > Streptophyta > Magnoliopsida > Poales > Poaceae > Aegilops > Aegilops bicornis. The sequence continues at coordinate 192,370,858 of CM038671.1, read as the reverse complement.
CTGCCGCACACAAGTCCTCTCAACTCGGTGGCGCCCTCTATGGCGCACCGCGCCCCTCAATCTCGACTATCGTCAGGTATCTGTCCTTCCTAAATTTGATCTCATTAGAGCCATTGTCTCTTCTCACCAGCAGGGCCCCGTTCAATGCCTCTGCATCCTGATAAGCTACCTGCTGTCCATACCCGGCAAGGTGGACGATTGGCTGACATCCCCTGAATTCGAAAAACTCCAGCAGTTTGAGTTCCACCATTACCACAAAAGTTTCATACCACGAACATACCAAGAATTCGTGCCCACACCACCGTTGTCCATCTAGCGGTTTTCCTCCTCTCTCCACACCGCCACCTTCGCCCGGTGCCATCTGCTAAAAAACTTTCGCTTGTGGTGGTTTATCTCACGGAGAACCTCATCAAGACAAGATCATCCACTCCGGTTGCCCTGCCCTCGAGCGCTTGTCGATTGTTTTGGGAATAGAAATTGGTATCGCTTGTCTCCAAATAAAGTCGCCTCACCTTAAAAGCATTGGAATTTGTTTTAAAGGACAGCAGCTCATCATCGAAGATGCCCTTCACTTGAAAGGTTGCTCCTTCATAATTGTTATACACCTTCAGAAATAACTGTCGTCTCTGCGCCCAAACTGGAGACCTTGGGTGTAATTCGTGACCCGTTTAATAATCACAAGGAGTTGGTGTTTGGCTCCTCACTTTTTCAGGTACCGTATATTATCATCTACACATTTGTAATCATATGCTGCATTTTTCATTTGTGCGCATAAGTTTTATATCATCTTGGAGTACACTTTGGGTACTAATATTATGTTATATTCTCAGTGAAGAGTTCGTCCATTGATAGCCTATCAATGCTGCTGGATTCTCAAGATCATATATATCGAATGTATAGTTTTGATCTGGACATAATTATTGGCTTGCTGCGATGCTTTCGATCTCTAGAGAATTTATACATAGAGGTGATGATTTCATGCACATTGAAAGCCCGTATATATTGTACTAGAATTAACTGTTCAAATTGCCGTTCTTCGACATACTCTTTTTTCAGACCTTAACTACTTTCAATCTTCATGTCTACTTAGGCAGAACCACATGGAGAAAAACCTATAACCAATCATTGGCGTAATAAGCACAAGGATTTTCTCAGTTCTCATGACATTCATTTGAGGACAATAATGATGGGACGATATGCATCCAACTGTGCAAGCGAAGCTTTGTCACATTCTTCTGTTGAATGCGAGGTTACTATTGTCCATGAGGCTTAATTTTTACAAAGAAGAGATTTCTCACAGACGAACATGTTGAACAACAAAAAAGAAGTTTTAGGTGGACAAATGGGCTTCTAAATGTGCTCGGCTTCTATTTACAATAAGTTGTAGACATCACGAAATAAATTTTTTTGCACAGGATGTTGATTTTATGGATCGAACCGATCCATTTGTTTGTGACTGCAAAAAGAGTGGTTGGGTTAGATGTTCTTGTCATGTTCAATATGGGTTTTGTCTAAAAATTTGATGAACAATTAATCCTTGGGCCTTTTGTACCATTTGTATGCTTGACTTGCATGTTGTTGCCCTCGTACTCCCTCCACATGCCACTACTGTTGCCGCATCTTCCATGGTTTGTCCGTTACCGTCCGAGGCCTTGCCGTCGTTCTCCGCCTTGGTTAGCTCGATGTGCCCGCCGTCTGGCGTTGTCAACATGGTCAACAACCAAGAGGAATCGAGAGATGATTTCACGTGGAGAGGCGACAATAGGGACCCACCTGTGGTCATTGCATTTATAGCGGTGCCTCGTTATTACAAGCCAAAAAATACTTCCTCCTAATTGTTTGACAACTAGGTTCCACGCCATTGTTAATGTAGTCAATAAACGAGAAAATTACACAACGAGCGGATAACACCAGGGGACCCAAAGCAGCTCGCCCAGCTTGTTTTTCTCGCTTTCAGACGGAGCTCAATCAAGACGCAGGCGGGGTCAGGTCTGCCTAGCCCACGCTTACGCTTTTATTAAGCACATGACGAGCCCAGTTGATATATTTTTTCTTTCTGAAATTGGCTAGCCCAGTTCTTTTCTTTTGGAGAATACCAAAACCGAGGCCTATTTGCTTTTCTCAGCCCTGCTGGGCTGCAAATCTTTCAAGATGAGGAGGGATGTAAGTAGTAAGAAATGGGCTTCCCTAGTAAACGGGCTATAAGTTGTAAGAAATGGGCTGTAAATTTTTAAACCAAATCCAACCGGCAATTACATTAAAATATCATTTTTTCAGGACTTCTCTACTCTCTACTCTTATAAAAACCAAAGCCAACTGGCACTTACATTAAAATATCATCTTTTCTCCCACAAGATATACTACTCATACAAATGCATCTTCATGTTCCACGCAACGAACAGGCATCTTGCTAGTTAAGATTCATAATTTCATTCATTTTTTTGCGGAGAATTGTTTTTTTAATTTTATTTTGATATAATTTTTTGAAAATTATTTTTAACGTGACTCAAATTTCGTGATTAAAAGAGTTCGGACCCCACTGAAATATGCAAAATTTCGCTGAATTTTTAGCAAAGGCCCGTAATATATGGTCTGTAATGCTAATAAAAAGAATATGGGCTTCAAATATCCTTAAGAATTAGCAAGTGGGCTATAAATTATTGAAAATAATGGCTAATGGGTTGTATGCTGTTTTCCACCGATTTGGAGGCTGACTTCTGGGCCTACTAGGTTGACGATGACGCTGTCCTAAAATTTTTTTGACGCGTACGCAAGGCTTTATCAAATTAGTCAACACACATCAGTGACTGTTGGATGTCCATCCAACGGCCGCCGTGCTTCTTCAATCTCGATCTTCTGCTCCGGCCGCCCAAACCAGCGCCGGTGGGACTGCCGCTCCCTCCTCCGTGGCTGGTTGTCTTGCCCTTGAGCCATCCTCTAACCACCCACACATCCTATTATTTTCCGGCGGCGTCGGCCTCACCCATGACCCGACCAGTCAGCTCTTGTTCTCCCCTCAGCGTGGGCATCCGCTGCGGTGGCTTCGCCGGCTCTGGGTGGTTCTCTTCCTGGGCCTCACCCTCGTCCACCGCGTTTGTGCTCTCAGCGCGGCGAGGTCAACATTGTCAACAAACAACAGCCATCGGAAGAGGCTGACTGTAGGGGACCACACAGGAAAATGCCTCCTTATTACGCGCAAAATAATGATTCCTCCACCAAATAGCTGGGACCCACCGGAACGGTCTCAGATTTCATGAAAAAACGTTCCCCATTTGTCGGCTCGGACCCACGGAAATGCCTCCTTATTACGCACAAAAAATGAATACTCCCCGCTAGCTGGGACTCACCTTGGTGGGAGGCTGACTTGTGGGCCTACTAAGTTTACGGGACGGAGGGCTTTGTCAACTTAGTCAATATGAACGATTCTAGCTCCAGTGACCGTACGATGTCCATCCAATGGCCGTAGTGCTACTTCAACCTCTGGTCTTCGTGCTCCAGCCGCCCAAAGCAGCGCCGATCGTGCCGCATGCTCCTGCCTCCCTTGGCCGGCTGTGATGCCGTGGAGGCCTCACCACCCCCTACTACTCCCACCGCTGGCCAGGCCATCCCTCTACTCACCCACACCCCCTGTTATTCTGCGGCGACGGCAGCCTCACACCGCACCCGAACTAGTGAACCCTCGTACTCCTCTTCGCGTGGGCATCCACTGTTGCGTCTTCCCCGGCTCCACGTCGTCCCCTTCCTAGGCCTCGCCGTCATCTACCGTCGTGGTGCTCTCGGCGCGGCGTGGTCATTGTGGTCAACGACCGACTTCCATCGGAAGAGTACTGTGCGTGGAGAGGCTAACAGCTGGGTCCACGGCGGCCGCAAGGAAGTGCCTCCTTATTACGCACAAGATAATTATTCCTCCACCGACAGCGAGGGACCCACCGGACGGGCCACCGTGTTCGTGAAAAACCGTTTCCCATTGCTGGGACCCACCAGCTACATCTTCGCACGCAAGGAAGTGCGTCCGGGCAAAAAGAATGATTCGCCCCCCTAACTGCTAGGACCCACCAGCTACATCTTAGCACGCAAGGAAGTGCGTCCGGGCAAAAAAAATGATTCGCCCCCTGACTGCTGGTACCCACCAGCTACATCTTCGTAGGCAAGGAAGTGCACGGCGGTCGGGACCCACCTGGTCGAAGCGTCGTGGCGTTGTCATTCTGGTCGCGAACGGTATGCGTACATATATCTTGGTCGATGTAGAGCGCGCGCGTGTCGTAGTAGAGGCGCGCACGTAGCATGTACACGTACGTACAGCGGCCAGGGTGCAAGAAAGAAAATACGGCCACGTACGTACATACGGGCAGGGTCTCGAACGCCTACTCGCGCATGCGTACATGGCTGGGTCGAAATGGAGAAACAACGTCGTCGTCGTGTTCATGCGGAGGCAACCGGCTGGGTCAGAACGGAATGCGTGGTCGTGTTCATCGGGAGGGCTTGGATGGAACAGACGATGGAAACGAGACCTGGCGTACTGCACACCGGAGGAAACGGACCTCCTACGTTCGGAACGGGGTCATGTTGATCGGGAGGGGTGTGGCGTACGGCAAAACGGAGGAAACATACCTCCTACGGTCAAAACAGGGGGTCCTGTTGATCGGGAGGGGTGTGGCGTACCGCAAAACGGACGAAACGGACCTCCTACGGTCGAAACGGGGGTCCTGTTGATCGGGAGGGGTGTGGCGTACCGTAAAACGGACAAGCGGACCTCCTACAGTCGAAACGGGGGTCCTGTTGATCGCGAGGGGTGTGGCGTACCGCAAAACGGACTAAACGGACTTGTGTTGGAGCGCTACGGTCGAAACGGGGGTCCTTTTCATTGGGAGGGGTGTGGCGTACCGCATAATGGGACTCCACGGGATACTGTTCATCTCCACCGTCGACCTCCTCCAGCCTCCACGGGGTCCTGTTCATCCAGCCTCCACCGCGCGCTACTCCACCGGCTACTGTTCAACCACCCCTCCACGGTCACCCCTCCATCGTCTACTGTTCATCCAACCCTCCACACCACGGGGTCCTGTTCAATCACCCCTCCACGGCCACGCCTCCACCGTCTACTGTTCATCCAGCCCTCCACACACACGGGGTCCTGTTCATCCAGAGCAACGCCACCGCTCAGTGTTCGTCCAACCCCCATAACACTCACTGTTCATCCTAGAGGCAGCATCGATCGGCTTGATTAGCGGCGATGGCGAAGGAATCGCCGATCGGGTTGATTAACGACCATCAATCGATCGCTCGGGTTCGATTAGAGCCCAACGCCTCGCTTCGGGTTGATTAGAGCCCAACGCCTCGCTTCGGGTTGATTAGAGCCAACGCCGCACACACGCAGCAGCGTGCGTGTACGAGAAAGCGATGCATCGCTCGCCCCGACCTCCCACCGTAACCGGGAACTCCCTGAAATTTTCCTCCCCCTTGCTTCTACCACGGTTTTTTCCGTCATGGACGGCCCAAAGAATGTCATGCAGCTGCGTCTCTGGCCCGCCCAGGATGAAAAGACCATTTTCTGTCATGATTTTTTGTCATAGAAGTAGGAACCCACCACATCTATGATGATACCGGGTTTTGTCACAATAATCGTCATAGAAGTGTCATATGTATGACATAAATTTTTTTCGTTCGGCCCAAAATGTCACGGATGTGTCTTTTTTTTGTAGTGCTACGAAGGAATTACTCACTCCCGGTGGGGAGCATCATGGAATTGGCAATGGACAAAGGTTGGTGATTACGAAGGATGAAGATCCCCCTCTCCGGAGCCCCAAACGGACTCCGGATCTGGCCTCCCGATGAAGAACAGGAGGTGGCAGCTGCTCTGTCTCGTCGATCGCGCTAATTCTTTCTCCCTGATTTTTTCTGGAAAAATAGGATTTTATAGTATCTGCAGGGCTACCAGGTGATGACAACCCACCTGGGCGCGCCAGGAGGGGGGTGCACCCTGGTGGGTTGTGCCCACCCAGGTGCCCCCCTCCTATGGGTCTTGGCTCCAGAAATTCTAATTTATTGTATAAAAAATCCTCACAAAGTTTCATTCCATTCCGAGAACTTTTATTTCTGCACAAAAACAACACCATGGTAGTTCTGCTGAAAACAGCGTCAGTCCGGGGTTAGTTTCATTCAAATCATGCAAATTAGAGTCCAAAACAAGAGGAAAAGCGTTAGGAAAAGTAGATACGTTGGAGATGTATCAAGCCTCCAGAGGAAAGCCCCTGCCAGGAGAGCTCCCATGTCAAAGGCCAGAAAGTGAACTGTTACTCAAGAAAAATGAAGTTCACTCTTGAATAGTCTGATAATGAAGATGCTGCTGAAAGAAGAAGAAGAAGAGAGCCAGGACAACAACTGCTAAGGTGCTTGGCAAGCCTTCCATGAGGGAAGAGGAAGCTGAGGAACCAGCTGCACCCCCTTCCAAGTCTCAGAAGTTGATGGCAGATGCAATGAAGTATGCAGGTGCACCCTCCAAGCCCAAGCCCAAAGTTCTAGCTGCTGCACCTAAGACTAGAGCTCCAAAGTGATCCACTAAGAACATTCCTGCTGCAGAGAAAAACAAGGCCCCGGTGCCATATGTTCAAGAAGATGAAGAGCCCCAAGGGCTCAGGAAGTTGAAGCCTAAGATTCCAGACCATAGTGATGAACATCCTGTGGCCGAGAACATGAAGTTGAGGAAAGATAGTGGACTGAGACAATGGAGGAAAGCTGATCCCTATGCTTCAAGAAGAAGAACTGTAGTTGATTATTGTTTCCACACCAAAGAACAACAAGATTTCTTTGAGATAGTTTAGCTCGACAAGAAGCCAGCCATTAGCAACACGAAGTGGGTGGATTGGAAGTACATAGATGCTAATGAAGACTACTTCCCCCACGTTCATGAGAGTTTCAGGCTGACAGGCACAGATGCTTTTGTGGGACCAAGTGGAATGATGAAATGGTTATGCAATTTTACTCCACTGCACACTTCTATCCAGATGGGAAGATTGTGTGGATGATTGAGGACACTAGATACTAGTCATCAATCTCAGAATGGGCTGCTCTTATCAATGCCCTAGAAGAAGAAGAAAATGATGTGGATGTTTATGGCAAACCCAGGATGGATCACAATACAATGGCTCACATGTACAAGCCCATCCCTTATAAAGCATTGGAAACTCACAAGTTCGGCTCCATATACTATTTGTTTGCTGGTTTGGCCACAACAAACTATATCTTGAGGCACACCCTATTGCCTAAGTCAGGAGATGAGAGGATGATACGTGGCCACTCCATCAACCTGCTGCATTTATTTGACATACCACAAAAATTCAAGGTCGTGAGCTTGACTGTAGAGATAATCAAACGTACTGCTAGTGATCAGAAGAAGTGATTTATGTGGATATGAACCTCATATACAGATGCTTATCAACTCCAAGGTTGGTACAAGCACATATCTGCTTGACAGAGAGCACCTTCCCCTCCAGCCATAATCTGAGGATAATGAAGTGGTGATGGTTGCACTACTGCAGGATGCTGCTAACGCTACACTACGATCAGAGACCCTTCGACGAAACTGTGTGCGATGCCATAATCACAAACGGTGGTGTAAAATAACCGTCAAAAAAGGTGCAAAACGTTTGCGATGGAGGATGCATCAAACACGGTTCAGATTTTAGCTGTGTGTGCGATGCAGGGCATACGGTTCAGCTCAATTAACTATTTGCGATGAGGAGGAACGAAAGAAACGGGCAGCCAGATGAAGGTGTGTGCGATGTACAGCATATGGTTCACTCAGATGAACTGTTTGTGATTAGGAAACACAAAAGAAATGGTCAGCCCGATCAAGGTGTGTGTGATGTACACCATACGGTTCACTCGGATGAATTGTTTGTGATTAGGCAAGAGAACATAAACGGTTCAATATAGCAAGATGTGTGTGATACGCGGCAAACAGGTCTGTAATCAGAAATGTGTGCGAAGACCGATAATAACACATACGATTGCTTCTAATAAGACGTATGTGATATGCTCTGTCTACACAACATCTATTGGCCACTAGGGGACGGGCGGTCATCCGGATACGCCATAAGGATGCAAAGAGGCATTCCTATCAGCAAGGACTAGTTGTTCCACTAGTAGATCATTTAAGAAAACTATCAAGTTAAGTGTGCTCAGGTTGGAGCAGGCATCAGATGGGTGACTGGATGGGAAGTTGTGTTGATGTTAAATTAACTGATAGGATGGGTCATTTTTGTCAAATGACCGAAATGACCCATTCCCTCAGCTAATTTAACCTCGAGGTCCTTGTTTTTTATTTTTTTTATTTTTTAACACATGTTAAAGAAGGTCTGTGGCATTACTTTTTGACAATGTGCGATACGTGGCATACAGTTGATCCATCCGACCTGTTTGTGATGGAATAGGCCGTGTGTGTTGTGGGCAAACACTTGCTAGTATTCAACCATTTGGGATTGATGAATTCATCACCGACGGGTTCCCTAGTGTGGTCCGTGTTCATCTGATCATCATCTACTTCTTGTGCTACCTCGATGTTCCTTCTATGCTAAGTTTCCATTAACTGATGGCATTTTATGAACACGCCACCGTTTCCTGCCATTTCCTCACCTGTTTCCCGCCACCCTGCTATATTGCGTATAGGCGGCGCGCGACGCACGGAGGAGACAAGCGCAGCCTGTAGCAATCCACCTTTTCCAAGCATGCCAACCCACCGAAGCGCCGCCTCTGCCATCAACCTCGTAGACGAGGAAAACGAGCAGGCGCCATGGCCCGTCGAGGCCGAGGCGCTCCCCGGCAACGCGATGGACGACGTCGTCATGCGCGCCATCGCCAGGGTTGAGCAGACCTTTGGCACATGGCGCTTGAGCATCGTGGATCAAGATAGGCATGTCAGCACCGACAGGCTACAACTCGCCGCACAACATGATCGATGGCGTGCCGCAGAGCAAGCTAGGCGCGTCCATGCCGATAGGCTACGGCTCGCCGCACGGCGAGACCGTTGGAGCACCGCAGAGCGAGAGGTGCGGCATGCCGCACAGCAAGAGCGGATCCATCGACGCTTGTTTGCTGTCGACACGGCGTTGCGGCTGGGTACACGTCCCGTCAGTACCCCCATTCCTCGCCAGGAGTGGGTAGAGGCCCTCAGCGCCGTACTTGCACCAGAGGCCGGCCGTGCCGTACTTGCACCGGACGCCCGCCGCGCCATTCGCACGAGTGCTGTTGTTCGCCTTGTCCGTGGCCTGCTGGGTCCCAACGCGCTGGTCCGTAGGCTCAACCGCCTCCTTGGCCCAGGTGTCCACCTGGGTGCAGTAGAGGAACATGGTCGTCGCATCCTCAAGCTGGTGATCTCCGATGAAATAGCCAACTTGGAGCTCGAGATCACGCTCCAGATGTACCACGATCCTGTCGACCGCTTGGACGAACGCCTGCATGAATTCAGGCAGAGCCAAGAGCTACCCTAGGCAAGGGCTGCTGGTCATGGTCTCATGGACGTGTTTTATTTTGAAAAGTCGTTTCGACATGGATAGCTATGTATTCACAACAATCATAGTATTGCTCTATTTATTGCTCTGTTTCAATGTGGGTACTCTGTTTTCCATTCTTATATGTTCTGTTTCAATGTGTGTGTATACGCTTTCCATTCTGTATATGTGGATTATAACAGCTAGATTCAAATTAGTATACAAAAACAGATAGAAAATGGAATTCATAATATATATATATATATTAATTGTTCATTAGTTCATCACAGAAGGACTGAGCTATTTTGTTTCGCGTAACAGAATATTATTCTGTTTCACTAGTTGAACTGATAGTTTCAGGCGACTGTACTGACGATTTTCATCACGTCGAACCGATCCTCCTCCTTTTTTTTCGTCGGAATGGGGCGTGTAATATATCGTTGGAAATCTCTTGACATCTAGATTACAATAATATAGAATTTTTTTGCAAAATCATCATGGTTTAAGACCAGTTTTGAAAGAGCCATTTTTTCAAAACGGTTTTCAAGAAAACGGTTTTTTCAAAACTGCACTTAAACCATGATGATTTTGCAAAAAGTTCTATATTATTGTAATATAGTTATCAAGAGATTTCCAATGATATATTACACGCCCTGTTCTGACGAAAAAATCGAGGAGGACAAGTTCGACGCCTCAATTTTCATCAAGATACCGCCTTAAAACGTCGATTCAAGTAGCTAAATGTAATAATATTTTGTTACGCTAAATGTAAAAGCCTCGATGCATCAAAGAATATATATATATATATATATATATATATATATATATATATATATATATATATATATATATATATATAGCCTCTTCTTTGGTGGGCCTTGTGGCCAATCTTGCTATTTCGTTGGGCACCCACCGGAGCTCCTCGTCGGTGGCATGCTGGAGCTTATCGGCCCACCTCCATGCAGCGACGAGGCGCCCAGCGCCTATGACCTTCCTCGCGAAGTACCCTTATTCGTACACCTCCTCGGCACGATGACGCCCCCGCCCCCAAAGCTCCGCGACCTCCTTTTTTCAGGCGGCATCACAGGCTTCACAGGCTGCCTGGTACCTGACTTCCTCCTCCGCCATCTCCTTCTTGAATGCCACTGGCCTAGCTTTCTCAGCCGGCAGCAGCGACTTTCACAGACAAAGATTGCACTGGCCCCAAAACCAATCCAAAATTGGGGGGGGGTCCGGCGCAACCTCGTCAGGCGGCGCATAGGGGTCCTCGTTGCTGCTAACCGAGTGAGCGTCCTTGGGGCGGTGACTCCTCATCGAGGCGTGGGCAGACCGGCGGTGCCATGGCAGAGATTTGAGAGAGAGAGAGAGGGCGAGAGAGGGGAGGATGTAAATGATAATGCAGGAGGGACGACGTGAGCAAGGCAGTATTTATTGGCGGACGGAATCTAGATCGACGGGGACACTACACACGCCGGTCGCCGGAATTTCCGAGTGCTGTAGTTTGAATTACACACGATTCCCGCAGCAAAATCAGTGTGTGAACATAATAGATGACGGTTTCCAATATAGAACCGTTTCTGATTAATGATCCCCGCCAACCACCTACCAAACCTCGAGCCACGAGATAGAGTGCCAATCGTGTGGGGGCCAGTTGTCTTGACAGATCTTTACATTTTCTTTTTTGAACACCAGATATTTACATCGTCTGATGATTTTTTAACTCGCACACAATTACACAAAAATATGATTTTTCAAACCGTTTTGGTTAGGCATTGCATGTAGATGTAGTTCAAATTTGAATTACGGTCATTAAATGGTTAGAAAATCAATTAAATGTCTTTAAAAGGTCAAATGACCCCTGAAATTTTCCAAATTTTCACATGACAGTTGTATTAGTGCACGTTAAACGTAGGAAAAAATTTGGAGGCCGTAAGAGGAAGCTATCTCCCTCCGTCATCAAACATGCATTGTTCCTTCTCGGAACCACGAACCTTCTAGTGAGTTGCTCCCGTTTGTGAGGGTGTGTGTCCAAACTTTTGTCAAACAGGCCAATTTTTTTACAACATCATCTTGGTGGCATGACATTAAATCAAGGAAGGTTTCATGTTTTTCTGATCATTTCTTAATTTTTTGGAATTAAAATGCCAAGGCATGCACTCCATGCATGTGCCCATGCCTTGAGACCAATATGTTTGAAAATTCCTTCTAATTTACTGCACATGGAATTAACTCGCACAGAAGTACACAAAAATATGATCTTTCAACCCGTTATGGTTAGGCGTTGCATGTAGATGTAGTTCAAACTTGAATTACGGTCATTAAATGGTTAGAAAATCACTTAAATGTCTTTAAAAGGTCAAATGACCCCTGAAATTTTCCAAATTTTCACATGACAGTTGTATTAGTGCATGTTAAACGTAGGAAAAAATTTGAAGGCCGTAAGAGGAAGTTATCCCCCGTTCGTCATCAAACATGCATTGTTCCCTCTCGGAACCACGAACCTTCTAGCGAGTTGCTCCGGTTTGTGAGGGGTGTGTGTCCAAACTTTCGTCAAACAGGCCAATTTTTTTACCACATCATCTTTGTGGCGTGACATTAAATCAAGCAAGGTTTCATGTTTTCTGATCATTTTTTAATTTTTTGGAATTAAAATGCCATGGCATGCACTCCATGCATGTGCCCATGCCTTGAGACCAATATGTTTGAAAATTCCTTCTAATCTACTGCACACGGAATTAATTCGCACACAAGTACACAAAAATATGATTTTTCAAACCGTTATGGTTAGGCGTTGCATGTAGATGTAGTTCAAATTTTAATTATGGTCATTAAATGGTTAGAAAATCACTTAAATGTCTTTAAAAGGTCAAATCACCCCTGAGATTTTCCATGTTTTCACATGACAGTTGTATTAGTGCATGTTAAACGTAGGAAAAACTTTGAAGGCCATAAGAGGAAGCTATCTCCCGTTCCTCATCAAACATGCATTTTTTCCCTCTCGGAACCACGAACCTTCTAGCGAGTTGCTCCGGTTTGTGTGGGGTGTGTGTCCAAACTTTTGTAAAACAGACCAATTTTTTAGCACATCATCATGGTGGTATAAAATTAAACCAAGCAAGGTTTCATCTTTTTCTGATCATTTTTTAGTTTTTTGGAATTAAAATGCCATGGCATACACTCCATGCAGGTGCCCATGCCTTGAGACCCAATATGTTTGAAAATTCATTTTAATTTACTGCACATGGAATTAACTCACACACAAGTACACAAAAATAAGATTTTTCAAACCGTTATGCTTAGGTGTTGCATGTAGATGTAGTTCAAATTTGAATTACAGTCATTAAATGGTTAGAAAATCACTTGAATGTATTTAAAAGGTCAAATGACCATTAAAATTTTCCAAATTTTCACATGACAGTTGTATTAGTGCATGTTAAATGTAGGACAAAATCTAAAGGCCGTAAGAGGAAGCTATCTCCCGTCCGTGATCAAACATGCATTGTTCCCTCTCGGAACCACAAACCTTCTAGCGAGTTGCTCCGGTTTGTGAGGGGTGTGTGTCCAAACGTTCGTCAAACATGCCAATTTCTTTACCACATCATCTTGGTGGCATGACATTACATCAACCAAGGTTTCATGTTTTTTAGATCATTTTTTATTTTTCGGAATTAAAATGCCATGTCACTCCATGCATACGTATGCATGTGTCCATGTTGTGAGACCAATATGTTTGAAAATTCCTTCTAATTTACTGCACATGGAATTAACTCACACACAAGTACACATATATGATTTTTCAAACCGTTTTGGTAGGCGTTGCATGTAGATGTAGTTCAAATTTGAATTACGGTCATTAAATGGTTAGAAAATCACTTAAATGTCTTTAAAAGGTCAAATGACCACTAGAATTTTCCAAAATTTCAAATTACAGTTGTAGCAGTGCACATTAGACATAAAAAATTTGAAGGCCGTAAGAGGAAGCTATCTCCCGTTTGTCATCAAACATGCATTGTTCCCTCTCGGAACCACGAGCCCTCTAGTGAGTTGCTTCGGTTCGTGAGGTGTGTGTGTCCAAACTTTCGTCAAACGTGCCAATTTCTTTACCACATCATCTTGGTGGCATGACATTACATCAACCAAGGTTTCATGTGTTTCTGATTTTTGTTGGAATTAAATTGCCATGTCACTCCATGCATACGTATGCATGCATGTGTCCATATCGTGAGACAAATATGTTTGAAAATTCCTTCTAGTTTACTGCACTCGGAATTAACTAGCACACAAGTACACAAATATGTTTTTTCAAACCGTTTTGGTTAGGCGTTGCATGTAGATGTAGTTCAAATTTGATTTACGGTCATTAAATGGCTAGAAAATCACTTAAATGTATTTAAAAGGTCAAATGACCCCTAGAATTTTCAAAAGTTTCACATTACAATTGTAGTAGTGCACGTTAGATGTAGAAAAAAATTGAAGGCCGTAAGAGGAAGCTATCTCCTGTTCGTCATCAAACATGCATTGTTCCCTCTCGGAACCACGAGCCTTCTAGTGAATTGCTCCGGTTTGTGAGGGGTGTGTGTCCAAACTTCCGTCAAACATGCCAATTTTTTTACCACATCATCTTGGTGGCATGACATTACATCAACCAAGGTTTCATGTGTTTCTGATTTTTTTATTCTTTGGAATTAAAATGCCATGTCACTCCATGCTTAATTGTGTCATAGCCGTTAGACCAATATGTTTGAAAATTCTTTCCAATTTACTGCACATGGAATTAAATCGCACACAAGTACACAAAATATGAGTTTTCAAACCGTTATGGTTAGCTGTTGCATGTACATGTAGTTCAAATTTCAATTACGGTCATTAAATGGCTAGAAAATCACTTAAATGTCTTAAAAGGTCAAATGACCCCTGAAAATTTCCAAAATTTGACATGACAGTTGTATTAGTACTACAAAATTTCTCGTTCATTTAAAACACCATCCGTTGGCTCTTTACTCCAAATTCGTCTTTCAAAGATAATAAAAAATATCTACAACATCACACACAGTTGTTTTCTAGGAATCGTTTGCGATGAAAATATCTGGGTCTATTGAAGTCTCCCTCCTTAAGCTTCGCTGGCTCGTCTGCTCTAGTGCTGGCAACCCCTGAATCCACGAATTCTGATCCGCATTCCCGCAACCCCCTCTTGCAAAGATGACACCATGGAAACACTTCGTGATGGCCCGTACGATGGCCGTGTCCCCCCCCCCCTCCGAGCGCCGCCGCCTACGCCGAGAGTGCCGCCGCATCCGCATTGAGCACGGCCGCTTCCGCCAAGAGGGCGTGTGCGACAGCCGACAGGGTAGCTGTAGCGGCCGAGATGGCTGCAGCTGCTGCTACAACGGCGGCTGCAAACGTCAAGAGTGCTCGAGCTGCCGTCCGTGCCGCTGATGTCGCGCTGGCCCGAGTCGAGGCCATCCATGCCAAGATCGAGGATGCACACGCCGAGATATTCCAGGCCACCTCGGACTCCAGCATGCAACCCACGTCTGAAAAGGCGGCGGTTATGGAGCTGCTTCCTCATGAAGTCGCCGAGCGGGAGCTGGAGATGCAGGAGGCGACGGAGATCGAGGAGCGCCGGGAGGAGGAGTTGCGCGTGGAAGAGGTCGGGGTAGATAAGAGTCTGTCCGTCGAGGAATTGGCGGTGGAGTACCAACGCGAGCTCTGGCGCAGCCACTACTACGAGTACTACAACCTTGAGGGCGGCACCGAGGACGAGGACAAGGACGAGGACGCGGAGTGCACCAACGGCGGCATGTCGCCAGGACAAGTCATCGACGTCTCATCTCACACCGGCGATGCATAGGCTGGCACGGCGGCGGATTTGTTAAAATTATGTGTACTTAGGCTTTGTTTTTAATGTTGGTCTTCTGTTAGAGCAATGTTTAGGTCAACTGGCTCTATTTAATTACTAAAATTGCTCGATTCAGTAAGTGTGGTATGTCTGCTGTACGCTGTTTTGTGTGCCCAAATTAGCAAGCGATGTTAAATTATGCAATGACGCGTGCGGGAAATTTCCACCAAAATTTGAATTATCAAACTCATCACATGCGCCAGAAGAAGAAGAATCGCTTGCGATGCACACAATCGCTCAAAGTGAATGGTCCGTGACCTTTGCATGCAAAGTTTCCTCCACATTTCCAAAATTTTGGCCCTCTTGCCAAAATATCTACCCCCTTCCCCCTTCCCCACCCCCTTTTCTCCCTGACCACAAGTCACATTTCCCCTGTTTCCTCCTTCCTTCCTTCCTTGCTAAGCTATAGCCGCTTCCTCGCTCTCGTCGTCTCGCATCCTACCGCCGGGGTCACCAAGGTCTTATTCAAAGACCTCTCCAGCGGTTCCTCCTCTGGCGACTACACCTTCACCACCCGGGTATGCCTCTCTTCTCTCTCTCGAGCTATGACTTGGAATGAAGGATTTTTACCCGACGGTCGATTTGAGTCATTTCTTCCTCTTCTATCTCCCTAGGACCATCAGTGGCAACGAATGGAGCGGGGTGGCTGAAGATCTATCTACTCGTTGTCACCATCAATCTCCATGTGTGAAGCTAGTTGCGTTTGATTATGTGGATAGTGGGAGGAAGTTTCTGGCATGTGCAGAGAAGGTTAGACCCTCTTTCATTGCTACAAATCATTTGTTAGATGTGATTTAGACACTGTCACGGTCCCAACCCATTCATACCACACCTTCAACCGAACACATCCTAAGACAGTGTCACAGTTTGTACCTAGTATCTTAAATTGTTGCCATATCATTAGCGGTGCCATTAGAAAATTATTTGGCACCGCTTCAGTAGTTTGTGCAGCCAACTTTGGTCCACACATCCGAGCAGGCAAGCAGTAAAATACTAAATCTTTATGGCACGAAGGAACTGGGCATCGGAGCAACTACGTGCTTTGGAGTCCGGGTCCCTGATTTTTTTCACTGCATCGGCTCGCCAGTGCAGGGCACTGGTGCGAGATGTAGCAACAGTTTTCTTTACCCCACTTTTGGCATACATAGTGGACGACCTTAGTGCTATTAGTTCTATTTTACTAAATTTGTGCATGTACACACCTGTTAGTAGCAATTTGTTGTCATCCAAACACTGGCACTATGCTGTTACAGCTATATTCACCTTCCTCATAAAATGTTCAATTTGTTATTTATAGCGTCATTGTAATTAATTATAGCTTCTGATGTTCCAAAATTTGGTTGTTGTCTCAGTACCAATTATTTCATTTGCACATTGATCTTTTTGAGAAGATACGCCAAAATTAACATGTTTCTTCAGTTTTTCAAAATAAGCATTGGTGATTTTCTATGTTGCTATAAACCCATTTCCCCTACAATTGTTATTGAGCTAGTTTTATATATTACAGGATGAACGGAAGTGTTCTTACTTGGAGTGGGTTGATCAGTAGTGGCCACAGTCTTTGAAGATGTGCCTGGCGAAGCTCTGGAGAATGTATGAGGAAGAGAACACACATAGGCTTAGAGAAACTGTTGTCAATGCTAAAGCATATTTCAAGATGCGGGATAAAAAGTTCAAGGTGGAGAATGAGCACAGATTTATTAAATCAGACTTTGCTAGGATGGTGTCGGCGAAGGAGGAGGCACTTTCCCATTTGGCCCGTGCAAAACGGGTTCTTACTGAACTGAAAGCAGAGGTAGATAAGACGAGCATGGATGATCTCGATTAGGGAAATGAATATATTGTTCTTATGAAGTTGAACTAGCTATATGTTGTACTGTGTTGTTTTCATGTAGCTACCATACTGTGATGTTATAATATATTTATGTTCCTGATATGAAATTGGCAAACAACTGTTCGATATGAAATGTGAATTTGCATAATACTGGAATTATTAATTGTAAACTAATAAACTTGCTAAATGTGGCATGGACCTTTGCAAACGGTTCTTGCAGTAAAAGCGCTTGCGATGGATAGCCCAATGCCACACGGTTTTCTTCATCAAATCTTGTGTGATATAGCTGATAAAAGAAAACAGTTAACCAAGGAAGACCGTGTGTGATAGTTACACCTTTCACACATGAGCCTACACATAAAATTGTGTGGGATGTACGTCCGAACGGAAACGTTCCCTGGATTGACTGTGTGGGATGTACATAAGAACGGAAACGTATTCCTTGGATTGACTATGTGTAATATACATACGAACGGAAATGTTTTTCTGGGATTCACTGTGTGGGATGTACATACCTACGGAAATGATTTTCTCGGATTACCGGGTGGGATGTACATACCTACGGAAATGATTGGGTTTCGATGCCTCGCCCAATCGCACACAGCCCCAGCCTGGGTCCCGGGAGGGCCTATCCCCGATGATTTCTGGGTCGTGTGGGAAGGACCCCCCCCCCTATCACCCTTGGCGACGGTTCCAAATGCCATCGTGGAAAGGGGTTAAAAACCGTTGTTTAGGACCGAAGCGTGCTAGTGATGCTTCTCACCCAACTTCAGTTGAGGCCCAGGAGAAGGCAGAGAAAGCAGCAAAGGCAGCAAGTGCTCCAGATGCATCCATTGTGAGTCTCAAGACCAAGCAAGATCAATTGACATATCTGCTAGAAGCAACTCTGAGGATTGAGAAGAGTCTAGCCAACTTAACCAAGAATTAGGAGAGACTAGAGTGGATTGTTGAACATAAGATGTATAATCTTGATGTCAAGATCACAGAGATCCAATCCATTGCTGAGAAGCTGCGAGATGATGCTGAGGACAGTGATGA
This sequence comes from Aegilops bicornis, assembly GCA_021605145.1. Classification (NCBI taxonomy): domain Eukaryota; kingdom Viridiplantae; phylum Streptophyta; class Magnoliopsida; order Poales; family Poaceae; genus Aegilops; species Aegilops bicornis. The sequence goes on along the minus strand of CM038671.1, from coordinate 192,352,599 downwards.
TAGACCTACCACTGACAAATTTCAGACAGTGCCAAGGGCACAGAGGTCTACTGCTGAGCTAGTTGCAGATGTCAAGACTACAGACTCTACTCAAGCCGCCAATGCCAGAGTGCCACCCCCAGTGTCCACTCCACCTTCTCAACAGACATCGGCTAGGGCATTTGCAGAAGCCGTTCTCTCAACGCCATCTACGCACACCGGAGTGACAAGCCAGAAGACCCCTTCAGGAGCTCCCGGAGATCATGCCTAGAGTGCCGTATAGCACTATACATTTTCAAGCTTTTTGGTAACTTGTTGCCAAAGGGGGAGAAAGTGTATTGATCATAGGTTGAGAGAGAGAGAGAGAGTCTTTTTTCTTCTTTGATGGTTTTTATTGCCTTACTACTTTGTTTGGTTGATGGTACTTGATGCTACTTATTGTCTTATGCTCGTGAGATACCATGTGTGATCATGTGTTTGATCATACCACGTTTAATGTGTGCCTATATGCATATCTCTATGATTGTTTGTGTATGATCCCTCACTAGTATCTTTGGTGATGTGTGCATTTCATTTCATTCTTATCATTTTGTGCGCCCCGTCGAGATGCATGTGACATGGAAGAGTGACCCATGATCCTAATCGATTGTGCATTTGCATTCAAACGCAAATTTTAAAATAATGCACAAATTTAGGGGGAGCTCTTGCTTATCACATACTTCTCAAAGTGACAATGTATTTCAGTCATTTTATCATTTGTTGAAGCTATGATCTATATGTTGTCATCAATTGCCAAAAAGGGGGAGATTGAAAGTGCAACCACTCCCCGGGTGGTTTTGGTAATTCATAACAATATATAGCTCATTGAACTAATATCCATTCAAGATAAATATTTCAGGAAGTTCAATGAATGGCATGGCATGGAATAGAGATGTGGACCCCTCAAAATGCTAAGGACATATATTGGCAAAAGCTCAAGACTCTCCATCTTTATTTTAGTGATCCAAGATCACATTGAGTCCATAGGAAAGCAAATACTATTAAAAGGGGATGAGGTGTTGCTTAATGGCTTACTTGCTCAAATGCTTAGTGATACTGCTCCAAAGCCCTCAACCACTTTCTCCATCCAAATATGTTAAAACCCTAAACTCCAACTCGGCGCCACCGATTCTTTCTATCTGGCGCCACCGAGTTCTTATGTCATAGCCACTGCCAGAAACCCTAGCAATTCGGTTTCACCGATACGGGTCTCGGTGTCACCGAGATGGCCTTGCCAACGCTCTGTGACTTGTTACATTTATTTTGGTTTCACCGAGTTATGCAATTGGTCCTATCGAGTTGGCTTGACATTCTCTCTGTTGCCTTATTGCTTCACTTCGGTCTCACCGAGTTAATGCAATCGGTGCCATCGAGATGATGTTTTCCCTAAAGCCCTAGCACATTAGTCTCACCGAGTTCTTCCAGTCGGTCCCTCCAAGATTTCCAACGTTCACATTTTGAACTAATCGGTGCCACCAAGTTTCATCATTCGGTCTCACTGAGATTGGTCAAATGTGTGTACTGGTTGGATTTTCTGTGGAGGCTATATATACCCCTCCACCCCCTTCTCCATATGTGAGAGATCCATCAGAATGTGCCTACACTTCCACCATACATTTTCTGAGACAGAACCACCTACTCATGTGTTGAGATCAAGATATTCCAATCCTACCACAAGAATCTTGATTTCTAGCCTTCCCCAAGTTGCTTTCCACTCAAATCATCTTTCTACCATATACAAATCTGTGAGAGAGAGTTGAGTGTTGGGGAGACTATCATTTGACGCACAAGAGCAAGGAGGTCATCATCAACACATCATCTATTACTTTTTGGAAAGTGGTGTCTCCTAGATTGGTAAGGTGTCGCTTGGGAGCCTCTGTCAAGATGTGGAGTTGAACCAAGAAGTTTGTAAGGGCAAGGAGATCGCCTACTTCGTGAAGATCTACCCGAGTAAGGCAAGTCCTTCGTGGACGATGGCCATGGTGAGATAGACAAGGTTGCTTCTTCGTGGGCCCTTCGTGGGTGGAGCCCTCTGTGGACTCGCGCATCCATTACCCTTCGTGGGTTGAAGTCTCCATCAACGTGGACGTACCATAGCACTACCTATTGGAACCACGCCAAAAATCTCCGTGTCTCCATTGTGTTTGCACTTTCCAAACCCTTCCCTTTACCTTCATATGCAATTTTTTACTTTCCGCTGCTATACTCTTAGAATTGCATGTGCAGGTGGATTGCTTGACTTGTGCTAGTTGCTAAAATCTGCCCACAACTAAAATTTGGAAAAGGTTAGATTTTTATTTGGTCAACTAGTCTAATCAACCCCCCTCTAGAAACACTTTCGATCCTACATGCATCGACATGTGGAACACGTCAAGACAAAAGAAATGAGGAAGTACAACAAGATGACCCACCTCGGTCTCCTTCTCCACCTCCACAAGCGATTGACAACGCCACCAACGATGAAGAAGAGGAAGATGATGAGGATGTTCCACCTCAACCCAAACAAAAGCTCTCACGAGTTAGATCAAGAGTCTCAAAGGATCATCCCGTTGAACAAATCTTTGACAACATCAAAACCGGGAGAATCACTTGATCTAAAACTCGTTTGGCTAACTTTTGTGAACATTACTCATTCATTTATAGTATTGAACCTACGAAGGTATAAGAAGCTCTTGAGGATCCGGATTGGATAAATGCTATGCACGAAGAGCTACAAAACTTTGAGAGGAATCAAGTATGGACATCGGTTGAGAAGCCCAACGATGATCAAAATGTCATTGGAACCAAGTGGGTGTTCCGGAATAAGCAAGATGAGCATGGACAAGTAGTGCGCAACAAGGCCCGTGCTCAAGGCTACACTCAAGTCGAACATATGGACTATGGTGAGACATATGCCCCCATTCCTAAACTTTACTCCACGCATTTTACTTGCTCATGCCAATCACCATGATATCACCTTATACCAAATGGACATTAAAAGTGCATTTCTAAATGGTGAAATTGAGGAGGAAGTTTATGTTAAACAACCTCCCGTCTTTGTTAATCCCAAGAAACCTAATCATGTTGACAAACTTCACAAAGCTCTTTATGGTCTTAAACAAGCCCCTAGAGCTTGGTATAAATGCTTGACTAAGTTTCTTATTGAAAAAGGCTTTGAAATTGGGAAAATCGATTCTACTCTTTTTTACTAAAAGGGTTAATGGAGAATTATTTGTGTGCCAGATTTATGTGGATGATATCATATTTGGTTCTACTAACCCTCATTTTAGTGAAAAGCTTGGAAGGTTAATAGCGGAGAAGTTGAGATGTCTATGATGAGTGAACTCAGATTTTTCCTTGGTTTGCAAATCAAGCAAACGAAGGAAGGTACCTTTGTCTCACAAACAAAGTATACCAATGATCTTTTTAAGAAGTTCAACATGCAAAAAAGCAAAGGTATATGAAAAGCATATTGAAGTTCGTCATCATTTCATCAGTGATCATGTTGCTAAAGGAGATATCAATCTTAAGCATGTTCGTACCGACAGGAAATTGGCTGATATCTTCACTAAACCACTTGATGAAAATATATTTTGTCATTTGAGAAGTGAGTTGAACATCGTTGATGCCTCAAATTTGGAATAGAGATTCCATTTGAATACATGCAAGGCATGGCCCTTGATACATCTTGATACGTCTCCAACGTTTCTATAATTTTTTATTGTTCCATGTTGTTTCATTATCAAGCTTGGATGTTTTATAATCATTTTATAGTCATTTTAGGCTACTCGTAGTGGGGAGTAACATATACTAGTATCATGCATATGATACTAGTATATGATACTACCTCCATAGTGCATAGTATCATAAAGTAGTATCATATACGACCATATTTATTTCATGGCATGACACAAAGTAGCATAGCATTTAACATGATACAGTATCTACCTATGTTACCCTAAGCCTCTCTCTATTATTTAATTGTGTGCCACATAAGCATGTTTGCTAATCCCAAGTGCATGTTACCGGTTATGTTACCCCCACTATGGCCAGCCTTATATCATTTTATGGTACTAACCTATTGACATAGTGCCAAGTGCCAGTTGTTGTTTTTTCCATGTTTTTTACATTGCAGGAAATCAATATCAAACGGAGTCCAAATGCCACCAAACTCCACGATGATTTTTTATGGGCCAGAAGGAAGGTAATGGGCCCTGGTTGCACCTGGGGGTGCCCCGAGGGGGGCACAACTCTCCATGGCCCGCCAGGAGGCCCAGGCGCGCCCTGGTGGGTTGTGCCCACTTCGGGTGCCCCCCAGACCGCCTATTTGCTCTATAAATACCACAAAAATACCAGAACCCTAGAAGCATCAATGAAATATTCATCCAGTCGCCACAGAGTCCAAAACCACCAGATCCAATCTAGACAGCATCACGGAGGGGTTCACCACTTCCATTTGTGCCTCTCCGATGATGCGTGAGTAGTTATTTGTAGACCCTCGGGTCCATAGTTAGTAGTGAAGGAGTCCTGGATTAAGGGGTCCTCGGGCGTCCTGGCTATGTGACGTGGGCCGGACTAATGGGCCATGAAGATACAAGATAGAAGACTTCCTCCTGTGTCCGGCTGGGACTCTCCTTTGCATGGATGGAAAGCTTGGCGTTCGGATATGAAGATTCCTTCCTCTATAAACTGACTCTGTACAACCCTAGGCCTCTCCGGTGTCTATATAAACCATAGGGTTAAGTCCGTAGAGGCAATTACAATCATACAGGCTAGACATCTAGGGTTTAGCCATTACGATCTCGTGGTAGATCAGCTCTTGTAATCCTCATATTCATCAAAATCAATCAAGCAGGAAGTAGGGTATTACCTCCATCAAGAGGGCCCGAACCTGGGTAAACATCGTGTCCCCAGTCTCCTGTTACCATCGACCTTAGACGCACAGTTCGGGACTCCCTACCCGAGATCCGCCGGTTTTGACACCGACATTGGTGCTTCCATTGAGAGAGATCCGTTGTGTCATCACCAGAAGGTTTGATGGCTCCATCCATCATCTACAACAATACTGCCCTGAGGGAGGTCTTTCTCCCCGGCCAGATCTTTGTGTTCGGCGGCTTCGCACTGCGAGCCAACTCCCTTGGCCGTCTTGAGCAGATCGACAGCCACGCCCCAGATCACCAGATTAGTTTTGGAAGCCTGGATTATGTGGCTGGTACCCGAGGAGACTTGATCTTCCAAGGGTTCGCGACCCCAACCCCCGCTCTGGCCTTAGACCCGGAGCACATCACAAGGTCCGAAGACGGGATTCTCGAGCCCGCCGGACTCTCTGCGGCCATTGAGACTAGCACGGGAAAGCCAGAGGAAGTAGTATCAACGGCAATCATCATGAAGCCGGACTCTTCTCTGAACACTGGCCCCGAACCCTCGGAGTCCGCATTATGTGAGCCCAGCCAAGGGATTTTTTCCCCGCCGTACTCCACGGACTCTCTTTTCCCTGGCCGAACCTCGCCTTTAAACGAGGCTCTGGACCTAATGCGATCACTCGTCATTACAAAGGAGCAACGTCCGAATTACGCCCAACCCGGACTAGGGGCTGAGGGCGGGGAATTTTACATCCCACCCACCACCCACTTCATAGCCACTGTCGAGGACCTTACCGACATGCTTGACCGTAACTCCGAAGAAATCTACGGTATGCACATTGACGCTGGAGACGAACAAAGCCAAACCAGCCGCATACCACACGCTGGGCGGCCACCTCCACATTCGACATATGCATGGTAGATACGCCAAGAGTGGATGGCGGTGAGGGCAGTATGGATCCAGTCAAGGACAATAACACTGATAAACCACCAAAGAAGCGGCATCAGCGACGCCGTTCAAAATCACACCACGACAAGGAAAGCAATACCGGCAATAGAGACAATAACACTTCGGAGAACGCTGAAGACCCAGATGCCCCCGTCGAACCAACACCCGAACATGATGATAGGGAGGAGGGGTAGGGTAACCCTGGCGAGGTAGTCGGAAGCGAGGACTCGGAGGACAGCAATTACATGCCACCCTCCGAAGACGACATAAGCCCCGATGACAAAGACTTCATCGTGCCAAAGGAACCCCTCGAGCAAGAACGCTTTAGGCAACAGCTCATCGCAACCGAGAGGAGCCTGAAAAGGAAGCAGCAACGACTTCAAGCCGAACGGGATACGCTCAACGACAGATGGACTAATGTCCTGGCAGCCGAGGAATACGGCCTCGCATGACCAACCAAAAGCTACCCGAAGTGTAAGCTACTACCTCAATTCGACGACGAGGCACTGGAGCCCGTACCATCAGCGCGTAACATGGCTGACCGACCACCACGTGGCCGGGACAAAACGGCAACTCAAGCCGAACACCAGCTCATACTACCTCATCGTAAAGGTAGAGACACAATAGCTCGGGGATATACATATGACTTGCAGCAGGACCTGGAAAATAGAGCAGGTCAGACCAGATCGATCTATGGATCGCAGGGGCGTATCCTGGCGTGCGACGATGGCTATCTAGCCTGATGTGACAAGCATAACCCCGTCCAGACAGAAAACCGCAGACAGACTCCATCCGAGCTACGTCGCGACTTGTCCCGATATAGACGCGCCACACATCCCCTCTGCTTCACTGATGAAGTAATGGAGCACGAATTCCTAGAAGGGTTTAAACCTATGAATATTGAATCATATGATGGAACAACTGACCCCGTAGTATGGATTGAGGATTTTCTTCTCCATATCCACATGACCCGCGGTGATGATCTCCACGCCATTAAATACCTCCCACTAAAATTAAAAGGACCAGCCCGGCACTGGCTAAACAGCCTCCCAGAGAACTCCATTGGCAGCTGGGAAGACTTGGAAGACACCTTTCGCGATAATTTCCAAGGTACATATGTCCGGCCTCCGGACGCCGATGACCTCTGTCACATCATCCAGCAACCCGGAGAATCAGCCAGGAAACTCTGGACTAGGTTCCTAATTAAAAAGAACCAAATTGTCGACTGTCCAGATGCCGAAGCACTCGCGGCCTTTGAACATAGCGTCCGCGACGAGTGGCTCGCCCGCCACCTCGGCCAAGAAAAGCCAAAGTCCATGGTAGCTCTCACCGCACTAAATGACCCGCTTTTGCGCGGGTGAAGATAGCTGGCTCGCTCGTAGAAGCAATAGCGTGAGCGATCCGGGCACCTCCAAAGTCAGGGGCGGCAATGGCAATCCACGACACAATAAAGACAAACGTCGCAACAATAATGCAGGAACCCAAGACAAAATGGTCAACGCCGGATTTAGTGGCTCCAAAACCGTTCAACGAAAGAAGCCATTTAAGGCAAACCGAGATGGTCCATCTAGTCTAGACAAGATACTTGATCGGCCCTGTCAGATCCATGGCAGCCCCGACAAACCCGCCAACCATACCAACAGAAATTGTTGGGTTTTCAAACAAGCCGGCAAGCTCAATGCCGAACACAAAGGGAAGGGGCCGCCCAGTGACAGTTAAGAAGAGGAGGCTCACCTACCGAGCATCGGGGGACAGAAGTAATTCCCTCTCCCCCCCCCCCCCCCCGAAGTAAAAAACAGTAAACATGATATACGTGACGCATACCTCTAAAAGGGAGCGCAAGCACGAACTACAAGACGACCACACCATAAAGCTGGACGCCCCAAAATTTAACCCATGGGCAGCCTGCTCGATCACTTTTGATCACAAGGACCAGCCAACCAGTATCCGTCATGGAGGTTCGGCAACTCTGGTCCTCGATCCAATTATCGGCGGATTCCATCTCACGCGAGTCCTCATGGACGGCGGCAGTAGCCTCAATTTACTCTATCAATACACTGTCCGCAAAATGGGCATTGACCCTTCAAGGATCAAGCCCACCACAACTACCTTCAAGGGAGTAATACCCCGCGTAGAAGCTCATGGCACAGGCTCAATCTCTCTAGAAGTCGTCTTCGGTTCACCGGAAAACTTCCGATGCGAAGACTTGATCTTCGATATTGTCCCGTTCCGCATTGGCTACCATGCTCTGATCGGGCGGACCGCTTTTGCTCGTTTCAATGCGGTCTCAAACTACGCCTATCTAAAGCTTAATATGCTTGGTCCACGGGCACCATAACGATCACCGGAAACACAGAACGCTCCCTCCGCACTGAGGGGCACACTGTGGCAATCACAGCCGAAGTACAAAGCGGCCTCCTCAAGCCGCATATCTCATCGGTCATTAAATCACCGGCCTCTACTACACAGGACCGGTCAATTTTAGAGTTGGATTAGCAGCTCCGCCTCCGTCGTTCGCCTATTATACCCGCGGAGTTTGTACCGCGCATACATAATTATGCACTCAAAATACCTTGGTCATCGGCGGAGGCACAATACGGACAAGCCTACAAAGCGGTTCGTCCGGACTTTAGCCTTTTCTCTTTTCTAACTATTTTATTATCTTTTTGCCATAGGTGAATCAATACATGCCCGTCCTATGGACCTGAAAGGACTCCTTATGAGCTCGGCTTTCCTACAAATAACAGGGGATTACTCCCTTTACGGAAGCCTTTTTGCGGAAGCACATGTAGCGCAGACATGCGACAGGAGGTCCAAAAGATTTTTTGTAGACCAAAAACTCTATTTGAAACCGGTACAGAGCCTTTTTCCTCAGCCCTCGACCCCTGGCACGTAAAATGGCCTGGGTGGTGGTGTCATAGTCTGTAAGATTACGTTCGATGTATGAATCAAATTTTAGTGAACATAATCCGTCTTCAGTGTTTGCTTTTCCGCATACAAACGTACCTTGCTTCTTCGGTTGTTTCACGCAGACACCTTGGCACAAATCGCCAGGGGCTTGATACGGCAACATATAGGTTGCCGAAAAAGTCCGAACAGCTCTACATCATACTTCGGTGTCCCGAGTTTGGCATTATATGCATCAGCTCCGAATCATGTCTTTGGTCAGTAGTTGGGTTGCCCGGCTCCTGTGCTTGCTACCCTATGTTCCGTCTTATCGGCTAGGGTAGTAAAGGGAGAACTACTGCGATTGTGTTTTCGGTTCACCTGGTCAAAAACCTCAGTAGAGAAAGCCAAAAACTGACTGTCATGATGCGGCGAGAGCTGGTCAACCACTCGGTGACCTATCAGAATCTTTTGCGATTTCTTCTGTATTACACGAAGGACCGTTTTTTTGGTCACCTATGTAACACAACCGTATTCGGATAACTGCGTACATACCAGGGGCTACATCGTAGACCCACCGTAAAACTCCTATGGCTAAGTGAAGGTGTTAAAGCCCTATAGTCCGATTGCCTAGTTCGCCGCACTGACTCCTCCGTTCCGGACCAAGACGTTGGGTCAAGAGTGATCAGGTGCTATTCCGAACACCCCCTTATTATATGTGAGGGGGCAGAAGCCGACGGCTGGCAAACTTTCAGGATATAAGAAAACGGTCGCACAGGAGGAAATAATGGCAAAGGTATATAACACAGCTTTAATGTATCATAATATTGTTTTCACAATTCTGATACATTTATAAAAATATAATATCCATCGAGCACTGACCCTCTATCAAGCGGGCGCCCTCTAGGACGTCCTCCAAATAATGCTCCGGCGTGCGATGGCCCTTGCCTCCGGGCGGACCCTTGGTTGCAACATCGGTGGCCTTCATCTTTGCCCAGTACATCTTGACATGGGCGAAAGCCATCCGGGCACCTTCTATGCACACCGACCGCTTGACGGCATCAATATGCGATATTGCATTGACAAGCCACTGCACCAAGCCAAAATAGCTGCTCGGAACGGGTTCGGCTGGCCATAGCCGAACCACGACGTCCTTCATGGCAGCTCCGGACATCTTGTGTAGCTCGGCCCACCGGGCCATCTGTTCGTTCAGCAGCACCGGACGCCTTGCCACGTTGAATTGTGACTAGAAAAGCCTCTCTGCGACACGTCTTTCCTGTGCTTGGAAGAACTGCACCGCGGCGGAAACACTCTTCGGCAGAACCAAGAACGCGTCTAGAGAACTCCACATTTGGTCAAGAAGAGCATACTTTGGGTTGCCGAACTTAGTCTGTAAAAGAAAGGGCTTACCAGCCGCTATCTCCCCATCCTGTAGGATCTCCTCCCGAGCCGCTCTAGATTCGGATCGCGCTTCTTTCTCCTCGGTAAGGCCTTGTCGAGTTTGGCTGCCTTGGCTTTGTTATCCTCCTCGAGCGATTTGCATCTGCTAGTGGCATCCTTCAGCTCCTGCTCCATGGTAGATATTCTCTCCTAGCACTGATGCCGAGCGTCCTGTTCGGCCTTTAAATCCACAGCCGCCATCTTGGCAGCCGCATCGCTCACTCTGGCCTGCTCCTTGGTCCAGGCAAGTTTATCCCCAAGGATCTCTACCGCAGCAGCACCATCTGCAGTTATGCATGTCATAGTATATGATTTTCAGCCTCGTGCTCATACTAGTATACATGCATAAAAAAGCTGCCTCGACACGTACCTTGTGCCTCGTCGAGCCACCTGTTAATAAGAGTGATGTCCTCATAGGCTAACTCAAGTTTCTGCTTTAGATCTGCAACTTCCGTAGCTTGGGCGGTCGCCATGGACGTAACAACATGTGTTCAAATTAATTAGGTTCCTTCATGAGCATATCTTTTTTGATCCTCCGGTCACCTCCCTGTGGAAGCCGACCAGAGCCTCAGGGGCTACTACCTGTACACAGGCGCATTGTGCATGTAAAAATAGTTAAGCTATTACATTGCATACCTCAAACCCTCTCAACTGGCCAGTGAAAGCTTCATTCAATCCGCTTCTCGCGGACAGAACCCTTTCAACTGCCATACCCATTAAGGTACGATGTTCCTCTGAGATGGACACACTTTGTAATATGCCCATCAGGGTATCCAGCACCTCCAAATTCCTGGAGGCTGCTGCGGGAGTATGCATTCCCTTCAAAGGGGTGCATCGGATCGACCCAGAGTCGTCTTTGGCTGTAAGCCGGATAGTTCGGGGCCTTCATTGCTGGCCCCCGTAGGGGCTGCGCCCTGTGGAGCTTTGATGATCGAAGTACCATCCTCGGGCGTTGTATTCATTGTCCCCAATGCCGCTTGATGGTCAGGGGAGATTCTCCGAGATGACACCTCAAAGTCGTCCGCCCTAAGAGGCGAGGAAGCATGAGAAGGCGTCTCGCTTTCCATCATCCCCAGAGATAAGTCCCCTGATGAGGAGGACTGTCGGGGTGGACTACGGGCCGAACTGCAAGCATATAGTTTAAATGTTAACCCCTGCAACACGAAAGAACGGGATATGTCTAGAGCATCCTTGTTCACTTATGACTCGGCAAGGGGCTTGTCCCTTGAGAGGTGCCTTGCAATGACATCAGCTTCAGAATCTAAACCATATGGTAGGGATACCTTCCCTCTCTTGGGTGCTTCCACCTCCAAGTCTTCGGATGTAGTCCTTTTCCTCCCATGAGGGGAAGGGATATCACCTTCTCCTTCCCATTCGTCTTTCGAAGAGGGAGCTTTAGTCTCCCCGGACATAATGTCCGGCATACCTGTAGAGTGGAGACCGCTTTCGGCCTCTTCACTCTTCTCCTTGTCCTCTTGCGCTGGCACTTGATACGGCGCCGGGACCAGCATCCTCGTCAACACAGGATCGACCGAGTGTTCGGGAAGTGGAGCTGAACACCTGATTTGTTCCGCCTTCTTTATCCAGCCCGGGTCAAAGATAGAGCTCTCAGTACATCGCTATGGGATAATCAACCGAGTTGCGGCCAGAAATTGGGTGCTTACTAAGGTATTCAGATGGTTGTAGTCGAGACCGATGTCCTCTGATGTGTCCGGCCACTGCTTTCGAGCCTTGAAGAATAGTTTCCACATCCCTTCGTGCGTTGTGCCGAAGAATTGATGAAGGGTTCGCGGTCCTTCTGGTTTGAACTCCCACATATGGAAAGGCCGTCACTGGCACGGTAGGATCCGGCGGACTAGCATCACTTGGATCACGTTAATGAGGCCAATGTCCCTTTCGACGATACTCCGGATACGACTTTGCAGCGTATGTACTTCATCAGTTGATCCCCAGTCTAGCCCCTTATTTATCCATGATGCGAGCCGCAATGGAGGGCCAGATCGAAACACAGGAGCGGCTGCCCATTTGGTGCCGCGGGGTTCGGTGATATAGAACCACTCCTGTTGCCATAAGTTGGGAGTTTCCGTGAAAGTGCCTTTTGGCCAGATAGTGTTGACAAGCTTGCTCACCATAGCACCACCGCACTCCGCTTGCTCCCCGTTGACTATCTTCGGCTTCACATTAAAAGTCTTGAGCCATAGGCCAAAGTGTGGGGGGATGCGGAGAAAGGCTTCACACACTATGACGAGCACCGAGATGTGGAGAAAAGAGTCCGGAGCTAGATCATGAAAATCTAGCCCATAATAGAACATGAGGCCACGAACGAAGGGGTGAAGAGCGAACCCTAGCCCGCAGAGGAAGTGGAGATGAATACGACGCTCTCACTGGATTTTGGTGTGGGGATGACCTGCCCTTTACTAGGGAGCCTGTGGGGGATTTCTGCAGTCAGGTACCTCGCCTTCTGGAGCTTCGCGATATCCTCCTCGGTGACCGAGGAGGCTGACCACCTGCCTTGGGATATGGATCCAGACATAACTAGAGGGTCTGGAAACAATGGAAGAAATTGAATCCTGGGCGCTGGAGCCTGTGGTTGGGAAGGTTGATGAGGAGGTAGGCGTGGGAGGAGAAAGACGGGTCTGTACCCCTTTATAAAGGCGAAGAATATCGAACGCCTCCTCACGGGCATTAAAGCTTGCCTATCCCCAAGGGATTTCCAATGACATGGTTGGATTACCCATGCCCATATTGATGAGGATCCCGTGATAAGGGCACACGATCTCTGCTTCGACAAGACGTGCCAATGGAAACTGTTGGGGATATTACCACTAGGGGTAAACCGGCCAGAGCAGGCCGGGTTAACTTCACCAGTAGTTGAACATGTTAAAGCCCAAGTAGATAGCAGAGGGCCTATGGCCCATACCTGGTTCCCGCCAGTAGCTATAAACCGGCGTCAATATGTATCTTGTGTTGTAAGTTAGGAATAGTAGAGACCGAGCCGGATACGTCTATGAACCGGCATCGGGACTCTGTAAACCGACAGGCGTCACCCATGTATATAAGGGGCGACCGGCGGCTGTTTAAGACGGAACAACAACAACTCGAGGTCTAGGCGAAGCTTGTTTGCTCCCTAGTCATCGAAACCCCATCAATTCTGTCACAACTAGACGTAGGCTTTTACCTTTATCGAAGGGGCCGAACTAGTATAAACTCTCGTGTCCTTGTGTCCGCTTTAACCCCTTCAAGTTAACCCGTAGCGATGGCTCCACGACTAAGTCCTTTCACGAGGACATCTGCCGTGACAAACCCACGACAGTTGGCGCCCACCGTGGGGCTATCGCATGATGGTTTGACATTCTTGGAGGGCAAGTTCGAAGGACTCAAGGGCTATGCTGTAGGCTGGATGACCAAGAGTCGTCACGGCAAGCTCTACATTGACGACGCAGGATGGGGCCCCGAGGCCGGCTCAATTGAGTACGGGTACCGGGTCCCCTTTGGGGGCATACACGTCTTCATCGGCAAGATCGGTGAACCGGGTCCTGAGCCGGACATCTGCACCGACCTCGTCGAGACGGCTCAGCGTGCGAGATCTGCCCAGGTTAAGCCGGCCGTGAAGCGTGCCTTCGTGGGGGTCATCCACGGAGGAGAGTATGAGGACGGATCGGGATATGGTAGCTAGACCATCGTCTACTCCGGCGACGAGTCCTCAACCGGAGAAACCGAATCGTTGTATCAGTTGCAAGACGACCGGATTGGGGGCTGTTCCGATGACAGTATTCTGGACCCCTCCGATCTGCCCAACCGGGTTGGAATATTCATGGCCGGTACACAAACGGCGATCCACTCTTCGACCGCAGCAGCAATGTTCTCCGGATCGTCTGCGGCGGCGGCAGCCGGGGCAGGAGGTCCTGTGCTCCCGCCGGCTCAAGTCTTATCTGATCTGTTTGACGCGCTAGCTGTGCTCATGGCAGAGGCCAACCCGGCGGATCAGGATGCCCACAGCACAGAAATTGCAAAGGTGAGAGCACAAATCGCTCAGGCCAAGGCCGACCTGGCAGCTGAGAACGACAGGATGGCCGCAGAGCGGGCCGCTTTAGACGCCCAGGCCTATAAGCTTATCTTTGTATCGAACGTCACGTGAGGTCTTGAAGCGGAAGCACAGGTCCCGCTTGCCTTCGGTCTTCGACGCCAGAGACCTCTTTCACACCCCAGGAGCGGGAACCAGTAATCCGCCAGAGGTAAACCGGGCGGAGGCGCCTGGGCCAGGCGTGCCGGTCCAACCTCGCCTAATGGAACCTCCTCGGCAGAACAATATCATGCCTCGGCCGGTCCAGACACCTCCGGGTCATTATTCCAATCCTATGGACAATCTTGTCGCTGCCGCTTCACGATTGGAGGCCCTCCCGATCGAAGGTGATTCTCCGCAGGCGGTGGAGACACGCCGGGTCAAGGAGCTCCTTCGGACCGCTTTGATTCAACAGGAGGCATACTCATACAGCTGTGACCAGATTCATTCCACCCCTCGTCCGAGTCGGAGCTACAACAGGCGTGTGGAGGAGCCGGCCATATCAAGCAATGCACGGAACCGTGAAGCGGCCCGTGGCAATAACCCAACAGGCGGTCTTCGTGATGCTCAGGAAGTGGTAGACCGGGCCCGGGCACGCAGGGAGGCCGAATTAGCAGCACAAGACGAGGCACGTCAACTTACGCCGGTTCGTCCCACTATCTCAGTTGAGCCAGGGGTCACTTCTAGTTCCTTGGGGGTGCCCTGTCTTGTCCCCGCTCTACGCATTGTGCGCTTACCTATAGACTTCAAGGGTCGCGCAAGCAAGGTACCAAATTACCTTTGCCGATTTGTCTCGAGGCATGGGTAGAGAGTTACGAGATGGCCATGGAGATGCTAGATGTGGATGAGGCCGCGTGTGCAAAGTACTTTACCATGATGCTTGAAGGGACGACTCGTACTTGGTTAAAAGGCTTGCCGCCCAATTCTATCAGCTCATGGGCCCGATTCACGAGCCGGTTTATCCAGAATTTTAAGTATACGTAAGCAGACCATGTCAATAGTGGACTTAGCGGCTGTGTCCGGGAGGATGGAGAGTCAACAATCCATTGGGTGCGCCGTGTCTCGAAATTTTGCACTCATCGAGACCGTATCAACGGCGATTCTGCGATTATAGCTACTGGAAGGCAAGCCGGTTTAAGCCTCTGAAGTTAAAGTTGGGGTGAATGAAGCGGTTTTGTAACGACATGGGCACCCTCATGGGTGCTTTAGTGAAATATGCTGATTCTGATAGTACCAAGGATCCCGAGTCTGAGGATGACAAGGTAGGGAAGGGAAAAAAGAACAGCAACTCCAAGGGGCAGCAACACAGCACGGCAGGTCATGGGAATGAAGGCAAACGTAAAGCGGATGGCAGCGTAGATTTTGTGGCTAATACTAGTGCACAGGACAAGGGTCAGCGACGCAAGGGTAAAGCGGTGAATCGCGGTGGAGCTCCGAATCCTAACCCGGATCGCCTAAACTATTTGTTGAACCAGCCCTGTCCAAAGCACGGGAAGAAGGAGGTGCCAGCCAACCACCTTTGGAAGGACTGTTACATTATGCAAGAGTTCAAGAATTCTAATGCCTTCCGTTATGATCATGGATCAGGTGGCGGTTCAGGATCTAGTTTCCATGGGCCGGGTCACGATGGAGGAGCTTCCGGTTCAGGCTTCAATGGCAATCAAGGTGGACATAACAATCAGAATAGTCAGAATAACCAAGGTGGTTACAGCCAGCAACAGCAGTCGAGTTACCAGAGCCATCCAAAGCAGTTAAATAGTGGGCAATATCATGTTTTCACGACTAGCTTGGATAAGCGGGACCGGAAACTCCATAAGCGAGCGGTGAATTCTGTTGAACCGGCCGTACCACGTTATTTACGCTGGTCGGAACAACCAATCGTATGGAGCAGAGAGGATCACCCTCTCCGGGTTGACAATCCGGGTCAGCTAGCATTAGTGGTAGCCCCTCAGGTGGGAGGTTATAAATTCATTAAAGTGCTCATGGATGGAGGGAGCAGCATTAACATCTTATATTATGAGACCTTCCGCCGTATGGGGCTGACAGAGAAAAATCTTAAACCGACCAATACAATATTCCATGGTGTGGTACCTGGCAAGTCAGCATATCCTGTTGGCAAGATAGCTCTGGAAGTGGCCTTTGGGGACGATCACGATTCCCGATCCGAGACGTTGACTTTTGAAGTGGTGAAGACCCGGAGCCCATATCATGCTCTGTTTGGGCGGCCGGCTTATGCCAAATTCATGGCACGTCCTTGTTATATCTATTTACAGCTCAAAATGCCGGGTCACAAGGGCACAATAACGGTTCATGGAAGCCGCAAGATTGCTTTGGAATGCGAGGAAGGTGATGCGGCCTATGCAGAGTCGGTTTGTGCTACGGAGGAGTTAAAATACTACAAGGACAATGTTGATCCCGCAGACATGGCCCCGTTGAAGAAGCCAACTACAGAGCATGATCCGGATTTAAAGTTCAAATCGGCGGCTGAGACTAAGCTTGTTGACTTCGTGCCTGGCGATTCGTCCAAGCAGTTCACTATCGGTGCGGCTTGGACCCGAAATAGGAAAGCGCGCTCATCGAGTTCATCCGTGAGAATCGGGACATTTTGCATGGAAGCCTTCCGACA
Organism: Aegilops bicornis; assembly: GCA_021605145.1. Lineage (NCBI taxonomy): Eukaryota > Viridiplantae > Streptophyta > Magnoliopsida > Poales > Poaceae > Aegilops > Aegilops bicornis. Next base: position 192,335,776 of record CM038671.1, on the reverse strand, counting down.
TGCCGGTGTACCGAGAGAACTCGCTGAGCACACTCTTAATGTTGATCCTAAGTACAAACCGGTGAAGCAGTTTCTCCATCGGTTTAACGAGGAAGGACGCAAAGCTATTAGAGAGGAGGTGGTCAGGCTCTTAGCGGCCGGTTTTATTGTTGAAGTCTTCCATCCAGAATGGCTTGCTAATCCTGTGCTGGTTCTTAAGAAAAATGGCACTTGGCGTATGTGTGTGGATTACATAGACCTTAACAAAGCACATCCCAAGAGACCCTTTGCCCTCCCCGCATTGACCAGATTATCGATGCCACCGCGGATGTGGCGTTTGAGTTTTACGGATGCATATTCTGGTTATCATCGGATCAAGATGGCAGTTAAGGACCAAGAGAAGACAGCGTTCATAACTCCCTTTGGAGCCTTACGCTATGTATCTATGCCTTTTGGGCTCAAGAGCGCCCGAGCAACTTATCAACAGTGTGTGCAATTGCCTTCATAAACAGATCGGCCGTAATGTGCACGCCTATGTGGATGATATTGTGGTCAAGTCAAGGGAGAAGGAGACGCTGATTGGCGATTTGAAAGAAACCTTTGATAACCTACGGACTTACAAGATGATGCTCAACCCGCCAAATCGTTTTTGGTGTACCGGTGCAAGTTATTGAGTTTTCTTGTGTCCAACAGGGGAATTGAAGCTAATCCGGAGAAGATTACAGCTATCACCTCCCTGGCTAAACCGAAGTGTATCAACGACGTTCAGCGCTTGGCAGGACGGATTGCCGCGCTAAGGCGGTTTATCAGGCGCCTCGGTGAGAAGGCGATTCCTTGTACCGAATCTTTGAAGAAGACGGATCAATTAAATGCGGAGTTCGGCTGCTGATGAAGAATTTGAGGACTTAAAGCGGCATCTAGCCAATCCACCCGTTCTTGCAGCTCCGATTGACAAGGAACCATTGCTACTATATGTAGCGGCTAATGCTCGTGCATTCAGCATGGCTATTGTGGTGGAGCGCAAAGAGGCAGGCAAGGAGTATCCGGTTTAGCGTCCGGTTTACTATATCAGTGAGGTACTTATTGAGTCCAAGCAAAGGTACATGCATTGGCAGAAACTAGTGTATGGAGTTTTCATGGCAAGCCGGAAGCTTAAACAATACTTCCAGGGACATCCTATCACAGTGGTCAGCTCTACTCCTTTGGGAGATATAATTGTAGCAGGGGAGGCGTGGCGGATTGCCAAGTGAGCTATAGAGCTTGGGTCCCACGGTTTGCAATACGTACCTCGGACGGCGGTGAAATCTCAAGAACTTGTTGATTTCATGAATGATTGGACGGAGCTACAAGCACCTGAAGAGAAGTCGGATCACACTTATTGGACTATCCATTTTGACTGGTCCAGGAAATTGGAGGGCTCGGGGGCTGGAGTCGTATTAACTTCCCCGCGAGGTGATAAGTTCTGTTACGTTCTCCGCTTAATGTTCCCTTGTACTAACAATGTAGCTGAGTATGAAGCTTTGCTCCATGGTCTTCGGATGGCAAAGGAGATGAACCTCAGCTGGGTTAAATGCTTCGGTGACTCGGACCTGGTGGCTCAACAAGTTTCTGGCACTTGGGATTCCAAGGATCCGCTCATGGCAGCCTACCGTTGTGAGGTGGATATGGTTGCGGGCCACTTTAAGGGTTACCAGGTGGATCATGTGGACAGACGGAAGAACGACGTGGCGGATGCCTTAAGCCGGCTGGGCTCTCAGCGTAAACCGGTCCCGCCTAACGTCTTTTTAGATGTTCTGCATAACCCGTCCGTCAAGCTCCCCGGTGAAGAGGATTTGGCTATTCCTGATTCGGAGGCTCAGTTGGTGGCAGCCCTACATGTCATACCGGATTGGACGGTTCCTTATCTTGCATTACATGAACCGGGGCGAGTTACGGAAGGGCGAGACTCGCCAGGCAGATAGTCCGGTGATCCAAGTCCATGACTATTATCAATGGCGAGTTGCATCATTGCAGCATATCAGGAGCGTTTCAGCGCTGTGTGTCCCCTGAGGAAGGCTGTGAAATTTTGCGTGAAATACATGAAGGGGATTGTGGTCACCATGCCGGTTCAAAATCTCTGGTAGCTAAGGCGTTTCGTCACGGTTTCTCTTGGTTGTTGCCCATGCTTGATCACGGAGGACCTAGTGAGATGATGTGATGGCTGTCGAGAATTCTAAGCAGCTCACATGTGCGGCTCAAGAATTGAGAATGATTCCAATTACTTGGCGTTTGCGACTTGGGGGCTGGATATGGTTGGACCCTTCAAAAGGTCCAAGGACAAGAACACCCACCTTTTGGTGGCAGTGGACAAGTTTACAAAGTGGGTTGAAGCGGAGCCCGTGAGCAAGTGTGATGCAGCCACGGCGGTTCAATTCATTAAAAAGGTGATTTTCGGTTTGCCTTTCCGCATGCGGTATCATTATCGATAATGGTACCAACTTGTCCAAGGGCGCTATGAAGGAGTTTTGTGGCGTGAGCACATCCGACAGCGTGTCATCAGTAGCTCACCCATAGTCCAATGGCCAAGCAGAGTGGGTTAACCAAGAGATCTTATGAGGCATCAAGCCCCGGCTTATGGTTCCTTTACAACGAACGCCGGGATGTTGGGTTGAGGATTTACCATCTGTGTTATGGAGCATCAACACCACGGCCAACAGGTCGACAGGATACACACTGTTCTTCATGGTCTACGGAGCGGAGGCGGTCCTCCCCAGTGATATCCGTCACGATGCACCTCGTGTAGCGGCCTATGTTGAAGCGGACAACGAGGAAGCACAACAAGACGCTTTGGACCTGTTGGACGAGGAGCGTGACGTCGTCGCCGCCCGTTCGGCGATTTACCAGCAGGATCTTCGTCGATATCACAGTCACCGAGTTAGAACCAGAACCTTTCAAGAAGGAGATCTGGTGCTTCGACTCATCCAAGACCAGACTGATATGCACAAGTTATCCCCACCTTGGGAGGGACCTTTCATGGTCAGCAAGAATCTGCACAACGGGTCGCATTTATCTCGATCGATGTTCGAGAGCATAAAGACTCACGCACGTCGGAAGAGGAGACCAATAGGCCTGGAACATAGCTCATCTTGACCTTACTATACTTGAGCCATAGGCTGCTTATGTACATATTACGACAATGTATATATTATGATCAATATAATAAACCGGAGCCCTAGCTAAAGCGGGGTCTCTGTTCTTTTTATATCATCTGTGGTTACACGGAGTTTTTATCTTAAAGCGACATCCGGTTTACCCCTTGAGTTAGCTTTTTCAAGCAAGCTTTGTATCATGTCTCTAGGGGCTTGGTCGTATCCGAACCAATGCAACACCTTTAGACCGGCGAAAGCCACAAGATCACTTGGGGACTTGGTCATGTCTCGAACCGATCACGCCTCTTGATCGGCCTAAGGCCACGTAATCACTTGGGGCTTTGGTCGAACCCAACTCATCGCTACACCTCTTGATCGGCGTCATGCCTTTGCATCATTTGGGGACCTTGGCTGACTTGAACCATAGCTACGCCTGTCGGGGGCTTGGTCACGTCCGACCACGGTAATACCACTTGATCGGCTCAGATAGCCTCTTTTTTGCAAATGATTCTGTTTGTCTTTGCTTGAGATATATTTCTCTTATTTGCATATGTTTTGTTGTGTTCTTATACCAACAAGCTGCTAAGCGGTTTATTGTCAATTGATTGAACACGGACTATTATTGATCCGGAGACATCTTGCCCGGTTTGATTTTCTGCTAACCTCCTATTTTGGGGTAATGCTAGTCTTTTCTATAAACCGGAACGGTTACTTGGTAACCCGACCTTATATTCACAGGAGCTATTCTCCTGCGATAGTGGTTTTCTTAAAATGCTCCGGTTTACGATTGGCACAGCCAACTTCATGGCCTATGATGGCAGGTATCATATATTGTTATATTTGATCATATGTTTAAATCTAAGAAGTTATCTTTGATTTCATATACAATCGATATTATGACCCACACGGTGGTACAACCACAATGACATTTTAAGACCTTTTTTGCGGATAACGGTTTAACATTGATGATTCAAAGGAAGCATAAGTTGCAATCACGTATGCACGAAGGCATATCGGCACCAAGTGTGGCATCTAGTCTATTACTGCGGCAACATGGTGCCCAGATGAGATAATTGTTTTCCATCATATCATAATGAAACAGCAAATATAAACCGGTTTACGGTTTATGCTTGGTCGCCGACTTGCTCGATGGTTGCGGATCATTTTGCGCCGCTTGACCGCTCCTCTACCCGGCTCTTTGAAATCAACAGTTGTCCAGTCGATTCCCATTAATGCTTGAAATACAGCTTCATCGTCAATCAGCAAGGATGGTTCAATGTCAGGAGCGTAAGTATGCTTACGGATTGGAGGGATAAGATTCTCCGCTTCAGGAACTGGTGCAGCCACTCGTTTATTTTGACCATCATATTGAGCTTGATAGTGGGACAAATTTGCCTCTTTAGCCAATTGACAAGCCAGAGGGCGCACTTCCCGGTTTATAGCTCGGAGATCCTCTTCACTGAATTCTGTCCCGTCCTCCTTCACACTTGGGAAGCCTTGGGCGCTTCAACAGGATCAAAATCTGGAACCCATGCTTTTGCCGAATTAAAGGCGTTTATAAGCGCCCGGTTACGGCAGCAGATTTCTTCAATTATTCAATGCGGGCAGGAAGCATTGACAACCTCTTGATGGTGTCACGAATCAAGGTCGGGGCGGGTTGTTGTGAGAAGCGGTCTTGATGATCCATTGCGCTACCAGTATCTGATTGTTCCATCAATGTATAGGCGGCTTTCGATTTCTTCCGCACGTCGATCCCAAGTGGCCAATACGTGTCACTGAATCATTCAAAGGGTTGGTAAACCGGCTACAATATGAGGAGACATCGTTCTTTGCGAGCGTAAAAATGCTTACCAAAGACGGCAGCGGTCATAGCATGCACTTGACGCTTTACGCTGGTCAGCTCATCTACCACCGGTTTGAGTGCAGCTTCAGCCTTTTCTGCCCTTTGAAGTAAAGCGGCCTTTTCATTGGCCCAATATGCATGTTCCTTGTTGAAATCCTCTTTAAGCTTTTCCATGACGCTTAAAGCGCTGGTTAATTCGTCTTTGGCTTTTGAGGTTTCAGTCTGTTGAGATTTCAGGTTTTCTTGAAGATCAGCAACTTGGTTTTCTTTCTTTCTCAGGTCACCCTGCACACAGGTCATTGATTAAAGATTATGATGCAGAATTGAAGTACCAACCACATAACAGGTTAGGCCCTTGGTACTTGGGGGCTAATGCATATTTGCTTTTTATCCTACAAATTTCATATAAGTCCCAAGATCAATACAAGTATTCAACTTGGCACTTGGGGGCTAATGTGTATTTGCTCTACCTTCTGGTGGCACTAGAATTCTTACTGTACAAAGTCCCGGTTTAGCTTACTTAAGGTAAACCGGCCCTTGGGGGCTACATCCTCAAAGTAAAATGTCATTCAAAAAAGGTTCAAGTCGGAAAGTCCCGGTTTAAGTTACTATCTTCAAACCGTCACTTGGGGGCTACTGGAGTTGATAGATTGAAATATGCAAGAAGAGTCGTATGAAATTTACCTCATATTTATCCTTCATCATTTTTACCAAACCAGCTTCACAATCACGGCTGGTATATAGCTGATTCAGATAGCGGAATAAAGTTCACGAGGGTCCAGAGTAGCAAAAGTGGCTAAATCAGTGTTCCATTTGCCTTTACCAAAGGCTGCAAACTCGTCTTTTGCGGTGTGCTTGGACAAAACGACAGGATTGCCCGGATCAGAATGACCGAAGCCAGTAATAATGACATCATCATCCTTGGCTTCGCCGGTTCGCATTGGAGTCGCCGGATTGTCGGTGTGCTTGGAAGGGCTCGCTGTCTTATCAGTTTGGATAGGGCTCGTGGGTTGATTAAGCGGGCTGAGGCATCAACATGCACATCTTCAAAGACAACATCATGGTCTTGCGGTGGTGGGTCGTTCATCACATCATCATGGATAGGTTCTTAGGATCTATCGTTCTAGCCGGTTCAGAGTGTCATCTTCTTCCGCCGCTTTGTCGAGACGAGCTTTTTCCGGGCCTAGGCTTGGTCCTGAAAGTGAAAAAATGGATTAATCCAGTAAATATGGAAAGTACTATATCAAGCAGAATTATCAGTAAAACGGCTCACCCAAGCACAATCTTGAGTGGTGGGAGCTGGGTGGCCAAAGACTTGCCGGAAGAAGAATGAGAAGTGCCCTGATAATCGGAGTCAGAGGGATTAAGAGGTTGCCGAAAACAACCCGCTTTAGGATAAGCATTGACGAAACAGTTAGAGACCTCACGAGCGGCGTTTCCGAACCGGACTGTTCGGTAAACCGGCGGAGGTAACTACCTGACCGCTATGCCGGGTTGTGCGGCGAGTTTCGTGCCGTTGTGTCTTCATAAGAAAGTTTCGGTCCAAGTAAGCAAGGGGATGAGAGAATTTAACTTTCCGGTTTACCCGACGGATTTTTAGTGAAGGTAAAGGGTTTGAATCGGAAGAAAGAGTGATTACCTCTCTGACGTCGGCAAAGACTGACCTCGGCTTCATCGACAATAATTATTATCAATAAGGCGTGTGAAAAGTAAACCAAGTGGGTCAAGTTCTACCTCAAGGTCCGGATTACCCACATCGTCATCAGCTGGAGGATCGGAGGAGGCAGTGGTTCTCTTTTGGTGGGCCGGTTTCTTCACAACTCGAGTCTTGGGCCGGATTGCCTTCTCCGGTTTCTCCTGAGGAGTCTTTTTGCTCCAAAATGGATCATCACCCTGTTTGAAAGGCGTTAAAGTTAACAGAGGGTATTTAAAAACATGGCAAGATTTCATAAAGATATATGATATGAGGCTTACGGTGGCGGTTTGTTCTTGGCGAGAAAAAGGAAGCAGGCGGTTTGGCGCAGCGATCTCGAGTTCATTCAACATCTTCTTAACAGCCTCGGTGACTTCATCGGTGGCAATTTGGACTTCAATGTGCCGTAGAGGGTCTTTTAAGTCTTACGTATTCGCACATCAAACCGGGCGCCCGGCTTAAGGGTAGTACGCTCCAAGATATCCGGCGGGCAAGGTCAACTCCGGTCAGCCCATTAGCCATGAAGGCCGGAGCTTGGATAATTGAGGAGCATATTTGCTTCTCTCCCTTGCGATCAATCTTTGAGGGAGAGGATGTGTATTGCTTAACCGTTCCGGACGGTAACCCGGCAAGGGGTTTTCTCCATCAGGTGAAGTATCTTTGCATTAGAACCATGTAGCATTCCATTCTTTGGGATGGCTGTGCAGTTTGGTGTGAGGATAAGTAACTTCTTTTCGCTTTTGAATCGCCATGCCGCCTAGTTCTGTGTTGGGGCCGCCTGAGAATTCGGTGCGGCGGTTTAGATGGAAACAATCTCTGAATAGTTCAACTGAGGGCTCCTCTTGAAAGAACACCTCACAAAGCACTTGGAAGTGACAGATATTGGTTACGGAGTTAGGGCCAATATCTTGTGGATGCAATTGGAAGTTGGCCAAGGCATCCCGATAAAACTTTGAACCGGGTGGACTGAAGCCCCAGGCCAGATGGTCAGCAAAAACAACAACTTCTCCATCTTTGGGTTCCGGAACACTTTCCGGGCCAGGGACCCTCTAGTGAATGACATCTTTTTTGCCCAAAGTGCCAATTTTGACTAAGTTCTCCAGCTGCGTCTCGGTCACTCGAGAAGCGACCCAGTTGCACTCATATACTTGCTGGTTCAAAGATATGTTGGAAAGATATATACCAATGCATTCAGTATTAAATCGGAAGAATTTATTTATAAACCGGAGTTCTGCAAAGCGGCACTATTTAGCTAAAATCACTGGCGGTTCAGTACGGGGGCTAATGGTATATGCCGAGTTATCAGTTTTTTCTACAAAACTAAACCGCCCGGTTTGAAAATGATGCAGAATCAGAACTGCGGTGAAAACAGGTTTCACAGTATTGCTTAACAGTTATCGGATCTGGAGCATGTTCAGAAAAAGAAGTGAATATTCAAGATTTGAAAAGGAGCAGATGCTGAATCCATGAGCAAAAATACAGATCGATCTATGGCCCTGAGTGGCGTAAGGACAAACGGATGGTAGAAGTTGTCGTTACATGGGTCCAAGATTCTGAGTTTATCTGAAGGCGCTATATTTAACGAGAAGCATCCGATTTAACGCTGAAGAACACAAGAACCCTAGAACAGATCTACGGGGGGAAGGAAAGAATGCTTACCAGAGCTGTGGAAGAAAAGGAAGGTCGCCGCAGTATTCTGGTATGCTCAGGTTGATGCAGCTGCCAAGGACGATGCTGTGGTCGACGGCGGCGGCGGAGCTCTGAAGCAGGGCGGCGCAAGGAAGACGAAGAGAAAGGAACGAATGAAAAAAAAAGAAATGACCCCTCGGGCCTATTTATAAGGCAAGGGACATGTGTGAGGCGCGAAAATCAAGGAGCCATGGTCTTGGAAGCGGAGCTGCCGCCTCGATTCTCGCAGATCTATTAACAAAAGATAATGTGGATAACTTTATGACAGGTGACGTCAAGCCGGTTCACGACGATCAGAGAAGATGACATCACGGCGGTTTACGGATAACACAAAGATGCGAAGGCGAAGTTTCTTTACCAAGGATTGACATGAACCTGTTCAAATCAACTGGGGCCTAATGTTGGGGATATTACCACTAGGGATAAACCGGCGAGCAGGCGGGTTAACTTCACCAGTAGTTGAACATGTTAAAGCCCAAGTAGATAGCAGAGGGCCTATGGCCCATAGCCGGTTCCCGCCAGTAGCTATAAACCGGCGTCAATATGTATCTTGTGTTGTAAGTTAGGAATAGTAGAGACTGAGCCGGATACGTCTATGAACCGGCATCGGGACTATGTAAACCGACGGGCGTCACCCATGTATATAAGGGGACGACCCGGCGGCGGTTCGGGACAGACAACAACAACTCGAGGTCTAGGCGAAGCTTGTTTTCTCCCTAGTCATCTAAACCCCATCAATTCCATCACAACTAGACGTAGGCTTTTACCTTCATCGAAGGGGCCGAACTAGTATAAACTCTCGTGTCCTTGTGTCCACTTTAACCCCTTCAAGTTAACCCGTAGCGATGGCTCCACGACTAAGTCCTTTCACGAGGACATCTGCCATGACAAACCCACGACAGAAACCGCATCTCAAAGCACGGAGCGCGAGGCTAAAAAACGGTTCAAAATAATGATCGGGCGGAGATGTGGCGTCTCACTACAAAAGATGTCAGTATATGGGACTTGTTAAATATTATACTCTTTATGGTTGTATGTGGGGCTTGTTTTGCAGAGCCGGCCACATTCTCTGTGCTCGAGGACTACTTTGATGTATTCGGAGGAGGAACCCGCCTTGCAATGTCGAAGACAACTTGCGCGCCGGGCACATCGTCATTGAAGCCTGGTTCATGGGCTACTAAGGGAGTCCTGGATTAAGGGTCCTCGGGCGTCCGGGCTATGTGACGTGGGCCGGACAAATGGGCCATGAAGATACAAGACAGCAGACTTCCTCCCGTGTCCGGCTAGGACTCTCCTTTGCGTGGATGGCAAGCTTGGCGTTCGGATATGAAGATTCCTTCCTCTGTAAACCGACTCTGTACAACCCTAGGCCTCTCCGTGTCTATATAAACTGGAGGGTTTAGTCTGTATAGGTAATTACAATCATACAGGCTAGACATCTAGGGTTTAGACATTACGATCTCGAGGTAGATCAACTCTTGTAATCCTCATATTCATCAAGATCAATCAAGAAGGAAGTAGGGTATTACCTCCATCAAGAGGGCCCGAACCTGGGCAAACATCGTGTCCCCCATCTCCTGTTACCATCGACCTTAGACGCACAGTTCGGGACCCCCTACCCGAGATCTGCCGGTTTTGACACCGACAAGTAGCTAGATGGCTCTCTCTCTCGCTGAATTCTTAATACAATGGTCTCTTGGAGATCCATGTGATGTAACTCTTTTTGCGGTGTGTTTGTTGGTATCTGATGAACTTCGAGTTTATGATCAGTTATATCTTTTTATATCCATCAAATTTATTTGAGTTTCTTTGATCTCTTATATGCATGATCTCTTATAGCCTCGTATTTCTTCTCTGATATTTGGGTTTTGTTTGGCCAACTTGATCTATTTATCTTGCAAAGGGAAGAGGTGCCGGTAGTGGGTTCGATCTTCACGATGCATGATCGATGTAAAGGAACCAACACGTATGTATTGTTGCTACTAAGGATAAAAGATGGGATCCCTATCTACCGCAATAGATAACGGATCTTGTCTACATCATGTCATCGTTATTATTGCATTATTCCGTTTTTCCATGAACTTAATACACTAGATGCATGCTGGATAGCGGTCGATGTGTGGAGTAATAGTAGTAGATGCAGGCAGGAGTCGGTCTACTAGTCTTGGACATGATGCCTATGTAATGATCATTGCCTGGATATCGTCATAATTATTTGGAGTTCTATCACTTGCCCAACAGTAATTTGTTTACCCACAATTTGCTATTTTTCTCGAGAGAAGCCACTAGTGAAACCTACGGCCCCCGGGTCTTTTTTCTCATATATTTGCCTTGCGATCTACTTTTCCTTTGCGTTCTTATTCAGATCTATTAAACCAAAAATACAAAAATACCTTGCTGCATTTTATCATTATTTATTCTATTTGGCATTCGGTCCATCAATCTACTACAATTTACCTCACGTCCATTTGCCTATCCTGAGGCGTCGTATCCCCGAAAGGGATTGACAACCCCTTTAAAACATCGGGTTGCGAGGTGTTGTTGTTTGTGTGAAGGTGTTGTTTACGTTGTGTTGCTTGGTTCTCCTACTGGTTTGATAACCTTGGTTTCATCACTGAGGGAAATACCTACCATCGTTGTGCAACATCATCCCTTCCTCTTGGGGGAAATACCGACGTAGTTGCAGCAACCATCATGTCTCCAATGTATCTATAATTTTTTATTGTTCCATGCTATGATATTATCAATCTTGGATGTTTTATATTCATTTTATAGCAACTTTATATCATTTTATGGGACTAACCTATTGATATAGTGCCCAATGCCAGTTGTTGCTTTTTGCTTGTTTTTTACTTCACAGAATATCCATATCAAACAAAGTCCAAATGCAGCAAAACTTTTTGGAGATTTTTTTCTGCCCAGAAGACACCTACCAACGAGGTGCACCTGAGGAGGCCCGTGGGGCCCACTAGGCATCAGGGCATGCCAGAGGGCCCAGGTGCGCCCTAGTGGGTAGTGGGGCTCGTGGGAGTCTTTTCCGCCGCCTCTCAGCTCTATAAATACCCAAATATTCCAGAAACCCTAGGGGAGTTGAGAGATCAGAGTTTCCACCTACGCAAGTTCCAGAACCATGAGATCCAATCTAGAGGCATTCTCCTGCACCCTGCCAGAGGGGTCAATGATCACGGAGGGGTTCTTCATCATCACCCTTGCCCCTCCGATGATCCGTGAGTAGTTTACCACAGACCTACGGGTCCGTAGGAAGTAGCTAGATGGCTTCGTCTCTCTTTTTCATCTTTAATACAAGGTTCTCCTCAATGTTCTCGGAGATCCATTTGAAGTAACTCTTTTTTGCGGTGTGTTTGTTGGGATCCGATGAATTGTGAGTTTATGACCAGATCTATCTATGAATATTATTTGAGTCTTTGTTGAACTCTTATATGCATGATTGTTAAAGCCTCATATTTCTTCTCCAAAACTTTGGTTTGGTTTGGCCAACTAGATTGATTTTTCTTGCCATGAGAAGAGGTGCTTTGTGATGGGTTCGATCTTGTGGTGCTCAATCTCAGTGACAGAAGGAGACATGACACACATGTATCGTTGCCATTTATGATAAAAAGATAGGGTATATTCCTATATGAATAGATCTTGTGTACATCATATCATCGTTCTTATTGCATTACTCCATTTTTCCATGAACTTAATACACTAGATGCATGCTCGATAGCGGTTGTTGTGTGGAGTAATAGTAGTAGATGCAGGAAGGTGTCGGTCTACTAATCCTGGACGTGATGCCTATATACATGATCATTGCCTTGGATATCGTCATAATCATTTGCTTTTCTATCAATTGCACAACAGTAATTTGTTTACCCACCGTATGATATTTTCTTGAGGGAAGCCTCTAGTGAAATCTACGGCCCAGAGTTTACTTTCTATCATATTGTTTTCAGATCTACTAATAGAAAAATCCAAAAATACCTTGCTGCACTTTTTCTTTACCTATTTTATTTTGTGTTTTTTTAGATCTATTTATCCAATCTCATACAATTTAAATTGTCTCGGTATCGAGGAGGGATTGACAACCCCTCTTACGCGTTGGGTTGCAAGTTTTTGTTATTTGTGTGCAGGTACTACTTACATAGTTTGGTGGATCCTCCTACTGGATTGATACCTTGGTTTCATTACTGAGTGAGATAATTACCATTGCTGTGTTGCATCATCCTCCTCTTCGGGGAAATACCAACACAAATATAAGCAATCAGGAAGATTTTTGGCGCCGTTGCCGGGGAGGATCAAGTCCAGATCTATTAGGTACCCAATCACAAATATCATCTCCTTGCAAATTACTTTATTTGCCTTTTGCCTCTCGTTTACATTTCCCCACTTCTAAAACATTTTGAGAAAAACACAAAAATATTTGCCTTTTTATTTGCCTTCTTTTTTGTTTGCCTTTTTCTCGTTAGATCTTCTGTTTGCCCGTGATCTTGCTTGCCTACTTGTAACATCCCAAATTTTCAATTTGGAATGTTATACATTAGATCATCATTGCATATCATATTTTATTTGCATTTTTTTTATCCTAGAAATTCTACGCAACTCAAGGACCTGCGGAGAGAGTTGGGGATTTCATTATTTTCATATTCGAGTTTGCTCGAATTTTGAAAAGAGGATCGTTTGATTTTAATTATTTTTCTCTTGAGTATTTCTTTTATAAAAATAAAAATAGAGAGGATAAAATGACTTCCTCAAAAATAAAGAAATATCAGAGATTTAATATTACAATCAAATAGGATTTTTATTCGGAGTTTTATCGCTATTTTATTTGAATTAGGAAAATATGTGTTTTTTCAAAATTGCATTTTAGCCCCAAATAAATGTTCACCTTGTCCGGCCTATTTTTAGAGGACGGGGAAACTTTATTTCAGTATTTTTGGAGTCCGTTTAGTATTTCTTTTCTTTTTTTATGCATGTCGGAATTATTTAAAAAAAGAGAGAAACCGACTCTGGGCCGTACCCGAGCGGGACTCCGTCTGGGGGGCTTTATAAGCCACCGCCCGAGCCGCCCCAAGGCCCAGCCACCACCGCCAGCCCACCCGCACCCGCCACCCCAAACCCTAACCCTAGCCCGCGCCGCCGCCACCGCCGCCGACCCGCCTCGCCGGAGGTAGCCGCCGCCGCCGCTTCAGTTTACGCAAGAAAACCGAACATTTTTTTCTCTAAACCCTAGATCAGTTTTTTAGATCCGGGGCGGTTTATTGTTTTGGTTTAGTTATTTAGCAAAAGCCTGTTCATACATTCGTTTTCACGAACGGTTTTCACCGTTTAGCCGCAGACGACGAACGTTCGTTCGTTAGCCTGTTCGTCAGTTTTTCTTTTTCTCAGATTTTTCCGCGATTATTTTTGATCGTGATTTCTGATCCGATTTTCGTTTTAGTTTAACTTTTCGCTCGTTTATCGGAATCAGGCGATTCAAGCGCCTAGAGTTTCGTCTCGAAGCCCTCTTTCTGTTTAACCAACTTAAACAAGATTTTGCTACTGTAAAATTTGACTTTAGTCCAGATTAGTAAACAAAGCTTGTTTCTTTGTCGTTTTGAGTTTTGTAGCTTCGTTTGATTTGATTCTTTTTGCAAACCGGAGTTCTTAAGTTGAACTTTCTGGTTAGATCTCTTATTTGAGTTCTACCCATGCCCTTGCTTGATTGCTTATTGTATGCTTGTTTGGTTCCGATAGAGTACCCAGAGTGTGAAGCGTGCTACTACGAGTCTCTAGGTTTCGCGGATCATCAGCAAGGCAAGTAACACTTTGATCATACCTCTTTGATACCCAGTTTTATTGCATTAGATCAATCCTCAAACAATTGCATGGTTAGGATCTGATGTAAATTGTGGGTTTGGGAAGTAGATGAGGTAGTACCTATTCACCTGTTTACTATCAAACCTTGGGAGTTACTTCTATGTTGCTTATACTGCTATGCTATGCTCCTAGACGTGGATTGGGTTTGAGTGTATCCATGACAGATGTGAGTATTGTTAATCAATGGTGAACTTAAGGTGGAAACTTTACTACACATCTGGGTGGATTGAGGCACCTGGGGAATTCGAGTGATTGCCTGTATTTTTTTTTGGAAATCCCAGGTTACTGTGTGATTCTCCTATGGACTGCCACCCAGGCTCAAAGGGATCATAAGATTATTCATGCTTGAAACTTCCGTGTGCAGCCACATGCCAATATGGGCTCTGGCATAGTTGAGTAAGTTGTGGGAAACTTTTCCATGATGGGCTAGCAGATGTAGGGGATTGTAGGTGTACAGGCCTATCTATCGGTTAAAGGGACCTCTTCGGAAAGAATGTGTCTCGGTCATACGTTTCTCAAACATCATGTAGTGTGAGAAATCAAATAGAGGAGATCGAGTCTTGTGGGGAAAAGTGCACAAACCTCTGCAGAGTGTACAAACTAATCATGGTTAGCCGTGTCCCCGGTTATGGACGTCTTGAGTAGCTAGTTTCTTGGATTATCATGTGGACCTCATCACTCTTAATATAATTTGATTGGTTTTAATGATGATGCTTAATTGGGATTGAGTTGGGTGAACCTTCTCAATGTTTAACAACCACCATGATAGTTAAATAAAAATTTATTCCTTTGTTGTAGGGAAAATTTGGCTTTTCGCAAAACATATTAACCATACAACCTCCAACCGCCATATATGCATATAGTGATAGCTTTATTCTGTTCATTACTATTTTGTGTTACATTGCTAGCATATTCCATGTGCTGACCTGTTTTTGGGCTGCAACGTATCATGTTGCAGACTTTTCAGACGTCGAGTAAGGAGCCTTAGGTCGTGGTCTTTCACTCAGTGATGCTGTTGGAGTTGATGGACTCACTTTATCTTCCAAGCCTTCCGCTGTTATCATTTTAGATGGCCTTAAGCCATATTTATTGTAATAAGTTCTCTTTTGAGACATTCGATGTAATAAGTGTGTGATTTCTACTCTGTTATAAATCCTTCCAGTACTGTGCGTGTCAGCATTACCGATCAAGGGATGACACTTATGCACAGAGATCAGACTATTTGAGGTATGGTCGCTACAAGATGGTATCAGAGCACACGCTGACTATAGGACACGACCACTAAGCTAAAGCCCTAGATCACTACTCTCTTCTCAATTTCTAACTCCTCTCCATTTTCTACTCTTTAGGATGGCGGATGCAAGGATCAAGTTCATGCAACCGGATGAAGACACCCCATTTGGACGCCACTTGAAGGAAGTTACGAGGTACCGGAACATCGGAATACCAAGCTTCATCGGAACTTACAATGCCACTTTACCAGAAGAGGAGCGCTGGATGATTCAAGTTCAAGTTCCAGGAAGGACATTCACGCCAGTCACTGAGCCCATATAGTTTTCCTTTGATGCACCAACCTGGAGTCTAGGAAAGAGTATGGCAGCTCACATCACCATGGGACGCATTGGAAAAGTTTACCACCAGGATCTCAAGGATACTATCTACTAGATTTGTGGGCGCTGAGATGAGAAATGGGAGATGATCAACACCAGGAAGGATAGATCGATTGTAGCTTTCATCCAGGAGTTAAACCAGCACATTCGGCCTTGAGAGAACCAGATGTCTTGTGAGCATGACAGATTTGAAGAAGGCGCTGACAAGGATCACGGTACTGGAGGAAGAACTCAAGGCTACACGCGAATATTACATGGAGGAAATCGCCGTACTAGTGGAGAAGAATGATGACCTGACAAAGAAGCTAGGAGTTTTCATGGGAGATCCCGCGCCAGGAGGAGAAGACGATGATTCCACTTGCCCGGAGAACTACATCATCATGGACAACACTTACTCGGACCCTGACAATAGCGATGATGACTATGTTGATGAAGCTAGAGCAGATATCATGGAGTCTTCGACCGATCAATTTTTCTAGTCGACCACCATATCAGTAGTAGTATTACACCATATATATAGTATAGTCCAAGCACTTTTGTAACGATAGTTCTAGACCGAGTGTATGCCTTTGTTTGATTTGATTGAGTGATATGTTTGTGTTCGTCTCATGTGCATATGGGTAGTGTTTTCCCCCTAGACCTCATTCTACTCTGTTTTCTCATCTTTTCTAAACCCAGTAGATGCCTCCAAGACGCGACAATGGATTTGCTTTCCCACCGGAGCTCACCCAGTTGATCCAGCAGCAGAATGCATTGATGCAGATACTAGTCCAGAATCAGAACCAGGGGAACAACAACAACAACCCACCACCACAAACCACCAGTTTATCACTTAGCCTGTTTTCTTAGGCTGAATCCGCCGGTGTTCTCTAGTAGCACCGAGCCGATTGTTGCAGATGATTGGATCCGCAAGATTGAAAGGGAGTTGACTACTGTAGGATGCATAGATGCGGAGAGAGTGTGTTTTGCCGCACATTAGGTTGATGGACCTGCAACATCATGGTGGGAGAATTTCATAGTCACTTACCCCATTGACACTGTGACATGGGACCACTTCCAGTAGGCTTTTCGAACTGCCCATGTATCAGCAGGAACTATGGCCATGAAGAAGCGTGAGTTTCGCAACTTACACCAAGGAGGGCGCACTGTTGGCCAATATGTGGATGACTTCAGTAAGCTAGCACGTTATGCCCCAGATGACGTCGCTACAGATGCAGCTAAGAAGGAGAAGTTTCTGGAAGGACTGAATGATGAGCTGAGCATGCAGTTGATGGTGGCAAATTTCAATAACTACCAGGAGTTGGTGGATAGAGCTCTCATGCTTGAAGGGAAGCAGCAGAAGATTGACAACCGCAAGAGGAAGTATGGACAAGGGAAGTATAATTCTGGAGCTCAGCAGAGAACCCGTTTCACCCCGAACTCGGGAGGACTTGTTCATAACCGTGGAGGCCACACTCATAATGGAGGAAGTTCACACAACCATAGTGGCCCCAAGAATGGGAATGGTAATGGAGGAAGTAACGGAAAGAACCGTTCCAACCCGGCAACACCCGCCAAGAAAGATCTAAGCCACGTTACTTGCTACAATAGTCAGAAGACCGGACATTATGCCAATGAATGTCCTGTAGATAAGAATGGAAACAGCAGTGGAAGCTCTTGGAAGAAGCCCAACCCTTTCACCAGGGGACAAGTGAACCACATTAACATGGAGGTGGTTGAAGCTCAACCAGATGTAGTAATAGGTAAGTTTTTGGTAAAGTCATTTACTGCAGTCGTTCTTTTTGTTACTGGTGCATCACATTCATACATATCAAGGGGATTTGTGGATAAGTATAAACTACCCACCAAAGTTCTTAGTACAGCTTTGTTAGTAAGCTCGCCAGGAGCAGAGTATATGGCATGCCAAGGATGTTTTCAGATGCCATTCACCATAGGTAGGCATGTTTTCCCCTCAGATCTGATAGTTTTGGAGTCGCAAGGTTTGGATGTGATTCTGGGTATGGATTGGCTATCGATGTATGGAGGAAACATCGATTGCGCCAGTAAGACGATTTTTCTCACCACCCCAGAAGGAAGAAGGATCAAGTATGCATCCCGGCATGTGCCAAATAGGACTCAAGTAAATTCCTTATCAGGAGTTGTACAGGAGGAAGTACCAGTGGTGAAGGATTTTCCAGATGTATTTCTAGAAGATTTGCCAGGCATGCCACTGGATAGAGACATTGAGTTTTTGATCGAACTTTTGCCAGGCACAGGGCCAATATCTAAGAGACCGTACGGAATGCCCGCAAAGGATTTGGAGGAAATTAAGAAGCAGATTAAGGAGTTACTGGATAAAGGTTATATCTGCCCAAGTTTGTCACCTTAGGGATCCCCAGTACTTCTAGTGGAAAAGAAGGATGGATCGTTGAGGATGGTTGTTGATTATCGAGGATTGAATGAAGTGACGATCAAGAACAAGTACCCACTGCCGATGATCAATAATTTGTTTGACCAGCTGCAAGGAGCTATGGTGTTTTCCAAGATAGATCTGCGATCAGGGTACCACCAGCTCAAGATTCGAGAGCAGAATATACCTAGGACAACTTTTACCACGAGGTATGGGCTATATGAGTATACTGTTATGTCATTTGGCCTGACTAACGCACCTGCCTATTTTATGAACATGATGAACAAGGTGTTTATGGAGTTTTTGGATAAGTTCGTCGTGGTGTTCATTGATGACATTCTGGTCTACTCGAAGAATGAAGAAGAACATAAAGAGCATTTGCGTTTAGTACTTGGGAAGCTCAGAGAACATCAGTTATACGCCAAGTTCAGCAAGTGTGAGTTTTGGTTGAAGGAAGTTGGATTTCTTGTACATGTTATATCTGGAGAAGGAATAGCGGTAGACCCCACCAAGGTTGTCACTGTGACAAATTGGGAGTCACCCACATCAGTTGGAGAGATCCGGAGTTTTCTTGGACTCGCAGGATACTATCGGAGGTTCATTGAAAATTTCTCAAAGATTGCGAAGCCTATGACGGAGTTGTTAAAGAAGGATCACTCTCACCTATTTTCTAGCCAACCCGAATCTCGAGGGCGAGATTCATATTAAGGGGGGTAGGTTTGTAACATCCCAAAATTTCAATTTGGAATGTTATACATTAGATCATCATTGCATATCATATTTTATTTGCATTTTCGTTTGATCCTAGAAATTCTATGCAACTCAAGGACCCGCGGAGAGAGTTGGGGATTTCATTATTTTCATATTCGAGTTTTCTCGAATTTTGAAAAGAGGATCGTTTGATTTTAATTATTTTTCTCTTGAGTATTTCTTTTATAAAAATAAAAAGAGACAGATAAAATGACTTCCTCAAAAATAAAGAAATATCGGAGATTTAATATCAAAATCAAATAGGATTTTTATTCGGAGTTTTATCGCTATTTTATTTGAATTAGGAAAAATATGCGTTTTTCAAAATTGCATTTTAGGCCCAAATAAATGTTCACCTTGTCCGGCCTATTTTTAGAGGACATGGAACATTTATTTCGGGATTATTGGAGTCCGTTTAGTATTTCGTTTCTTTCTTTGCACGTCGGTATTATTTTAAAAAAAGAGAACCCGACTCGGGCCGTGCATTCGAGTGGCTCCGCTTGGGGGCTTTATAAGCCACCGCCTTTGAGCCGCCCAAGGCCCGACCGCCTCCACCGCTCACAGCGCCTAGCGCGCGCCATGCCATTGCCGCCCGCACCTCGCCGCCGCCCTGCTGCCGACCAGCCGCCACGCCGTCGCCCCGTCGTCTCCGGAGGTAGCCGTCGTCGTTGCCTCGGTTTACGAAAGAAAACCAAACTGTTTTTTTCTCTAAACCCTAGATCCGTTTTTTAGATCCGGTTCGGGTTTTTTCGGTTTAGTTATTTAGCGAACGCTTGTTCATACCTTCGTTTTAATGAAGAGTTTTCACCGTTTAGCCACAGACTGTGAACGTTCGTTCGTTAGCATGTTCGTCAGTTTTTCTTTTTCTCGGATTTTTCCGCGATTATTTTCGATCGCAATTTCTGATCCGATTTTTGTTTTAGTTTAACTTCTCGCTCGTTTATCGGAATTAGGCGATTCCAGCGCCTAGAGTTTCGTCTCGAAGCCCTCTTTCTGTTTAACCAACTTAAACAAGATTTTGCTATTGTAAAATTTGACTTTAGTCCAGATTAGCAAATGAAGCTTGTTTCTTCGCCGTTTTGAGTTTTGTAGCTTCGTTTGATTTGATTCTTTTTGCAAACCGGAGTTCTTAAGTTGAACTTTCTGGTTAGACCTCTTATTTGAGTTTTACCTGTGCCCTTGCTTGATTGCTTATTGTATGCTTGTTTGTTTGTGATAGAGTACCCGGAGTGTGAAGCGTGCTACTACGAGTCTCTAGGTTTCGCAGATCATCAGCAAGGCAAGTAACACTTTGATCATACCTCTTTCATACCCAATTTTATTGTATTACATCAATCCTCAAACAATTGCATGGTTAGGATCTGATTTAAATTGTGGGTTTGGGAAGTAGATGAGGTAGTACCTATTCACCTGTTTACTATCAAACCTTGGGAGTTACTTCTACGTTGCTTATACTGCTATGCTATGCTCCTAGACGTGGATTGGGTTTGAGTGTATCCATGACAGATGTGAGTATTGTTAATCAATGGTTAACTTAAGGTGGCAACTTTAATACACATCTGGGTTGATTGAGGCACCTGGGGAATTCCAGTGATTGCCTGTATTTTTTTTAGAAATCCCGGGGTACCGTGTGATTCTCCTATGGACTGCCACCCAGGCTCAAAGGGATCATAAGATTATTCATGCTAGAAACTTCCGTGTGTAGCCACATGCCAATATGGGCTCTAGCATAGTTGAGTAAGTTGTGGGAAACTTTTCCATGATGGGCTAGCAGATGTAGGGGATTGTAGGTGTACAGGCCTATCTATCGGTTAAAGGAACCTCTTCGGAAAGACTGTGTCTCGGTCATCCGTTTCTCAAACATCATGTAGTGTGAGAAATCAAACGGAGGAGATCGAGTCTTGTGGGGAGAAGTGAACAAACCTCTGCAGAGTGTACAAACAAATCATGGTTAGCCGTGTCCCCGGTTATGGACGTCTTGAGTATCTAGTTTCTTGGATTATCATGTGGATCTCATCACTCTTAATATAATTTGATTGGGTTTAATGATGATGCTTAATTGGGATTGAGTTGGGTGAACCTTCTCAATTTTTAACAATCACCATGATAGTTAAATAAAAATTTATTCCTTTGTTGTAGGGAAAAATTGGCTTTTCGCAAAACATATTGACCATACAGCCTCCACCAGCCATATATGCATATAGTGATAGTTTTATTCTGTGCATTACTCTCTTGTGTTACATTGCCAGCATATTCCATGTGCTGACCCATTTTCGGGCTGCAACGTATCATGTTGCAGACTTTTCAGACGATGAGTAAGGAGCCTTAGGTCGTGGTCTTTCACTCAGTGATGCCGTTGGCGTTGATGGACTCACTTTATCTTCCAAGCCTTCCGCTGTTATCGTTTTAGATGGCCTTAAGCCATATTTATTGTAATAATTTCTCTTTTGAGACATTCGATGCAATAAGTGTGTGATTGCTACTCTGTTATAAATCCTTCAAGTACAGTGCATGTCAGCATTACCGATCCAGGGATGACACTTATGCACAGAGATCAGACTGTTTGAGGTCTGGTCGCTACACTACTTTATCACTATGGCTACTATGTGTACCCCTGAGAATGAAGTTCTTAATTTTAAGCAATGGGGAGGAGAGAATTTAAAAGATTCTTGGTATAGAATTTGTGATGCTCATAATAGATCTATTCGAAATCAATCTACTACTATTCTTCTTCACAATTTCTATGTGGGCATTACTACTTGGTATAGATTTGTTCTTGATACTATCACCGGAGGGAATTTCTTGATTGCCCTCCTTTGGACGTTTTTAATGTTATGGGAAATTTAATAGGATTACCTCCTATCATCATCAATGAAACAATTTTAACTCTTGAGCATGTTATGCAAAGGTTGGATGCTATGGAAAAGAAAATACTCACCGAAGAACATGTTGAAAATTTGGATAAAAGGATTCATAATCTTCTAATAAAATTGGGTCGAAGGTAGGAGATGCCCTTAAATTATTAAAAGAGAAAAACCCCATAGCTAACGAAAGGGTAGAAGAGAGTCCTGCTCGGGTTGATAAATTGGAAGAAATTTTTAGTAACTTTAGCTCAGATCTTTCTTCCATTAAAACTATTGAAAAATATCCTATAAAAATTGCAAGTCTACACATGTTCCCAAGAACAGGGGTGCCACTTCTAGTAGCAACAATGAATATCTTAAAATGATTAGTATTCACCCTGACTTTGTTGAAGTGCTAAAAACCCCTACTTTCAAGAGTGAACTCTTTAATTTTATCCCTAGGAGCGTGATTATTTGAAATATGTATGCTAGATCTAAGAAGAATTATGGTTGTGTGATTGAGGAGTTGGAAACCAAATATGACAATACTTGAATCTATGCATTATGCCTAGCTAAGGGCATAAAACAATAGCACTTGTTGAGAGGCAACCCAATGAATAAAGTTTATTTTTTTCTTTTTCCTTCTGTTCTTGAGTGTTTGCACAATTATGCTACTGTTATGATTGTGTTTTTATGTTTCATTTAGTGTTTGTGCCAAGTAAAGCCTTTAGGATCTTGTTGGGTGATAGTTGATTTGATCTTGTTGGAAAACAGAAACTTTTGCGTCCAGTAGCAGAATTGTTAAAAATTCACATAAGCGTGATAAAATTCTGAATTTTCTACACAAGATTGATATACAAATTGCCTACGTTATCATAATTTTTGGTGTTACAGAAGTATGGTCAAAGTCCATATTACTACTGACTGTTCTGTTTTTGACAGATTCTATTTTTGTTGCATTGTCGGCTTATTTTAATGAATCTATGGACTATATTGGGGGGGGGGGGTATAAACCATGGTAAAGTATACAATAGGTACAATGCAATAATAAATATGAATGGGTTTTCAACAGTACTTAAAGTGGTGATTTGTTGTATTATACTAACGGATCTCACAAAGGTTTTTGTTAAGTTTTGTGTGATTGAAGTTTTCAAGTTTTGGGTGAGATCACGATGGATGAAGGAATAAGGAGTGAAAAGAGCCTAAGCTTGGGGATGCCCATGGCACCCGAAGGTAATATTTAAGGAGTATCAAGCAACTAAGTTTGGGGATGCCCCGGAAGGTATCCCCTCTTTCTTCTAACGACCATCGGTAATTTTACTTGGAGCTATCTTTTTATCCGCCACATAAGTTTTGCTTGGAGCGTCTTGTATTATATGAATCTTTTATTTTTATTTTTTCTTTTTAGTTTGTCACAATTATCCTTGCTGGACACACCTATTTGAGAGACACATAATGATGCTATGATTTGTTAGAATTGCTCTATGGGCTTCACTTAAATTGTTTTAGCTATGGAATTGCTCCAGTACTTCACTTATATACTTTTGAGCACGGTGGTGTTTTAATTTTGAAGAATAATGCTCTCACGCTTCGCTTAGATTATTTAGAGAGTTAGTAAAATTTTAAAGAAGTATCCTCTCATGCTTCACTTATATTGTTTTGAGAGATGAAAATTATTTGAAGAAATTTGTGCTCTTGTTCTTCACTTAGATTTGTTTGAGAGCTTTGTTAGTAGCAATGGTAATATATGAAATTAGTACCAAAGTGATAGATACTGAAGAGGGATATAATAGAAACTTTCATGAAGATCATTGGATGTTAAAAACTTGATTCCTTGTAATAGTTTTGAGATATGATGATAGTAATATATGAGTCATGTTGGTGAGTAATTATGCTTTAGTAAGAATATTGGTGTTAAGGTTTGTGTTTACCTATGCAAGCACGAAAGTCAATAGTTATCCAATGAAATTATATCCTTGTTATGGTGCATTATTCGGTGTTAGTTATGTTTAATGCTCTTTTATGATCATTTTCGTTTCTTGGTTGGTCGCTTCTCAATCTATTTGCTAGCCTCCATGTGTACTAAGTAGAACTACTACTTGTGCATCCAAACTCCTTAAACCAAGTTGTGCCAAATGAGTCCACCATACCTACCTATATGTGGTATTTCCATGTCGTCCAAGTAAATTTGTATGTGCCGACTCTAATTTTCAAAATGAATTTCCTTTTTGTGTGCCTGTACCGCTCATGAAGCGGCAAGGGGTGGCCAATATTTTCCATGCTAGATTTTTTATTTTCAAGACGAGTGTTTATTCACTTGTCATTGCACAAGAGTGTGGCAAGGTAATAGGGATGCCAAGTCCCAAAATGAGTTTTTTTATTTATGTTGTTTGATAATAAATTCCTTGGAAAGTGTTGGTATGGAATGCACCCGTGGATGCGGCTAGCCATGGATTGTGAAAGAATGGTTTAAAAAGGAATCAACTTTATTTTATGTTTGGGAACCGCCTATGATTTATCTAGCATGGAAATTATTGGGAATTCTCGGTTGTTTTGGTTTACGGGAAAAGCATGTCTCTCAAAATAATTTTATGTCTCAGTTTAAGCTTTGAGCTCTGGCACCTCTACAAATCTCTTCTTCCCTCTGCGAAGGGCCTATCTATTTACTTTATGTGATTTTTTATTGAGTCTCCATCTTCTCTTATAAAGCACTAACTAGGGAACACTATTATCATACTTGTGCATTGGGCATAGTTAATAGTGTGTTTCATGAATGGATCAATGATTTAGCATAATGGGCTAGGGATAGCTTTCTTTAGTGTTGATATTTTAAAAGACATGGTTGCTTGTTGATATGCTTGAGTATTGATGTCCTCATGTCAAATATAGACTATTGCTTTGAATCATCTAATCCAAATGTCCATGCTACAAAAGAAAAGAATATGTGATGAACATGTTAGGCAGCATTCCACATCAAAAAATTGTTTTTATCATTTACCTACTCGTGGACGAGCAGGAATTAAGCTTGGGGATGCTGATACGTCTCCAAGGTATCCATATTTTTTATTGTTCCATGTTGTTATATTATCAATCTTGGATGTTTTATATTCATTTTATAGCATATTTATATAATTTTTTGGGACTAACCTATTGACATAGTGCCCAGTGCTAGTTGTTGTTTTTTGCTTGTTTTTTACTTCACAGAATATCCATATCAAATGAAGTCCAAATGCAGCGAAACTTTTTGGAGATTTTTTTCTGTCCAGAAGACACCCGGGAGGACAAGGAGGTGCACCAGAGGAGGCCCGTGGGGCCCACTATGTACCAGGGCGCGCTAGAGGCCCCAAGCGTGCCCTGGTGGGTAGTGGGGCCCACTGGAGTCTTTTCCACCGCCTGTCAGCTCTATAGATGCCCAAATATTCCAGAAACCCTAGGAGAGTCGAGAGATCAGAGTTTCCACCGCCGCAAGTTCCAGAACCACGAGATCCAATCAAGAGGCCTTCTCCGGCACTCTACCGCAGGGGTTAACAATCACAGAGGGGTTCTTCATCATCACCATTGCCCCTCCGATGATGCGTGAGTAGTTTACCACAGACCTACGGGTCCGTAGGCAGTTGCTAGATGTCTTCTTCTCTCTTTTTGATCTTTAATACAAGGTTCTCCTCAATGTCTTGGAGATCTATTTGATGTAACTCTTTTTTGCGGTGTGTTTGTTGGGATCCGATGAATTGTGAGTTTATGATCAGATCTATCTATGAATATTATTTGAGTCTTTGTTGAACTCTTATATCCATGATTGTTAAAGCCTCGTATTTCTTCTCCGAAACTTTGGTTTGGTAACTAAATTGATTTTTATTGCCATGGGAAGAGGTGCTTTGTGATGGGTTCGATCTTACGGTGCTCAATCTCAGTGACACGCATGTATCATTTCCATTAAGGATAATAAGATGGGATCTATTCCTACATGATTATATCTTGTGTACATCGTGTCATCGTTCTTATTGCATTACTCTGTTTTCTCATGAACTTAATACACTAGATGCATGCTGGATAGCGGTCGATGTGTGGACTAATAGTAGTAGATGCAGGCATGAGTTGGTCTACTAATCTTGGACATGATGCCTATATACATGATCATTGCCTTGGATATCGTCATAATTATTTGCTTTTCTATCAATTTCCCAACAGTCATTTGTTTACCCACTGTATGATATTTTCTCAAGGGAAGCCTCTAGTGAAATCTACGGCCCCCGAGTGTATTTTCTATCATATTGTTTTCAGATCTATTAATCCAAAAACCCAAAAAATACCTTGTTGCACTTTTTCTTTACCTATTTTATTTTGTGTTTTTGTTAGATCTATTTATCCAATCTCATACAATTTAATCTATCTCAATACCAAGGAGGAATTGACAACCCCTCCTACACGTTGTGTTGCAAGTTTTTGTTATTTGTGTGAAGGTACCGCTTTCATAGTTTGGTGGATCATCCTACTGGATTGATACCTTGGTTTCATAATACTTACCTTGGTTTCATAATGCTGTGCTGCATCATCCTCTCCTCTTCGGGGAAATACCAACGCAAATACAAGGAATCAATCAATTATGACTAATCCTTGATATTTCTATTATGATGATGATCATTTATCTTGTATACACTTGCACCCTTGTTTGTTATCTAACCCTTGTAGGAACTTGGATGAGCCTAAATCTATGAGATTGCAAATCACTCATATCTTGAGAAATTTAAACATCACCTAGTATCTATGCTTTGGTTGTTGAAAGCAAGGAAGCATGAACTTATTCAAAATATCCTCTGACAGTATCTAGATGATGAATTTCACTCTTGTCATTTTGGATACACAAGTTCTATTATTTGCAAAACTAACCCATGTAGCAAGAAGAGCTTCAAAATACAAAGGATGCCCCCAACTCTTGATGGAGAACATCACCACTAGACCTCCACCACAAGTTAACTACATGATCAAGTTCAACACCACAACCCAAGGTATGTCATTCCATCTTAGAGAAGCTTTGCTCTAAGTCATGAGCTAAAGCAACTCAACAAGATGAGAATACATCAAGACACTTACATAAAAAATGGCAACCCCATTTTGAGCTTAACGATGAGTATGACCTATGATCAAGTGATCTCACTTGACACCTAAGTCAATATACTCTAACATAGGTGACTATGTCGCCGACTACCTCTAGATGAAGTTCTCTACTGTTCTTTTTTTTCATTGCACTTCTTTTGCATTTCTTCTTGCTATTGTGTTTCCCTTCTAAAATAAAATAAAAATTCATCTAGATCTCTTTCTGTTTTCTGCATTTTATTTCTTGTAGCGACCCGACCTCAAACGGTCAAGTCTCTGTGCTTCAGTGTCATCCCTGGATCGGTAATGTTGACACACACAGTACTCGAATGGATTTATAATAGAGTAGCAATCACACACTTATTACATCGAATGTCTCAAAAGAGAACTTATTACAATAAATATGGCTTAAGGCCATCTAAAACGATAACAGCGGAAGGCTTGGAAGATAAGTGAGTCCATCAACTCCAACGGCATAGCTGAGATCTTAACAACGACCTATCGCACCTTTAATCGTTATGCGAAAAGTCTGCAACATAAAAGCGTTGCAGCCCGAAACGGGTCAAGACATGGAATATCTTTGGCAATATAACATGATGAAAAATGAACAGATAAATGCTATCACTACATGCATATTTGGCTGGTGGTAGGCTCTATGGTTATATTGTTTTGCGAAAAGCCAATTTTTTCCTACAACAAAGGAATATATCTTTATTTAACTATCATTTTAGTTGAAGCATCATTGAGAAGGTTCCTCCAACTCAATCCCAATTAAAGTAATCATTAACCCAGCATATTAATTTAGAGTGCTGAGATGCAATAGGATAATTCAAGTACTAGATACTCAAGATGTCCATAACCGGGGACACGGCTAACATGATTAGATTGTACACTCTGCAAAGGTTTGCACACTTTTCTCCACAAGACTCGATCTCCTCCGTTTGATTTCTCGCACTACATGGTGTTTCACAAACGGATGACCGAGACACAGTCTTTCAGAAGCATTAACTCTAACCCCGGGTAGACAGTACCAACCTACATCCCTCTACATCTTCTAGCCTACCACTGGAAGAGGTCATGCAACTTACTCAACTATGCTAGAGCCCATAATAGCTTGTGGCTGAACATGGAAGTTTCTACCATGAATAATCTTATGATCCCTTTGAGCCTGGGTGGCGGACCTTAGGATGATCACACTGGTACTCTGGGATATCCTAGGACAACACTGGATTCTCCAGGTGCCCACAAGCAATCCACCCAGATGTATATTAAAGTTGCCACCTTAAGTTGAACCATTAGTTAACAATCTCACATCTGTCATGGATACACTCAAACCCAATCCACGTCTACGAGCATAGCATAGCAATATAAGCATAACGTAGAAGTAACTCTGTTCGGACCCCGATTCCAAGTCACATCGATCTAGCCGGTAACACCTCATATCACTTTGCGGCCTCACGCACGGTATTCCCACAGGTGTCGCCTTACCATGGCCCGGGACCGTTTGCGCCTTTTGGCTCACGTATATGACAGTGTCGCTAGCATCCATATGATAGAGAACCCGGGCCGACATGGCTAGTCGTGAACCCAAAGCGGCACTAACCCATGGGGACAGGCATACATGAATCACATCGAGCATGTCGGTCAGCAGCGTGTGAATCCGGGCTGTAGCACTGGGCTAACAGGACTTCGGGAACCCGGGCTGTAGCAGGCTAGGAAGGACTCCGGATGTCACCGCGTGACATTTCCCCGAAGGGACAGACACAGGAATGAAGTGAAACACATGCCGGCCAGTCAAGTGTCCTAAGCAGTAGTGCTGGGCTAGCAGGACTCCGGTGAACCAGGCTGTAGCGGACTACTATGGCTCAAGGAAGCACTAGACTACGTTTCCCCATAAAACAGGCTGCCAAGGATAAACAACTAGATTGTCGGATCCCACACATACCAAGCATTTCAATCATACACACAATATGCTCAATATGTGCAAATACAACATGGCTCACAACAAGACTCTATGACTCAAAGTATTTATTCATTAGGCTCCGAGGAGCGAGATATTACAAACATGGGTCTCATGACCCAACATACAGAGCATACAAGTCAAAGCACATGCGGAAGCTTAACATGTCTGAGTACAGACATCTACAAATGAAAAAGGCTGATAAGCCTGACTAACTACCAGATCCTGCCGAGGGCACAAGATCGTAGATGAGGTAACAAGCTAAACGTCAAAGTCCACGCGGAACTACTGGTGAGACTAAAGTCTCTCTGCAAAAACAAAAAATAGGCAAACATGAGTACAATTGTACTCAGCAAGACTTACATCAGAACTAACTACATATGCATCATTATCAACAAAGGGGTGGTGGGGTTTAACTGCAGCAAGCCAGCTTTGACTCGGTGGCTATCCTGAACTACGACTGCAAGTAACTCTTTTGAGGTGGCGCACACGAGTCGACATATTCACCATATCAATACACCACTATGGATCCGCTCCCGTCTCCCTACAGAAAGCCATCCATAGCACTCACGCTTATCTTGCGCATGTTAGAGTATCCACTTTCACTTGTCTATGAACTGTACAAGCAACCCATAAGTCCTTTACTGCGGACACGGCTATTCGAATAGATAATGTTAACCCTGCAGGGGTGTACTTCTTCACACACGCTCTCGCCACTTACCACCATGTACACGTTGTGTATCTCGGCAACCTTCAAGCGGAAGCTTTGGCGAGGAGTCGGCCACGACCGACTAACCACACAAGTCTCTAGTCCAGGTTTATCGCCTATTCGGGTTCCATCCGCAAGGAGATCCGGCCGGGGTGTCGCTCACGGCCCCAAACGATGTGTGCAGGGTTCCCGAGACACCAAACGGGCGCTCGGTACACCGGGCCACGGTGTATCTACCGCATCATAGCCCACCCCTAGGGTCAGCGCTACGCACGGCCTCCAACACATATCCTACAAACACCAGAAATTAGTTGCAACTCCTGGACAGAGATCGAGGCGATTAATAAGCCGAGAGGGGCCGAGTTACGGAACCCAATGTGTGGTAGTAACTGTTTCATGGATCACAAACACGTAACTCAGCCTCGAGGACGGCTGCAATGAGACAACCCACCATGTACTCCTACATGGCCTCTCACCGCTACCTTTACCAAATCGTGTTCACACACAGTAGGACATGTTCACACAACTCTGATTCATCCTCGATGAAACAGACCTGACTCAACTCTAAGCAGTAGCCGGCATGACAAACAAGCATGAATGAGTAGGCACATCAGGGCTCAAATAACTCCTACTCATGCTAGTGGGTTTCATCTATTTACTGTGGCAATGACAGGTCATGCAGAGGATAAAGGGGTTCAACTACCGCAGCAAGTAACAGATGAATCGTTGTTGTCCTAATGCAGTAAAAGAGAGCAGGAGCGAGAGAGTAGGATTGTATCGGAATGAACAAGGGGGTTTTGCTTGCCTGGCACTTTCGAAGATAATATAGCTCTTCATCGGTGTCATCGATCTCATCGTCGAAACCACGTCTATCGAGAGAGGACAAATACCGGCAACAGAGAAGAAACACAATCAATGCAATGCACAATATGATGTATGATCATGACATGGTAAAATGAGTGTGTTGGGCTAATGCAACTACAACCAGATGGGTTTGAGCTGTTTTGAACCAAAGATTCAAAGTTCAAACACATTTGTGATCTTAAATAGTGCTTTATCTAGTTTTGCACTAAAAAGCAAGTTAACTTGTTTAAACATGCATGAAACTAGTACAGCTGGATAGATTGGATTTTTTTGATCTTTTTTCATATATAACACTTTGCATTTGGAGTTATAGATTAATTTCTATGAATTTTTGAAGTTAGGACTATTTTATGGAATTTCCTATATAAGAATAAATCCAGTAAAAGATTAATTACGTCAGCACTGCGTCATGCCTGCGTCAGCAAGTCAATAGGGCGGTCCAGGTCAAACCTGACGTGTGGGGGCCACACGTCAGTGACACAGGGTTGTTTAGCTCGCTGACAGGTGGGACCGGTCAACGGCCACGTCAGCAAAGTCAATGTTGATGTGTGCGGACAGTCAACGTGTGACGTGGCCAGGTCAAACCGACATGTGGGGCCCGTGGGGGTTAGTTTAAACTAAACAGGAGCTAAACTAGGTTAATTAGGCAGTGGGGCCCTTATGTCAGTGAGAGAGGGGGCTAACTAGCGGAGTCATTAGCGACTAATGACGGTGCCATGTCGACTTCACCGAAGTTCAGTCGGCGACGACCAAACCAACGGCGGAGGCTCGCCGGAGTTGAGCTACAGGCAGCGGCTGGACGCGCGAAGGCCACCAGGAGGTAGCCCGTGCTCGACCGCGTCCAGAAGAGCGATTGGGAGGCCTCGGGGTCGCCGGAGATGACGACGGCGAGCACAGAGGCGGCGGCCGGAGCTACTGGCGTGCTCGATGCGGTGCTCTTGGGCGTCTCTGGGCGAGAGGGTGGTGCCAGCAGGTTTCCGAGGACGTGCTGAGCATGGGAGCGTGCTCGGGCGCGACGCGCGTGAGCTCTAGCCACGGCGGCGACATCATCGGCGGCGACCGAAGCTCGGTCAAGTGCGGGCGAGGGTGCTACGGTGCGGGAGCGAGCAAATTGAATGAGGGGAAACAGTCAGGGCCTCACAGGGATCTCTATGGTGTCGTCGGCGAGCTCGGGGACGCGCTGGAGTCGACGAACGGGGGTGGCGATCGCCGGCGACCGAAGCTTGAAGACGGAGTCGAGGCGGTCGTCTTGGGCGTCCGGGCGCTCGGGGCTCGCTCCAGGCGGCGTAACGGATGGTGGCGGAGCTTGCAGACGACACGGGGAGGCAAGGGAAGCACGGTGGGCGTGGCTACGGCGAGCGGCGGCGACGAGCTCAGCTCGGTGGTACAGGGGAGGAGCTAGGGAGGAGTGGAGAAGCCAGGGAGCGAGGGAGAGGAGAGAGGGGTCACGAGCGTCCCCGTGGCATCGCTAGAAGGGTCGGGGAGGGGGGAAGCAGGCACGGAGGAGGCCACGGCGACAGCCGGCCACCGAGCTGCTTTGGGGCGAGGGAGGAAGACGACAGAGGGTGGCCTTTGGGCTGGGCCAGCTCTGGGCTGATCTTTGGGCCTATGGGCTGTAAGTAAGCGCTAGGTAGGGTCAGGTGAGATTCTGTTCTTTTCCTATTTTTATTTTCTATTATTTTGTTTTGATTTAGTTTGAGAACTAAATCATTTTAAAACTTTTTGTAAATTTTTGTGTGAGCTCAGAGAGATATTCCAAGGCCACATGCAAATTTACAAAAATATTTGAACATTATTTCTTATATAGCAGAAATAATTCCAACCCAAATACGTTATTGATTTAAATCAAAGGCCCAAAATAAATTATTTCTGTGACTCCAAAAATATTGGTTTGAATTTTATCTCATGCCAATATTTTCACAGAATAACAGGAACATTTTCTTGGACTCATTTGATGAGATTTAAATGTTGGTTATTTTTAGAGGTTTTTCTGAGGCTTTTGAAAATTCCTCAATTCAAGTTTCAAAATAATTTAAACATGATGCAACAGACAAGTGCTAGCCTAGTGCAAGGTAAGGCTAGGGATGTGACAACTCACCCCCACTAAACAAGAATCTCGCCCCGAGATTCAAGACGTGAGGTAAGAAGGCAAAGGGGACACTAAGCATCACAAACTTCATGATCCAACTGTCTCCTCGAGGTTGTTGATTCGTTGCATATATTGATCTTGACATCCTCGCTTTTGAGATCTTCATCCACGCAATGATGACGGAAAGAAACTCTACTAGGATTGATCTTCTCAAAGATCGAACTATACAATATCAACTTGCGGAATGAGATGTTGAAACATCTCGAGTTGAGACACAAAACACATCGAGAGGGATGGAAGAACAAACGATAGGGTTTGATTTGGTGGGCAACAATTCCACGCTTAGAAAGATGGTGGGTGGTGGCAAGGTGGCAAGGAAATAATTGCCATGATCCCGTAACGGGGCACCTTGAAGAAGGTGACTCGTTGAACTGCTCCCTTAAGTGGTCAAATGAATTACTTTTGATCCATAGATCATTGACACTCTTCATACCAGCTTAAGGCAATTTACAATTGATCGTTGAAAGAGTTCGAAGGAATGGCATACTCGGACTAGGATGGATGATGTGGACTACCTTGTTGAAGAAAACACAAAGGATGATTTTGCCTATCATCATAAATGAATGGGACCCATGGTAGGACCACTTTCAAAGATGATCTTGGACAGCAACTGCTGAGAAGGGCAGCCCATGGGAAATTGGCACAATGGCGGTGCAAGCTGGGAACAAGACGCAACTGTTGGGAATATTCCAACCATCATATCTGCCTGAGATTCAGATCCGATTGGTGATAGGATACTTTAGACTCAGCATGTCTGGAAAGGAAAATGAAAATTTGCAACACAAATCGATGAGATGGCGTTGCGAGATTCTCGGGAAATGAACTACGATAGCAAGCTCCAAAACATGACCTGGTTCTGCTACAACATGTGAACACGTTGTCTGAGACAAGCATGACCACATAGTAGTCTTATAATAAAACACTACCGAGTTCAGGTGGGGAACCATCAACGAGGATATCGAAGTGTTGTGCATGACCTAGGATTAGCACAACAACTCCTTTTCCTTGGACAAATCAATCATTGGCTTGGTGTGCTAGGGATACATATGGAATGAAGGTTGCGAGCCTGTGAAACCATAGCATACTTCGCACATGCATGACTGGCTTGGGATGGTACCAGAGGAAGCAAAAACAAACTTTCTCGAATTCACGGCGGCAACTTGCTTCAAATGCACATGAACTAGAGAAGTCACCTCTTTCATCCAACATATTCTTCATGAACACCCACGAGGATAATGTTTACAAAAGTTTCCAATGCTAGCTTTAATGTTCCACATGGATCATGGGGGAGACAAGATGTTGCTGATGGGCTCAAGAACAACTCATTGTAATTTCCATATCACTGGACTTCCGCCATCATGTGAACACGGTGATAGCATTGGTCAGACCAAAAGATGTAATGGTGTATGGTCGAGGGATCAACCATGAGTAAGACAACATTACAAATATCGTTGGTTCTAACTTGAACGATAGCCCACACTCAAATCAAGGTTTTGACAAGGCAATAGATCCAACAACTGATCACGAGGACCAATCGATGGAGATATCATCTCTCTTCAACACACACACACACACACACACACAAGGATATCCCATAGAACGAACTAAGTTAGGCCAGCGTTTATCTTCCAACTCTCCAAGTTGTTGTTTAGCTTAACCAACTAGCTCAGGGTATTCAACACAGATTCTTGGAGAATGGGTGGTTTAGAAGAAAACCAACATGATCACGAGCTCAACATAACAGTCAAGAAACAACCCGGTAATACTTCTGAGAAGATATTCGGAAAATCACGACACCGATATGTTATTAAGCTCGAGAACAATCTTGCTTTTCAGGGCAAGACAATATGATCAAGAGAGTGAGGGATTAACACAATCCTAACTCATTGATTGAAGAGTGCACCAGAAATAAGGACTAGGTAGCACGATCAATCTTAGGATGATAATTTAATAACCAACACACTAAGAATGAGAGTAATGTCCATTAACTACCAAGCAACGGAGTTGTTAGGAGTATTGATTTTCGCACATCACAGTACACTTGTCGGCATTCCGTTGCAACAACACGTAACCGAGGAGTGAATGATGATGGCGAGAAGTATCACTACGTCAAGAATTCATAAGGGAAGGTGCAATTCTCATGACGTTCCTGACATAAAGTGGGTAATACTTCAGGGTAGAACAGAACAAAAGCTGGATTGGCATTTTGATCTACGGAATAAAACTACTTTGACCACTCCAAGAAATGGAGGAGGTGCTGGAGTTTGTTTCTCCTAGTCATTCCAGAACAGAATGGCTTGACGGACCACAGAAGTAAAAGTCATTGATGAACACGAATGCACAACTACTCCTGACTATCAATTGATAGACGAGGGTCAGAATACAACTAAAGAGAACAACTCAAAGGAACATATAATTTTCTGAGTTGTGGAGGCATAGATTAGTATGTCGAGCGAAGCTCAACATTTCTTCCGGATAACCCATGCGGAAAGGGTAGAACTGGCAGATTCACAATTATGGATGGAGAAATCCTCAAGAGTACTCTGATTGTGATCCTTCGGTTCAGCGAGGAACTTCTGCCATAAGCGGTTCATAGTATTTGGAAGAAGGAAATACCACGGACCACGAGGACTATCACAAGGTTACTAATATCCTTAAGGAACTAGCAAATACTAACAACATGAAGTAGGGTGAATCTCGGGTTCAAGAACCCAGGAATAGAATGCCTACTAACTAATAACATCACGGGATGCTTTCAAGAATAATGGCGTAATCATCACACCGGGATACAAAAGCATTGCTAAATTATGAGGGGTTCTCGAAGACACCTAGGGTCATAATACTAACTCCAACATACATGTCAAGGCAACGGAGTACCTCAACAGACCGATTAGTGTGCTTAATCTGGCCCAAAGGAACATTGAGAACAGGAACAAGGGATTTACAAATGCATCAGATTGTTTTAGAAACCTGGGATGACTCGGACAGCATAACGGTTGTAAATGCTCAAAAATATTTGGGACATTCTGCAAAAATGGTGGGATAACCACTCGATCATCACAATATCAAGATTCTGAGACCAGCTATGAACATACGGAAGTAGTAAAAACTGAACTGGGATTTGAAACTATCAATTCTATAAGTCTATGGATTAGTAACACGTCATCCTGATAGATAGATGAGAAGGCCTAGTTCTTAATCCCCGTAGAAGAGAAGAGGATGACTCAGATCAGAAGGGCATAAGGTAAAGGAGTAAAAAGAGCCTTACGGTCCCTTCCACAATCAATTCCCTTATATAACTAAAGAATTTCTAGACTCAACTTCGACCAATTTGGCTTGGTAATCCTACAGTGATCAAAGCTCGATACCAAAGCTGCCAGGACCCCGATTCCAAGTCACATTGATCTAGCCGGTAACACCTCATATCACTTTGCGGCCTCACGCACGGTATTCCCACAGGTGTCGCCTTACCATGGCCCGAGACCGTTTGCGCCTTTTGGCTCACGTATATGATAGTGTCGCTAGCATCCATATGACAGAGAACCCGGGCCGACATGGCTAGTCGTGAACCCAAAGCGGCACTAACCCATGGGGACAGTCATACATGAATCACATCGAGCATGTCGGTCAGCAGCATGTGAATCCGGGCTGTAGCACTGGGCTAACAGGACTCCAGGAACCCAGGCTGAAAGGCTAGGCAGGACTCGGATGTCACCGCGTGACATTTCCCGAAGGGATGCACGAGAACGAAGTGAAACACATGTCGGCCAGTCAAGTGTCCTAAGCAGTAGTGTTGGGCTAGCAGGACTCCGGTGAACCAGTCATGGCGGACTACTATGGCTCAAGGAAGCACTAGACTACATTTCCCCATAAGAGAGGCTGCCAAGGATAAACAACTAGATTGTCGGATCCCACACATACCAAGCATTTCAATCATACACACAATATGCTCAATATGTGCAAATACAACATGGCATCACAACAAGACTCTACGACTCAAAGTATTTATTCATTAGGCTCCGAGGAGCGAGATATTACAAACATGGGTCTCATGACCCAACATACAGAGCATACAAGTCAAAGCACATGCGGAAGCTTAACATGTCTGAGTACAGACATCTACAAATGAAAAAGGCTGATAAGCCTGACTAACTACCAGATCCTGCCGAGGGCACAAGATCGTAGCTGAGGTAACAAGCTAAACGTCGAAGTCCACGTGGAACTACTAGTGAGACTAAAGTCTCTCTGCAACAACATAAAATAGGCAAACATGAGTACTATTGTACTCAGCAAGACTTACATCAGAACTAACTACATATGCATCATTATCAACAAAGGGGTGGTGGGGTTTAACTGTAGCAAGCCAGCTTTGACTCGGTGGCTATCCTGAACTACGACTGCAAGTAACTCTTTTGAGGTGGCGCAAACGAGTCCACATATTCACCATATCAATACACCACTATGGATCCGCTCTGGTCTCCCTACGAGAACGCCATCCATAGCACTCACGCCTATCTTGCGCATTTTAGAGTATCCACTTTCACTTGTCTATGAACTATACAGGCAACCCAGAAGTCCTTTACCGCGGACATGGCTATTCGAATAGATAATGTTAACCCTGCAGGGGTGTACTTCTTCACACACGCTCTCGCCACTTACCACCATGTACACGTCGTGTATCTCGGCAACCTTCAAGCGGAAGCCTGGCGAGGGAGTCGGCCACGACCTGACTAACCACACAAGTCTCTAGTCCAGGTTTATCGCCTATTCGGGTTCCATCCACAAGGAGATCCGGTCGGGGTGTCGCTCACGGCCCTAAACGATGTGTGCAGGGTTCCCGAGACACCAAACGGGCGCTCGGTACACCGGGCCACAGTGTATCTACCGCATCGTAGCCCACCCCTAGGGTCAGCACTACGCACGGCCTCCAACACATATCCTACAAACACCAGAAACTAGTTGCAACTCCTGGACAGAGATCGAGGTGATTAATAAGCCGAGAGGGGCCGAGTTACCGGAACCCAATGTGTGGTAGTAACTGTTTCATGGATCACAAACACGTAACTCAGTTCACGAGGACGGCTGCAATGAGACAACCCACCATGTACTCCTACCTGGCCTCTCACCGCTACCTTTACCAAATCGTGTTCACACACTTAGCTCACACACAGAGGACATGTTCACACACCTCGATTCATCCTCGATGAATCGGACTGACTCAACTCTAAGCGATGGCAGGCATGACAAACAAGCATGAATGAGTAGGCACATCAGGGCTCAAACAACTCCTACTCATGCTAGTGGGTTTCATCTATTTATTTGTGGCAATGACAGGTCATGCAGAGGATAAAGGGGTTCAACTACCACAACAAGTAACAGATGAATCGTTGTTGTCCTAATGCAGTAAAAGAGAGCAGGAGCGAGAGGGTAGGATTGTATCGGAATGAACAAGGGGGTTTTGCTTGCCTGGCACTTCCGAAGATAATATAGCTCTTCATCAGTGTCATCGATCTCATCGTCGAAACCAGGTCTATCGAGAGAGGACAAATACTGGCAACAGAGAAGAAACACAATCAATGCAATGCACAATATGATGTATGATCATGACATGGTAAAATGAGTGTGTTGGGCTAATGCAACTACAACCAGATGGGTTTGAGCTGTTTTGAACCAAATATTCAAAGTTCAAACACATTTGTGATCTGAAATAGTGCTTTATCATGTTTTGCACTAAACAGCAAGTTAACTTGTTTAAAGATGCATGAAACTAGTACAGATGGATAGATTGGATTTTTCTGATCATTTTTCATATATAACACTTTGCATTTGGAGTTAGAGATTAATTTCTATGAATTTTTGAAATTAGGACTATTTTTTGGAATTTCCTGTATAAGAATAAATCCAGTAAAAGATTAATTACGTCAGCACTGCGTCATGCCTGCGTCAGCAAGTCAACAGAGTGGTCCAGGTCAAACCTGACGTCTGGGGGCCACACGTCAGTGACACAGGGCTGTTTAGCTCGCTGACAGGTGGGACCGGTCAACGGCCACGTCAGCAAAGTCAATGCTGACGTGTGGGGACAGTCAACGTGTGACGTGGCCAGGTCAAACTGACATGTGGGGCCCATGGGGGTTAGTTTAAACTAAACAGGAGCTAAACTAGGTTAATTAGGCAGTGGGGCCCTTATGTCAGTGAGAGAGGGGGCTAACTAGCGGAGTCATTAGCGACTAATGACGGTGCCACATCGACTTCACCGGAGTTCGGTCGGCGACGACCAAACCAACGGCGAAGGCTCGCCGGAGTTGAGCTACAGGCAGCGGCTGGACGCGCGAAGGCCACCAGGAGGTAGCCCGTGCTTGACCGCGTCCAGAAGAGAGATTGGGAGACCTCGGGGTCATCGGAGATGACGACAACGAGCACAGAGGCGGCGGCCGGAGCTACGGCGTGCTCGGTCTGGCGCTACTGGGCGTCTCTGGGCGAGAGGGTGGTGCCAGCAGGTTTCCGGGGACGTGCTGAGCATGGAGCGTGCTCGGGCGCGACGCGCGTGAGCTCTAGCCACGGCGGCGACATCATCAGCGGCGACTGAAGCTCGGTCAAGTGCGGGCGAGGGTGCTACGTTGCGGGAGCGAGCAAATTGAAGGAGGGGAAACAGTCAGGGGAGGCGCTGGAGTCGACGAACGGGGTTGGCGATCGCCGGCGACCGAAGCTTGAAGACTGAGTCGAGGCTGTCGTCTTGGGCGTCCGGGCGCTCGGGGCTCGCTCCAGGCGGCGTAACGGATGGTGGCGGAGCTTGCAGACGACACGGGGAGGCAAGGGAAGCACGGTGGGCGTGGCTACGGCGAGCGGCGGCGACGAGCTCCGCTCGGTGGTGCAGGGGAGGAGCTAGGGAGGAGTGGAGAGGCCAGGGAGCGAGGGAGAGGAGAGAGGGGTCACGAGCGTCCCCATGGCATCGCTAGAAGGGTCGAGGAGGGGGGAAGCAGGCAGGGAGGAGGCCACGGCGACGGCAGCGCTCGCCACCGAGCTGGTTTGTGGCGAGGGAAGGAAGACGACATGAGGGGTGGCCTTGGGCTGGGCCAGCTCTGGTGACACGATCTTTGGGCTGTGGGCTGTAAGTAAGCGCCAGGTAGGGTCAGGTGAGCCTCTGTTCTTTTCCTATTTTTATTTTCTGTTATTTTGTTTTGATTTAGTTTGAGAACTAAATCATTTTAAAACTTTCTGTAAATTTTTGTGTGAGCTCAGAGAGATATTCCAAGGCCACATGCAAATTTACAAAAATATTTGAACATTATTTCTTATATAGCAGAAATAATTCCAACCCAAATACGTTATTGATTTAAATCAAAGGCCCAAAATAAATTATTTCTGTGACTCCAAAATATTGGTTTGAATTTTATCTCATGCCAATATTTTCACAGAATAAGAGGAACATTTTCTTGGACTCATTTGATGAGATTTAAATGTTGGTTATTTTTAGAGGTTTTTCTGAGGCTTTTGAAAATTCCTCAATTCAAGTTTCAAAATAATTTAAACATGATGCAACAGACAAGTGCTAGCCTAGTGCAAGGTAAGGCTAGGGATGTGACAAACTCCGAAGGGTTTGATAATAAAACAGGTAATAGGTTCTACCTCATCATCTACTTCCCAAACCCACAAGTTAATCACATCCTAATCATCAGTATTTGATGATTGTAACTAATGCATAAAAACTGGGTATGAAAGGGGGTATGATCAATGTGTTACTTGCCTTGCTGACGATCCGCAAAACCTAGAGACTCGTAGTAGCACGCTTCGCACTTCGGGAATTCTACCGCAAACAAACAATAGAATACATAAGCAATCAATCAAAGATGCACCGGTAAGACTCAATTAAGAAGATCTAACCAGAAGGTTCAACTAAAGAACTCCGGTTTGCAAAAAGAGTCAAATCAAACGGAGCAACGAAACTCAAACTGTGAAAGAAACAGGATCCGATTACTAATCTGGACTAAAGTCAAATTTTATAGTACCAAAATCTTGTTCCACTTGATTAAACAGAAATAGAACTTTGATACGAAGATCTAGGCGCTTGAATCGCCTGATTCCGGTAAACGAGCGAAAAATTATACTAGAGCGAAGATTAGGGCAGAAATCGCAATCAAAAATAATCACGGAAAAATCCTGGAAAAAGAAAACCTGTCGAACAGGCTAACGAACGAACGTTCGTTGTCTGTGACTAACGGGTGAACGGCGACCGTTAAGAGGAACGTACGGACAAACGTCCGTTATTTAACCAAACTGAGAAAAACCGATCTAAATGAAAAGACTATGGTTTACAAAAAACGATCGGTTTTTACCTAACTGAAAAAACCAAACGGTGGCGGATCGGATCGAGGCGTCGGTTCCGGCAAAGAAGGCGGCTCAATGACGGGGTTGGGTGACGGCAGGGAAGCGGGTGCGGCGCGGGCAGCGCAGCGGCGGCGAGCGGCGGCGATGGCTGCGACAGCTGCTGTCTACGGAAGGCGGTGAGGCGGGGTGGTGGCGGTCGGCGGCGACATATAAAGGCGGGCGCAGGCGGCTTGGGAAGGGGCAAGTGAGGCCGGTCGGCCACGGCGTGGCGGCGTAAGTGGAGGCGGAGTCCTCCTGGGTCGGGGCAGCGGCGGAGTGGGCTTTCTTGGGCTTCGGCCCACTCGGTCCGAAGCGAAAGTTTTAAAAAAAATATTCCGACGCGCAAAAAAAAGAAAGAAAAAGGATACTAAATGGAATCCAAAAATCCAGAAATAAATTTTCCCCATCCTCTAAAAATATGCCGGACAAGGTGAACATTTATTTGGGCCTAAAGTGCAATTTTGAAAAACACGTATTTTTCCTAATTCAAATAGAATAGCGATAAAACTCCGAATAAAATTCTTATTTGATTTTAATATTAAATCTCCAATATTTCTTTATTTTGGGGAGGTCATTTTATCCCCTCTCTTTTATTTTCATAAAAGAAATATTCAAAGAGAAAAATAATTAAAATCAAACGATCCTCTTTTCAAAATTTTAGAAAACTCAAATATGAAAATAACAAAATCCCAAACTCTCTCCGTGGGTCCTTGAGTTGCGTAGAATCTCTAGGATCAAGCCAAAATGCAACAAAATATGATATGCAATGATGATCTAATGTATAACATTCCAAATTGAAAAATTGGGATGTTACAAACCTACCCCCCTTAAGATGAATCTCGCCCTCGAGATTCGGGTTGGCTAGAAAATAAGTGTGGGTGGTCTTTGTGTAGATCATCCTCTCGTTCCCAGGTGGCTTCGTCCTCGGTATGGTGGCTCCACTGAACTTTGCAAAACTTGATAACCTTACTGCGAGTAACTCGGCTGGCAAACTCGAGAATCCTGGCCGGTTTCTCCTCATTGGTCAGATCACTGTCCAACTGAATTGCTTCCAGGGGTACTGTATCTCTTAGCGTTATATCAGCTATCTCTGCATGGCACTTCTTCAACTAGGATACGTGAAACACATCATGAACTCCTGACAATCCTTCAGTAACTCCAACTTGTAGGCAACCTCTCCCATGCGTTCCAAAACACGGTACGGTCCCACAAATCTCGGGGCTGACTTTCCCTTAACTAAAAAATGTTTTACTCCTCAGAGTGGTGATACGTGAAGATATGCTCTGTCTCCTATTTCATAGGTTACCTCCTTGCGTTTCGAATCTGCATAACTCTTACACTGGGTGAGCTACCTTGATCATCTCAAATCAACTTAACCTTCTCTTCAGACTCTTTGATCAAATCTGGTGCAAACAACTGACGGTCTCCTACTTCATCCCACATCAATGGCGTTCGGCATCTCCTCCCATACAGGGCTTCAAAAGGTGCCATCTTCAAACTGGCCTAGTAGCTGTTGTTGTATGAAAACTCCACGTACGGCAAATTGTCATCCCAACTAGATCCATAATCTAGTGCACAAGCTCTCAACATATCCTCCAGAATATGATTGACTCTCTCGGTCTGTCCATCCATCATGAAAGTGAAAAGTCAGTATCTTGAACTCCAGCCAGGTTCCCAGAAGTCTGGGCGGTGATGCCAAAACTTTGAAGTAAACTTTGTTCCTCTATCGTCGATGGTCCTCGGAACTCCGTGCGGACATACGATCGGGTCATATATATCTTGGCCAACTTCGCACTTGTATAGGTGGTTTTCACTTTGGGATAAAGTGAGCCACTTTGGTCAAACGATCCACAACTACCGGATAGAATCATATCTGATCGGGTCTGGGCAATCCGGTGATGAAATCCATGCCAAGCTTGTCCCACTTCCATTAGGGTATCGGCATAGGCTGCAGTAATCCTGCTGGCTTCTGATGTTCTGCCTTCACTCTCTGACATATATCACATACCGCTACATACTCGGTAATATCCTTCTTCATTCCAGTCCACCAGAAATGCTCCTTCAAGTCCAAATACATCTTGGTGTTTCCGGGGTGTATCGAGTATGGCGAATCATGGGCCTCCTAAAGTATCAACTTCCTGATCTCTGCGTTGTTGGGCACATAAATACGGTCCTCAAACCATAAGGTGTCGTGCTGATCCTCACGAAAACCTTTGGCCTTTCCTTTGCTGATTCTTTCCATTATCTCTGCAATCTCTTTGTCGTCCTTTTGAGCTTCTTGAATCTTTCCCAACAATATAGACTGAAGTTCCAATGCTGCAACAAAACCTCTAGGGACTATCTCCAAACGTAGTTCCCTGAGATCCTCTGCTAACTCCTTTGGCAATCCTTCGCTTACGAGGGTATTAGCATAACTCTTCCGGCTCAGAGCGTCTGCTACGACATTGGCCTTGCCTGGATGATAGTGCAGCTTCATGTCATAATCCTTTATAATCTCCAACCATCTCCTCTGCCTGAGGTTCAGCTCCTTCTGTGTGAAAATGTACTTCAAAATCTTATGATCCGTGTACACATCACAACGGTTTCCGATAAGGTAATGTCTCCAAGTCTTGAGTGCATGCACTACGACTGCTAACTCCAAATCTTGAGTAGAAAAATTCAACTCATGCGGTCGAAGCTGTCGAGATGCATACAAAACAGCTCTTCTGTCTTGCATAGGTACACCTCCAATTCCTAAGCGAGAGGCGTCACAATACACTTGGAAATCCTTGCGTATATCCGGCAGAATCAGCACTGGGGCTGTAGTCAAACGCTTCTTCAACTCCTAAAAACTTGCCTCACATTCTTCTGTCCATTTGAATTTGGTATCCTTCTTCAATAACTCCGTCATTGGTTTCGCAATCTTGGAAAAATTCTCAATGAATCTCCGATAGTATCCCACGAGTCCAAGAAAACTGCAGATCTCGCTAACTGAAGTGGGTGCCAACCACTCAGTGACTAACTGAACGTTGGTGGGTCTACTGCTATACCTTCTCCTGATATAACATGCCCAAGGAATCCAACTTCCTTCAACCAAAACTCACATTTGCTGAACTTGGCATACAACTGATGTTCCCTGATTTTCTCGAGAACTAAACGCAAATGCTCTTTGTGCTCCTCTTCATTCTTCGAATATACCATTATATCATCAATGAACACCACCACAAACTTATCAAAGAATTCCATGAACACCTTATTCATCATGCTCATGAAATAGGCAGGGGCATTCGTCAGTCCAAATGACATGACTGTATACTCATATAACCCGTTCCTAGTGGTGAAGGCTGTTTTTTGGTATATCCTTTTCTCGAATCTTCAGCTGGTGATACCCTGATCACAGATCGATCTTCGAAAACACTTTAGCTCCTTGCAACTGGTCAAACAAATCATTGATCATCGGCAATGGGTACTTGTTCTTGATCGTCACCTCATTTAGTGTGTGATAACCAACAACCATCCTTAAAGATCCATCCTTCTTCTCAACCAAGAGTATTGGGGCTCCCCACGGTGATGAACTTCGTCGGATGTAACCTTTCTCCAACAACTCCTTAATCTGCTTCTTAATATCCTCCAGATCATTTGCGGGCATCCGGTATGGTCTCTTCGATATCGGTCCGGTGCCTGGCAACAGTTCTATCAAGAACTCAATGTCTCGATCCGGTGGCATGCCTGGTAATTCCTCTAGAAACACGTCCAGGTAATCCTTCACAACAGGAACTTCCTCCT
The DNA here is from genome assembly GCA_021605145.1 of Aegilops bicornis. Taxonomy (NCBI): domain Eukaryota; kingdom Viridiplantae; phylum Streptophyta; class Magnoliopsida; order Poales; family Poaceae; genus Aegilops; species Aegilops bicornis. The sequence continues at coordinate 192,291,091 of CM038671.1, read as the reverse complement.
GAACAACTCTCGAGAGGGAATTTACTTGGGTTCTCCTTGGCGAATGCTTGGATACATACTTGATTCTTTTTCCCTCTGGGGTGGTGAGTAGAATTGACTTACTAGCACAATCAATGCTTCCTCCATACTTTGACATCCAGTCCATGCCTAATATCACATCCAGTCCTTGTGACTCCAAAATTATTAGGTATGATGGGAAAACATGGCTACCAATGGTTAAGGGTATCCGGTTGCACCATCAGCTGGCCATATACTCTGCTCCAGGTGAACTTACTAACATGGGTGTCCTAAGAGCTTGGGTTGGCAATTTAAACTTGTCCACAAATACACTTGATATGTATGAATGCGATGCACCAGTATCGAAAAGAACAAGAGCGGTAAAAGACTTAACCAAAAACTTACCGATAACTGCGTTTGGCTGCTCTTCAACCTCCTTCACGATAACGTGGTTCACTTGTCCTTTGTTGAATGGATTGGGCTTCTTCCCAGCGCTCCCATTACCATTTCCATTCTTCGCTTCAAGGCACTCTGTGGCGTAGTGTCCAGTCTTCCCGCACTTGAAGCAAGTAATGGGACTTAGGTCTCTTTTGGCGGGTGTGGCTGGATTGGAGCGGTTCTGATTGTTGCTTGCTCCGTTCCCATTCCCATTCTTGGGGCCACTATGGTTATGCGAACTTCCTCCATGGTGAGTGTGGCCTCCATGGTGATGGGTATATCCTCCCGAGTTCGGGGTTAAACGAGGTTTCTGCTAAGCTCCCGAATTGTACTTTCCTTGTCCATACTTCTCCTTGCGGCTTTCAATCTGCTGCTGCTTCCCTTCCATCATAAGAGCCTTGTCTACCAACTCCTGGTAGTTAGAAAATGTTGCCACCATGAACTGCATGCTCATCTCATCATTCAGCCCTTCCATAAACTTCTCCTGCTTTGCGGCATCTGTGGCCACATCATCAGGGGCATAGCGTGACAACTTACTAAACTCATCTATGTACTGAGCCACAGTACGATTTCCCTGGCGCAAGTTGCGAAACTCACGCTTCTTCATGCTCATAGCTCCAGTTGAGACATGGGCTGTGCGGATTGCTTGTTGAAACTAATCCCAAGTGATATTGGCTATAGGGAAAGTGGTTGTGTAATTCTCCCACCATGAGGCTGCTGGTCCATCCAACTGATGTGCGGCAAAACACACCTTCTCTGCATCTGTGCAACTAGCGGTGGTCAACTCCCTTCCAATCTTGCGTAGCCAGTCATCCGCAACTATTGGCTCGGTGCTACTGGAAAACACTGGCGGCCGCAACCTCAAAAAATGGGCTAAGTTGTCAATTGGTGGTGGTGGCGGAGGGTTGTTGTTGTTGTTGTTGTTGTTGTTGTTGTTCCCTTGGTTCTGAACTAATATCTGCATCAAGGCATTCTGCTGCTAAATCAACTGGGTGACTTCCGGTGGGAAGACAAATCTGGTGTCACGTCTCGGAGGCATCTGATGGGTTTAGATGGGAGAGATTAGAATAGAATGAGGTCTAGTGAGAACGCACTACTCATATGCACATGAGACAAACACACATCATATCATATCACTCAATCAATCAAACAAGGGCATACAATTGGTCTAGAACTAACATTAAGAGTGCTCAGACTACTACTATATATAGGGGGAATACTACTAGTCATATGGTGGTCATCTAGAAATTTTGATCGGTGGAAGACTCCATGATGTCCGCTCCAGCTTCGTCTTCAAAATCATCATCACTATCGTCGGGGTCGGAGTCGGTGTCGTTGATGATGATGTAGTTCTCCGGGCAAGTGGAATCGTCGTCCTCTCCTCCTAGCGCGGGGTCTCCCATGAAAACTCCTATCTTCTTTACCAGGTCGTCATTCTTCTCCAATAGTATTGCGATTTCCTCCTCATATCCATTGCATGTAGACTTGAGTTCCTCTTCTAACATGGTGATCCTCGTCATCGCCTTCTTCAAATCTATCATGCCTGCGCACATCTGGTTCTCCTGTCGTCGAATTTGCTGGTTTAGCTCCTGGATGAAAGCTACAATGGACTTGTCCTTCCTAGTGCTGATCATCTCCCATTTCTCATCTCGGCGCCCACATATCTGGTAGATAGTGTCCTTGAGATCCTTGATGTAGACTTCGCCGATGCGTCCCATGGCGATGTGGGTTGCCATGCTCTTTCCTAGACTCCAGGTTGGTGCATCAGAGGAAAACTTATGGGTTCCGTAACTGGTGTGAATGTCCTTCCTGGAAATTGAACTCGAATCATCCAGTGCTCCTCTTCTGGTAGGGTGGCGTTGTAGGTCCCGGTGAAGCTTGGTATTCCGATGCTCAGGTACCTAGTGACTTCCTTCAAGTGTTGTCCAAAAGGTGTGTCTTCGTCCGGTTGTGCAAACTTGTTCCTCGAATCCACCATCCTAAAGAGTTGAAAATGGAGAGGAGTCAGAAATGAGTAGAGAAGAGTGACCTATGGATTATCTTAGTGGTCGTGTCCTACACTCAGTGTGTGCTCTGGTACCATCTTGGTGCGACCCGACCTCAAACGGTCAAGTCTTTGTGCTTCAGTGTCATCCCTGGATCGGTAATGCTGACACACACAGTACTTGAATGGATTTATAACAGAGTAGCAATCACACACTTATTACATCCAATGTCTCAAAAGAGAACTTATTACAATAATATGGCTTAAGGCCATCTAAAACGATAACAACGGAAGGCTTGGAAGATAAGTGAGTCCAGCAACTCCAACGGCATAGCTGAGATGCACAACAACGACCTACCGCACCTTTACTCGTCGTTTGAAAAGTCTACAACATCATACGTTGCAGCCCGAAAACGGGTCAGCACATGGAATATGCTGGCAATATAACACAGTAGAGCAATGAATAGATAAATGCTATCACTACATGCATATTTGGCTGGTAGTAGGCTCTATGGTTATATTGTTTTGCGAAAAGCCATTTTTTTCCTACAACAAAGGAATCTATCTTTATTTAACTATCATGGTAGTTGAAACATCATTGAGAAGGTTCCTCCAACTCAATCCCAATTAAAGTAATCATTAACCCAACATATTAATTTAGAGTGATGAGATGCAATCGGATAATCCAAGTACTAGATACTCAAGATGTCCATAACCAGGGACACGGCTAACCATGATTAGATTGTACACTGTAGAGGTTTGCACACTTTTCCCCACAAGACTCGATCTCCTCCGTTTGATTTCTCGCACTACATGGTGTTTGAGAAACGGATGACCGAGACACAGTCTTTCAGAAGCATTAACTCTAACCCCGGGAGACAATACCAACCTACATCCCTCTACATCTGCTAGCCTACCACTCGCAGAGGTCATGCAACTTACTCAACTATGCTAGAGCCCATAATAGCTTGTGGCTGCACACGGAAGTTTGTAGCATGAATAATCTTATGATCCCTTTGAGCCTGGGTGGCAGACCTTAGGATGATCACACGGGTACTCCGGGAAATCCTAGGACAACACTGGATTCTCTAGGTGCCCACAAGCAATCCACCCAGACGTATATTAAAGTTGCCACCTTAAGTTGAACCATTAATTAACAGTCTCACATCTGTCATGGAAACACTCAAACCCAATCCACGTCTACGAGCATAGCATAGCAATATAAGCATAACGTAGAAGTAACTCCCAAGGGTTTGATAATAAAACAGGTAATAGGTTCTACCTCATCATCTACTTCCCAAACCCACAAGTTAATCACCCTAATCATGCAGTGTTTGAGGATTGTGACAAATGCATAAAAACTGGGTATGAAAGGGGGTATGATCAATGTGTTACTTGCCTTGCTGACGACCCGCAAAACCTAGAGACTCGTAGTAGCACGCTTCTTACTCCAGGAATTCTACCGCAAACAAACAATAGCATACATAAGCAATCAAGCAAAGATGCACGGGTAAAACTCAATTAAGAAGATCTAACTGAAGAACTCCGGTTGCAAAAAGAATCAAATCAAACGGAGCAGGGAAACTCAAACTGCAAAAGAAACAAGATCCGATTACTAATCTGGACTAAAGTCAAATTTTAGAGTACCAAAATCTTGTTCAAGTTGATTAAACAGAAGGAAACTTCGAGACGAAGATCTAGGCACTTGAATCGCCTGATTTTGATAAACGAGCGAAAAGTTATACTAGAACGTAGATTAGGGCAGAAATCGCGATCGAAAATAATCACGGAAAAACCCCAGAAAAAGAAAAATAGATGAACAAGCTAACGAACAAACGTTCGCTGTCTATGACTAACGGGTGAACGGCGTTAGTTAAAACGAACGTACGGACGAACGTCCGTTATTTAACCGAACCGAGAAAAACCGAAACAAAACCGATCTAAACGAAAAAACTAGGGTTTACAAAAAAACTGATAGGTTTTTACCTAACCAAAAAAAATGGCCGGATCGGATCGGAACGGCAGCGACTCTAGCGACGGCGGCTCCGGTGATGGCGGCTCAATGGACGGGCTGCAGGCGGGAAGCGGGCGTGGCGGGCGGTCTGGGCGAGGCGGCGTGATTCTTCTGGAAGGCTATGAGGCGGGGTGGCGGCGATCGAGGCGGCGGGGCGGCGGCATATAAAGGCAGGGGCGCGGGGCGGCTTGTGGAAGGGGCAAGGGGAGGCCGGGTCGGCCACGGCGGCCGGCGGCGCGTGCGGGAGGCGGAGTTCTCCCGATGGTCGGGGACGGTGCCGCGGAGTGGCCGACAGGGCTTTCAGCCCAGTCGGTCCGAAGCGAAAGTTTTTTTTTCTTAAAATATTTCGAAGCACAGAAAAAAGAAAGAAAAAGGATACTAAACGGACTCCAAAAATCCCGAAATAAATTTTCCCTGTCCTCTAAAAATATGCTGGACAAGATGAACATTTATTTGGGCCTAAAATGCAATTTTGAAAAACGCGTATTTTTCCTAATTCAAATAAAATAGCGATAAAACTCCGAATAAAATTCTTATTTGATTTTAATATTAAATCTCCAATATTTCTTTATTTTGGGGAATTCATTTTATCCCCTCTCTTTTATTTTCATAAAAGAAATATTCAATGAGAAAAATAATTAAAATCAAATGATCCTCTTTTCAAAATTTGAGAAAGCTCAAATATGAAAATAACGAAATCCCGAACTCTCTCCGTGGGTCCTTGAGTTGCGTAGAATCTATAGGATCAAGCCAAAATGCAATAAAATATGATATGCGTATATGATCTAATGTATAACATTCCAAATTGAAAATTTGCGTTGTTACATTTCTGTCTCTTTAATTCATTGCAAATCCTTATCAAAATTCCTTCAAAAATCTTTGTGAAATTTCATTTGCAAGTGAGCTGAGTTGACATAATCTTTCCTCCGCGTTGAACTCGGTTCCTCCAATCCAAGCCTATCGGTCAGACCGAAGTCCAAGTTTTACTTGTACGCGGTCCATTGGTTCAACCCGGTCAAACTCGGTCTCTCCGATATGCTCTGCCCGTGACCTAGCTATTTTGGAGTCACCAATTGAAACAGATTGACGCCACCAACTTCACTGCTGAGAAAACCTTTTGTAATTTTATAGTGTCTATTTGTTTTAGCCCCACTCAATGATTCTTTCCATCTATCTGCATCTTGAGCTGCTGTCGGTGTACAAAAAGAGGGGCACGCTTTTGTACCCCTATACCTGCAGCACGGCAACAGAGCCGCTACCACCACACCAAGCAGAGCAGGGGGTGAACCAAGGTAAGGCCAAAGCCCAAGATAATCAAAGCAACGCCAAGGCCAAAAACCACAAGAAGCGGAGGGACGAAGCAGGCTCCCCCGACAAGACCCTTGCCGGGGACAGCTTTAGCAGCCCCGGCAAGACCCTTGCCGGGGCAGCTCACCCCACACCAATAGAGCGAGTCACCCTTGAGCCCACAACCTCTAGCGTAATCTACTACGTTGAGGAAAGGGCTCGGGAGACACCTCCTTGGTGGCATGCAGATCTTCGTCAAGATCATAAATGTACAAGACCAGATGAGGACCAAAAGACGACGACCCCTGTCAGGATTCTTGCCAAGGATATCCACAAGACCTCCGGCAGGCGCCTTGTCGGGGACGACAGCAAGCGCCACGGCAAGACCCTTGCCGGGACCCCGGCAAGGCCCTTACCAAGGACGTCAATAGGCCACCACTAGGCCCGCATCAACCAAGATCCCACCGACCGTCCCCAAGCAACTGCCAGCCCGACCAGCTGGGCACACACCTGCGTGGCGACGGTCGGCCTCTACACCAATTCAGCAAGCGCCTGCGTGGGGGCATGCAGATCTTCGTGAAGGCCCTACCACCGCACCACCTCAGCTGCATGCCTGCCTACATGGCGCCACCCGCACCGCCGGCCAGGGCACATGTCGAAGCCAGGCAAGGCGGCAACGGATGGGACGGGCTCCGTTCCTGCCCCCGATAAAGCAACAGGACACCTAAGCGATGCATTAAATGCATCTTGTCCTGTAATACGAGGGATAACCTCGCAACACTGTACCCTTTCCACCTCCTGTTTGCCACTGTGGCGACCCCTTTTTCTATAAAAGGAGGCCCGAGGCGACCAGGAGGGGGATTCGGCTTTTTGGAGCTCGTTACACCCCGTAGCTAGCTCAAGAACTCAGAATACATCCACCAAAGCAGGTCTTGGGTTTTACGCATCCTCGCGGCCCGAACGTGGATAAACGAACGGCGTGCTCTCTGTTAGATCCGCTCTTCTCTCAACCCCGCACCCTGCAACCATAGTAGGGATTTTTGTGATCCCATAGGTGTCGTTTCCACCGACATCTTTGGCGCGCCAGGTAGGGGGCGCAGTTGTGAGGATCGGCTTTAACAGCTAGGCCGACGTTTTCTTCATCGCCATGGCGCCCAAGAAGAAGATGATGGTGGCAGTCGGCTCGTCGGGAGCCGAACGACCTGTCCCGACGTGGGCGAGCAGCAGACCGGTCGCGAAAAGGACCCGGGGCGCGGCTCGCGAGCACCAACACTACCTCAGCAGCCAGAGCTTGGAAGGCGGCGACGTTCGTGTGCCTGGCAACGGGCCGCACGTCGCCAAATCCAAAGATGGAGCCAGGCCCTCCGCAGGCGGCGCGGGGCCCTCCATAGGCGCCATTGCATCGCCCGAAGGCGAGGTGGTGGTCTCGAAGACACCCACGCCGCCGCCCACAGCGCGCTCCTCTCAGGCCACGCGCAGTGAACGGCGTCCTCATGCCGAAGATCCTAGGCGCCGCCGCGGGAAGAGTCCCGAACGTCACTCACGGGACACAGAAGACCTGCCCGCTCGCCGAGGCACTAGCGAAAATGGCATGCGACCGCGGGACCATGATAGATCTCCTTCTAACGTGGTTAGTAGTCGAAGCGCATCGCGGTCCGCGCAGGTTTCGCCACCGCCGACACCAGCAGAGGACCTAGCGCGTGCAAATGCTCCTCGACTTCCCTCCCGCTGCGGGGAAGCTCGACGAATGGAGAGCCACCATCCGAAGCGTTGTTGCCGTCGCCAACAAAGGCGAACCAAGGCCGACAGGCCCTTCGGGCCGATGCTCCGGAGGAACACCACAAGCTAGCTGCGGGAGGACTGGTGGCGTTGCGGCCATGGTACACTCTCCTCCCCGCCAATTGCCGTGGACATTGACCCGTCGCGACGACGCATGTGACGACATCTCCATAGCGTTGTCCGACCCACGGCCCCGCTACGGCTAACGCCAAGTTCTTCGGGAGCGAGCCCATGAAGATGCTCGAACCACCATTGAGCACCGGCGCGAAACACGCCACCAGTCAGACAGGCGAGCAGGGCCTGCTGTGAACCACCCGGCTCCGGTAAGCCCTGGAGGTTTACCTTACGAGGTAGGCTGCCCGGCTTTTACCCGTGAGCTGCGGCAGTTCCAGTGGCCCACTCACCGCACCTTCAAGCCTGACGTTGGCGAGAAGTACAACGGCAAGACCCACCCGTCGGAGTTCCTCAGCATCTACACCATTGCGATGCAAGCTGCCGGAGCCCGCGATGATAAGGTGCTTGTGAATTACTTTCCATTGGCCCTTAAGCCCAACGCCATGTCATGGTTGATGCACTTGCCAGTAGATTCTATTTCTTCTTGGTCGGATTTGTGCCATGAGTTTGTTGGCGCCTTTACGGGAGGTCACCAAGCTCATGGCCAAGCAAGCGACTTGCATGTCATCCCCCAGAAGGAAGGTGAGAGTCTGCGCAAGTACATACAGAGATTCACCCGGGTACAATACAATATCCCAGATGTTCATCCTGCCGCCATCATCAGTGCGTTCCATCAGAACATGTGCAACCGCAAAATGCGCAAAGAGCTGGCGATGAACAAGGTGAAGGATGTGGCGGAACTCTACGTTCTTGCCGACAGATGTGCCCGGGCTGAAGAGGGAAGGAAGTACCCCGGCGAAGATGCCGGCGTGGAAACCGACTCTTCAGATGAGGATGCTGCAGCCCCGACAAAGAAAAGTCGGCGCCATAACAGGAAGCGTAAGGGTAAAGCTGTGCTTGCCGTCGAGGGATCTGATGACGCCGGCACCGCCAAGAAAACCAAGGCAGACGACCCCGGCAAGGAGATTGCCGGGTGCGTCGCCTGCCGGGCCTTGGCGGCTGCTGATAAGCCAGGGAACTCCGACAAGCAATACTGCAAGATCCATCGCACCAAGGGCCATGACCTCCAGAACTGCCGACAGGTTGAGCTGCTCGCCGAGAAGCAAAAGGCTGAACATGAAAGGCGAGACAAGGAGAAGGGCCAGATGGTGCCGAGGGATCCGGCAAGAAGCGTGACAGCCAAGCAGGGCGCGGCGGTAAAGATAAACAACAAGAGAGGCCCGCCCGGGGCCGCGACAAGAAGCAAGAAGACGACGATCATGAAGAGGACGACGAGTCCGGTGACCAAGAGTTTCAGAAAGCTATGGAGGCCATGTGCGTCGATGGCGGCGCCTCGCTGCATACGTCTCACCACCAGCTCAAACAGTGGGCGCGTGAGATTACAGCAGCAGAGCCGTCGGTCGATGCCCAGAAGCCGCTGAAGTGGTCCAGCACGCCTATAATCTTTGACACTGAGGATCACCCTGACCGTATAACTGCGGTCGGGTGCCTGCCGTTGTTGGTTTCGCCAACAATACGCAACCTCAAGGTAACGAAGATGCTAGTTGACGGTGGGGCCGGTCTGAACTTAATCTCACCTGCCGTGATCAGGAAGCTGCAGATTCTCGACGGAGACCTTGAAGAAACGGGAACGTTTCAGGGGATCAACCCGGGAAGGAGCCAACCAAAGAGGAAGGTCACGCTGCTTGTGACATTCAGAAGTGATCTAAACTATAGGACAGAGAGGATCGTGTTCGATGTTGCCAAGATCCCCTTGCCTTACAACGGGATCCTTGGCCGCCCAGCGCTGGCCAAGTTCATGGCAGCATCACACTACGCCTACAATACATTGAAGATGCCGGGGCCTGTGAAAATCATCACCACCCCCTCTGACAAGAAGGATGCGCTGATTTGCGCCGACCAACTCTACCAGGAAGCAGTTGCAGCAGCCGCCACCGCCAAGCCACCTGCTCCTGCCGCTGAAGCTCCGGGAGGGAAGAAGAAGACCGGTAAGACCTCTAGCACCCACTCCGGCAAGCGCACCTCCTCGGAGTGTAGTGCTCCCGTCGAGGACGTGCCAGAGAGCTCCACCGGCAGGAACAAAAAATCCAGGGCCACGCCGCCAAAAATCAAGAAGCTGCCCGTCAAAGAGGATGGCACGGGTGGGGCTTTCACCATAAGCTCCACCCTTGACAACAAATAGGAGGACGCACTCCTAACCTTCCTGCGGGCGAATGTCGATGTGTTTGCATGGCAAGCATCCGACATCCCCGGCATTCCCTGGGAGGTGATTGAGCACCACCTTGTTGTCTGCCCTCACGCGCGGCCCGTCAAGCAGAAGGTCAGAAAGCAGGCTTTGGAACGACAAGAGTTCATTACGGAGGAGATCCGGAAACTGGAAGCAACAGGTTTGGTAAGGGGAGTGCTCCATCCGACGTGGTTGGCCAATCCGGTGGTAGTGCGCAAGGCAAATGGGAAGTGGAGGTTGTGTATTGATTACACGGATATCAATAAGGCTTGTCCCAAGGACCCCTTCCCGTTGCCGCGCATCGACCAGATTGTTGACTCCACGACTGGGTGTGATCTGTTATCATTCCTCGACGCCTACTCCGGCTACCATCAGATCTTCATGACGAGAGAAGACGAAGAGAAGACAGAATTCATCACCCCATGTGGTACGTATTGCTTTATACGGATGCCTTTCGGGTTGAAGAGTGCTAGCTCAATGTTTGCAAGGGCGGTCCAAATTGGTTTTGAACCCCAGCTCCATAGAAATATGGAGGCTTATATGGATGACATAGTGGTCAAAACCAAGGACAGGACGACCCTCATACCAGGCATAGAAGAGACATTTGCGAACCTGCGCAAGATCAACCTCAAGTTGAACCCTGAGAAGTGCGTCTTTGGCGTCCTGTACGGCAAGCTTCTCGGGTTCTTTGTGTCGTAGCGTGGGATCGAGGCCAATCCAGACAAGATCAAGGCTATAGAGCAGATTGAGGTGCCCAAGCGAGTCAAGGATGTGCGTTGGCTTGCCGGCTGTGTCGCTGCCATGAGCAGATTCATCTCCAAATCCGCCGAACGTGCCCTTCCCTTTTTCAAGATTTTGAAAAAGGCGGGCCCGATGGAGTGGACCCCAGAGGCTGAAGCAGCACTGCAAGATTTGAAGAGGTACCTTTCTCCACGCCAATACTAGTTGCGCCTAAGCCACAAGAACCGTTGTTGCTGTACTTGGCGGCAACGAACCAAGTGGTCAGCGCCGCACTAGTGGCGCAGAGGGAAGTTGACGACAAAGTGATAGCAACAACGGGGCCTGATGCCATTAGTGCAGAGATGACACGGTCAGCTGAGGTGTTACCGAGGAAGAAGATGATGCAGCGCCCGGTCTACTTTGTTAGCTCCCTCCTGCGGGGGGCTAGATCAAGGTACTCCGGTGTGCAGAAACTGCTCTTCGGCCTCCTTATGGCCTCGAGGAAGCTGCGTCATTACTTCCAGACACACGAAATCACTGTCGTCACTCGCCTCCCTCTGCAACGGATACTGTATAATCCAGACGCGACTGGAAGGATTGTAGAGTGGGCACTGGAGCTGTCTAGCTTTGGCCTCAAGTTTGAGAGTACTTCGACAATTAAAAGTAGAGTCCTGGCGGAGTTCATTGCAGAATGGACCGCAACACCTGATGAAGAAGTTCAAGAGACTGCTCTCCCCAGCAAGGAGGCAAGTTGCGACTGGATCATGTACTTTGATGGGGCCTTCTTTGCAAGGCGCCGGGGCTGGCGTACTGCTTGTCGCTCCCAACGGAGAACACCTCAAGTACGTAGTCCAAATGCACTTCCCCAGGGAGACGTCCACAAACAATATTGCCGAGTACGAGGGGCTGCTCGCCGGTCTTGGGATCGCGGCAGACCTCGGAATCAAGAAACTCATCGTCAGGGGCGACTCGCAACTCGTCTTCAAACAAGTCAACAAAGATTACCAGAGCCCGTTGATGAAGGCCTACGTAGATGAAGTGAGAAAGCTGGAAGAGCATTTTGACAGTATACAGGCAGAACACGTTCCCCGGGTGGAGAACGACATCGCCGATTACCTGTCAAAGCACGCTGCTCTCAAACTGCATGTGGAACCAGGTACCTTTGTGCTTCAGCTGACTCAGCCATCTGTTGCTCCATTGATAGAGCAAAACAAGAGAAGGAAATCAGGGCCCGACAAGTACTTTCCCGCCGAGCTCCCCGGAGCCGGCGGCGAAGATATTGACGGAGACACTGAGCCCGTCCTAGGACGACCAGCTCCAGCAGAGCGTCGAGCTCTTGCCGTTGAGACGGTTGTTCCTATGACGGAAGAAATGCCTTTGGTCCTCGCCGTCGAGCCCCAGGCTCCGGCATGGGCGTAGCCTACCGTCCGATTCCTCCAAACAGGGGAACTTCCTGAGGAACAGGAAGAAGCGGAGAAAGTAGCCCGTTGGTCTGTCATGTATCAGTTCGTCGGTGACGTTCTATACAGCAAAAGGCCAAACGGTGTGAAATTGAAGTGTATCCCCCAAGAGGAAGGGTTGGAGCTGTTGGCGGAGATACATGGAGGCATATGTGAATCCCACATAGGGTCGAGAGCCCTTGCGGGCAAGGCATTTCGGCAAGGCTTCTTCTGGCCCACTGCCCTCCAGGATGCGATGACTGATACATATCCAACGTATCTATAATTTTTGATTGCTCCATGCTACTTTATCTATTGTTTTGGACTATAATGGGCTTTATTTTCCACTTTTATATTACTTTTGGGACTAACCTATTAACCGGAGGCCCAGTCCAGAATTGCTGTTTTTTGCCTATTTCAGTGTTTCGAAGAAACGGAATATCAAACGTAGTCCAAACGGAATGAAACCTTCGGGAACGTGATCTTCTCACCAAACGTGATCCAGGAGACTTGGACCCAACTCCCGGAAGTGCAGAGGCGGTCACGAGGTCGAGGCGCCCCACAGGCGCGCCCCCCTGCCTCGTGGGCCCCCTGACGCTCCACCGACGTTCTCCTTCCTCCTATATATACCTACGTATCCCCATACGATCAGAACAGGAGCCAAAAACCTAATTCCACCGCCGTACCTTCCTGTATCCATGAGATCCCATCTTGGGGCCTGTTCCGGAGCTCATGGGAGGTATCCACCACGGAGGGCTTCTACATCAACACCATAGCCCCTCCGATGAAGTGTGAGTAGTTTACTTCAGACCTTCGGGACCATAGCTAGTAGCTAGATGGCTTCTTCTCTCTTTTTGGATCTCAATACAATGTTCTCCCCCTCTCTCGTGGAGATCTATTCGATGTAATCTTCTTTTTGCGGTGTGTTTGTTGAGATCGATGAATTGCGGGTTTATGATCCAGCTTATCTATGGATAATATTTGAATCTTCTCTTAATTCTTTTATGTATGATTGAGTTATCTTTGCAAGTCTCTTCGAATTATCCGTTTGGTTTGGCCAACTAGATTGGTAGTTCTTGCAATGGGAGAAGTGTTTAGCTTTGGGTTCAATCTTGCGGTGTACATACCCAGAGACAGAAATGGTTGCAAGGCACGTATTGTATTGTTGCCATCGAGGATAACAAGATGGGGTATTTATCATATTTCATGAATTTATTCATCTACATCATGTCATCTTGCTTAAGGCGTTACTCTATTTTTAACTTAATACTCTAGATGCATGCTGGATAGTGGTCGATGAGTGGAGTAATAGTAGTAGATGCAGAATCATTTCGATCTACTTGTCTCGGACGTGATGCCTATATACATGATCATACCTAGATAACCTCATAACTATGCTTAATTCTGTCAATTGCTCAACAGTAACTTGTTCACCCACCGTAGAATATCTATGCTCTTGAGAGAAGCCACTAGTGAAACCTATGGCTCCCGGGTCTATTCTCATCATATCAATCTCCATCACTTTATTTACTTGCTTTGCTTTTACTTTTCACTTTGCATCTTTATACCAAAAATACCAAAAATATTATCTCTATCAGATCTCACTCTCGTAAGTGACCGTGAAGGGATTGACAACCCCTAATCGCGTTGATTGCGAGTAGCTATCGTTTTGTGCAGGTACGAGGGACTTGCGTGTGGCCTCCTACTGGATTGATACCTTGGTTCTCAAAAACTGAGGGAAATACTTACGCTACTGTGCTACATCATCCTCTCCTCTTCGGGGAAAACCAATGCAAGCTCAAGACGTAGCAAGAAGGATTTCTGGCGCCGTTGCAGGGGAGGTCTACGCAAAAGTCAACATACCAAGTACCCATCTCAATCCCTATCACTCGCATTACATTATTTGTCATTTGCCTCTCGTTTTCCTCTCCCCCACTTCACCCTTGCCTTTTAATTTGCCCTCTCTTTCCCAATCTCCTCCTCCTTTTTCCCTTTGCCTTTTGGTTGCTCGTGTGTTAGTTTGCTTGCTTGTCGCTATGTCGAATTCCTTATCCGCTCCTATGTATCCCGAGTTTGAAGTTCTTCACTTCAAGCAACGGCAAGGAGAAAATTTAAAAGATGCTTGGTATAGGATGATGGAATCTTATCGTAAGTGCACCCTAGAGGTGAACTTTAGAATTCTTCTTCGCAATTTTTATGTTGGGTTAAATATGACGCATAGACAACTCTTGGATTGCATTGCCAAGGAAATTTTATTGAAATTGATCCCAGATTGCGCATGAAATTATAGAGGGAATAGTGGGAACACTACCCCAAAAGGGAGGATCTCATCCTACCCAGGAAGAAACCCAAGTGTTTGAGAATATTTGCGAAGTAACAAAATTTTTACAAAAGTCTCTTGAGCCTCTTAAAAGTGTTAGCGGAAATCTTCACCGCATGAATATGTTGATTACTCTTTGTAATAAGCGGTTGGATTCCTTAGATCTAAAAATTTCCGAGTATGAAGGGAAGTGGCAAGAACCACCCGGATTCGAGCATGACTCCGCTAAAAAATTGAAAATTAAAGATAGCAATACCTAGATCTATCCTTGCTTTTATGCCTAGCTAGGGGCGTTAAACGATAGCGCTTGTTGGGAGGCAACCCAATTTTTTTTTGCTTTTTTTTGTTTTTGCTTCTGTTTAGGAATAAATAATCCATCTAGCCTCTGTTTAGATGTGGTTCTATCTTTTAATTAGCGTTTGTGCCAAGTTGAACCTATTGGATCTTCTTGGATGATAGTTATTTGATCTTGCTGTAATTTCCAGAATCTTTGTGCTCAGTGCCAGAATTGTTAAAAATCACCAGAACGTGATAAAATACTGATTCCAATTTCTTCTGATCAATAAACAAATTTTCCAGGTCGTCTAATTTTGGTAGAATTGTTTGGGTTCCAGAAGTTTGCGTTAGTTACAGATTACTACAGACTGTTCTGTTTTTGACAGATTCTGTTTTGCGTGTGTTGTTTGCTTATTTTGATGAATCTATGGTTAGTAAAATAGTTTATAATCCATAGAGAAGTTGGAATACAGTAGGTTTAACACCAATATAAATAAAGAATGAGTTCATTACAGTATCTTAAAGTAGTCTTTTGTTTTCTTTCTCTAACGGAGCTCACGAGATTTCTATTGAGTTTTGTGTTGTGAAGTTTTCAAGTTTTGGGTGAATTCTTTTGATGGATTATGGAACAAGGAGTGGCAAGAGCCTAAGCTTGGGGATGCCCATGGCACCCCAAGATAATCCAAGGACACCAAAAGTCAAAGCTTGGGTATGCCCGGAAGGCATCCCCTCTTTAAATCTACTTCCATCGGTAATTTACTTGGAGCTATATTTTTATTCACCAACATGATATGTGTTTTGCTTGGAGCGTCTTGTATTATTTGAGTCTTTGCTTGTTAGTTTACCACAATCATCCTTTCTGTACACACCTTTTGTGAGAGCCATACATGAATTGAAATTTTATAGAATACTCTATGTGCTTCACTTATATCTTTTGAGCTTGATAGTTTTGCTCATAGTGCTTCACTTATATCTTTTGAGCGTGATAATTTTTGCTCTAGTGCTTCACTTAGATCTTTTAGAGCACGGTGGTGGATTTGTTTTAAAGAAACTTGATATCTCATGCTTCACTTAGATTATTTTGAGAGTCGTTAATAGCATGGTAATTTGCTTAATGTTAATTTACTTGGTATTCAAGATATGTGAAACTTTCTTTTGAGTGCGTTGAATACTAAGATAAGTTTGATGCTTGATAATTGTTTTGAGATATGGAGGTGATAATATCGGAGTCGTGCTAGTTGAGTAGTTGTGAATTTGAGAAATGCTTGTGTTGAAGTTAACAAATCCCGTAGGATGCACGTATGGTTAAAGTTATGTAACAAATTTGAAACATGAAGAATACCTGGCTTGTGCATCCTTATGTGTGGCGGTCGGGGACGAGCGATGGTCTTTTCCTACCAATCTATCCCCCTAGGAGCATGCGCGTAGTACTTGATTTTTGATGACTTCTAAATTTTTGCAATAAGTATATGAGTTCTTTTGACTAATGTTGAGTCCATGGATTACACGCACTTTTACCTTTCCGCCATTGCTAGCCTCTTGATGCCGTGCATTGCCCTTTCTCACCTCGAGAGTTGGTGCAAACTTAGCGGTGCATCCAAACCCCGTGATATGATCGCTCTTTCACACATAAACCTCCTTATATCTTCCTCAAAACAGCCACCATACCTACCTATTATGGCATTTCCATAGCCATTCGAGATATATTGCCATGCAACTTTCCACCGTTCCGTTCATCATCATCATGACATACATTACTTTTGTCATATTGCCATTGCATGATCATGTAGTTGACATCGTATTTGTGGCAAAGCCACCATGCATTATTTTTCATACATGTCACTCGTGATTCATTGCACCATCCCGGTACACCGCCGGAGGCATTCATATAGAGTCATACCTTGTTCTAGTTTCGAGTTGTAATCCTTATGTTGTAATCAATAGAAGTGTGATGATCATCATTATTAGAGCATTGCCCAAATAAAAAAAGAAAGGCCAAAAAAAAGAAAGGCCCAAAAAAAAGAGAAAGGCCCAAAAAAAAGAGAAAGGCCAAAAAAAAAAGAAAGGCCCAAAAAAAAAGGGCAATGCTACTATCTCTTTTTGCACACTTGTGCTTCAAAGTAGCACCATGTTCTTCATGTAGTGAGTCTCTTATATTGTGCTTCAAAGTAGCACCTTGTTCTTCATGTAGTGAGTCTCATATATTGTGCTTCAAAGTAGCACCATGTTTTTCATATAGTGAGTCTCATAAGTTGTCTTTTTCATACTAGTGGGAATTTTTCATTATAGAACTTGGCTTGTATATTCCTACGATGGGCTTCCTCAAATGCCCTAGGTCTTCATGAGCAAGCAAGTTGGATGCACACCCACTAGTTTTCTTTTGTTGAGCATTCATAGCTCTAGTGCATCCGTTGCATGGCAATCCCTACTCCTCATGTTGACATCAATTGATGGGCATCTCCATAGCCCGTTGATTATCCTCGTCAATGTGAGACTTTCTCCTTTTTTATCTTCTCCACACAATCCCCATCATCATATTCTATTCCACCCATAGTGCTATATCCATGGCTCACGCTCATGTATTGCGTGAATGTTGAAGAAGTTTGAGATTATTTAAGTATGAAACAATTGCTTGGCTTGTCATCGGGGGTATAGAAGTTGGGAACATATTTGTGTAACGAAAATGAAGCATAGCCCAACTATATGATTTTGTAGGGATGAACTTTCTTTTGCCATGCTATTTTGAGAAGACATGATTGTTTTGATTAGTATGCCTGAAGTATTATTATTTTTATGTCAATATGAACTTTTGTCTTGAATCTTTCGGATCTGAATATTCATACCACGATTAAGAAGATTTACATTGAAATTATGCCAAAGTATCACTCCGCATCAAAAATTCTCTTTTATCATTTACCTACTCGAGGACGAGCAGAATTAAACTTGGGGATGCACGATCGTCTCCAACGTATCTATAATTTTGATTGCTCCATGCTACTTTATCTATTGTTTTGGACTATAATGGGCGTTATTTTCCACTTTTATATTACTTTTGGGACTAACCTATTAACGGAGGCCCGGCCCGAAATTGCTGTTTTTGCCTATTTAGGTGTTTGAAGAAAGCAGAATATCAAACGGAGTCCAAACGGAATGAAACCTTCGGGAACGTGATCTTCTCACCAAACGTGATCCAGGATACTTGGACCCTACCCCAAGTAGTGCCAGAGGCGGTCACGAGGGTGGAGGGCGCCCCCCTGCCTCGTGGGCCCCCTGACGCTCCACCGACGTACTCCTTCCTCCTATATATACATATGTATCCCCAAACGATCAGAACAGGACCCAAAAACCTAATTCCACCGCCGTAGCTTCCTGCATCCATGAGATCCCATCTTGGGGCCTGTTCCGGAGCTCCGCCGGAGGGGGTATCCACCACGAAGGGCTTCTACATCAACACCATAGCCCCTCCGATGAAGTGTGAGTAGTTTACTTCAGACCTTCAGGTCGATAGCTAGTAGCTAGATGGCTTCTTCTCTCTTTTTTGATCTCAATACAATGTTCTCCCCCTCTCTCGTGGAGATCTATTTGATGTAATCTTCTTTTTGCGGTGTGTTTGTTGAGACCGATGAATTGTGGGTTTATGATCCAGCTTATCTATGGATAATATTTGAATCTTCTCTGAATTCTTTTATGTATGATTGAGTTATCTTTGCAAGTCTCTTCGAATTATCCGTTTGGTTTGGCCAACTAGATTGGTAGTTCTTGCAATGGGAGAATTGTTTAGCTTTGGGTTCAATCTTGCGGTGTCCTTACCCGATGTGAAAGGGTTGCAAGGCACGTATTGTATTGTTGCCATCGAGGATAACAAGATGGGGTATTTATCATATTGCATGAATTTATTCCTCTACATCATGTCATCTTGCTTAAGGCGTTACTCTATTTTTAACTTAATACTCTAGATGCATGCTGGATAGCGGTCGATGAGTGGAGTAATAGTAGTAGATGTGGAATCGTTTCGATCTAGTTGTCTCGGACGTGATGCCTATATACATGATCATACCTAGATAACCTCATAACTATGCTCAATTCTGTGAATTGCTCAACAGTAATTTGTTCACCCACCGTAGAATATCTATGCTCTTGAGAGAAGCCACTAGTGAAACCTATGGCCCCCGGGTCTATTCTCATCATATCAATCTCCATCACTTTATTTACTTGCTTTGCTTTTACTTTTCACTTTGCATCTTTATACCAAAAATACCAAAAATATTATCTCTATCAGATCTCACTCTCGTAAGTGACCGTGAAGGGATTGACAACCCCTAATCGCGTTGGTTGCGAGTAGCTATCGTTTTGTGCAGGTGCGAGGGACTTGCGCGTGGCCTCCTACTGGATTGATACCTTGGTTCTCAAAAACTGAGGGAAATACTTACGCTACTGTGTTGCATCATCCTCTCCTCTTCGGGGAAAACCAACGCAAGCTCAAGACGTAGAAACGACACCAATCACTAGGTGTGAAGCGTGTCAGTTCCATTCAAAGAAGCTTCATCAACCAGCTCATGCCCTTCAAACCATTCCTCTCTCCTGGCCCTTCTCTGTCTGGGGGCTCGATATATTGGGCCCTTTTCCCCGTGCTGTCGGGGGCTTTGAGTACTTGTATGTCGTAATCGACTAGTTCACAAAGTGGCCGGAAGTGGAGGCGGTGAGGAAAGTTACAGCCCAGTCAGCCGTCAAGTTCTTCAAAGGACTAGTATGCCGTTTTGGTGTGCCCAACAGGGTCATCACCGACAACGGCACACAGTTCACAAGCCGCACCTTCATGCAATATATCCAGGACCTCGGCAGCAAGGTCTGTTTCGCTTCCGTTGCTCACCCGCGAAGCAATGGTCAAGCTGAGAGGGCAAATGCTGAAGTATTGCAAGGCCTGAGAACGAAGACCTTTGACAGGCTGCACAAGAGTGGAAGGCGTGGGATTGATGAATTGCCGAAGGTTCTTTGGTCGATCAGAACAACGCCAAATCGAGCCACCGGCCAGAAACCCTTTGCCCTGGTATACGGGGCAGAAGCAGTTCTCCCCACGGAACTCATATACGGGTCACCTCGAGTGCTCTCTTATGATGAGTTTGAGCAAGAGCGATTGCGGCAAGATGATGCAACGCTCCTTGAGGAAGATCGTCTTCGGGCGGCTGTGAGAGAAGCACACTACCAGCAAGCCTTGCGCCGCTACCATAGCCGCAAGGTTCATGCCCGAAGCTTTGAGGAAGGCGACCTTGTTCTTCAGCGCGTTCAATCGGCCAAGAATACCAACAAGTTGACGCCAAAGTGGGAAGGCCCTTATCGGGTAATATGAGTCACAAGGCCCGGCGCAATCCGCCTGGAGACCGAAGATGCCGTTCCGGTGAGCAATTACTGGAACATCGAGCATCTTCGCAAGTTTTACCCATAAGGCGTGGCTTGCCGGGCCCCGACAAGCCACCTTTATCTGAGCCTTGTCAGAAGGCATGTAACCCTTTGTACAAAGCCAGCGCAGACCACGAGCATAAATAAATGAAGCCGGGCGCCCTAAGTTATAGCATGGATGCTAGGTCGAGTCTCTTCCTTGGTTAGGGTTGATAGAGCTTAGCGGCGACTAACCCCTAGCCTAGAGGTCGAGTGCGTGTCTATCTGTTCCTTTTCTGTCCTCTTTTGGTTCGCAGGGCACATGAGCATTTCTGTTGAGCTACTCGGAAAGAAGGAAACGGACCGGCGCCCCGACCCCGGCAAACCAGAGTTGCCGGGGGTTACAAACACAAGGATCCAACCGCTGCAAGATGAGACTGCCGGGGGCTGCAGATCAAGATAAGTCTTTTATCCTCTATCATGCATTTCGGAACCGGACTGGGGTATGTGAAGCCTCGTTTTTATCTCTAGGCCGCCGTGCTCCCCATTTTTTCCTATACCCAAGGATTATTTCCTGGGTCCGGATTCGGTTGTAGCCGCGGCGACAAGGAGGTGGGGCGAGGAGCCTGAAGCCCACTTCATCCCTGCCTCCGCCAAGAGCGCGAGAACGGTCGAGCGGAGTGGGGGGACGGCAAGGCCTGTTGCCGGGCGAAAAACGTTTATCCTAAACAATAACAAGGATTCACTCCTTGTCGCGGGATTTACCCGCGAACGAAAAACCCGGCAAGCATCCCTTTTTCATTAAAAACATCCTGTCGTGGATTTGTCACAGCAGATGTCCTAGTGTAAGGACTTAGTCGTGAGGCCAATGCATCTATGTGATAGCTTGAGAGGGGTTGAGCGGGATCGAGAGACGCAACACAAGACAGGGATTTAGACAGCTTCGGGCCCCGGGAAACATCATCCGGTAACAACCCTACACGCTGTTTGAGGCTAGGTCTCATTATCATCATGAGGGAGTCGCCGTAAACCGGCTCTCCTCTAGTTGTGTCTAGCCTTAGAGATTGTTTCTTGCTTCTGTCTCTCGTCCCACTTTGGGGAGCCCTGCCCCTCCTTATATATGTTGAAGGGGCGGGTTACATGTGGAGTCCTATTAGGATTAGGACTAGTCTATCTCTAATACAAACCGGATACAAGTCCTGGTCTTAACTCCTTGTAGGTAAATATTCCTCATGCTTTTCCTCTTAAACCGGCCCACCATAGTATGAACCGGCCTTCATGAACCACCTGTTGGGCCACCGGGTCTTGTCACTCCTCGCACCCTCCTGCCGGATTACCAATGAGTCGTGAACCGCCAGGTCCAAACGGGTCGCCGGTGAATCGCCAAGTGTCAGCGGGGTCTCAAATAAACCGCCAAGTCCGGCCGGGTTATACTTTCGGCCGGTTTACGCCGTGGGGTATATCCTCGACACTAGCCCCCAGTTTAATTTGGATTTATCCATGTTAAACTGATCCTGTAAAATAAACACAAGAACAAACTTGACAGATTATGCTCCAGGTTAAGAATTCTTGTAAACTGGCGTCTGATCATCTTTAAGTCCTTGTCATTTCCTCATTCTAGAAAATCCGGGTCAACAAGCCAGCTTCATACTCAATTTGCTGACATTGGTTCCTCACAGAGAAATATTGTGAAGAATAATCCACTTGAGTCGGCTTCCAAAGTGCCGATTTAAGAAATATGGGTCTTGAATACTCATCTGATATTCAGCCGGTTTGAAGATGTAAAACTTGCCGGTTTAATATTACCAAAATTACTGGGTTATAAAAACTAATAATTTCGGGTCATGATTGTTTCCAACACCGGTTCATGATTGTTGCCAACGCCGGTTCATGATTATTGATGACGCTGGGTTATGATTGTTTGCAGACACCAGGTCATAATGATTGGTGATGCCGGGTCAATCTGGTTTCCTCAAAACTGAAAATCGGAAGATTTTTTCTCCCTTATATCCATATTACCTGTAGCCCCAAAGTCTTGAACAGAACAAAGTGATGATTTGAGACTTGTTTCCATATAATTACTGCCGCTTTGAAGAAATCCATGTTGTTTATCTCTAGTAAAAACTAAATACCCCATATATGTAGCCCCCAAGTACCGGGTTGTCATGCTTGCAGCAACCTGGGACTTGTAATTTCTTATAAAAAGTTCAATCAGTGTAGCACCCAAGGGCCGGGTCATTATGCAATAATGAGTAGGGACTTTGTAATTATAATCATGTAGACTTGAGCAGTGATGTGTAGCCCCCAAGGGCCAGGTCACTATGATATGATGAGTCGGGTCTTCAATAAGATGAGCAAAAAATGACTTTGCATTAGCCCCCAAGTGTCATGGTGCATGCTCGCAGCGACATGAGACTTGCATATTTGATATAATCTCAATTTAAATAATGTAGCCCCCAAGTGCCGGGTCGTAAGCCTGCAGCGACTCGGGACTATTCTTTCAATTGTAGAATAAATCATATCATTTGATAAAATAGTATCCATTGCGCTAAAGCGACTTTGAAAAACCTCAATAATACCGGTTATTAATAACCATAATAAAAATCCAGCCATGTTGGCTATTCAAGATAATATAATCCAGTATGAAAACCTTATTCATTCAATATCATAATGAAAATTCAGCCAAGTTTGGCTATTTGAATAATATAACCCAATGATTTATAAGCGCATGATTCCAATGGCGCAATCCAAATATATACTAGCGACTTATAGTCGAAAGCGAGGCCGGGTTAATAAACACCGGATAATTTATCATCATATTGGCGACTTATTCAACCTGTTTCTGCGACATTGAATCACATCGTTGGTTTACCAGCTTTTTGTAGTAAGAGTGATAACCCCAATCTTGAGTAATGATAACTCCTTCCATACTATGCCGGTTTATGATAAAACGATACCGGGTTGTGATAAAAACCGGTGTAACCGTATATAATACCGGCGACTCGTAGTCAAACCAGACCGGTCTGATAGTCTCCGGATTATAACTTGATCATGTACTGACAACTTGTAGTTGAAAGCCAAGCCAGGTTGATAAACGCCGGTTTGAAAGCAAGCAAAAAAAATTATCAAAAAGAGAACAAAACTCAAACAAAGGCAAATAAAACCGTTTTAGGCGAGGCTTTGAGCCGATCAAGAGGTGTGGCTATGGTTCGGATACGACCAAGCCCCCATTGTGGCATTACGCCGATCAAGAGGTGTAGCTATGGTTCGGGTTCGACCAAGCCCCCAAGTGATGCTGTGGCATTGCGCCGATCAAGAGGTGCAGCTATGGTTTGGATACGACCAAACCCCCAAATGATGCTGTGGCACTGCGCCCATCAAGAGGTGTAGCTATGGTTTGGGTTCGACCAAGCCCCTAAGTGATGTTGTGGCATTGCGCCGATCAAGAGGTGTAGCTATGGTTCGGATACGACCAAGCCCCCAAGTGATCAATAATATGATAAGCCAATAAGGCAGGATACCCATGTTTGAACCGCGCATCATGGCAGCAGGTCTCTTCGGCAACCTTTAACTTTTTGCAAGAGATAAATTCTTCTTGAGCCGGGATTTTGAACCGGATATTGAGAGCTTCAAAGCTTTGTGGGAGAACGGATTTCCCTTAAACCGGATTGCAAACCGGAATCTTCATTTTCAGCCGGAAATTTTCTGACGGCCTTTCAACTCGAACTTGCGAGAAGTTAATTCCTTTTTGAACCGGACATTTTCAAACCGGATTTGAGAACTTCAGAGCTTTGTGGGAGAACAGATTTCCCTTGAACCGGATTGTAAACCGGAATCCTTTCTGATGACCTGTAACTTCTTCATTGAACCGGGATTTTGTAACTGTCATATACTTTCTAAGCCAGAAATTTTCTGACGGTCTTTAAATTTTCATCAATATAACAGTAGCCTCCGGGACCGGGTTATCTTTCCCTCCATTGTCCTGGGGTGTTTAAATTTGCTGAAACTGGCAAGATTTGCTGACTCATGTCATCGTAGCCCCTGAGTCTCAAAGGTGACTCGAGGAGTTGGCTTGAGACTCTCCATATTTGACCGTGATATAAACCGGCATAACTTGTATATCATTGATGTTGATAGCACGATGTGAATCCACAGAAGGTTGAGGTGACTGCGGCGGGTTGTAAATGATCCCGTATGAGCCGTGGTCAAGAACTTCGCCAATGGTTCCTTCCAACTGGCGATTTGAAGTTAACCAAACTGTAGTGGCGGCGAACTGTGCGCCTGCCCCTTGAGCCATCCAGTGCAGACGGTGGTTGATGATAATTTGCCTCCAATTTGAAAGAAAACCGGACTACCCAAGCTGTGACTTGCTTTATACTCAATAAACAGCTCATGCAGATAGGTGCAGCCCGGTGTGTTGATGTGGACCAGGCCGCGAGAGACAGACGGAAAAAACGAGGACCGGCGCATGAGGACCGGATCATACCTTGGTCATGAGTCAATTGACCTGTGCACAACATAGCATACCGTGAAAAAAGCTTTGGATGATACCTAATTATACCAGTAAAAGTTTAGAAAAATAGCACCTGGTATTCTTGTCAAATAAACAAGGATGCTGGTGTTGGATGAACTTTCCGGTAGCCTGGCATGGTACAGATGCTTGCACGGCCTCCAGTGTCAACGTATGTTGGACTGCAAACAGTCGGGCCCTTCACGCGTTCATCGGACACAGTCGTGTAGACGGATACGGGAACGGCGTCTGACCACAATAAGCCTAGCATCTTCACTGTGGAGCAGTAATGGAGTATTTGATTCATCACTTTGACTAGTCTTGTCCTTCACGTGATGGATGATGGTCTTTCTTGGAGACTGTGCTATTGTGCTTTTCAATTAGCACTAGTGTAAGTCTTTGGAGAGCAACCATCCACGGAGAAGTATCTCGCCACATCATATTTCCTGTCTCCGACTCACTCTCCTTCTCTCCCCCCTTTTTTTTCCTTTTTTCTCACAGAGGAAGCGGACGAGAGCAGCCGGCTGCAGACGCCGGTGACGCACGCAGGAGGCATATAAACCGGAGGCGAGGCTTCAGCCGCGGCCGCGGCGAGGGCGAGCGGAGGAAGTGACTTGTGGTCATGCAGCAGAGGCGGCAGAGGCAGAGAGCCGGTCGGCGCATGTGGCAGAGACGACTCAGGGTCGCGGGCGCGAGCTCCTGAGGGCGGCCCAAGGCGGGATGGCGGCGAACGGGCCCTCGAACAGCGAGCGAGCTTAACGGTTGACGGGGTGGCTCAACGGCGCCGCAACCCGGTGGTGAGCCAAAGCCAGGGGCCGAAACCGGCCGGAGCGGCAGCGGCGACTTTGGCGACTTGGTGATGCATGAGCGGCAATGGCTCAGACACGACCAGGGAGGAACGAGACCGAGGCGACGGTGGCCGGGGCGGCTCACCGACAGAAACGGCGTCTCAGTAGAGATGCATTGGAGGCCGACGTGGAGTCCGGACCAGCCACGGGTCGTGGTCAACTTTGGAAAATTTTGCCTTTGCTCCTTGGCGTTGAAGTGACAGGTGTTAATATCTTACAAGGAAGAGGTTGAAGCTGCAGCTCGCCCGTGCGATGGCTCAAAAGCGAGGCTAGGAGAGTTGAACCGGCCCGGGAGCAGCCAGCAGGAGCAGCAGCAGTGAGCCCGCGAGGGAGGGCCCCTGGCCACAATAGCGGCTGAAGACACAACAGCGGAAGCAGCGACAGCCGGTGACGGAGTTTTGATCCGTGGACGCTCTGGCCAATTTGTTTTCTTTGAGTCGTGATCCGACAAGCAGATGATTGTTTCTTTTCCTTCAATACTTGCCCCGGGACTTGATTTTACTTTCACCTAGTCACATGACCGACTATTAGTTGAAGTAGTACGTGATGACTCCTTGGATCTGACTTGAGTCCACAAGTCACAGAGTAAACAGGAGCAGCCATTGTTGACTATCTCGGGACTTGGGACCTCTCATCTGCCGTGGAGTAAATTGCCATTACTTTATAAAAAATATCTAGTCTCTGGGCTGATTAGACAGTTCGATTCCGACTTGTCTTCCTGCGTACAGTGATCTGTGCAGTAGGTATTGCCATCGGACCCGATGATCAGAACGAGGACCCAAACCATGCTGATTCAGGTGACTTCATATCAGATTTGATGTGGTGATGAAACAGGCTATAGCGGAAAAACGATGGTCTCGGCGACTTGTGTCGGCGACTTATGGCAACGAAAAAATTGTAACCCTAATTTCTTTTGAACCTTAAATCCCAGATCTTAAACCTGGACTGATGAACTTGAAGCTGATTCAAATCCTTCTGAACCGGCTTTCTCCATCTGGAAAAATTGCAAATTTCTCGATCCTTGAAAGAAATACCTTCAAGAACTCAACACCACCGTGCGCAGGCCCCACGGTGGGCGCCAACTGTCGTGGATTTGTCACGGCAGATGTCTTAGTGTAAGGACTTAGTCGTGAGGCCAACACATCTATGTGATAGCTTGAGAGGGGTTGAGCGGGATCGAGAGACGCAACACAAGACAGGGATTTAGACAGCTTCGGGCCCCAGGAAACATCATCCTGTAACAACCCTACATGCTGTTTGAGGCTAGGTCTCATTATTATCATGAGGGAGTCGCCGTAAACCGTCTCTCCTCTAGTTGTGTCTAGCCTTAGAGATTGTTTCTTGCTTCTGTCTCTCGTCCCCCTTTGGGGAGCCCTGCCCCTCCTTATATATGTTGAAGGGGCGGGTTACATGTGGAGTCCTATTAGGATTAGGACTAGTCTATCTCTAATACAAACCGGATACAAGTCCTGGTCTTAACTCCTTGTAGGTAAATATTCCTCATGCTTTTCCTCTTAAACCGGCCCACCATAGTATGAACCGGCCTTCATGAACCGCCCGTTGAGCCACCGGGTCTTGTCGCTCCTCGCACCTGCCTGCCGGATTACCAATGAGTTGTGAACCGCCAGGTCCAAACGGGTCGCCAGTGAATCGCCAAGTGTCAGCGGGGTCTCAAATAAACCGCCAAGTCCGGCCGGGTTATACTTCCGGCCGGTTTACGCCGCGGGGTATATCCCCGACACATCCCATACAGGTACAGTTCGTGCGAGATGAAAAACATGAGCAAGGGGTTTACAAGTTTTAAATTTAACAAAGGCCCGCAGGCTTACAAACTAAAAAAGAGATAAGATGCCCGTAATCCCTTTCTTGTCCCTCTCCTCAGGAGGCAAGTCAAGGAGGCAAAAGGGCCAAAGGGGTGTGTAGGTGTCAAAACCGGCGGATCTCGGGTAGGGGGTCCCGAACTGTGCGTCTAGGTGGATGGTAACAAGAGACAAGGGACACGATGTTTTTACCCAGGTTCGGGCCCTCTCGATGGAGGTAATACCCTACTCCTGCTTGATTAATATTGATGATATGGGTAGTACAAGAGTAGATCTACCACGAGATTAAGGAGGCTAAACCCTAGAAGCTAGCCTATGGTATGATTGTTGTTCGTCCTACGGACTAAAACCCTCCGGTTTATATAGACACCGGATAGGTTAGGGTTACACCCGGTTACAATGGTAGGAGATCTACATATCCATATCGCCAAGCTTGCCTTCCACGCCAAGGAAAGTCCCATCCGGACACGGGACGAAGTCTTCAATCGTGTATCTTTATAGTCTTGGAGTCCGGCCGTGACGATAGACCGGCTATCCGGACACCCCCTAGTCCGGGACTCCCTCAGTAGCCCCTGAACTAGGCTTCAATGATGATGAGTCCGGCGCGTTGATTGTCTTCGGCATTGCGAGGCGGGTTCCTCCTCCGAATACTTCATGGAAGGTTTTGAACACAAGGATAGTGTCTGGCTCTGCAAAACAAGTTCCACATAACACCGTAGAGAGAATAATTTTTGCACAGATCTGCCGACGTATTCTGTGGCGTGACATCACACCACGGCCAGGCCTTTATATGAATCGTTTTTTACTGTTCCACCTCAGCGTGTTTAGCGAGGCGATTTCCTTGGCACGTCTTATCAAAGCATAGATCGTGCCCCCTTATTCCAGGATTCTCATCAATACGGACGTGGGTAACCCAACCGTGCCCGTTGGCACGCCTCCTCTATCAAAGGCGAGTCCTAATCGACCACGGGGTGGGCTCTTGGTATTCAACCTATTTATAATGAGACCAAGGCCAGTTCCTTTTTACACCCTCCATCGAGTTCGCCTCGCGCTTCGAGTTCCAACACCCAAAGCTTCAGATTTAGGCGCTTCGGACCTTCGATGATATCCGGCTTCGACCAGCACGGCCGATGGATGTCTTCCTCCGTCATAGAAGAAGATGTGCTAAAGCTGCGAGACGCCAGGTATCTAACCGGCGAGATCTCGCATAGGCTACCTGCTCCAGGGCAGGTCATTCCCACTCCTGAGCCCGGCGAGAACGTGGTGTTCGTGTCTCACTTCCTTCGGGGTTTAGGCTTCCCGACGGATCCCTTCGTGCGGGGGCTCATGTTTTATTATGGGCTGGATTTCCATGACTTGAATCCGGAGTCCATCCTCCATATCTCGTCATTCATTGTCGTGTGTGAGGCCTTCCTCCATATTACCCCCCACTTTGGATTGTGGCTCAAGACCTTCAAGGTGGAGCCAAGGATGATCGGGGGGCAACAAGCAGAGTGCGGAGGGGCGATCATAAGCAAATGTGCTGATGCTCCATGGCACGAGGGCTCCTTTCAAGAGGAGCTTGGTTTGTGGCAACGGGAGTGCTTTTATGTCACCGCTCCCCGGGGCACCAAATGGGCGGCGATCCCCGATTTCCGCTCAGGTCCACCACAACGGCTGGTGTCATGGGTCAACAAGGGGCTCGACTGGGGGGCCATCCAAGGACGTTCCTTTGCTGCAGGGCCGTATTCGAGACCTCCAAGAGAGGGAGATCAATCTGATTGCAGTGGCACAGGTTATGTTGATCCGGCGCCTTCAGCCCTGCAAACGTCGCCCCCCTCACTTTGTGGGAATTCAATCCGGAGGGACCACGAGCTCTCCAAAATTTTATGGGCACGACACCCATGGAGATGTATAAACTGTTCTTCGGATCACAAGAGAAGTGTCCGGACCTGACTGAGGACGCAGGACTAAGCTGCAATCGCCCAGATACTCAAGTAAGTAGTCCTGCAACCGGACAAGTTGTTCATTCATTTAGCATATATGTATGCCCTTTAAAGGAACCGTTTCTTTGAACAGGAGTGGATGACCAAGACAAAGTTAATAAGGTGTCCGGCTCCCCTCCCAGAGACCACGCCGGATCCCATGCTGACCAAGATGTTGAAGGTTGCGCCTTTTGAAGAAGGCGAAGGGGGGAGCGGGGAAGCAACCGCCTCTACGAAGGAGGCTATCAAGGAAGGAGGGATTAAAAGTCCCGTCCTTCGAGGAGAGAAGAGGACCGCTTCAGAAGATCCGGAGGTCAAGGCCTCAAAGAGGGGAAATGAATCTTCATCAGAGAGTCCGGCGCTGGGAAGTAACCTAGCCGCACTATTCCCCCAAGGGGATCAGCCCTCCAGCGAGCCGTAAGTAAAAAGGAGGGGTCTTGTAAATAAGGAACATCCCTGTATTTATTTATGAAGATGACCGAAATTGTACCTTGTAGTTCGGACCTCAGCCCTTCTCAGCAGAGCTCGTCTTCGGGGGATCTTCTTCCGTAGATGATGGAGAGCGAAACGCCTCCACCTGTCGCACCCTCATGCGAGGCGGACGACCCTGAGGTGTCGTCGCGGAGGGTTCCCCCATGTCCGCGAGGCGGAAGGTCCGCGCCAAGTGGTGTGCGGTCGGAGGAGCTGAAGGATCTGCTCGAGGCGGCGGCTATCTCGAGAAGATCACCGTGCTCTAATGGGTACGGTGATTGAAGGAATTGCATCCGCGGAGAGCGGATTGCATGAAGCCGTCGAAGCTTCTTGGCGGGGTTTGAGAATGCAAAATGATGTACCTTCGGCGATTATGCATATAAAATGCGCCTGTATAGATAGTAGCCACGAGACTCGGTATGTTGTCAAAATTGACAGCGTGTCGAGGATCAAAATCTCAGTAATAACATATCGCCGCTCCTAAACAGGTGGCGGGGCGTCCGGTGGCCAGCCGGACTGATGAATATGCCAAACTAAAGCGGCAACTTGGCCGAGGCGGATCACGGACATCGCTGGTCAATAAACGGTTTGACGAGTCACAAGGTATGCGACTTCTACGCGGACACCTAGTAAGGGAGCTTGACGCCCATGCTATACTATATGTATGCTAAATGCAGATGGTGCCGCTGTTGTGGAAGAGCTACGGGCGGAACTCGCCCGAGCGAAAGAGGAAGCCAGAAATAGTAGTGCAGCCGCTTTAAGGGCGGCCGAAGAGCTAGAAGCCGAACGGGCTGCTCACTGCCGAAGCAAAGAGGAAATGGCCGATATGGCCAGAAAGTTGAAGAATGCTGTCGATCGCTGCGAGGTTCTCGAAAAAGAACGTCAAGCGGAGCAAGAGGAGCTGAGTCCAAGAATGCCCATTCGGCTTTGAGAGCTGCCAAGGAGGAGCTGAGTCAGGCCGGGGCAATTGCGGCTGGAAAACCGTTTCTGCTGCGGAGGAAATATACGGATCCAAAGTATGCTCAATTGGACAAGTTGTGGAGTTCGGAGGATGCTTATCTGGACGTAGCGGCGAGCGCTGCGGACGTGGTTGAGCACTTCCGAGGCTAGAAGGGGCACAGAAGGGAAGAGCTATATTGGTCGCAATTCCATAGTCCGGAGCGTATTCTTTCGTTGACCGATCGGTTGGCCGAATGGGCCGAGCTGAATCGACTATCCGGACTTTCCATGCAGCATGTCATGACTCACTTGTGGCCGGGCGGACCCCAGCCGAAGAGTTATATTGGTTTAGTGCAGCAGTTCCTTGGTGCGGTACCGCGTATCAACGCAATGAGGCGGTCGGCGTGTATTGAGGGGGCGCGGATGGCTCTGGCCCGTGTTAAGACATACTGGGCAGAGATGAAGGCCACCGACATTGCATCCCAAGATTCGAACAGAAGTCGAGTACCTGCCGAGCACTACTTTGAAGAAGTCCTGCAGGGCGCTCGTTTAATAGAGACGCGATGCTTTCGAAGGATATTATGTTTAAATGACATGTATGATTTGTGAAAACAATGTTTCAATATAATATAAGTGCTTTTTATACTTGTGTGTTCAAGTAGTAAACTACTCCTGGCGGCCGTTTATGTATATGTATATATAACTGAAAGATGGCAGTCCTTGGCTTCAGCCCCACGCACATAGTGCGGGGTGTTTGCAAAGAAAGCGCTTTTTACACTTAATCCAGCGTCTTGGTCCTGTTAAGGAGGTGGTAAGCGTAGCAAACTAGGCAACTGGACTATAATGCTTTATCACTTTCACTTAGCCATAGGAGTTCGAGGGTGGGGCTACTATATAGCCCACAGGGGCACCGCACTCTCCGGATTTGGGGTGCGTATGTGCACGACCAAAACCGGTCCTTCGTTAATGCGGAGGAATCCTAAACATTCGATGAGTCATCGAGTGGTTGACCGGTCTCTCGCTATATCATGACGGTCAGTTTTCGGCTTTCTCTCGAGGTGCTTGCCCGGCTGAACCGGGCACAATCGCAGTAGTTCTCCGGTGCCGCGTTAGCCGATAAAAGCGGAGCGTAAGGTAGCAAAACACAGGGCCGGGCAACCCAACATTTGACCAAAGACATGATTCGGAGCTGATGCATATAAGGCCCTAACTTCGAGACGCCGAATACTCCCTAAGGTATTCGGTCTTTATGAAGACGGGCAGAATAATGCCCTAAGCCCCTGTTGTCCAGGTAGGCGCAAAAATTCTGGTGCGGCCAATGCCAAAACGCCAGCCTCCTCCTCGGTTATAGTAAGGAACCGCGGGATGTATATCAACAAGAGACAGTAAAAAAGGTTTACGCAGGGTCTTAATCTGAAAAGAATCCTTGCAACGGGTCCCTACTGCACGTCTGCGCCTGTGTCTCCGTTGTGGCGTATCCTGGACGGGTGTAGCACGTTGTTCATCTGTAAAAGAGAGGAACTTAGTTTGAAAGAAAAAGGATCGTGCGGAAGATGTAATTTACATTAAATAAGCGGAGTACGATTTGAATAAGTGAAGAAAATTGAGCTTTATTGTCTCTTGTTGTACATGCATGCAGCCCCTTGTATGAGGGTATGCCGCTAGTAGGCGCCGGACTCGTCTAGCCGTGTCCGGGGTTTGAATGACCTACTCAGTTTCTTTGATTAGCGGAGCCGGATAGGTGTGGAGCTGTCAAGGCAATCTCATGTTCTTCCGTGCTCGAGTAACACTTAATACTCCCTTTTAATGAGATGATGTCGCGTGGACCGGGCATTTTAAGTGTTAGAGATGCATAATGCGGTATTGCGTTAAAGCGGGCGAAAGCTTCACGTTCCAATAGTGCTTGATGGCTACTTTTAAACAGGGCGACATGGAAGATTAACTTTTCGCGACGGAAGTTGTCGGATGAACCGAACACAACTTCTAGTAGTAGGGAGCCCGTACAATGGGCATATGGGCCTGGCATTACCCCTTTAAAGGAGGTGTTACTATGGCGAATTTTGGTTGGGTCTATCCCCATCCTGCGGGTTGTGTCCTGATATATCAGGTTTATGTCACTGCCGCCATCCATGAGGACTTGTGTAAATTGGAATCCGTCGATTATAGGATCCAATATCAAGGCGATCCATCCTGCGTTCGAATACTTTCGGAATAGTCACGATGGTCGAAGGTGATTGGTTTTAACAACCCGGTGTGCGGCGCGCATTTTAGTGGGCGCCGCTCTGTTTTCCTTTGATAACGTGAAGTGAGTTTACGGTTTTAACCTCTTGTGGGAAATTCTTTTTGTTTTACGGGGCTCGCTTGTGGTGCTCGTCGTCATCTTCACTTGGCGTGTCGAGCCCTTGTGTTCGGCGTTGAGTCTGCGGACTGTTTGAAGACCCAACAATCTCTGTGGGTATGGTTTGTAGGCCTCCGGAATCTTGTGGATTTGACATATCTTGTCCAAGATTTTGTTTAAGTTGGATAGCTCATCGCTATTGTCCTTAAGGGGCAGTTTTTATTGTTACGCCGTGAGCTTTTTGAATCCGGCGTTGATTGCCGCGCTCTTTGGACCGTTCCTCTTAATCCGGTGCCGGTCCTTGTTGCACCGTGGTTTCCCATTTCCATCCCTGATTTGGATGTACTTGGAGTCGCTGGTGCTGCATCTTGCTAGCTGACTATCCTCTCCAGCATAAAAGCGGGTCATGAGGCTTGTTAATGCGGCCATTGTTCTTGGCTTTTCTTGGCCGAGGTGTCTGGCAAGCCATTCATCTTGGACGTTGTGTTTGAAGGCTGCTAAGGCTTCGGCATCCGGACAGTCGACTATTTGGTTCTTTTTAGTAAGGAACATGTTCTAGAATTTCCAGGCTGACTCTCCGGACTGTTGAGTTATGTGACTTAGATCGTCTGCATCCGGAGGGCGGACACAGGTCCCCTGAAAATTTTCCCGAAACGCATCCTCGAGCTCCTCCCAGCTTCCAATGGTATTTTCGGGGAGGCTTTTAAGCCAATGCCGAGCTGGCCCTTTGAGTTTAAGGGGTAAGTATTTTATGGCGTGGAGATCGTCTCCTCTAGCCATGTGTATCACGGAGGATGTAATCCTCAATCCAGACTCAAAGTGCATTGTTCCGTCGTATGCCTCTATGTTTACGGGCTTGAATCCGCTGGAAATTCATGATCCGGCACCTCATCGGTGAAACATAGGGGATGTCTGGCGCCCCATTTGGGTGTGCCGTGATGTTCGGATATTTGGCGTGTTGCATTGCTTTGAAGAGCTTGCTTTCTCGGCCCATAAGCGGACCTAAGCGGAGCCATCCTTTTGATGTGAGTCCTTATGCGGATCGCATATTGACTTGTGTCTTGGCGCCATTTGCCGCTCTCTTTTTGCCGTGGGGTCGTCCATCCGACCGGGTGGCCTTCTTACTTTTGATTGTGGTGGCTCTAAGGCCTCCTCGTCGAATTGAGCGATAGCTTTCTTTTTGGGTAGCTCTTTGTTCGTATTTGTCGCCATATTTGTCTGCGGTGTTGAATACTTTGCTCCATCGATCCTCGAGTGCATCTTCCGCTGTTTTGAGCTTCCACTTACGCTTTTTGGGCTTCTGTGATGGCGGCGAGCCTTTTCGGAGGTTATTTTGCTCCAACAATTTGTCCGGCGTGAGATCGTCCGAACTGTTGTCTTATTTGGGGACGGGTTGTTTATCCAGGTTGTCTTGTTCGGACGATTGCTTGATAGCTTGTTAAATCGTCCACCGGTTCGCCCTGCTCTATGGCTGGGTCTTTGTTGAGGCGGGACTTGGTTCGGCGTTTACGTTGCCGTTTTGACTGCTTTTCGAGGGATTTGTCTTTCGTAGCGTCCCGTTGTTCCTCGTCTTCATTTCCTTGAGGTGTGTCCACCATGTATACATCATGGGATGAGGTGGTTGTCCAGCATCCTATAGGCGCTGGTTTATGGTTCTCTCCTGCATCGTCGTCCATGCCGTTGATGTCTTCGGAGTCGAAATCGAGCACGTCGTGTAAGCTTTCGACAGTGGCTACAAAGCGGGTGGTGGGTGGGCGTTGAATTTCCTCACCGTCCGCATCCCAACCTTCCTGACCGTAGTCCGGCCAGGGCTCTCCTGATAAATAGAGAGACTTTAGTGAATTCAGGATGTCGCCAAAGGGCGAGCGCTGAAAGATATCCGCGGCAGTAAACTCCATGATCGGCGCCCAATCGGATTCGATTGGCAGAGGCGCGGAGGGTTCGGAGTCCGGAGAGGAGTCCGGCACCCTGGAGTCGAGGTCTTCGCAAAGGACAGGGATGGAGTTCGGCTCAATTGCCGCAGATATTGTAGCCCCCGAGGCGGTGTCTGACCACTCGTCCTCGATCGGGAATCCGGCTCCGGATTAAGGGTCGGGCCGGATCTTTGATGCGGCCTCCGAGGCCTGTTAATCGCTGCAGAGCTAGATCATGCCCATCGAGATAGTGCGGCGCACTTTGCTGCGGCTTCGAATCCGTCGAAGATCAAGTCTCCGCGGATATCGGCCGTATAGTTCAAACTTCTAAATCTGACACGATGGCGAGCGTAGCTTCGATCCGCTCCGGATGGCCAGCGAATTGGCCTGATGCAAAGCCGCCGAATACAAAGATCTGTCCGGGAGAAAAGTCTCACCACTGGACCGCGTCGTTCTTGATGATCGAAGGAGCCATCGGGCCTATCGGTGACGACACAGAGGAACTCTCAATGAAAGCACCAATGTCGGTGTCAAAACCGGCGGATCTCGGGTAGGGGGTCCCGAACTGTGCGTCTAGGCGGATGGTAACAGGAGACAAGGGAGGCGATGTTTTTACCCAGGTTCGGGCCCTCTCGATGGAGGTAATACCCTACTCCTTCTTGATTAATATTGATGATATGGGTAGTAAAAGAGTAGATCTACCACGAGATCAAGAAGGCTAAACCCTAGAAGCTAGCCTATGGTATGATTGTTGTTCGTCCTACGGACTAAAACCCTCCGGTTTATATAAACAACGGATAGGTTAGGGTTACACAGAGTCTTTTACAATGGTAGGATATCTACATATCCGTATTGCCAAGCTTACCTTCCACGCCAAGGGAAGTCCCATTGTCGGGGGTTGGGTGCGACATATGCCAAAGGATGGCTTATCATGGAGGGGCGAGTACAACATCCCTGGTGCCTGGAAACGGGATGAGGCGAAGACATGCACGCCGGCGAATCTTACCCAGCTTCCGGGCTCTCCGAGGAGATAACACCCCTACTGATGCTCTGCGGGGTCTCCGCATGATCACTATGGCAAAGTGGGTACAAGAGGCTCCTTGAGCTGTTCGGGGTGAGGAAGGAGAAGGGCACGGCTTGCGCTTATCTCCCTCTATGTGTGTGTCTAAAACTATTAGCTTCCAACCCTTTGCATGGGTGCCCCGGGGGGTTTATATAGGCCTACCCCCCGGGGGTACAACGGTAATCCGGCTGGGTGTGGGTCCAAGCCGTCAGTCTCTAAGTCGCCGTCTTCTCCGCCGACTCCTGGGGCCCGCCGACTAGTGGGCCCCGCTGACGGCCCAGCATGGGGCCGACAGCCCTTGTCCGCCGCGTGCGGGTCATGCCGGCTGCAGATCACTGTAGCCGTGCTTCTAATGACGCGGGCTTGGTCGTGAGGTTATGGCAATGATGCCGCCCGCTGGCGGCGATCCTTTGTTGCCATTCCCTATCTTAATACGGTTAATGGCGCGTGGATCCCGCGGGAGGAGCCGGCCGACTCCCGGAGGGCGACTCCATCGGGTCCGTCTTTGGGGTGCTCTCGCCGTCTTTGGTACTCCCGCCGACAGGCGGGTCCCGCCGCCTTCGGGTCGTACAGACAGGCCAACGTGGGCACAGGAATTTGCCCACGGTGCTGATGTCGAGGCGGCATGGCAGCGATCTTTGCGGGACGGAGATCTCCCGTCGATCTGGGCGCCACAGCCATACCTGCACTTTATGGACTGGGCGGGGATGGGCCGCGAGGCGGCCTCACCCCGTAGTCGCCCAGGCGTGAGGTGGTGGAGGTCGCGGGCCGACTCCTTGTAGCCGGCCTCGCTGGAGGTCGCTGGCTTGGAGTCGGCTTGTCCCGAAGGCGGCCTCTGGGACTCGGCCCAGAGGTGTAGTCGGCGACTCTGTCGCCGACTATCTGGCGGCTCTTTGTCTTGGGGTCTTGAGGCGCGATCTGCCCCGATGTTTTGAAAGGTTCGAGGCTCGGGTCTGCCTACCCGTAGTCCATTACTCCGACAGTAGTCCCCGGCCGGGAGGCGCCGAGGCGGCCCATCGAGGAGCCTCGGCGGCTTCATCCCTTGATGGAAGAATCTGGACTCGGCCCGCCGTCTCCATCTCGAGTCGGCTTTGCAGGGGCGTCTTGCTCTTCAAAGGTTTGAAGGTCGCAGCGGGGTCCGGGCGGCGTGCACGATAAGCTTCCGGCAGCCGCCCGTCGTGGGCCCGCCACGCCTTGGCGCCAGCGCAGGCGATCTACCAGCCCATGCGGCGTGACAAGACGAGCCCGTCGGCGGGGCCCGCCACTACCATGCCGGGCGCAGCGGATCCGCTGCGGTCGATGCGGCGGTTGGACTCACGGCGTTACTGCGCGCTTTAACGTCGTGGGTTAAATGGTGGGGGCGCGAGGACGTGGGCGCAGTTAATCCCACGCCCGCGCCCTCGGCTTCGCAGCCCAGGCGCCCATAAGTAGGCGGGGGGAGGGAGGGGGCGGCGACGCACGCGCACTTTCTCATCCCCGCTCCCTGCCCCGTCTTCTTCCTTGCTCCTCCGTGCCGAGCCTCGTTTCTTCCTCGCCGCGGATATGAGCTCCTCATCAGCTGCCGCGCCTCCCACCGCGCGCTCCGGCGTGTGGGACGGCTCCATCATCGACGACGACGTGATCGAGTTCCTTCGTCAGACGCGCCGCATTCCCGGCAGCCACCTCGTGCGAGCCCGCGCCCCGCCGGAGGGCGAAATCACGCCGGCGCCGGAGGAGGGCGAGCGGGTTATCTTCCGCTCGCACCTCACGCGCGGGTTGGGGCTGCCGGGCGGCGGCTTCTTCCGCAGCGTTCTTGGAGTTCTTGGGCTCGGCCGCACCACCTCACCCCCAACACGGTGGTGCTGCTGGCCGCCTTCGCATCCTTATGCGAAGGTTTCCTCGGAGTTCTCCCCACCATCGAGCTGTGGGGGGAGTTCTTTCAAGCGAAGCTCGGGACCCACATCGCTCGCGTGCCGGCTCTGTGCGGCACGTTCATCGCCAAGAGGAGGCTGGTGTCCGATAATCCTTTCCCTGCCATCCCCCTCATCAAGTCGGTGAAGATGTGGCGGCCTTTCGTACTTCGTCAAGAACGTCGCCCCGACGGGCGATCGGGTCAACTTGCCGCCCTTCGTGGGCGGCGAACTTGAGCCGACTCACCGGCTGGTCCCTCAGGGCAGACGCTGACTCAAGACGTTAACGCCGCCGCCGTCAGCAGCTCCGTGTAATGATCTGATCGGAGGGCTGGCCGGGGCAGACTTGCTGGCCGCCTTCATGGTGCGCCGAAGTTCTTCCTCTTCAGGCCGCCCTCATCGATCCGCGGATGAGCGCCGGACCCCAGCCAGCTGTGTTCCAAGGACATGCCCTACGCGGAGGTGGTGGACACGGTGAACTTCTTGGCGAACTGCGACCTCACGGAGGAATGGCGCTTCGGCAAGGAGCCATACTCGCGCGCCAATCCCCCGCCGATGGTAAGTCGTCTCTTGCTTCTTTGTTTCCTTCCTTAGCCGGATCCGGCTCTTACTTTCCTTGGTCCTTTCTTACTCAGAATCCTCTCATGCCGCCCTCGACCGGCGCCGTGGGGCCGGCTCGCGACAAATCCCGACGGGCGGAGAGTGACGCCGACGACCCTGACTTGGGTGTGGCAGCGATGGAGGCCGATGCCGAAGGAGGGGGAGGGGCCGACGACTTCAGGCCCTCGGCCACTTTTGCAGACTGGCCTGAAGATGAAGTCGCCCCCGCCGTTAGCAGAGAGCCGGCCAGCCAGGCGCAAGCTCCTCCGCCGCCTTGGGGGGCCGAGGCGGCGCGAAGAAGCGCCGGGCCGGGCCGAGTCAGCCAGGCGACCAGGCCAAGAGAATCAGGGGAGCCGCCGCGACTCAGCCACAAGAAGCGGTCGCGAAGGCCAACCGCTTCCGCAAGGAGGTGAAGAAACCACCGCTGGTCTCCGCGTAAGTATCTTTTTATTCTGTCTTGTTTTCTTCTGGTCCGTCTTGCCCAAGTCTTCTCATGTCCTTTTTTCTCATCAGGGCTCCCCTCACTTTGGAGAGGGTCGCCGCCGCCTCCGTCATGGGGTCGGCGGAGACGTCCGCCAGCAGTCGGCGGGTTGACCCTGCGGCCGCCCTCCGGGAGGCAACAGAGCGGAACGCGCAGGAGAAGCGCGACGAGGAGGCGGCCGCCCGTCGAGAGAAGGCGGCGGCCGAGAAGGCGGTCGAAGCCGCAGCAGCAGCAAGAAGGCAAGCCGAGGAGGCCGCGCGCCTTCAATCGGCGCTGCTTGTCACTCCCGTGAGCTCCGCGCCACCACCGCCGGAGTTCACGGGGCAGTCGGAGGGAATCGGTGGTGAGGTCCCCGTTGCAGGGAGGGAAGGCGGCGAGGTCTCTTCGCCGAGCGCGGCCGCGCCACCTCCGCCGCCTCCGCCGCAGTCTGAAGTCGCGCGAGGCAAACAGCCGGCGGACCCACCCGTGCCGCCGACCGACGATGAAGCCGTGGCGCAGCTGCTTCTTCAGGTCGCCTCGCCAGTGCGGCGCCGTCTTGAGAAAAGCGGACTTCGGCGCGCGCCCCGCTTGGAGACCGGCGCGCCCGGCTCGGCCATCCACGCTGAAGCGACAAGCGCCCGCGCCGGCTGAGTGGGTGCAAGGAGGCGCAGAACTGCTGAACCAGCGCCTCTAGACGTCCAATCGAAGCTACGGGCCGAAGGCGCCGCCCTCCAGAATCTTTCCAAGGTGCACCTGGCGTCGCGATCCGCCGTGCGGGTATGTTTTATTTCCGAATTTTCTTTTGATCTTCTACGTAGAGGCGCGGCCTCCACTGGGTGTAGTCCCCGAGTTTCGGGTCGGCTGCTGAGCAGGCGGCCCGGAACTTTATTTGCTTACTTCCAAGTCTTTATCTGTGTCTGGAATCCTTGTTACAGGAGTATCACAACCTCCGCGCTACCGCCTTCAACCGCAACGTTGAAGAGCTGAACAAGCTGGCTGGCCGACTGGCGAAGAGCCGAGGTGAGTTTTCTTCTTGGGGTGCGCTTGCGCACCAGCTGGCTGTAGTCCCCGAGATTCGGGCCGATGCTAGCTTGATTGGGCCGGATCTTCTGGCGACCTTCTTATCAGCGACTTCGCGTCCTTCTTCTTTTATTCTTGAGAATCCAACGCCGCTCACGGATCAGCTAGGTACGGCCGAGACCGCCTGGCGCCAAAGAGGAGGAGGCGGAAAGCTTCGCGCAGAGCGCGACCTGCTGGCCACGCACCTTGGCGGAGCAGAGGAGCTGCTCAAGGCGGCCTGGGCGAGGCGGAGAAGAAGGAGGCCGCCCTCCTGGCCGAATTTGAGAGCGAGCGCTCCGCCTGGACCGACAGAGAGGCGCAGCTGACCTCCGGCTTTCATGAAATCGAAGATATCATCGATGGTAAGTTTGCTTTTACTTTCTCTTTTGGGTTGCCGGCTATGGGTTAAGCCGGCTCCTGTTTCTTCTAACTTGCTTTTTCTTCTTCTTCGCAGACTTCTTCCCTGGTCATACCCAGGCGGCCAATCAGGCCATCGAGGCCGAACGCGAGGCGCGGAGGGCGGGTGGTGCCGAGATCGCAGCCAACGCCCCCCGGACCCTTGACGAGCAGCTCCTGAGCATTGAGGCTCGTCTGCGGCCGGCACATCGGATGTTGCGCCGTCTTCAGCGTGTCGGGGCCCAGGCGATTGCTGCCCTGTGGCCGGACATGCCGGTTCTGCGCACTCCCAGCCGGACCGCCGACTGGCAGGAGGTCGCGGCTGGGCGTCTTGAGGCTTGGAAGGGCTCCACGGCTCGGGCTGAGCTTCGCCGAGCCCCGGAGTTCGTCAAGGCGTGGTATCGAGGCTCGGCACGACCCGGCTGGCCGCGTTCGGCCGAAGCCCAGCGGAGCTGCAGGCAGCGGAGGGCGCCCTTGTCGGCGTCTTGGCGGCGATCGCCGACTACACGGACACCAGTGTCTTCGTCCTGGAGCGGGCTGAAGACGGTGGGGAGGTGCCGCCGGAGTGGTTCGGGATGAACCCGGACTACGGCGAGGACTCGGCGGAGGTGATCGACTCCAGCAACGAGGCGGAGGACGGAGACGGCATGGAGGCGTCAGAAGACGGAGCGGGAGCGGGCGGACAGCCTCAGCTCGACATGCCTCCAGCAACGAGTCACGCCCATCTGAGCCAGCCGCCGCCAGAGACGATCAAACCGAGATCGCCTTGACCCGGCCGCCCGGCGCTCGACGCCGCGCTGCCTCCGCCTTCCAACCCCATCCGCTGCTTCTTAGGCCGCTGCCTTGGCTTTATTTTATCTGCTTGTTAGTCTTTGAAAGAACTTTGTTAGTGCACAATTCCACCCGCGGGGTGTATTCTGAACCTCTGTTCGAAGATCCGTCCAAGGGCCTAAATTTGTGTAAATATTATTCTAATTTCATGTTTCCTTGCTTAGTGCTCTTGTGGCTTTTCCCTTGCCGCCTTCCCTTAGATGCCGCCTTGCCCGTCGGGCAGCCGCTCTGCGGATTGCCGTCTAGGTCAAGTGCTCGGCTACTTTGAGAAGGCAAGTACTTGGCCATTTTAGAGTCGTTTAAGCAAGTTGGGTAGAAAACGACAAGTCGGCTTCTTGAGAGTTGGCTTCACGAAACGGGCTGGGCGCCGATCTAAACTATGTTTATGCTTTGGGTCCTTAGCCATTTTTCGTGTGGGCGCCCGCTCTACCTCACTCCTGCCTGCCAAACAGTCGCTCTGCGAGCTGCGGCTTCTGACAGGAGACGGCTTGGGCACCGCACGCTACTTGTCTGACTTCAGGAAGCACTTCATAGTTCAAAGGCGGCGAGTCCCCGGGCCGACTAGTCGAGCCCGGTGCCAAACAGCATAATCAAAGGGTAACATACTCAAAGGCATAATTCTTATCATACAGATAACAAAAGAGGGCAGTCCCCGAGCTTGTCTCGGGGGGCCCGGAGTCTTAGTATTTCAAACACAAAAGGGTAGCGTGGTACATACTGCATCAACTGTAAAATCTTCGGAGGAGGTTTGCATTCCATGGCCGCTCCGTTTCTTTGCCGGAGTCGTCCCTCTTGCGTGCTCGGGGCTTCTGAGCATCGATCAGGTAGTAGGAGTCGTTGCCCAGTACTTTACTGATGATGAACGGTCCTTCCCAAGGCGCCGACAGCTTGTGCTGGCCGGCTGTTCGCTGGATCAGCCGGAGCACAAGGTCACCTTCTAGGAAGGATCTTGGCTTGACCTTCTTGTTGTAGTAGCGGCGTGAAGCTCTATTTGGTAGATCTTTGGACGGTTTGAGTGCGGCAGCGACCCTCTTCCAGCAGATCGACGCCGTCTTGGCGTGCTTCTTCTGCTTCCTCCTCGGTGTACATGGTGACTCGCGGGGAGTCAAACTCTATATCCGTTGGGATGACGGCTTCGGCATCGTAGATGAGGAAGAAGGGTGTGAAGCCAGTTGACTTGTTTGGAGTCGTACGCAGACTCCAGAGGACGGCTGGCAACTCCTCAAGCCGGCGACGAAACGCTCGATGGTTTGACGAGCGAGGCTTGATGCCAGACAAGATGAGGCCGTTCGCTCGCTCCACCTGGCCATTTGACTGCGGATGGCAACGGACGCTAGGTCCAATCGGATGCCCTGCGTCGCGCAGAAACGGGCCAGGGCGCCCTTGGCGAAATTTGTGCCGTTGTCGGTGATGATGCTGTGTGGTACGCCGTACCGAGTCGTGATGTCGGCTATAAAAGTCGCTGCCA
Organism: Aegilops bicornis; assembly: GCA_021605145.1. Lineage (NCBI taxonomy): Eukaryota > Viridiplantae > Streptophyta > Magnoliopsida > Poales > Poaceae > Aegilops > Aegilops bicornis. The sequence continues at coordinate 192,248,551 of CM038671.1, read as the reverse complement.
GAGGACCGTTCAACTTCTTGATGGGTTTTGCTTCTATCCACTTGGTGAACTTGTCCATCGCGACAAGTAGATGAGTTAAACCACCTCGCGCCCGTCTTGAATGGTCCTACCATGTCCGGGCCCTGCATGACAAAGGGCGAGCGATGGGGATAGTCTTGAGTCTTTGAAGCCGGTGAAGTGGCTTGGAGCGAACACCGGCACCCTTGCATTTTTGAACTAATTCCTTGGCTTCTTCGAGGCGGTCGGCGGAAGAAACCGTGTCGGAAGGCTTTGGCGACGAGTGCTCTGGAGGCTGCATGATGGCCGCTTTTCATACGATGGATGTCTTCGAGGATTGCTTGGCCTTGCTCGATTCGACCTTGTTGGTAGACACCGGTGACGCTGCGCCTGACCAGCTCTCTATGGCTTCTAGTATAGGCTGCCGCTCGGCGTTGCACTTGCCGAGCCAAGGTTTCATCAGTTGGGAGCTCTCCGCCTGCCAAAAACTTCAAGATAAATTTGAGCCCATGAGGGTCTTATTATTTCTTTGACTGCCGATCTTGCTACTTAGACGAGGCGGCTAGGCTGGAGGCGGCGGGTTGAGTCTGCAGCAGCTTGTTGCATTGAAGAAGTCCCGGGCCAATTAGCGCGATCCCGGCCGAAATCTTGGAGTCTTTGCAAAAGTCGCCGCAGATCCCGGGCCGGTTCCGAAGTCCTGGGCCGGCCATTGCGCAGCGTTCTTGGTGGCGTCTTCAAGGATTCTTGTGCCGTCTGCCGAGGCTCTGGAATCGGATCTGCCTTCTTCAGGGGGAGCCGGCACAAAGATGGAGTCTGATTCTGGTGACGGCTTGACGGATGGCTTGAGAAGGCGCTGAAGGGCGACGCCGGATGGTATTGCCTGTCGGGTGGAACTGATTCTTGCCAGGGCATCTGCTTCGTCGTTGTCGTTCCTTGGTTCATGGAGGAATTCGCATCCCTCAAAATACCCACTCAGCTGCTGTACCAGAAAGCGGTAGCTCGCCATATTTGCATCTTTGGCGTCCCAGTCGCCGGATGACTGTTGGACCACCAAGTCGGAGTCGCTATAGCACGAGATCCGGCGAATGCCGAAGTTCCTTGGCAAGCCGGAGCCGTGGATGAGCGCCTCGTATTGGCGACGTTGTTGGAGGCGGCGAAATGGATCTGCGGCGTGCTTGAGCTTGTCGCCTTTAGGGGAAGTGAGGACCACGCCGGCTCCCAAGCCGGTGCGCATCTTGGAGCCATCAAAGTGCATCCACCAATGGGTGGAGTCGGTATTTGAGGGGCAGAATCGGTCTCGGCCCAATCGACGAGGAAGTCGGCCGGTGCTTGTGACTTGATGGCGGTGCGGGGCTGGTAAAAGATGGTGTAGGGGGCAACTCTATGGCCCATTTGGCCACACGCCTGAAGCATCTCGGCTTCCGATGATCTCTGCTAGTGGGGCCGTGCAAACCACGGTGATTGAATGCTCTTGAAAGTAAGGCTTCAACTTCTTGGCGGCAAAGTGCACGCCGTAACACATCTTCTGGTAGTGGGGGTAGTTCTGCTTGGAGGTCAATAGTACCTCGCTCAAGTAATATACTGGTCTCTGGATAGGTAGCGCCTTGCCTTCCTCCTTGCTTCAACCACAATAACTACGCTGACTACCCTGCTGGTGGCGGCAATGTACAGGAGCATGGGCTCCTTTGGAGTCAGAGCTGCCAGCACTAGGGGAGTAGTCAGCATTCTTTTCAACTGGAGAAAAGCTCCATCTGCCTTGGAGTTCCATTCGAAGAAGGTGGTCTTCTTCATGAGCTGGTACAGAGGAAGGGCTTTCTCACCCAGCCGAATGATGAATCGACTGATAGACGCCAAGCAGCCGGTGAACTTCTGCACATCCATCAGTCGGCGGGGCACTTCCATTCTCTCAATCGCCTTAATCTTCACGGGGTTGCACTCTATGCCGCGTTCGGATACCGGGAAGCCAAGGAGCTGGCCGGCTGGTACTCTGAAGACGCATTTCTCTGGGTTGAGCTTGATCTGGAATCGGCACAGGTTTTCAAAGGTCTCTTTGAGGTCTTCCAACAGCGTTCCTCGCTTCTCCGTCTTCACCACCACGTCGTCCACGTAAAGCGTGGGCGTTTATAAGCTGCTTGAGGAGGCACTTACGCATGCAACGCTGAAAGGTGGCGCCGGCGTTCCTCAAGCCGAACGTCATGGTCGGTGTAGCGAAGGCTCCAAATGGCATGATGAAGGCGGTCTTCAATCTGTCTGCCGGGTTGACTTGATCTAGTGATATCTGAATATGCTCTAAGAAGCTCAACAGCTCGCATCCGGTTGTGGAGTCTATCACTGATCAATTACAGGTAGAGCGAGCGGGTCCTTGGGGCAGGCTTTGTTGAGGCTTGTGTAGTCAATACACATCCGCCATCGCTTGTTCTTCTTGATGCAGGACCGGGTTCGCCAACCATTACGGGAAGAAAACTTCCATGATGAAACCGGCTGCAAGGAGCCGGGCTATCTCTTCTCCAACAACTCTTCTTTTCTCTTGACAAAGCGCGCAAAGGGCTGCTGGCGGGCTTCACATCAGGTCGGACATGTAACTTGTGCTCGGCGAAATCCGTCCGTACACTGGCATGTCTTTGGGGACCATGCGAAGATGTCCCGATTCTCACGGAGGAAATCGACGAGCTCGCCTTCCTATTTGCTGTCGAGGTTCGCACCTATGACAGCGTACTTCTCTAGGTGCTCCGGGTCCAAGGGTATCTTCTTGGTCTCTTTGGCCAGCTTGAACGAGCCCTCAGCTTTTGACTCCTTGGGGTCGGACGATATCTCCGGCTGCTTGCCGGCCATCGTCACGACCCGATCCAGGAGCCGCTTCTCAGCTGCGATCACTAGGGACTCGGCTAGCCGGCTGCTTTCGGTACTGCAGACAAAGTGACGACTTTCTGTAGTCGCCGCCACGGTCGAATCCCTTGGAACTCGGCATCTTCATCTTGAGGTAGGCGTAGTGGGGACCGCCATGAACTTGGCCAAAGCAGGTCGGCCAAGAAAGGCATGGTAGGGGCTCTCGAGGTCCACCACTTGAACCAGGCGGCTCTCGTGAAAGTGATCCTTGTCCCCGAAGAGGACGTCTATCGAATCTTGCCAATCGGTGAGCAGGAAAGGCGGTACAATTCCGTGGAACACAGTCCGACTATCTTTGAAGCCGCCTCGCTTGATTCCTAGCTTCTCCATCGTATCCTTATGCAGGATGTTGATGCTGCTGCCTCCGTCTATCGGTACTCGCGAGAAGCGGCGGCCCGCCTATCCGTGGCAAGGGTGGCTCCCAAGACGAGGCGTAGGAGCCCGGATTCGCATCACCTGCGGGTGATCGGCCGCAGCTCGGTGATGGGCTTCTCGGACCAGTGCATGAATTCTGGGGCGCTTGATGCTACGGCATTCACCTCTTGCTGCTGCTGCCGCCTGCTGCGGCGATCGTCTGCCACGCTGGTAAACACGACGTAGGCGTCGTGCTCTTCGGGGTAATCATCTTGTACCGTGCCGACTGGCCGGACAGCTGGCTGCTGGGGCGATGGTGGAGGCGGCGGCCCAGCAGGCGGTGGAGGGGCAAGGCCGTCTCCCTTGGCGATCCTGGTGAGCCAGTGGCACTTCCGGGTGGTGTGATTTGATCCTGGGGCAGCCGTCTTCGTCGCGTTCGATGGAGATGCGAGTCCGGCTATGGCTGACAGCCGGATCCTGGTTCTTTCTTCCGCGGACGCCGCCAGTCGGTGTCCGAGATGTCGCGCCTTGATCTCGGCGAGGAGGCAAGTCGCTGTGTTGTCGTCGTGGCGCCTCCGTGCGGCAGCCGGCTTCGTCTTGCGCGGCGGCCGCGTGAAGGAGCTGCTGGACTCGCTCCGTCATCAAGCGGCGCTCCTCGCCCTCGAAGTTATCTAGCTCGTCCGCCGCAGCCTGGGCAGCGCGAATGTTCTCCGCTGGTGTGGCGTACATAGGGCGACCAGCCCCAAACAAACTGGCGAGGGCCGCGCCGCTCTGTCGGACCGCGCCTAGGCGGCTAGGCCCAGTCGGAGCCGGCGAGCCGCCCACAGAACGATCCATCTCGCGCTGATAGGCTTCCGACAAGCGTCTCATGCTTGCCAGCTTCTGTGCGCCCTCGAGGAGCTGAAGGCGGCGCGCCTCCAGCGTTTCGGCGTTGGCGTCCTACGGAATGGAGGCGGTCAGGTCTTGTAGAACAGTGTCGAGAGGGTCACGAGCTCCCCCGCCGGAGGGCTCGCCGTGACTGATGACGAGTACTTCTGTGACGGTGCTCCCGCCGCTATCCGCACGAGGGAGACGCTCGTCGTAGACCACCACGTTGGTGGGGAACGCGTCGAGCGACGCGGTGTCCGAATCGACCAGCATCGGGTCGGTGGAGCCTACGGACTCCAGGTCGACGGCAGGCTCGCCGTCAACGTGGAGCTGCTCGAGGAGGCCCACGAGGAGGCTTTCGGGGCCGTCCGTGCCTGCGTCGGATGCAGGCTCGTCGGAGAGGCGAACCTCGCCGACAAGTTCGGCGAGGCAACTCGCCGCGCAGGCAACCTCAGCGCCATGCAGCGCGTCGGCGCAAACTCCATCTGGCGTGCCGGGCTGGCTGCGCTCGCCAGGGAGGAAGAGGGTTCCCGTCCAGAGCAGGTCTCCAGACGACGGTGCACCAGGCCCCACGGTGGGCGCCAAATGTCGGGGGTTGAGTGCGACATATGCCAAAGGATGGCTTATCATGGAGGGGGCGAGTAGAACGTCGCTGGTGCCTGGAAACGGGATGAGGCGAAGACATGCACGCCGGCGAATCTTACCCAGCTTCAGGGCTCTCCGAGGAGATAACACCCCTACTGCTGCTCTGCGGGGTCTCCGCATGATCACTATGGCAAAGTGGGTACAAGAGGCTCCTTGAGCTGTTCGGGTGAGGAAGGAGAAGGGCACGGCTTGCTCTTCTCTCCCTCTATGTGTGTGTCTAAAACTATTAGCTTCCAACCCTTTGCATGGGTGCCCGGGGTTTATATAGGCCTACCCCGGGGCCTTATAATCCGGCTGGAGTGCAGGTCCAAGCCGTGATCTCTAAGTCGCCGTCTTCTCCGCCGACTCGGGGCCCGCCGACTAGTGGGCCCGGCACGACGACTTGACATGGGGCCGACAGCCCTTGTCCGCCGCGTGCGGGTCATGCCGGCTGCAGATCACTGTAGCCGTGCTTCTAATGACGCGAGCTTGGTCGTGAGGTTATGGCAACAGTGCCGCCGCCTGGCGGGCGATCACTGTTGCCATTCCCTGTCTTGTCTGGTTAATGGCGCGTGGATCCCGCGGGAGGAGCCGGCCGACTCCCGGAGGCCGACTCCATCGGGTCCGTCTTTGGGGTGCTCTCGCCGTCTTCGGTACTCCTGCCGACAGGCGGGTCCCGCCGTCTTCGGGTCGTACAGACAGGCCAACGTGGGTACAGGAATCTGCCCACGGTGCTGATGTCGAGCCGGCATGGCATGATCTTTGCAACGCCAGACGGAGATCTCCGTCGACGGCGCCTGTAGCCATACCTGCCTTTATGGACTGGGCGGGGATGGGCGCGAGGCGGCCTCACCCGTAGTCGCCCAGCGTGAGGTGGTGGAGGTCGCGGGCCGACTCCTTGTAGCCGGCCTCGCTGGAGGTCGCTGGCTTGGAGTCGGCTTGTCCCGAAGGCGGCCTCTGGGACTCGGCCCAGAGGTGTAGTCGGCGACTCTGTCGCTGACTATCTGAAGGCGGCTCTTTGTCTTGGTGTCTTGAGGGGCGCAGTCTGCCCCGATGTTTTGAAAGGTTCAGGGGCTCGGGTCTGCCTACCCGTAGTCCATTACTCCGACACCCATCCGGACACGGGACGAAGTCTTCAATCTTGTATCTTTATAGTCTTGGAGTCCGGTCGTGATGATAGCCCGGGTATCCGGACACCCCCTAGTCCGGGACTCCCTCAGGGTGCCTAGGCGAGCTACGAGCAGCACAAAGCACCAAGAGAACACCTCGGTGGCCGCCCACGGGCGGGCCGGTGATGACGGTGCCGGGAAAGGAGCTGGAAGACGAGGCGGCAGGACCGGCGATACGCGACGAAGGCGTTGGTGCCCGCATACTCCGAGTTGACGGCCTTGCCGCTCGCCCTCTTCCTCTTCTGCCGCCTCCCGACGCCAGCCGCCCAAGGAGACAGCCCCGAGAAGTTCAAGGAGCTGGCCCCGCCCTCGGCAAACCTCCACCGGAGGAGCGGCCAGGTGCAGATGATGCTGCTACCGCACCCGCCCAGGCGCGGGGCGTCCGACGCCTAGTCGGACTCGTCCCTGCTATCCGCCCCGCTGTCCTCCTCATCACTCTCGCTCGAGGAAGAGCTTCCATCATCAGAATCTCCATCGGAGGAGCTCTCCACGTAGCACTTCAGGCGAGTCCCGAACTCTCCGAAGACCTTGACGGAGAGTAGGCCATCCTCCATTAATTTGAAGTAGAGGACGAGCCCCGCCGTCAGGCTGTGGATGCGAGTGAACGTCTTCCACCCACGATGAAGGTACATGACTCGAGGAGCCGGGAAGTCGACGTCGACCCGCGTACCCTTGTTCCCGCAACCCCTCATGTGCAATCTGAGGGATTGGGGCCGGTCACGCTCCATCACCCAAGAAAATAGGGCGGGAAGACGAAGACGACGACGCGGAGGCTGGTGCAGCCTAAGGAAGAACTCGCGGGGCTGGTCTCCGACGTGGCATTCCATTGGGAAGGGCATCATTGGTGGGGGCGAAGCCGGCGCGCCGCCCCGTCCTCCTCTCCCCCGAGCGCTGCGCCCTCTGCCCCGGCCTCGCCCCCTCCCACTTCCCCTCGCGGCCGGCTCCACCACCGCGGGCTCAGGAGGAGGAGGGACGCGTTGTCGAGCAGCGACCCTCGCCGCCACCGTCGAGGGACCACGATTCCCTTTCTCCATGGTGAGTGAAAGGAAGAAGCAGAAGCAAGAGAAGATGGATGACAGAAGAGTGCGGGATGCCATCCCCCCTTCCCTCTCCTTATAAAGGAGCGGGGTCGGGGCTCGGCCGCCCCGTTCGACCAGTCCAGCCACCAGAGGCGCGCGGAATCAGGACCGACCCGCTGCCCCAACCAGCATACGGCCCGGTTTCCCGCCCCTGCCGCTTGCGACCCCACGTGCATGGGGGACGCGTGGCGGACGTGCAGAACCGAGGGGACAGGCGAGGCGACCTTTCCCACCCCGTAATCATGGGGAGTGGACGCCTTGAAGACCGCGCCCCGGCCCCGTTCAGTAAATGAGCTGCGCCTGCACGCCTCCCTCTTTTTATGGGGAAGGCGCAAGCCGCCTCTTTACTGCGACGTGATGCATGCGTGCGGAAACCACCCCACGCATGCCGCCCACGTCACGCCCGCCCCTCCACGCCGCACCGCGCGCGCGAGTCATGGGAAGCGGAGCGCGCGAAAAGTCTTACCACGGTAAAAACCACCCCGCCTGCCCGCGCACCGTTTTGGGCCTCGCCCAACAACGTGTCACGCTTATGTGTGGCCCAGGCCCGGGGGCTCCTGTCGGTGTACAAAAAGAGGGGCACGCTTTTGTACCACTATACCCGTGCACGGGCAGTCAGAGCCGCGCCCACGACCACACCAAGCAGAGCAGGGGAGGTGAGCCAAGGTAAGGCCAAAGCCCAAGATAATCAAAGCAACGCCAAGGCCAAAAACCACAAGAAGCGGAGGGACGAAGCAGGCTCCCCCGGCAAGACCCTTGCCGGGGACAGCTTTAGCAACCCTGGCAGGACCGTTGCCGGGGAAGCTCACCCCACACCAACAGAGCGAGTCACCCTTGAGCCCACAACCTCTAGCGTAATCTACTATGTTGAGGCAAGGGCTCGGGAGACACCTCCTTGGTGGCATGCAGATCTTTGTGAAGATCATAAACGTACAAGACCAGATGAGGACCAAAAGACGACGACCCCTGGCAGGATTCTAGCCAAGGATATCCACAAGGCCCCCGGCAGGCGCCTTGTCGGAGACGACAGCAAGCGCCACAACAAGACCCTTGCCGAGGCCCCGGCAAGGCCCTTGCCGAGGACATCAACATGCCACCATTAGGCCCGCATCAACCAAGATCCCACCGACCGTCCCCAAGCGGTACCGCCACCGACCAGTGGCACGCACCTGCGTGGCGACGATCGGCCTCTACACCAACTCAGCAAGTGCCTGCGAGGTGGCATGCAGATCTTCGTGAAGGCCCTACCACCGCGCCACCTCAGCTGCCTACCTGCCTACATGGCGCCACCCGCACCGCCGGCCAGGGCGCGTGTCGAAGCCAGGCGAGGCGGCAACAGATGAGACAGGCTCCGTTCCCGCCCCCGATAAAGCAAGAGGACACCTAAGCGATGCATTAAATGCATCTTGTCCTGTAATACGAGGGATAGCCTTGCAACACTGTACCCTTTCCACCTCCTGTTTGCCACTGTGGCGACCCCTTTTTCTATAAAAGGAGGCTCGAGGCGACCAGGAAGGGGATTCGGCTTTTTGGAGCTCGTTACACCCCGTAGCTAGCTCAAGAACTCAGAATACATCCACCAAAGCAGGACTAGGGTTTTACGCATCCTCGCGGCCCGAACCTGGATAAATGAACCGCGTGCTCTCTATTAGATCCGCTCTTCTCTCAACCCCGCGCCCCGCAACCGTAGTAGGGATTCTTGTGATCCCATAGGTGTCATTTCCACCGGCAGCTGCATTCTGCTTACTTGTGTCTCTCGAGGATCACACTCACTTGAGTCATACCCTTCTTGGAAATTGATGTCAAGGAGAGAGGGAGAGACCATCAAAGCTTATTCTTACATAGATCTTCTAAGAAAGGAAGAGAGATACACTATCATAAGAGGAGATAAGTCACATGTCTTTAAGAGGGGAAAGACATGTCAGTTGGTGATTTTACTTGAGCCTTTATCTGCTTTGAGCTATTTCTGCTCTTGATTCTATCTATTTCTGCTCTGATTTTATCTCACCCTACCTTCTCCCATTATCTAGTGTTAGATTCAGGGGGAGAAAGAGTCCATGCTTAAGGAAAAAAATCCTTAGAATCTATTGCAAATCCTTAAATCTTTGGGGACATGTTTATATTCAATAAAGTACTCACTCAGTGGTACTTACCCATTACGTGTCATCCCAGTCTTGGTATTCTTGTGAATCTTGAAATCCTTGTTGTAGGAAGTTCTCTTGTGTTATTTAACCTTGTTTTCTCAAAATTGCTTGCTCAAGAGTCAGTTCAAGAACCACAAGGTAAGTATATGCATCACACTCATGTGCATGATGATCTCTTGCTTTTGCACATATTGTTTGCAAGATGGATTCATAAACATGAAGGTACTCCTTGCAACACTACTTTTTTCTCTGATGCATATGCAAAGATACATGTAACTCTTTACTTACCCTGTCATGATGTGCATTCACATGTCTTTCAATTCTATCATTACATGATTGCGCACATGTAGGAGAAGCTCATGCAAGTTACATGTTCCTCCAATGCTTTACTTACTACTCTACATGTCATTCACTTAAAGCTTTGATGTATGTTGTCATCAATTACCAAAAAGGGGGGGATTGAAAGCACAAGTGCTCCCTGGGTGATTTTGGTAATTAATGTCAACATATCTCTTGTTGGACTAATAATTTTATCTAGTATATTTCAGATAAGTTCAAAAGTGGAGTGGAAAGGACAAGAGGATGTGGAACCCCTTCAAAATGCTAAAGACAAGGATTGGCAAAAGCTCAAGACTCTACATTTTTGTTTAAGTGATCCAAGACCACAATGAGTCCATAGGGAAGCCAATACTATTAAAAGGGGATGAGGTGTTGCTTAATGCTTTACTTGCTCAAAGTGCTTAGTGATATTGCTCCAAAACCCTCAATCACTTTCTCTATCCAAATATGTCCAAACCCTATTTCCAAACTCGGCTCCACCGACATTTCCCTTCCGGAGCCACCGAGTTCATTTTGACATAGCCACAGCCAAAACCCTAACGATTCGGTCACACCAATACAAATCTCAGTCTCACCAAGATGGCCTTGCCAGTGCTCTGTGACTTGTTGCAATCACTTCGGTCTCACCGAGATGTTGCAATCAGTCCCACTGAGTTGGCTTGACTAATTCTCTGTTGCTCATTGCATTAACTTCGGTCCAACCGAGATGATGCAATCGGTGCCACCGAGATGAACTTTCCCTAAGCCCTAGCACATCGGTCCCACCAAGTTGTTCCCATTGGTCCCACCTAGATTCCTAATGTTCATATTTTTGTACAGATCAGTGCTACCGAGTTTACTAATCGGTGCCACGGAGATGGAGCAAAAGTGTGCAATAGTTAGATCTTGTGTGGAGGCTTTATATACCCTCCACCCCTTCTTCTCACAGGAGAGAGAGCCATCACAACATGCCTACACTTACACCATTCATTTTCTGAGAAAGAACCACCTACTCGTGTGTTGAGATCAAGAGATTCCATTCCTACCATTTGAACCTTGATTTCTCGCCTTCCCAAGTTGCTTTCCACTCAAATCCTCCTTCCACCATAGCCAAATCTGAGAGAGAGAGAGAGAGAGAGAGAGAGTTGAGTGTTGGGGAGACTATTATTTGAAGCACTAGAGCAAGGAGTTCATCATCAACACACCATCTATTACATTTTGGAGAGTGGTGTCTCTTAGATTGTTTAGGTGTCGCTTGGGAGCCTCCGACATGATGTGGAGTTGAACCAAGAAGTTTGTAAGGGCAAGTGATACGTCTCCGACGTATCTACTTTTTCTAACGCTTTTCCTCTTGTTTTGGACTCTAATTTGCATGATTTGAATGAAACTAACCCTAGACTGACGCTGTTTTCAACAGAACTACCATGGTTTTATTTTTGTGCAGAAATAAAAGTTCTCGGAATGGAACGAAACTTTGTGAGGATTTTTATATCAATGAAGAAAATTTCTAGAGACAAGAACCACCGGAGGGGGGCACCTGGGTGGGCACAACCCACCAGGGCGCGCCCCCTCCAGGCGCGCCCAGGTGGGTTGTCCCCACCTGGTGCCCGCAGACCCTGAAACCGACGCTATAAAATCCTATTTTCAGAGAAAAAAGTCAGGGAGAAAGAATTATTCCGTTCCACGGGACGGAGCCGCCATCACCTCCTGTTCTTCATTGGGAGGCCAGATCTGGAGTCCGTTTGGGGCTCCGGAGAGGGGGATCTTTGTTCTTCGTCATCACCAACCCTTCTTCATCGCCAACTCGGTGAGGAGTTGGATGAGATTCATCATGTAATCGAGTTAGTTTTGTTAGGGCTTGATCCCTAGTATCCACTATGTTCCGAGATTGATGTTAATATGACTTTGCCATGCTTAATGCTTGTCACTTTGGGCGTGGGTGCCATGATTTCAGATCTGAACCGTTTATGTTATCACCATTATATCTATGTTCTAGGTCCGATCTTGCAAGTTATAGTCACCTACTACGTGTTATGATCCGGCAACCCCGGAGTGACAATAATCGGGACCACTCCTGGTGATGACCGTTGTTTGAGGAGTTCATGTATTCACCGTGTGTTAATGCTTTGTTCCGGTTCTCTATTAAAAGGAGGTCTTAATATCCCTTAGTTTCCAATAGGACCCCGCTACCACGGGAGGGTAGGACAAAAGATGTCATGCAAGTTCTTTCCATAAGCACGTATGACTATTTACGGAATACATGCCTACATTATATTTATAAACTATAGCTAGTGCCGTATTGCCCTTGGTTGTGACTGTCACATGATGAATATCATCCAAAAAATTACCGATCCAATGCCTACGAATTTATCTTATATTGCTTCTGCTAAGTTACTCATCTTTATATCTTTGTTGCACTTGCTAAAAATTATCGCTATCATCGTTATTGCATTACTATTACGTTGTCACTGTTATCGAAACTATCATACTACTTTGCTACTGATCACTTTGCTGCAGATAATTAATCTCCAGGTGTGGTTGAATTGACAACTTAGCTGCTAAAACTTACAAATACTCTTTGGCTCCCCATGTGTTGAACCTATAAATTTGGGTTGAATACTCTACCCTCGAAAACTGTTGCGATTCCCTATACTTGTGGGTTATCAAGACCTTTTTCTGACGTTGTTGTCAGGGAGCATAGCTATATTTGTTGAGGCACTTGGGATTATTATCAATCTATCACTATGAAGAATCTGAAGGATGCTAAGACTAAGATTTTTCCCTCTAATACGAGGGGAGGTAAGGAACTGCCATCCAGCTCTGCTTTAGATTAACCTTCTGTTATAGGTAAACTTGCAACACCACCACATGCTATTAATCCTGATATGTTGCAAGTTATTGATGATGCTACTTCTTCTCTGAATAATGCTTATGATGATGCTAGTACCTTGCATGATGATGATGTGCCACTAGGTGAATTTCTTGATGAACAAATTGCTAGAGTAACACAACATGATATTGTTGAAACTGATGATGAGCTTGAAACTGAAAATCTTGAAACACCTACTAGAACTAGCCCTCCTAGATATGAAATGCCTAAGGTACCGAAATGTTATGTTATGATTGAGGAGACAACTAGAGATATTCCTGCTTGTAAGGATAGAGATCATCTAGAGAAATTATTATGCAAGTATAAAGAAAAATCTATGAGTGCTAGAATGCAATATGATCCTAAGTTTGCTACCTCACCTATCTTTATTGATGACAAGCATTATGAATTCTCTGTCGACCCAGAGTTAATTACTTTGGTTGAATCTGATCCTTTCCATGGTTATGAAACTGAAACTGTTGTGGCACATCTTACTAAGTTCAATGACATAGCCACCCTTTTTACTCATAATGAGAAAACTCGCTATTACTTTATCCTCAAATTATTTCTGTTCTCATTAAAGGGTGATGCTAAATCTTGGTACAATGCTCTTACTCCTGATTGTGTGAGATCCCCAGGAAATGATTTATTACTTCTTTGAAAAATATTTCCCTGCTCATAGGAAACAAGCTGCCTTACAGGAAATATTTAACTTTGTGCAAATTGAAGAAGAGAGTCTCCCACAAGCTTGGGGGAGGCTTCTCCAATTGCTTAATGCTTTGCCTGATCATCCTCTTAAGAAAAATGAAATACTCAATATCTTCTATAATGGACTAACCGATGCTTCTATGGATTTCCTAGATAGTTGTGATGGTTGTGTTTTCAAGGAACGAACTATTGGGCAAGCTGAAGAATTATTGAATAACATATTGAAAAATTATGATGATTGGACTCTTCCCGAACCACCGCCTAGACCCACTCCAAAGAAGAGGGGTATATTATATCTCAGTCCTGAAGATATGCAAGAGGCAAAGAAATCTATGAAGGAAAAAGGTATTAAAGTTGAGGATGTTAAAAATTTACCTCCTATTGAAGAAATACATGGGCTTAATACACCACCACTGCCTAAGGTGGTAGAGGTAATTTCTTTAATGAAATTCAATGGTAATGACAATCCTCACAATATGCACCCTAGTCAATGTCTTTATGAGTTTGAGAATTACATTAGAAAGCAAGATCACTTCAATGCAAATGTTATGAAACAATTGAAATACAATTCTGATATGATTGCTCGCTTGAGTGATTTGTTATTTAGAATCTCAAATGATGTTAGGGGTGTGGGAAAGCATGCTTGTATGGTCCAAACTCAGTTAGAACAAGTTGCTAAATCTCAAAGAGAGTTACTAGATGAAATGAATAATAACATACATGAATTTGCTGTTAGAGTAGCAACTAGAGGAGGTAAAATGACTCAGGAACCACTTTATCCTGAGGGACACCCAAAATGAATTGAACAAGACTCTCACAGAGCTAACACTGATGCACGTAGTCATTCCAAAAAGAAAAAGAAGAAGAAAAACGATAGGACTTTGCATGCCTCTAGTGAACCTGAAGTTGATAATGATAATGAAGTTTCTATCTCCGATGCTGAAACTCAACCTCGTAGTGAACACTCACCTTCTGATAATGAAAAAGATGATGATGAGGATCGTGAAGACACTCAAACAAATAATAAAGAACCAGACAATGATCACTACTACAGGATGCTGCTAACGCAACACTACGATTAGAGACCCTTAGACGAAACTGTGTGCGATGCAATAATCGCAAACAGTGGTGTAATAAAACCGTCAAAAAGGTGCAAAACGTTTGCGATGATGGATGCATGAATCACGGTTCAAATTTTAGTTGCGTGTGCGATGCAAGGCATACTGTTCAGTTCAATTAATTGTTTGCGATGAGGAGGAACAAAAGAAACGGGCATCCAGATGAAGGTGTGTGCGATATACAGCATACGGTTCACTCGGATGAACTGTTTGTGATTAGGCAACACAAAAGCAACGGTCAGCCAGGTCAAGGTGTGTGCGATATACGGCATGTGGTTCAGTTGGATGAACTGTTTGTGTTGAGAGAAGAAAATAGAAACGCTTCAATATAACAAGATGTGTGTGATACGCGGCAAACAGGTCTGTAATCAGAAATGTGTGCGAAGAAAGATAATATCACACACGATTGCTGCTAATAAGACGTGTGTGTTGTGCGATGGGATTGCATACAGAACAACAACATATATATATATATACACACACTTATAAGGACATGGTTGCATAACCAAATTAAACATCCACTTACATAGGTGGCTACTACAACCATGGCATTTGCACACACCAAAGTAAACTATTACATGCATAATTATATAGATGGCTACTACACACATGACATTTCCACACACCAATAAAGTAAACAATATACTACATGCATGATTAACTAGCATAAATGATCATCTTATCATCATCTACTTCTTGTGATGCTTGCTCTACTTGTGGCTCAATCCGGGCTCGTCCATTTGGGTAATGAGGCACTTCCTCATGTCAACGATCCGCTTGTGCATCTCATAGCATGTACACGCTCTTGGCCGCAAACCAGAGGTGAGGTTCATCCAGTTGCCGCATCTAGGCCCTGTGCCAGGATACGATACTTGTTCTTTGGGCATCCAGCTTCATCTTTTCGTAGTAGGGGTCGATGATGGCCGAGTCGAGTTCAACCAGGGAGTCCTTCTTCGTGCTGCCCCAGACCCTGTAGTGCTCACGGATTTTGACAAGGTTCTTGCAAGCCAAGCCCGTAACCCTGAGCGCTTTTACATCGTCGGTGGTTTCCACCGTGGCAAACTTGTAGTCAGTGCTGTCGACAAACTTGTTGAAACGGTCGCAAGGCTCTGTGGCCATGCAATAGTGGTAGATCAGGACATGATGGCGCACGCACAACTAGGCGACGGCAACCTTCTGATCTATGCCGGGACAACCGGCAGTGTACTGGAGGTTGATTCCGAATGCTACCTAGCATAATTTTCTATGTAATTTTCTTTATTGTGGCATAAATGTTCAGATCCAAAAGATTCAAGATAAAAGTTTAATGTTGACATAAAAATAATAATACTTCAAGCATACTAACTAAGCAATTATGCCTTCTCAAAATAACATGGCCAAAGAAAGTTCATCCCTACAAAATCATAGTTTGGTCATGCTCCATTTTTGTCACACAAGAATGCTCTCATCGTGCACAACCCCGATGACAAGCCAAGCAATTGTTTCATACTTTAGTAATCTCAAACTTTTTTCAACTTTCACACAATACATGAGCGTGAGCCATGGATATAGAACTATGGGTGGAATATAATATAATGATGGGGGTTATGTGGAGAAGACAAAAAAGGAGAAAGTCTCACATCGACGTGGCTAATCAACGGGCTAGGGAGATGCCCATCAATTGATGTCAATGCAAGGAGTAGGGATTGCCATGCAACGGATGCACTAGAGCTATGAAAGCTCAACAAAAGAAACTAAGTGGGTGTGCATCCAACTTGCTTGCTCACAAAGACCTAGGGCATTTGAGGAAGCCCATTGTTGGAATATACAAGCCAAGTTCTATAATAAAAAATTCCCACTAGTATATGAAAGTGACAAAACAAGAGACTCTCTATCATAAAGATCATGGTGCTAATTTGAAGGACAAGTGTGAAAAAAAAGGATAGTAGCATTTTCCCTTTTTATTTCTTTTCTCTTTTTTTGGCCTTTTTTTATTTGGGACAATGCTCTATTAATGATGATCATCACACTTCTATTTATTTACAACTCAATGATTACAACTTGATACTAGAACAAAATATGACTCTATATGAATGCCTCCGGCGGTGTACCGGGATGGGCAATGAATCAAGAGTGACATGTATGACAAATTGTGCATGGTGGCTTTGCCACAAATACGATGTCAACTACATGATCATGCAAGGCAATATGACAATCATGAAGCGTGTCATAATAAATGAAACGGTGGAAAGTTGCATGGCAATATATCTCGGAATGGCTATGGAAATGCCATAATAGGTAGGTATGGTGGCTGTTTTGAGGAAGATATAAGGAGGTTTATGTGTGATAGAGCGTATCATATCACGGGGGTTTGGATGCACCGGCGAAGTTTGCACCAACTCTCAAGGTGAGAAAGGGCAATGCAGTGCGTCAAGAGGCTAGCAATGATGGAAAGGTGAGAGTGTATATAATCCATGGACTCAACATTAGTCATAAAGAACTCACATACTTATTGCAAAAATCTACAAGTCATCAAAAACCAAGCATTACGCGCATGCTCCTAGGGGGATATATTGGTAGGAAAAGACCATCGCTCGTCCCCGACCGCCACTCATAAGGATGATAGTCAAAGAACACCTCATGCTTCAAATTTGGTACACAACGGTTACCATACGTGCATGCTATGGGACTTGCAAACTTCAACACAAGTATTTCTCAAATTCACAATTACTCAACTAGCACGACTCTAATATTACCATCTTCATATCTCAAAACAATCATCAAGTATCAAACTTCTCATAGTGTTCAATGCACTTTTTATGAAAGTTTATATTATACCAATCTTGGATGCCTATCATATTAGGACTAATTTTATAGCCAAAGCAAATTACCATGCTGTTCTAAAGGACTCTCAAAATAATATAAGTGAAGCATTAGAGATCAATAATTTCTATAAAATAAAAGCACCACCGTGCTCTAAAAGATATAAGTGAAGCACTAGAGAAAATTATCTAGCTCAAAAGATATAAGTGAAGCACATCGAGTATTCTAATAAATTTCGATTCATGTGTGTCGCTCCCAAAAGGTGTGTACAGAAAGGATGTGGTAAACTAAAAGCAAAGACTCAAATCATACAAGACGCTCCAAGCAAAACACATATCATGTGGTGAATAAAAATATAGCATCAAGTAAAGTTACCGATGGATGAAGACGAAAGAGGGGATGCCTTCCGGGGCATCCCCAAGCTTAGGCTTTTGGTTGTCCTTTAATTTTACCTTGGGGTGACTTGGGCATCCCCAACCTTAGTCTCTTTCCACTCCTTATTACATAATCCATCAAATCTTTACCCAAAACTTGAAAACTTCACTACACAAAACTCAACAGAAAATCTCATGAGCTCCGTTAGTGCAAGAAAACAAACCACCACTTTAAGGTACTGTAATGAACTCATTCTTTATTTATATTTGTGTTAAACCTACTGTATTCCAACTTCTCTATGGTTCATACCCCCCGATACTAGCCATAGATTCGTAAAAATAAGCAAACAACACACGAAAAACAGAATCTGTCAAAAACAGAACAGACTGTAGTAATCTGTATCAAACGTATACTTATGGAACTCAAAAAATTCTGAAATAAATTTGTGGACGTGAGGAATTTGAATATTAATCATCTGAAAAAATAATCAACCTAAAAGGACTCTCCAGTAAACAATGGCAGCTAATCTCGTGAGCGCTAAAGTTTCTGTTTTCTACAGCAAGATCATAAAGACTTCACCCAAGTCTTCCCAAAGGTTCTACTTGGCACAGACACTAATTATAACATGAAACCACATCTAAACATAAGATAGATAAATTATTTATTACTAAACATAAACAAAAAGCACGAAACAAAAATAAAATTGGATTGCCTCCCAACAAGCGCTATCGTTTAACGCCCCTAGCTAGGCATAAGATTTCAGCGATGCTCACACAAAAGATAATAATTGTAACACAAAGAGAGCATCATGAAACATGTGACAAACACATTTAAGTCTAACATACTTTCCTATGCATAGGAATATTATAAGCAAACAAATTATCAAGGCAAGAAAAAACTAGCATATGCAAGGAAGCGGAAAGAAACAATAGCAACTCAACATAACGAGAGGTAATTTCGTAACCTGAAAATTTCTACAACCATATTTTCCTCTCTCATAATAATTAAATGTAGGATCATAAGCAAATTCAACAATATAGCTCTCACAAAACATATTCTTAACATGATCCACATGCATGCAAAGTTGACACTCTTCCAAAATAGTGGGATTAACATTAACTAAAGTCATGACCTCTCCAAACCCACTTTTATCAAAAATTTCATAAGATTGAACATTCTCCAAATATGTGGGATCTAAAGTTGACACTCTTCCAAACCCCCTTTCAATAATATTGCAAACACTATTATCAATCTCATATTCATCATGGGGCTTAAATAGATTTTCAAGATCAAAATAAGAATCACCCCAATCATGATCATTGCAACAAATAGTAGTAATAGCAAAACTAGCATCCCCAATCTTAGGGTTTTGCATATCATTAACACAATTAACATTAAGAGAATTTATAATAACATCATTGCAATCATTCTTTTCATCGAAGGAACTATCAAGTGCGGGTGCAATAGCCATGATCTCATGTTTAACATAAGGAACTATAGCAAATTCATCTTCATAAATATTGGCATCATGGCCACAAGAATAGCAAGCATCATGTTCATCAAGGGATATTTCAATCAAATCATCGGAATCATAATTATCTATAGATTCATGCATATCATTATTTTCTTCCGAAGCAAAGGTCATTCTTTCAATAAATTCTTTGACATAGACACTATGCGCATAGTTTTCATAGCAATATTTAAGTATGTCAAAATTTTCAGATTCGTAGAGAGTAATATCATACTTTTGAATCAAAGAAGAAACTTCATAAGCACCCTTAAAACCAACAAATTCTTCAATTTGTTTGATATCATAATAACTATAAAAACCCTTTGCATAAGAAGATAAGATTTCATTATCATTAAACTCACATGGGTAGGGAAGGTATTTTTTAGGGTTCTTAGAGAAACAAGTAAAAGCATAAATCTCACAAAGATTACAAGCATAACACAGCAATCTATTTATTTGATCCCATAAGAGTCTCCCTTTTTCAGACAAACAGTGACGCACAAAATTAGCATGCTCATCTAAGGATTTCCCATCAACTAGGCTAGTTGGGTTTTCAGCACGACCGCATAAGGATTGAAGATGATCCAAGTAGAACACTTTAAGTGGATCCATATCAATAGATTTTTAGCAAGCATAGATGCAAGCAAATTGAAGGCACATGGTAACACAAGCAAACAATTGATCTGGCAAGAAAAAGGCAAACGAAAAAGAAGGCGAATAAAATGGCAAAGGGTGAAGTGGGGGAGATGAAAACGAGAGGCAAATGGCAAATAATGTAATGCAAGGGATAAGAGTTTGTGATGGGTACTTGGTATGTCTTGACTTGACTTGACTTGGTGTAGATCTCCCCGGCAACGGCGCCAGAAATCCTTCTTGCTACCTCTTGAGCACTGCGTTGGTTTTCCCTTGAAGAGGAAAGGGTGATGCAGCAAAGTAGCGTAAGTATTTCCCTCAGTTTTTGAGAACCAAGGTATCAATCCAGTAGGAGACTACACGCAAGTTGCCTCGTACCTACACAAACAAATAACAACCTTGCGACCAACGCGATAAAGGGGTTGTCAATCCCTTCATGGCCACATGCAAAAGTGAGATCTGATAGAGATAATAAGATAAATATTTTTGGTATTTTTTATGATATAGATTGCAAGTAAAGATTGCAAAGTAAAATAGATTGGAAACTTATATGATGGAAAATAGACCTGGGGGCCATAGGTTTCACTAGTGGCTTCTCTCAAGATAGCATAAGTATTGCGGTGGATGAACAAATTACTGTCGAGCAATTGATAGAAAAGTGCATAGTTATGAGAATATCTAGGCATGATCATGTATATAGGCATCACGTCCACGACAAGTAGACCAAAACGATTCTCGTGATCTACTACTATTACTCCACACATCGATCGCTATCCAAAGATGCATCTAGAGTATTAAGTTCATAAGAACGAGTAACGCATTAGGCAAGATGACATGATGTAGAGGGATAAACTCAAGCAATATGATATAAACCCCATCTTTTATCCTCGATGGCAACAATACAATGCGTGCCTTGCTGCCCCTCGTCATCACTAGGAAAGGACACCACAAGATTGAACCCAAAGCTAACACTTCTCCCATTGCAAGAAAGATCAATCTAGTAGGCCAAACCAAACTGATAATTCAAGAGACTTGCAAAGATAACAAATCATACATAAAAGAATTCAGAGGAGATTCAAATATTGTTCATAGATAATCTTGATCATAAACCCACAATTCATCGGATCTCGACAAACACACCACAAAAGAATTACATCGAATAGATATCCAAGAAGATCGAGGAGAACTTTGTATTGAGATCCAAAGAGAGAGAAGAATCCATCTAGCTAATAACTATGGACCCGAAGGTCTGTGGTAAACTACTCACACATCATCGGAGAGGCTATGGTGTTGATGTAGAAGCCCTCCATGATCGATTCCCCCTCCGGCGGAGCGCCGGAAAAGGCCCCAAGATGGGATCTCACGGGTACAGAAGGTTGCGGCGGTGGAAATAGGGTTTCGTGGTGCTCTCGGATGTTTTTGGGGTATATGAGTATATATAGGCGAAAGAAGTCGGTCAGGGGAGCCACAAGGGGCCCATGAGGGTGGGGGCGCGCCTACCCCCCTGGGCGCACCCTCCTGCCTCGTGGCCTCCTTGTTTCTTTCTTGACGTCCACTCCAAGTCTCCTGGATTGCGTTTGTTCCAAAAAACACTCTCCCGAAGGTTTCATTCCGTTTGGATTTCGTTTGATATTCCATTTCTGCGAAACACTGGAATAGGCAAAAAAACAGCAATTTGCACTGGGCCTTTGGTTAGTAGGTTAGTCCCAAAAATAATATAAAAGTGTATAATAAAGGCCATTAAACACCCAAAACAGATAATATAATAGCATGGAACAATAAAAAATTAATGATACGTTGGAGACGTATCAGCAGGCCCTGATGGCAGTGCTAATTTGCAGTGCGTAACTCCATCGTGTCGCACGTTACTGCATCGCGTGGCAATGCACGCTGCTCAATTGTATGCATATGGGGCCCCCGACGTGATCGTGCGCACACCCAACAGCTGGCACAGCGCGCGCGAAGGGATGCGAGCAGAGCGCTCTGCGGTCGCTTCAACGGCGAGCAACCATATATATATATATATATATATATATATATATATATATATATATATGCATATAGAAATTGAACACGCAAGGAAAAGCTGTCCAAAAGCCGAGCGCGCCGACGGACGCGAGCATAGCGTGCTGCGGCGCCTAATGGTGAGCAGAGCTTGCCGAGGGACACGAGTGGAGGCCGGCACAGTAATACGTGGCAAATAAGACGAACTGTGTGTGCGATGTCGGAGACATCAAGCACGAATCAGATTAGAGTTGCGTGTGCGATACGTGGCATACAGTTGATCCATCCGAGATGTTTGTGATGGAATAAGTCGTGTGTGTTGTCGGCAAACGCTTGCTGGTATATAACCTTAAATTTAACCAAAAAAGTGTTAATGCATGTTACAAAAATTGTATAATTGGAAACTATGTTCAAATACGAATCCAACGATATAATCTTTGGCGAGATGCATTCGTATTTTATAAGTTAAATGCTACTTATAAACCAGGACGGGGGTATAGTAGGTAATTAAATCACAAACGTTTTTTTGTATTAACCGTATGTCTACATGTCCTTTCGTCCTCCTCTCACACGTCTTGTCACCCCGCTATCGTAGACGGCTTACAGCGCAAGCTCGCGCTGTGCGCGGGGGCGTTCTTTTTGCTGAACGGTTGCTCGAATTGGCGCCAATGAATCGTCAATGAGCCCGTTCCCGCGCAACCTCGGAGGTTCCCGTGCAAGCTTCCCGCCCGACTCGGTGAAATCCCCCAAAATCCCAATGCTTACCAGCCTACTATATAAACCCTCACGACCGGCGAGTCTTGCATTGCATTTTCCCCTCCCTCCCTATAGCTTATCTCGTCTTCTTCTCCCACAATCGCCAATGGCACTGGTCCCTCATTGTCGCTCATCCACTCCCCCGTCATTAGAGGACAGCTCCAGCTGGGAGGCTACACCGCGGCGGCAGCTCAGTCCCCGGCGTAGTGTAGTGCGCGTGGCGTCCCTGTTGGGTGTGCGCGGAACACCCACCACACGCTCCGTCGTCGTTGCCGCCACACAACCGCCAAAAGCTAGGGCCATCGCCCGCTCCATCGCCGCGGCCCGAAGGCGGAAGGTGGTCGTCATGGCCGCCACCCCACTGCCGGCCATCACCCGCTCCACCATCGCGGCCTGAAGGTGGGGGTGGCCATCGTGCCGCCACCCCATCATTGGCCGCCGTGGCCGCCAGCCCACCGTCGACCGCCGGTATCATCACCCGCTCCACCACTGCAACCCGAAGGAGGGAGGTGGAGGTGGAGGCCCGCACGTTCGTCAGCGACCTTGCACGCTACATTGAGTTCCTGCGGGAGGAGGAGGAGCACCTCGTCGAGCACGCAAAGAGCCTTACCGCAACCATGGCCGCAGCACACACCGACGCAGAGGCGAGGAATCAGGAGATCTACGAGCAGTCTGGCCGCTTCGAGAGGGATAGTCTGGAGCGGCAGTGGGTGTTTGAGCTGGCGAGCGTCGCTGAACGTCCGGCAGCGGCAGGCACCGTATTGCAGTTTTCCAGCTCGTCGGTAGGCTCCTCCTCCTCCTCCTCCTCCTCCTCTGCCTCTTACTAAGCACACTCGGCAGAGGAGAGGCTGCAGGAAGTAGCACAAAGCCCCTCCATAGTAGTAGTATTTAGGGGCTATTTTGTTCAGTTCATCTGACTATAGATGTGGTGGAACTGTACAACATACTTAAAATTAGCTAGTATATATAGTTGAACTAGCTATTTCAATACGTGGTTGGCAACAATTGGGGGAAAGTTTGGTCAGTTCAGCTTTCGAGTTGAACTATTTGTATAAATTAAGAACGACTGCTTAATCTATGAATGAAATCTATGCGTAATTACTGAATTTTAGTTGCAAAAATTAGATAGTGCTAGTGATTTTTAGCAGCATATTTTGACAAATCACAGTGTTACAAGGATTGACAAATGTCAATGTTACTAGATCAACAAATGTCAATCCTTCCAGTTTGACAAATGGCAACATACCCAATATGACCGATGCAAATCTTACCAAATTGTTTGTACGTGGTTGCACATGGGTCATCCAAAACAACCGTTTGCGTTGAAGGGATGCACAAATCCTACGCTGTGAATTTTCCCTCGACTTAAGGGGGAAGACCATAGCTCTCAACTTGGATAAGGGTGTTCTATCTAAAATGTTTGCAATCAAGAGCTGCAGAAATCCTGCTTGGCACAATTTCTCTTGGCTTCCTGGGGAAGCTGTCGGTTTGCATACCGGTGTTATAACTAAAACGTTTGCGATCAAGAGCTGCACAAATCCTACTCAACACATTTTCTCTTGGCTTCCTGGGGAAGTTATCGGTTTCCATACGGGTGTTCTACCTAAAATGTTTGCATTGAGTTTTTTATATTTAAAAACCATATTAAACTGCGGCTTGGGCGCCATTAATGGAGAGGACGCGAGCAAGGCGGGCGACCATGGAAGTCAAAGGGCTCGCTTCCCGGTGAGCATGCGCGGCGTACAACCCGCATGCTTCCCGATGAGCCTCCGCATTGGGGTACAGCTCGCACGCCTCCCGTTTAGTCAAGCCCTCAAGCACCTGTCCGCACGGCCCCTCCTAGCCATTAAAAGAGTGAGGCGTGGCGTCACATGAATGGTTAACAGAACACACACAATTTAAATTATACAAAACGTTTGAGATGTTACAGTGGCAGCCATTTGTTTCAAAATGCCTTTGTTGGTTGTTATTCAGTGTGCCTTCTCTCAAAACGGACACGAAAAATACCACAGCATGTCGGGTGCCATTACATTATAGCATGCCAAGTTTCATGAATTTTAGACGAGTTTTGGATTTACTAGAATTTAGAAACAAAGTATCTCTACGTTTTGTAGGCAATCAACAGTGCCCTGGTGTTTGAAATTCATTCCCATTTCTTGCATGGGGCCTAAGCATGCACTGAAGGACACAGATTTGTTTTCTCAACCAATTTATATGCACTAGAGCATGTGCATGTAGTTCAAATTTCAATTATGCACATAAAATGCCTAGGAAACCCAGTTAATGTATAAAAATGTCCAAACGAACCCCGAAAAATTCCAAAATTGAACACAACACTCCTGTTGTTCCATGTTGACACTAGAATTTTTTTGAAAGCAATAAGAGGCAACGGATATCGTTTCTTCCCCAAAGGTGGCACGTTCCCTACCGAAACCATCACGCTTGTTGTGAGAAGCTCTGGTTTGTGAGAAGCTTATACCCAAACCTGCCCCAAATGGGACAAAAATTTACCACGACATGTTGATGCCGCTCCATGATAGCATGCCAAGTTTAATGAATTTTAGAAGAATTTTGGATTTACTAGAATTAAAACCAGGTATCTCAATGTTTGAGGCCGAGTGACGGTGACAGGGTGTTTGACATTCATTCCCATTTCTTGCATGGGACCTAAGCATGCAACAAAGGACACAGATTTGTTTTTTCAACCAATTTATATGCACTGGAGCATGTGCATGTAGTTCAAATTTTAATTATGCACATAAAATGCCTAGTAAACCTAGTTAGTGTATAAAAATGTCCAAACGAACCACAAAAATTCCAAAATTAAACACAACACTCCTGTTGTTCTATGTTGACACTGGAAAAGGTTTGAAAGCAATAAGAGGCAATGGATATTGTTTCGTCCCCAAAGGTGGCAAGTTCCCTACCGAAACCATCATGCTTGTTGTGAGAAGCTCTGGTTTGTGAGAAGCTTATACCCAAACCTGCCCCAAATGGGACAAAAAATTTACCACGACATGTTGATGTCGCTCCATTATAGCATGCCAAGTTTAATGAATCTCAGACGAGTTTTGGATTTACTAGAATTTAAAAACTAGGTATCTCAATGTTTGCGGCCGAGTGACTGTGGCAGGGTGTTTGATATTCATTCCCATTTCTTGCATGGGACCTAAGCATGCAACCAAGAACACAGATTTGATTTTTCAACCCATTTATATGCACTGGAGCATGTGCATGTGCATGTAGTTCAAATTTTAATTATGCACATAAAATGCCTAGAAAACCCAGCCAATTTATAAAAATGTCCAAACTAGCCACGAAAAATTCCAAAATTAAACACAACACTGCTGTTGTTCTATGTTGACACTAGAAATTTTTTGAAAGCAATAAGAGGCAACGGATATTGTTTCGTCCCCAATGGTGGCACGTTCCGGGACAAAAAAATTACCACGGCATGTTGATGCCGCTCCATGATAGCATGCCAAGTTTCATGAATTTCAGACGAGTTTTGGATTTACTAGAATTTAAAAACCAGGTATCTCAATGTTTGCGGCCGAGTGACGGTGGCAGGGTGTTTGACATTCATTACCATTTCTTGCATGGGACCTAAGCATGCAACCAAGGACACATATTTGATTTTTCAACCCGTTTATATGCACTGGAGCATGTGCATGTAGTTCAAATTTGAATTATGCACCTGAAATGCCTACAAAACCAAGTTAATGTATAAAAACGTTCAAACGAACCCTGAATAATTCCATTTTTTTGATGACACACCTATAGTTGCATGTTCACTGCAGATAAAAGTTCTAGCAATTCAAACACCATCCTTTGCAGCTGTGACCCCATTATGTAATTCAAATCAAGACGAAAAAGCAAGTAGATCGCACATAGTTTATTATCACCAACCGTGTGAGATGCAGTACAAAATATCTTGGAGCACCGTCGGAGTGTCAAGCACACTAGCCCGCTCCTGAAATATCATTTCACTGTTCAATCGTTGCCGGTGAAAGATGGGGACGTGGACCCTCATCGTGAAGGCAATTTCGGCGGCCCCCTCCGGCGAGAGCGCGGCCGCAGCCGCCAGGCGCGTGCTAACAAGCTTCACGAGGGCGACCGCAATCTGCGTCCGGGCGTCCAAGGCAGCCCAAACGGCCGCCGTTGCTTCTTAGGCAGTGGCAGCAGCATCTGCCTCAGGGATAGCAACTGGACAGAGCGGCATAGCAGCTGTCCGTTCCACAGCGGCGGCCTTAGCCTTGATGGAGGCTGCCCACAACCATTTCGAGGCCGGCCACGCCCAGCTCGTGGCGGTCACCGCACAAATTGAACGAAGCTCTCTAACAACGATTGGCAACCCACGGCCAAAGAGTTGGCAATTGTCGAGAGCGTTCGAGCAGCCGTTCGTTCCTGCATGGTATACCTTGCAATGACGGAGCCCGCCAAAGCCCAGATCACGGCCACCCACGCCAAGATCGTGGCGGCCTATTCCAAAGATATGGCGGACACGGAGGGCGAGATGCTTGCCGAGTATGGTGCGATTGATGCCATGGAGCCCCTTCCCCAGAAGACCATCGGGCGCGAGCTGGACATGGAGGCGGCGATGGAGATCGACGAGCACCAGCCGTACTAGTACTCTTTGTTTTGTTTAATTAAGAGCGTCGGTCTTTAATTTATTAGAGTAATGTTTAAGTCAGCTAGTGTAACATCCCAAAATTCTAAATTTTGGAATGTTATAATAAATAGATAGATTTGATTGATTGATTGACTGAAAGTGAGTGAATTTGAAACTTTTTGAAAGTTAAATGAGAGGGAATAAAAGGACTTTACCAAACTTTCATTTTTTGCTTTTATGATCTTCGGGAATTCAAATTCTCTTCATCACAAAACCCTGGAGAGGAGATGACATGACTTCTTCCATTTATTTAAATGACAAGGGGTGTTGAAAATATTTGAATTTCATTTGGAAAATATTTTCAACCCATGAACTTTATGCAACTCAATGATTTTCACGAGCGAAGATAAAATGACTTCTTCAAAACATATGAAATATGAGTTGGGAGTTTCAAAGAATTAAATTCAAAGTTCTTTTGAATTTATTTTTCAATTTGGAGTTATTTGAGTTTTATTCAAATTATTTTCTCCAAAAATAAAATATATGGAAAATAGGGTAACATGATTCCCTACATCAGAAAATTGGAGAGAAATAAATTTGAATTAGTTTTGGTATTTTTAAAATGATTTTCATTGGATTTTTCTAGAGCAGAAGCACTCTTTGTTTTATTTGAATTTGTGTGTATTTTATTTGAAGCTAGAATAATTTTCAGTTTGTAGGAAATCTTTTTCGGAAAATTTTGATATATAATATGCCTATATAAAATTCTATTTTGGTTTTATTTATTCAGATTTCCTTTTCTGTTTCTAAAAAAAACTGCGTGCGCTTTGGGACTAACATGTCGCTTGCATGCAGCATAGTAGCATGGGCACTCCTTTGTTTTTTTTCTTTTTCCCTCCTCCTAAATGGGCCAGGCCCAGCCAGCTTTTCCCTTCCAGTTTTTTTTCTTCCTTCAAAAAAAAAAAACAACACGTACACGCGCGCGGCCTGGCCGAAGTCTTAGCCCAGCATGAATTTGTTTGAAATTTATCTGCGTATGTATACGTTTAGTCCCACATTGCCTAGCTTTTGACCCCTAAGCCTCTTTTCCACCAATAAATATAGACCCATAGAGCCTCCAAAAATCATCCGATTCGGGTTAAATCAATATTTTGGTTTGACTAGATTCCTTCAAAAAATATTTTTCTCCTCTCCGGTGCGACTTCTTCCCTCTCCGAAGTTGTCTTTTCTCTACCTTATAAAGGTATATTTCTTTGTATTTTTTTCCATAGCTTATTTTTCTTCCGTAAAACAGTTTGGCCCTGATTTTTCAAATAGCCATAACTTTTTACTCGTTCATCCAAATTAGATAAAACCAGCGCCTATAGTTTCGTCTTGTTTTCACCTATCCAGTTAACCAGTCATGTCAACTTTTTGAAATTTTCAAATTTTGAAATTTGTTCTGATTCATATTTGAACTTCGTTTGATCATAACTTGAGTTTTATAACTCCGTTTGATTTGATTCTTTTTGCAAATCGAAGCTCTTGACCTAAACTTTCTGATAAGACCAAATACATATAATTTTGGTACTGTTAGAAATTGTTTTACGTTTCAAGAGTTATTTGCTTGGTTTTGATGTTTTCCGAATCGTTTTCTTCGTTCTTTCCGATCTTTTGATTGATTGCTTATGTGTGGTTACTATTGCTTGCTCACGATAGATTGACCGGAGTGTGACGAGTAGAACTACCAAGAGTTTTGAGTGCGAATCATCTTCATCAACTTTGCAGGCAAGTAACACTTTGATCATACCTCTTCTCATACCCAGTTTTTATGCATTAGATCTATCCTCAAACACTTGCATGATTAGGATCTAATTAAATTGTGGTTTTGGGAAGTAGATGAGGTAGGACCTATTACCTGTTTTATTATCAAACCCTTGGGAGTTACTTCTACGTTTGCTTATTATGCTATGCTATGCTAGTAGACGTGGATTGAGTGAGTGTATCCATGACAGATGTGAGATTGTTATTTAATGGTTTATTTAAGGTGGCAACTTAAACACACATCTGGGTGGATTGAGGCACCTGGTTTCTATCAAGACTTGCCTGTATTTCTTCGGACCGCCACCCAGGCTCAAAGGGATCATGAGATTATTCAAACTAGAAACTTACGTGTGCAGCCACAAGCCATTATGGGCTCTGGCATAGTTGATTAAGTTGTGCGAACTCTTACGGGTAGGCTAGCAGATGTAGGGGATGTCGGTTGGTACGGTCTACCCACATGTAAGGTGCTAGCGCTTCTGAAAGACTATGTCTCGGTCATCCGTTTCTCAAACATCATGTAGTGCGAGAAATCAAACGGAGGCGATCGAGTCTTGTGGGGAAAAGTGTGCAAACCTCTGCAGAGTGTATAAAGTAATCATGGTCATCCAGGCATCTTGAGTATCTAGTACTTGGATTATCCTGTTGATGTCATCATGTTACTTCTAATTAATATTGTTGGGTTTTTAATGAGTACTTTTAATTGGGATTGAGGATGCTGTCAACCATTCTCAATGTTTAACAACCACCATGATAGTTAAATAAATTTATTCCTTTGCAGTAGGGAAAAATTGGCTTTTCGCAAAAACTGTAACCATAGAGCTTTCCACCAGCCATATATGAATGTAGTATAGCTTATTCTTTCATTACTATCTATGTGTTACATTGCGGCATATTCCATGTCTTTGACCGTTTTGCTGCAACTTTTCATGTTGCGAGACTTTTGAACGACGAGTAAGTGATACGTTAGGGTTACGATTTCTACACTCAACTTTGCCGTTGGTGTTGATGGGAATCCACAACCTTGTTGCTTCCGCTATATTTGGATTTGAGGTAATAGCATTTATGTTATTTATACATGTGATTTACCTCTGTTATAAATCCTCGAGTACTGTGTGTGTCAGCATACCGATCCAGGGATGACACTTAAGCACCGAGACTTGATCCATTCGGGTCGGGTTGCTACATCTAGCTCTATTTAATTGCTGAATGCTTGATTAAGAAGTGTGGGTGTGTTGTAGTCTCCTTTGTGTACCCAAATTATGCAATGACATGGATGACCACTGTAACCAGGGAAATTCGAACCAAAATTTTTGACTTCAAACTCATCACACACGGGTTAAGCTATCTGAATCGTTTGTGATGTTCACATATCGCATACGCTTACGAATAAGGGACCGTGTCTGATGACACTTTTGACCAGTTTTTCACAAGCGACTCCAAATTTTCGGCTTCCGCGGAAATATCCACCTCCCCACCCCCTCCTCCTTACCAAAAGCCAAAATTTCCCTATTTCCGCCTTCCTTTCCAAGTTGAAACCTTCACTCCTTGTTTGCAGTGCAGCCTCCTCGC
Organism: Aegilops bicornis; assembly: GCA_021605145.1. NCBI lineage: Eukaryota > Viridiplantae > Streptophyta > Magnoliopsida > Poales > Poaceae > Aegilops > Aegilops bicornis. Next base: position 192,218,354 of record CM038671.1, on the reverse strand, counting down.
CGGCCGACCCTCCTTCACGCTGCTCGGCCTCGCCTATCCAGGCAGGTAATCCACACCCGACCCTCATCCTCCTCCTCCTTCCACATCCCACGTGCCCCGACCGCCGGGGTGACACCTTCCACCCAAATCACTGACCCCTCCACCAAATAAGCGCCACCCTAAGCCATGGTGCATGCAGTATAGCCAGGATCTCAAGGAGCATTTGGCAGTGGAGAAGTAAATCGCGGCCGCACGCGGATGAGGTCGCGATCGCTGCCATTCGTGCTGACCCCTAGATCTTGGAGGAGCTCCTCGCCGTCGAGGCCACCGTCGACGCCTCGCGCGTTGATGTCGCGACGCGGTTGGCTACTTTAAACGACAGCTCGTGGCGTTTTCTCGAGGCCACCGTCGGTGCCTTCGACGAAGACCACGAGGTGTTTTCTCAGCGTGCACATGATTACCTCATCTCGAGAGCCAGTAGGTTGGTGCCCAGAGCGGCTCAGGCAACTCACCACTACGACTAGGGCACCCACGATGCAGAGGCCTCGCCCTCTTCCATGTCCAAGACGCTAATCGTCATCGATATCTCCGACAGTGAGGAGTAGCTTGTCTTATTAGCTCACTATAAGGACCCATGTTCAGTTTGCTAGCTACTGCCTTTCCTTAACAAATTCTAGTGAATTGTGATATCTACTTTTACCATGCAATCTTCTGCTCTAGTGTATATGTTCTATATGTCGTGCAATGTGGTGTTCAGTTAACTGTTTGGTTCAATTCTGCAAATGTGATGTTCAATTCTTCAGGGTGCAATTTTCCAAGTTGTCAAGCATGCTTGGTTTGGTTAACTGTCTGATCTTCTATTAGGAGTATGTTATATTGTGCAATGTGGTGCTCAGTTAACGTTTGGTTCATTTGTTGTGGTGTTTAGTTAACTGTTTGGTTCAATTCTGCAATGCGATGTTCAATTGTTGTGGGTGCATTCTGTTATCGATACCATGTGAGAAATAAATCAAATTTGGTTGTACTAAATACATGAGAAACAAATACAATTGCTATATTTCCAAGTTGTTAAGCATGCTTGGTTTGGTTAACTTTCTGATCTTCTATTAGGAGTATTTTATATTGTGCAATGTGTGCTCAGTTAACGGTTGGTTCAATTATTGTGGTGTTTAGTTAATTGTTTGGTTCAATTCTGCAATGCGATGTTCAATTGTTGTGGGTGCATTCTGTTATTGTATACCATGTGAGGAATAAGTTGAATTTGGTTGTACTAAATACATGAGAAACAAATACAATTGCTATATTTCCAAGTTGTTAAGCATGCTTGGTTTGGTTAACTGTCTGATCTTATAGGAGTATGTTATATTGTGCAATGTGGTGCTTAGTTAATGTTTGGTTCATTTGTTGTGGTGTTTACTTAACTGCTTGGTTCAATTCTGCAATGCGATGTCCAATTGTCATGGGTAGAATTTTGTATTGTTGTGCATGTGAGGAATAAATCGAATTTGGCTGCACTTAATACATGAGAAACATATACAAGCGCTATATTTCCTAGTTCTTAATCATGCTTGGTTTGGATAAATGGGTTTTCCATGTGGCTTGAATTAGTCTGATGAATCTGCAATGTGCTTATTTTTCATCAACATATTTTACTGATAGCATGCGAACCCTCACTTAACCTGATGACTAACTACCATATATGTGTCGCAGGGAAACAATGGGAAGCATTTATTGAGGTTTACAATCGAGGTTTGCACATGCATGGTCCTTTGTCTAATAACACATTATTGTGCAATTGCAGGAACCATTCTAATATTTAGGTTTTTAACAATTTGGTCTTGCACATGTAGGTCCTGCTATCAGAGGTTTTCACCCACTGTTCGACCCTTTTTGCATATGGGGAAATGAGTTGTCCATGAATAGCAGTCAAGTCAAGAAACTCAGAAAGATTGTTAGGATAAAGAAATTAGCAACAAAAAACAACAAGATCTTTATGCGCACAATGAAGAAGACATCAGTTCACTACAGGATGGTACTAACTATTATACCTTGCCTTTTTTATTCCTTTGCCCCATTTCCAATATAGAGAAGATATTTATGCACATCCTGTTTTCAGGCCTTTCCAAAGCAGTTCATTGATGAATACCTCTCAAACCACCTGTATGGTCAGAAGGTGAGGAAGGTATTCAAACAACACCCACGGTTCAATATTGAAGTGTTCCTGAAGAGGACGAAGGATGGATGGTCAATCATCCACAGGCACTGGCCTAAAGTTGCAAAGACCTTCAACATCAATGAAGGCTCAATATTCGCCTTCTGCTTCAGCAGTTTTCCAGATGAGATACATTTGTCTATGTACCGTCTATGATGCTAATTTTGAAAGGTTATAGATGTTGCATGTGAAACTTGGTGCTGGTGTAGTTGTGTAATGGGGTAGCTGAGTGCTGAAGCTATATGATGTTGTACTCCGATGTATTTCAATTATGAAAATGAAATATATTGTGGGCTTAATATGAAATGTCAATTAGATTATTAGATGGATTATTAATAATAGGATAATTAGCCTGCTAATTGGGGTTTTCTATTGCAAACGGTTATTGAGAAAACACCGTGTGTGATGCATTCAATAACGCACACAGTTTCTAGGAATAAACCATGTTAGATTAATGAACAATCACACACGACATCCTCTTGAAAACTATCTGTGATAGGCCACCTGGTGCAAACGTTTACCACATAAAAACTGTGTGTGATGGATAGCCTTTGCCACATAGTTTCTTCTACGCACCGTGTGTGATGCATTCAATAACACAAATGATAAAATTGTTAATACCATGTGTAATGGAAATGCTATCACAAACGATTTAAGGGGGAAAATTGTGTGTGATGTACTTGCGAACAGAAACGTTTTCCTTGGAGCGACTATGTGGGATGTATATACGAACGGAAACGTTTAGCGGGGACTGACTGTGTGGGATGTACTTACGACCGGAAATTATTTCGCTTGTATAATTGTAGTTTTTAAGCACTACTGTATGTATAACCGTATTTGGTCGCTCGCCGGTCGCACACGACCTCATTTTGTCGAGCGTGTGTGCCAGGATGGCATATCCCCGACGGTTTCTGGGTCGTGTGGGAAGGATCCCCCTATCGCCCACACTCACTAGGCAACGGTTTCAAATGCCATCACGGAAAGGGGTTAAAAACCGTTTGTGTAGCACCTCACTGTACTGGTGGATGTTGAGATAGAACCAGCAGTTGATCTTGATAACCCACAACCCAAGAATACACGATATGATAAAAGAGACTTTATTGCTAGAAAACACGGTAAAGAAAGAGAACCGTGGGTTCAAAAACCTATTCCCTTTCCACGTAAGTCAACTAACAAGAAAGATGATGAAGAATTTTAACGCTTTGCTGAAATGCCGAGGCCAGTCTTTTTGCGTACTCGCTTGACTGATATCTTGAAAATGCCTCCTTATGCAAAATACATGTAAGACATCATCACCAATAAGAGAAAGATACCGGAAGCTAAAATCTCCATCATGCTTGCTAATTATACTTTTAAGGATGGAGTACCTAAAAAGCTTGGAGATCCGGGAATACCAACTATACCTTGCTCCACAAAAAGAAATTATGTGAAAACTTCTTTATGCGATTTGGGAGCTGGTGTTAGTATTATGCCTTTCTCTTTATATAAAAGACTTGATTTGAATAAACTCACACTTACTGAATTATCTTTGCAAATGGCTGACAAATCAACTGCCATACCTATCGGTATTTGTGAGGATGTGCCCATTGTTATTGCTAATGTTACTATTTTGACTGACTTTGTTATACTTGAGATGCCCGTGTACGATAAAATGACGATCATCCTTGGTAGACCCTTCTTGAATACTGCAAGGGCTATTATTGATTGCAATAAAAGCAAGGTCACTTTTAATATCAATGGTAATGAGCATATGTTGCACTTTCTGAAGAAACAATTCCAAGTGAATGGTATTAATGTTATTGAAAAATCTCCCACAATCACTATTGGAAGTTTTCAAATACCTCTACCTACTGTTAAAAGGAAATATGATATGCTTATTTTTGGGAACATTCATATCCTTGTTTAGGTAACTTAGTGATTTACGAAAGTTCTTCGGTTTCATGCTAATCGAAAGTGGTTATTAATAAGACTTGATCAACCTTATTAATGGATCATTTTTTAGAGCTATGATGTTTATGAATTTAGTGAGCACTACCTTATGTCCCCATCTTTTGTTTTCTGTTTTTATTTGTTAAATAAAATAAAATGCCTTGTTGCCTGTTTTCTGAATTTCCTGTAGAATAAAATATGGCCCAATAATAAAAGTTCTCAGAATGCTCTGAAAATTTAATACGATTTTTTGTGATTATTTAAGAATTTTTGGTGCAAATAATATCAGAGGGAGGTGCGCCAGGTGGGCACAACCACCTGGGCGTGCCAGGACCCCCAGGCGCGCCCTGGTGGGTTGTGGTCCCCACGTGGGCCCCCTCACTTATCTCTTCGTCCCACTTCATCACCTACCTCTAGAAAAAATTCACCATTCCTCTCTTTCTCGTGTTCTTGCTCTCAAACCCACAGATTTCGATCTCTTTGCTCGAAGCTCCATTTCATAAACTGTTTTGGGCGATTGTTGCTTGGTATGTGACTCCTCCGTTTGTCCAATTAGTTTTTGCTTTAGTGGTTTATGCTTTGAATAATTAGCTACTCTTGGTGCAGCTGTAGATGAGCTTGCATGTTGAATTCTTAGAGTTCTAAGTAGTTTGAATGCTTGCTATGGCATCTATATATCCCTACAAGTAGTTGCTACCGATTTTGTAGAGTTTTGTTGAGAAAAAATTGTGGACTAAAAATTTCAGAATTTTTGTTCATAGGAAAACCATGAGTATCTTTAGGAAGTTTGCTTCCAAGAAGAACTCCAAGGGAGTGATTGGGGAGTCATCTGATAGTGATCTCCACACCCGGAGATTGGCGGAGCTACGGCCGTGCGAATGGCCGCATACCCCGTTCATGGAAGGGGCTGGAATCCTTCAAGAGTTTGCACAATATGCTGCTAATGTCAGCCTCACCGACTTCATCGCAGCTGAATGCGAATAGTATCATCTCCTCACAAACACCTTTGTGCAAAGTTTTAATTTTCTTCCTAGGAATAATCCCCCTGAAGTTGTCGGTGTACAAAAGTAGGGGCCTTCTGTACCCCTTTACTTGTGCACGAGCAGTCGCAGCCACATTAGCGTCCGCGCTTGGCAGGATGGGGAAGGAAGTGACGATACAAGACCACCAAAGCAAGGCTTAAGTCAGAGGCACGAAGAGCGAAGGGGCAAGACAGGCTTCCCCCGGCGAGAGCCTTGCCGGGGCGGCCTGCATAGCCCCGGCAAGAGCCTTGCCGGGGCGGCCTGCATAGCCCCGGCAAGAGCCTTGCCGGGGCAACTTGCCCAACACCAGCAAGGCCGCCACCCTTGAGCCCAAGAGTTCTGACACCATCGACAATATTGGAACCAGGGCTCGGGAGGCGCCTGCATGGTGGCATGCAGATCTTTGTGAAAGAGAAAAGGCCTGCACATCTAGATGAGAACCAGAGGACGAAGACCCCCGGCAAGATTCTTGCCGGGGACGCTCGCAAGACCCCGGCAAGACCCTTGCCGGGGACACCTACAAGACCCCGGCAAGGCCCTTGCCTGGGACATCTGCGAGGCCACAGCTAGGCCCACACCTATCGAGGCTCCACCGCCGTTCCAACACAGCAGTCAGCCCACCAACTAGCTAGGCACCTGCATGGCGACATGCAGCTTCCAGACCAACTCGGCAAGCACCTGCGTGGTGGCATGCAGATCTTCGTGAAGACTCTGCCACCACACCAGCTCAGCAGCCAGCCAGCGTGGCGCTGCACGCCTCGTCAACCTGGACACTGCTACCTCTTGAGCACTGCGTTGGATTTCCCCGAAGAGGAGAGGATGATGCAGCAAAGTAGCGTAAGTATTTCCCTCAGCTTTTGAGAACCAAGGTATCAATCCAAAGAGGAGGCCACGCACAAGTCCCTCGTACTGCACAAAACGATAGCTCCACGCAACCAACGCGATTAGGGGTTGTCAATCCCTTCACGGTCAATTACGAGTGGGATCTGATAGAGATGATAAATAATATTTTGGTATTTTTGGTATAGAGATGCAAAGTGAAAAGTAAAAGGCAAAGTAAAACAAAGCAAGTATTAAAGTGATGGAGATTGATATGATGAGAATAGACCGGGGCCATATGTTTCACTAGTGGCTTCTCTCAAGAGCATAAGTATTCTACGGTGGGTGAACAAATTACTGTTGAGCAATTGATGAATTGAGCATAGTTATGAGTATATCTCGGTCTGATCATGTATATAGGCATCCCGTCCGAGACAAGTAGACCGAAACGATTATGCATCTACTACTATTATTCCACTCATCGACCGCTATCCAACATGCATCTAGAGTATTAAGTTAAAAACAGAGTAACGCCTTAAGCAAGATGACATGATGTAGAGGGATAAATTCATGCAATATGATAAAAACCCCATCTTGTTATCCTTGGTGGCAACAATACAATACGTGCCTTGCAACCCTTTCTGTCACTGGGTAAGGACACCGCAAGATTGAATCCAAAGTTAAACACTTCTTCCATTGCAAGAACTACCAATCTAGTTGGCCAAACCAAACGGATAATTCAAACAGACTTACAAAGATAACCAATCATACATAAAAGAATACAAAGAAGAATCAAATATTATTCATAGATAATCTGGATCATAAACCCACAATTCATCGGTCTCAACAAACACACCGCAAAAAGAAGATTACATCGAATAGATCTCCACGAGAAAGGGGGAGAACATTGTATTGAGATCCAAAAAGAGAGAAGAAGCCATCTAGCTACTAGCTATGGACCCGAAGGTCTGAAGTAAACTACTCACACTTCATCGGAGGGCCTATGGTGATGATGTAGAAGCCCTCCATGGTGGACGCCCCCTCCGTGAACCTCGAACAGCCCCAAGATGGGATCTCGTGGATACAGGAAGTTGCGGCGGTGGAATTAGGTTTTGGCTCCTGCTACGATCGTTTGAAGTGCGTGAGGTATATATAGGAGGAAGGAGTACGTCGGTGGAGCAACAGGGGGTCCACGAGGCAGGGGGGCGCGCCCTAGGGGGGGGCCACCCTCGTGACCGCCTCTTTTGTTCCTTGGAGTAGGGTCCAAGTCTCCTGGATCAAGTTCGGTGAGAAAATCACGTTTCTGAAGGTTTCATTCCGTTTGGACTCCATTTGATATTCCGTTTCTTCGAAACACTGAAATAGGCAAAAAACAACAATTCTGGGCTGAGCTTCCGGTTAATAGGTTAGTCCCAAAAATAATATAAAAGTGGAAAATAAAGCCCAATATAGTCCAAAACAGTAGATAAAGTAGCATGGAGCAATCAAAAATTATAGATACGTTGGAGACGTATCGTGCATCCCAAGCTTAATTCCTGCTCGTCCTCGAGTAGGTAATTGATAAAAGAGAATTTTTGATGCGGAGTGATACTTTGGCATAATTTCAATGTAAATCTTCTTAATTGTGGTATGAATATTCAGATCCGAAAGATTCAAGACAAAAGTTCATATTGACATAAAAATAATAATACTTCAAGCATACAAATCAAAGTAATCATGTCTTCTCAAAATGGCATGGCAAAAGAAAGTTCATCCCTACAAAATCATATAGTTAGGCTATGCTTCGTTTTTGTCACACAAAGATGTTCCCAACTTCTATACCCCCGATGACAAGCCAAGCAATTGTTTCATACTTAAATATTCTCGAACTTTTTCAACCTTCACGCAATACATGAGCGTGAGCCATGGATATAGCACTATGGGTGGAATAGAATATGATGATGGGGATTGTGTGGAGAAGACAAAAAAAGAGAAAGTCTCACATTGACGAGGATAATCAACGCACTATGGAGACGCCTATCAATTGATGTCAACATGAGGACTAGGGATTGCCATGCAACGGATGCACTAGAGCTATAAATTCTCAACAAAAGAAAACTAGTGGGTGTGCATCCAACTTGCTTGCTCGCGAAGACCTAGGGCATTTGAGGAAGCCCATCGTAGGAATATACAAGCCAAGTTCTATAATGAAAAATTCCCACTAGTATGAAAAAGACAACTTATGAGACTCACTATAAGAAAAACATGGTGCTACTTTGAAGCAAAAAATATGAGACTCAGTACATGAAGAACAAGGTGCTACTTTGAAGCACAAGTGTGGAAAAAGATATAGTAACATTGCCCTTTTTGTTGGGCCTTTCTTTTTTTTCTTTTTGGCCTTTCTCTTTTTTTGGGCAATTATCTAATAATGATGATCATCACACTTCTATTGATTACAACATAAGGATTACAACTCGAAACTAGAACAAGATATGACTCTGTATGAATGCCTCCGGCGATGTACCGGGATGGTGCAATGGATCAAGAGTGACATGTATGAAAAATAATGCATGGTGGCTTTGCCACAAATACGATGTCAGCTACATGATCATGCAATGGCAATATGACAAAAGTAAAGTATGTCATGATGATGATGAACAGAAGGGTGGAAAGTTGCATGGCAATATATCTCGGAATGGCTATGGAAATGCCATAATAGGTAGGTATGTGGCTGTTTTGAGGAATATGTAAGGAGGTTTATGTGTGATAGAGTGTATCATATCACGGGGTTTGGATGCACCGGCGAAGTTTGCACCAACTCTGAAGGTGAGAAAGGGCAATGCACTGCATCAAGAGGCTAGCAAAGGCGGAAAGGTAAAATGCGTATAATCCATGGACTCAACATTAGTCAAAAGAACTCATATACTTATTGCAAAAATTTAGAAGTCATCAAAATCAAGTACTACGCGCATGCTCCTAGGGGATAGATTGGTAGGAAAATACCATCGCCGTCCCGACCGCCACTCATAAGGATGCACAAGCCAGGTACACTTCATGTTTCAAATTTGTTACACAACTTTAACCGTACGTGCATGCTACGGGACTTGCTAACTTCAACACAAGCATTCTTTAAATTCATAATCACCCAACTAGGATGACTTTAATATCACTACCTCCATATCTCAAAACAATTATCAAGCATCGAACTTTTCTTAGTATTCAACGCACTCAAAAGAAAGTTTCACATATCTTGAATACCAAGTATATTAATATTAAGCAAATTACCATGCTATTAACGACTCTCAAAATAATCTAAGTGAAGCATGAGAGATCAATAGTTTATTTAAAACAAATCCACCACCGCGCTCTAAAAGATCTAAGTGAAGCACTAGAGCAAAAATTATCATGCTCAAAAGATATAAGTGAAGCACTATGAGCAAAACTATCAAGCTCAAAAGATATAAGTGAAGCACATAGAGTATTCTATCAAATTCCAATTTATGTATGGCTCTCTCAAAAGGTGTGTACAGCAAGGATTATTGTGGTAAACTAACAAGCAAAGACGCAAATGATACAAGACGCTCCAAGCAAAACACATATCATGTGGTGAATAAAAATATAGCTCCAAGTAAATTACCGATGGAAGTAGACGAAAGAGGGGATGCCTTTCGGGGCATCCCCAAGCTTTGACTTTTTGGTGTCCTTGGATTATCTTGGGGGTGCCATGGGCATCCCCAAGCTTAGGCTCTTGCCACTCCTTGTTCCATAATCCATCAAAATAATTTACCCAAAACTTGAAAACTTCACAACACAAAACTCAATAGAAATCTCATGAGCTCCGTTAGAGAAAGAAAACAAAAGACTACTTTAAGATACTGTAATGAACTCATTCTTTATTTATATTGGTGTTAAACCTACTGTATTCCAACTTCTCTATGGATTATAAACTATTTTACTAGCCATAGATTTATCAAAATAAGCAAACAACACACGATAAACAGAACCTGTCAAAAACAGAATAGTCTTTAGTAATCTGTAACAAACGCAAACTTATGGAACTCCAAAAAATCTACCAAAATTAGAAGACCTATACAATTTTTTTATTGATCAGTAGCAATTTGAATCAGTATTTTATCACGTTCTAGTGATTTTTAATAATTCGTTCACTGAGCACAAAGTTTCTGGAAATTACAGCAAGATCAAATAATTATCATCCAAGAAGATCCAATAGGTCTAGCTTGGCACAAACACTAATTAAAACATAAAACCACATCTAAACAGAGGCTAGATGGATTATTTATTCCTAAACAGGAGCAAAAGCAAAAAACTAAAAATAAAATTGGTCGCCTCCCAACAAGCGCTATCGTTTAACGCCCCTAGCTAGGCATAAAAGCAAGGATAGATCTAGGTATTGCCATCTTTGGTAGGCAATGCTTCAATGTAACATCTACCTTCTTTAGAATTTTCTTTCTCTCTAGTAATTATCAAATTTTTAGGCAAAAGATCGAAAAATTCATTCTTAGCAAATGGTTCCTTAATGATGGCAAAAAGATTGGGATGAACACTTATAGATTTAAGATCCGCAGTTTCCTTACTAGATGATTCACCCTTATTCTTAGGAACATAAATAAGCTTAGTATTTTTAGTAGACGAACTTGGAGTGTTTTTTACGGAAGAAAAAGTGGTTCCCAAGTTGGTAATGATACCCTCAAGTTTATCGATTCTAGTGGAATCCATATTTATTTTCTCATTAACTATGGGATCCTTTTTTTTAATATTTTTCAAAGTCATTCCTACCTTAGATACATATTGGGTAATTTGATTGTGGACCTTTTTATCAAGATTTTCAATTGATTCAATGGTAGCAACTTTATTCTCAATAATTTCAAGTCTTTGCATAACATGCTCCAAAGTTAACATAGTTCCATTAACCAAAAGAGGTGGTGAGCCAAATAAATCTATTAAAGCATTATAAGAATCAAAAGTATGGCTACCCAAGAAATTCCCTCCGGTAATGGTATCAAGGATATATCTATACCAAGGATTAGCACCTACGTAAAAATTACAAAGAAGAACTGAAGTAGATTGCTTCTGGTAGATCTATTTTGAGCATTGCAAATTCTATACCAAGCGTCTTTTAGATTTTCTCCCTCCCTTTGCTTAAAATTTAGAACTTCATTCTCGGGAGATAACGGAGAAGATATGAGACTAGTCATAACGACAAGCAAGCGAACTAACACACGAGCAAACAAGCGGACGAGGAAAAGGCAAACGGGAAAGAGAGGAGGAGATTAGGAAAGAGAGGGCGAATAAAACGGCAAGGGTGAAGTGGGGAGAGGAAAACGAGAGGCAAATGGCAAATAATGTAATGCGGGAGATAGGGATTGTGATGGGTACTTGGTATGTCTTGACTTGCTCTTGCGTGAGCCTCCTCGACAACAGCGCCAGAAATTCTTCTTGCTACCTCTTGAGCACTGCGTTGGATTTCCCCGAAGAGGAGAGGATGATGCAGCAAAGTAGCGTAAGTATTTCCCTTAGTTTTTGAGAACCAAGGTATCAATCCAGTAGGAGGCCACGCACAAGTCCCTCGTACCTGCACAAAACGATAGCTCCACGCAACCAACGCGATTAGGGGTTGTCAATCCCTTCACGGTCACTTACGAGAGTGAGATATGATAGAGATGATAAATAATATTTTTGGTATTTTTGGTATAGAGATGCAAAGTGAAAAGTAAAAGGCAAAGTAAAACAAAGCAAGTAATTAAAGTAATGGAGATTGATATGATTAGAATAGACCCGTGGCCATAGGGTTCACTATTTGATTCTCTCAAGAGCATAAGTATTCTACGGTGGGTGAACAAATTACTGTTGAGCAATTGATGTAATTGAGCATAGTTATGAGTATATCTAGGTATGATGATGTATATAGGCATCACGTCCGAGACAAGTAGACCGAAACGGTTCGCATCTACTACTATTACTCCACTCATCGACCACTATCCAAAGATGCGTCTAGAGTATTAAGTTAAAAAGCAGAGTAACTCCTTAAGCAAGATGACATGATGTAGAGGGATAAATTCATGCAATATGATAAAAACCCCATCTTGTTATCCTCGATGGCAACAATACAATACGTGCCTTGCAACCCTTTCTGTCCCTGGGTAAGGACACCGCAAGATTGAACCCAAAGCTAAACACTTCTCCCATTGCAAGAACTACCAATCTAGTTGGCCAAATCAAACGGAGCGAAGAGACTTGCAAAGATAACCAATCATACATAAAATAATTCAGAGAAGAATCAAATATGATTCATAGATAATCTGGATCATAAACCCACAATTCATCGGTCTCAACAAACACACCGCAAAAAGAAGATTACATCGAATAGATCTCCACGAGAGAGGGGGAGAACATTGTGTTGAGATCCAAAAAGAGAGAAGAAGCCATCTAGGTACTAGCTATGGACCATAAGGTCTGAAGTAAACTACTCACACTTCATCGGAGGGGCTATGGTGATGATGTAGAAGCCCTCCGTGGTGGATGCCCCCTCGTGAGCTAGAACAGTGCCCCAAGATGGGATCTCGTGGATCTGAGGAAGTTGCGGCGGTGGAATTAGGTTTTTGGCTCCTGCTACGATCGTTTGGGGTGCGTAGGTATATATAGGAGGAAGAATGCGTCGGTGGAGCAACAGCGGCCCACGAGGCGGGGCGCGCCCCCACCCTCATGATCGCCTCTTTTGTTCCTTGGAGTAGGGTCCAAGTCTCCTGGATCACGTTCGGTGAGAAAATCACGTTCCCGAAGGTTTCATTCCCTTTGGACTCCATTTGATATTCCGTTTCTTCGAAACACTGAAATAGGCAAAAAAACAACAATTCTGGGTTGGGCCTCCGGTTAATTGGTTAGTCCCAAAAATAATATAAAAGTGGAAAATAAAGCCCAATATAGTCCAAAATAGTAGATAAATTCGCATGGAGCAATAAAAAATTATAGATACATTGGAGACGTATAGAACACGTGTCGGAACAAGGCGAGGCGGAGACGAAGGGATCGAGCTTCCTTGCCGTCCCCGATAAAGTGAGAGGGCACGTCAGCAGCGCATTAAATGCGTTTGTCCTACGGTGCCAGGCGATAGACTTGTGTACAGTGTATACTTTCCACCTCCTGTGTGCCACTGTGACGACCCCTTTGGCTATAAAAGGAGGCCCGAGGCATACCGGAGGAGGATTCGGACTTTTTGGACCCTGCACGTCTTGTAGCTAGTCCAAGAACACCAGATAAACACACCAAAGCAGGATTAGTGTATTACGCATCGCTTGCGGCCCGAACCTGGATAAAATTCCCCCGTGTTGATCTCCTAAACCCGCTCATTCCACAGCCCCGCGCCCTACCAACCATAGTTGGGATTCCCTGTGATCCCATAGGTGTCGTTCCCCCGACATCTTTGGCCCGCCAGGTAGGGGGCGCAAGCTGTGAAAATCCAGTTTTGAAGCCAACACAGCAGTTAGCCCGCCAACTAGGCGGACACCTGCGTGGCGACGTGCAGCTTCCAGACCAACTCAGCAAGCACCTACATGGTGGCATGCAGATCTTCATGAAAACTCTGCCACCGCACCAGCTCAGTAGCCAGCTAGCCAGTGTGGCGTTGCACGCCTCGTCAGCCTGGACGCGCGTCAGAACGAGGCGAGGTGGTGGCAAACGGGACAAGGTTCCTTGCCATCCCTGATAAAGTGAGAGGGCACGTCGGCAACACATTAAATGCTTTTGTCCTACGGTGCCAGGCGATAGACTTGTATACAGTATCTACTTTCCACCTCCTGTGTGCCATTGTGGCCACCCCTTTGGCTATAAAAGGAGGCCCAAGGCATACTGGAGAAGGATTCAGACTTTTTGGACCCTGCACGTCTTGTAGCTAGCCCAAAGAACACCAGATAAACACACCGAAGTAAGATTAGGGTATTACGCATCGCTTGCGGCCCGAACCTGGATAAAATTCCCCCGTGTTGATCTCCTAAACCCGCTCTTTCCACAGCCCCGCGCCCTGCCAACCATAGTAGGGATTCCCTGTGATCCCGTAGGTGTCGTTCCCCCGAAATCTTTGGCGCGCCAGGTAGGGGGGGAGCTGTGAAAATCCGGTTTGGAAGCCAACACGTCGACTCCTTCGCCGCAATGGCTCGAGAGAAGAAGGCGGCGTCGATTAGCCACGCTTTGGTGCCCGCAGCTAGGGGAGGTGATGTTGCCCGCAGCTACAACAATCACCCGCGTGGCGACGAAAAAGCTAAGTCATGCAAAACTTTGAACAATTCCTTTTAATATAAAGTTATTCTCCTCGAAAGATCTTGCTCTTTGTATAGAAAACCTGCACGCAATAGAACCTTTCCGCTATTGGCAACGCCCTCGTTCTATTTCGAGTCCGCTCAACAGCTCGAGCGGCCACGCTGAGAATGGCAAGGTGGCTTGCCCGCTATCGGCAACGCCCTTGTTCTGTTTCGTGTTCGCTCAACAATTCGAGTGGCCGCGCCGGGAGCAGCAAGCTGGCTTGCCCGGCAGCAAGCGCCCCCCGACAGGCTGCTAAGGATCCGTCCTCAAAGCGCCATAGCATGGGTTTATGTGCCGGCAAACCTATCCAACTAAGCATAGGGTGTGTACATACAAAGACAGCTTGGACAGGAAGAAGCAGAGAAAGTAGCCCGTCGGTCCAGCATGTACCAGTTTGTGGATGATGCCCTATACAGAAGGAGACCGAACGGCGTGGGGAAGACGGACTGAGGCTGTTTTCAGAGATACATGGAGGCATGTGTGGCTCCCACATAGGGTCGAGAGCCCTTGCCGGCAAAGCATTCCGGCAAGGTTTCTTCTGGCCCACCGCTCTCCAGGATGCAATTGCCCTAGTAACCATGTGTGAAGCATGCCAGTTCCATTCAAAGAAGCTTCATCAGCCAGCCCAAGCTCTTCAGACAATCCCTCTTTCCTTGCCATTTTGATGCAGGGGCTCGACATACTGGGCCCCTTTCCCCGTGCTGTCGGGGGCTTTGAGTACTTGTACGTCGCGATCGACAAGTTCACAAAGTGGCCGGAAGTGGAACCAGTGAGAAAGGTGACAGCACAATCAGCCGTCAAGTTCTTCGAGGGGCTAGTCTGCCGTTTTGGGGTGCCAAACAGAGTCATCACCGACAACGGCACGCAGTTCACGAGCCGCACCTTCATGCAGTACATTCAAGACCTCGGTAGCAAGGTCTGTTTTGCTTCTGTTGCTCATCGCAGATGTAATGGACAGGCTGAGAGGGCAAATGCAGAAGTGTTGCGAGGCCTCAAGACCAGAACTTTTGACAAACTACACAAGTGCGGAAGGCGCTGGATTGATGAGTTGCCAACGGTTCTTTGGTCAATTAGGATGACACCAAATCGAGCCACTGGCCAGACACCCTTTGCCCTGGTATACGGGGCAGAAGCAGTTCTCCCCACGGAACTCGTATACGGGTCACCTCGAGTGCTCGCTTATGATGAGCTTGAGCAAGAGCAGTTGCACCAAGATGATGCGACGCTCCTTGAGGAAGATCATCTTCAGTTCTTTGTCTTGAGCCGCCGCTACTGACAAGCCTTGTGCCACTACCATAGCCGCAAGGTTCACGCTGAAAGCCTTGAGGAAGGCGACCTTGTTCTTCGGGATTCAATCCGCCAAGAATTCAAACAAGTTGACGCCAAAGTGGGAAGGCCCTTATCGGTGTCTGAGTCACCGTGCACAGTGCGGTCCGCCTAGAGTCCAAAGATGGCATTCCAGTGAGAAATTCCTGGAATATCGAACATCTTCGCAAGTTTTACCCTTAAGGCGCGGTTACGGGGAGCCCCGGCAACCCCCTTTTTGTACTAGCCTTGCTGGCAAGGCATGTAACCCCACATACAGAGCCAGACGCAGAACCTGTGTGCAGTTAGGGAAAGGAATCCTTAGTATGTATAGTTTCCTGTAGATTCCCATGTTTATGTGTATACGTATATGCATGCTTGTCCAGGGTACTGTACTGCTTTTTGATTCCAATAAATATTAGTGGACTGCCAAGGTTCCATGCTCTTGCCCTCTCTTCTTTCTAGCCACAGAGGACGCGCGATCCCGTCAAGGACCTGGCCCCGGCAAGAAGTTGAGAAGACCGTCCGGCACAGCGATCCACGACAAACCAACACTACAAGAAATATGTCAACTAGTGACCTCCACTATTGGTCACTGAAAGGTCATAGTTTTCAATTTGTGACCTTTTTGTGACCAAAAACATAACGTCAAAAGCTAGGGGTCGTTAATTGACTATAGCGACCTTTCTTCTGGAATGGTCGTAGACGTTTATGACAAAAAAAAGGTCGTAGATTTTACGACCAATTATTTTGGTCACTAGCAATCCGACCACACCATGTCAGATCCATCGTGGCAAGATGACGTGGCAGAATTACGACCAAATGAAAAGGTCGTAAAATAGAATCAGCCCGGTCCATTTCAGCCGTCTACATGGGCCAAGCCCAATAATTCTACCCGTTTAATTTATTTTTTCCTCTTTATTTTGCTTATGTGTATGAGCCTGGCCCAGTAATTTGGCCTTTATTTTCTGGGAATGGAGCCTTTTTCTGATGAATTTTTTTATGGTCCACTATTGTTTTGGGCCACAGCCTTTTTGGTCTAGTTCGAATTTGGGCCTTGGCCTTTTTATTTTCTGCTATGCAGCCTTTTATAATTTTTTTTTCTTATAGTCATATCTTTTTTTAGGCCCAAGCCTTTTTGGTGTAATTCTTGTTTGGGCCTTGGCCTTTTTAGAGTCCAAGTTCTCATTTTGCATAACTATAAACAGAAAGGCCCAGGTGCACAAGTGATCCACAAGCCTGTGTTCAAACAAAGAAGGCCTGTGCACAAGTGATCCACATAACTTCACGAGAAAATAAACACAGTTCACAAGATCATAACTTCACGAGGTTCACATAACTTCACGAGTTCATAAGACCACATAACTTCACTGAGTTCACATAACTTCACGAGTTCAAACTAGGCAACAATGCAACAAAATGCTCAAAGACAAACTTCACAGTGTTCACGACCATCAAACTAGGCAGCAATGCAACTACACTCAAAGCGCACAACCATCAAACTGCCTTAGCTCCAAAGAGAGCCATCAAGTGGGCTAACTTCTCTTCCTGTTCTTGAGACTTCTTGCGCGGCAACTCAAGTTCCTTGTCGCGTCTTGACTTGATTCTTCCGCCTTCATCTTGATTGCCGTCAATTCTTCTTGCACCAGTTCAGCTTGAAGCTCGGACCTCTCCGACTTTCGCTCAAGGTCACGAACATGAGCAAACACTTCAGCGGTTGCTGCGGGAGTTGTTCCTAGATGATCGGAGCCCAACATTCGTGAGGAATGTGCTTTGCTTGACAGATTTCGACAACACTTCTTCGACAATTTGAGCAGTAGACTTTGGCTCTTCACCTTACGGTACCGGCGTCCTTCATTTCTTCCATCTCAAGCTAGCATATGGAGGAAAATGATAGGCATTAGTGGAGAAACCAAACCAGCACACAAATGGATTATTTGAAGTAACCAAACCAAAGCACACAAAATCTATACAAGATGATGACTAGTGACACGGAGACATGCAATTGGAACAATGTGATCGCTTCATTAAGCCTAGAATGGTGGTTCTATTTAAGATGGCTTCCTGACTAACATTCAGATCAAATTTCATCATGTCATAAAAAATGCAACAAATAGCATCAAAGCATGGAACACAGCGTGTGTGAATCAAACAGCATGGAACTATCTTCATTAAGCTGTTCTAATATCTTCATTAAGCCTAGCATGGAACTATAAGCATGGAACTATCAAACAGCATCAAAGCATGGAACTAGCTCCGAATCAAACAGCATCAAATCATCAAAGCATCAAACAGCATCAAAGCATCAAACAGCATCAAAACAGAATCAAACAGGGGCATGGACAAAGCATGGAGTGACTTACTATAGCAGCCTTGATCGGCTCAAAACCCGTGCTTCTTCTTTATTGTGGGTGGCCTTAAACAAGTCAATCGCAGACAGCTCCTCACCCTTACGCTCTTCTTTATGAAATGTTTTTCAACAAAAATCAAAATGTTATTCAGCAAGAATCAGAAATGTTATCCAACGAGGATCAAACGGTAAGGCCTCTAGAGAAAAGTTCTCACAGTGGCAAAAATGTGTGCTGTGTAGTGCCTGGAACCAGTTCTCTGATTGTACATGACTTTTCCTCGATTCATCTTGTTCGACACACAGGTTCCCTACAAAAAAGCATACTGTCAGCATGATCTAGCACTAGCATATCATGTGTAGAACATAAAGCATCAAACAAAGCAGAGACAAACCTTGTGTCTTGGGGTAGACCACATCTCCACCAGAGCTTGCCATTCACCATCCGTCAGATCAGTGCGGAGACTTGATGCTGACTTTATTTATGACTACGGTATCAAAATACTTCTTCTTTAGGCGATGGCGTCTGTTCTTTGAACTTTTCTGCAGAATATCTTTGCACACGGTCTTGATGGTCTCTGAGTCCGTGTTCATCTCAAAATTTGCCTACCAAGACAGCAAACAAGGTAGGAACAATATTAGTGATCATGCATAGGTGTAACAGAAAATAGATAGCACATTAACTATGAAACAAGTAGCTTACAACAACTTTCCCAATGTAGTTCTCCAATAGACTAGCATTTTTTGTATAGCTTGAAGTGAG
Organism: Aegilops bicornis; assembly: GCA_021605145.1. NCBI lineage: Eukaryota > Viridiplantae > Streptophyta > Magnoliopsida > Poales > Poaceae > Aegilops > Aegilops bicornis. The sequence continues at coordinate 192,199,683 of CM038671.1, read as the reverse complement.
GAAGAACCGGAAGATGGCTTCTTGCAACGAGTCCACACTCAGAAGCAAGCTTTTGTTGACCGCAGAGGCTTCTCTCGACGCTTCAACCCTTCGCAATTTGGATATGCACCTTGCTACCAAGCGACTTGGTGATCCTCTCTAGCCCTTTGCCCTTTCTATGTCTAGTCTTGGTAGTCATTGCATCTGAAAATGAAATTGAACTCATAAATTAGAATAGAATCGACAAATGCAGGAATCGACAAAAGCATACATGATCATTCCATTTGGAAAATGCACTAGTAAAAGATAGCATTGCAAAGGTCAACTTTCCTGATTGAAGCACAAGTCGCTGTTCTTCTTCATTGATGACAACATTCACATCAATAGAAGGTGCAACAGGCTGAGCTACGTGTGGACAAAGGCTCGCTTCATCAATGCAGATGGTTCCTCCTTCATCTAGGGAGACAGGTGCCACTTCCATCCATGCCGAGAGTGGTTCCTTCATCCATGGGCGGCAACTCATCACCCATTTGCACCGAGGTCTCGAGTCCATGCGCAGCAGACTTTCTGATGGTCCTTCGCGATTGCCATCTTTGCTTTACGCCTTGTGACTCTATCAAGGGCAGGTTCATCAGGTTCAGGATCCTCTTTTTTGTCCCGAGGCTGGGGCCATCACCCTTCCCGGAGGCATTGCAGTAGATGTTTCGAGCTCTTCTTCTTCTTGTTGTCTTCTTAACACCAGGCCTCTTCGTCCTAGATTCCTTCAAGGCCTCGTATAAACAAAGACGGAAAAAAGCATTAGATCACAAGAGAAATATGTGAGCACAAGGAATAACATAGCATAAAAGAACCCCGGCCCTCCAAGCAAGACCGAGTTTGCACCTTAATAGTCTTTCTCACTACAACATCATCCACTTCCTCTCCATCAATAACTTCATCCTCCTTAGGATTGTACTCTGGGTCATCATTGATAACTCCACTACCTTCCTGAACCTCATCACTTCTACCTTCTCGTACATCATTTGTTTTCCTAATCATCGACGCTATTGCACCGATGCCAAGGGTCTGGAACATCCGATTGTTCCTCATGATATTTCTAGCCCTAACCTTCTCGTACTTTCGGTGAGAGGCTCTTCTTTGCATGATAAAGGAAACGTAACTATTAGGTGAATGTTTGGAATGTTTGGAATGCATGAATGTTTGGAATACATATCTTATGAAATTTTATTATCATTTAATCGTAGTTATTCAGGTAAGGAAGACTAACAAAGACACAGCACAATTAAGCGACTTATTCAGATTGCGACAATACATTTCACTTAGCATATTAAGACACAGATTTTATGAAACCGACAAGTATAACCACAAGGAGCAAGTTGCATACCAACGGTTGGCCTCACGTTTGACCTTGTCATCCTTGCCATGGATGATCTTGAGGTGGTGCTTGCAAAATAGAATAAACAACAATCAGATACAACAGGGATAAAGTAAAATGATGCACTTTTATCAAAAAAGGAAAGCATTTGGACCATCATGCACATACATGTAATCTGATGAAACAAACTTGATGGATCAACAATATAGTGATCTAGTGTTATTAATTAAGCAAACATGTAAGTGCACTAAACAAGCATGCATGTACACTGGAAAGATATGAAGCATCTCTTAATATCTTCACTACATCAAGCGTGAGGTAGTAATGTACATCAAGAAATCTTCCTAGTGCCTTATATAAAGTACACAACAAGCAAGCAAAGTGCTAGTAGTACTGCTGATGCAAACCCTAACCATATGTATGCTAGCAAGCAACTGAATTGAAGCAAACTATATATGTGAAGCAATGCATTAGCAGTAGTATATGTGAAGCAAACTACATCAAGCTAAGTGAATTAAGGTTGTGGTACCAGAGACAAGAACAGAACTCACATGTATTACAATTATATATAGTTGGATACAAATACAGTGCACACGAGTTATACTTCAGTAATGTGCATTAGCAAAAACAACTATTTACAACAATTACTTTTATGTTTTAACTTGCAATTTTATCCATATACCTGCAATCATCTATAAGCAAATGAATTACTCAATTGTTTTCCCTAATGGAGGCAAGCTTATGCATTGAGCAACCGATTGCCCAACAGTTGATGAATAAAGAAGCAAGCAGTGTTAACAATAATAGTAGGCCTTGAAATCATGCTTATGTAGGCAATTTAGAAGAGTATATTAAAACACCAAAAATTATCTAGCACCAATATGGTATATATTAAAACTAGTCATACCGCCTTAACACACCAGAATTCCAATACCACAGTAAGTACTAAGCATTCTCTTTTTCACTTTGGAAAGAAGAACACAAGCTTCATGCACATATCATAAAAGAAGAACACTGCTACAAACCCCATGAACAATCGGGATGGGCGTGCAACAAGAACCCTAACCCCATCATGTTCTAGCCATGAACCGTAGAGGAGATCATCCCCACGAACCCCATGAAACCTAACCCCGACCCCATGAACTCTAACCCTAACCCCATGAACCAGACGGAGATCCTAACCCTAGAAGATCCTAACCCTAGAAGATCCACCGAACCAGAGGGGAGATGGATCCAGCAGAGGAAGGGAGATGGATCCACCGAATATCGAGGGGAGATGGAGAAGTACCTAGGGGCAGATGATGTTGACGATGCAGCGGTGGTCGTCATCGATGTAGCCGCCGCCGTCGTCGATGTAGTCGATGTAGCCGCCGTCGTCGTCGATGTAGTCGATGTAGCCGCCGTCGTCGTCGATGTAGTCGATGTAGTCGATGTAGCCGAGGGGAAGGGATTCGTCGTCGGGGAGGGCGGTGCGACGCGGCGTGGCGGCACGGAGCAAGGGAGGGAGTGGGGCGGGCGTGGAGGAGGAGGAGTGGGCGGTGGCGGCGGTGAGTGGGGAGGAGTGGGGCGGCGAGGCGGCACGGAGCATGGGAGGGGAATGGAAGGGGGAAATTTTGGGGAGTGGGAGGGGAGGATCCCGCGTGTTTAGTGGGAGAGGGGTGGGTCTGAATGGTAGTGGGAGAAGTGGTGGGAAATTTTCGTGGGGTGGGAGGGAAAATTTGGTGCTAGGAGGGAAATTTTGGAGGAATTTTTCACGGTTTTAGAGGTTTTGAGGCAGAAAAATAGGGTTTTTGTAAACTTTGTAGAAATCATGGTTAAAATCATACCGAGTAGCTCAAGAAAACATCTGTATTGCAAGTTTAGTATTTTTGCTAGTTGGTAGGCCACATTTGATGATGTGACGTGGAGGTCTCCCATTTTTTTGATTTTTTTTGAATTTTTTACGGTGTTTCCAAAAACCGGCCGATTTCGTCGCGGCGGCCGTCCGTGGCTAGGTTTTGATCCGTGCCAATCTTTTGTCGACTCTGTGATGAAATGCCTACCTGTGAAGCTAAAAAGCATTTTTGGCAAAAATAACGGGCAAGCTATGGAGGACCCATGAGTTCAAATTCCAGCTGGTTCCAATTTGAATCGGCCAAGGTGGTAGAATTGCGGGAGTAGCTACGAGGGTCGGAAATGCATGCTTTTGGCGACCGTCTGTAAAATAGGGTCTACTTTGAGATAGACATGGAATGCCGCCGTTAGGGGTGACCCTCCTTGTAGCCGCTTCACGGAAAACGCATGTCTTTAGCATTCAAAAAATGAAAAACGGTTTTTTTGTTAAACAAGTTGGAACCTCGCTTTGGCAACATTGTTTGCCATCACAAGACGGAGGCATGCACCAAATTTGGGCATATTATCAGAAACTATTCATCGAATGCGGCCATATCATTGCTAGTTTGGCTTGAAAGCCATGAATCTTCGTTCATGCTAGGTGGTTTTTAGAACACTTTTTCAAGAAAACATCCGTATTGCAAGTTTAGTATTTTTGCTAGTTGGTAGGCCACATTTGATGATGTGACGCGGAGGTCTCCCATTTTTTTGATTTTTTTTGAATTTTTGATGGTGTTTTCAAAAAACCGGCCGATCACGTCGCGGCGGCCGTCCGTGGCTAGGGTTTGATCCGTGCCAATCTGTTGTCGACTCTGTGATGAAATGCCTACCTGTGAAGCTAAAAAGCATTTTTGGCAAAAATAACGGGTAAGCTATGGAGGACCCGCAGTTCAAATTCCAGCCGGTTGCAGCTGAATCTGCCGAAGGTGGTCTGAATTGCCGGGAGTAGCTACGAGGGTCGGAAATGCATGCTTTTTGGCGACCGTCCGTAAAATAGGGTCTACTTTGAGATAGACATGGAATGCCGCCGTTAGGGGTGACCCTCCTTGTAGCCGCTTCACGAAAAACGCATGTCTTTAGCATTCATAAAATGAAAACGGTTTTCTTGTTAAACAAGTTGGAACCTCGCTTTGGCAACATTGTTTGCCATCACAAGACGGAGGCATGCACCAAATTTGGGCATATTATCGAAACTATTCATCGGATGCGGCCATATCATTGCTAGTTTGGCTTGAAAGCCATGAATCTTTGTTCATGGTAGGTCGTTTTTTAGAACACTTTTTCAAGAAAACATCCATATTGCAAGTTCAGTATTTTTGCTAATTGGTAGGCCACTTTTGATGATGTGACGCGGAGGTCTCCCATTTTTTTGATTTTTTTTGAATTTTTTACGGTGTTTTCAAAAGCCGACCGATTTCATCGCGGCGGCCGTCCGTGGCTAGGGTTTGATCCGTGCCAATCTGTTGTCGATTCTATGATGAAATGCCTACCTGTGAAGCTAAAAAGCATTTTTGGCAAACATAACGGGCAAGCTATGGAGGACCCACAGTTCAAATTCCAGCCGGTTCCAGCTGAATCGGCCGAAGGTGGTCTGAATTGCCGGGAGTAGCTACGAGGGTCGGAAATGCATGCTTTTGGCGACCGTCCAAGTAAAATAGGGTCTACTTTGAGATAGATATGGAATGCCGCCGTTAGGGGTGACCCTCCTTGTAGCCGCTTCACGAAAAATGCATGTCTTTAGCATTCAAAAATGAAAAACGGTTTTTCTTGTTAAACAAGTTGGAACCTCGCTTTGGCAACATTGTTTGCCATCACAAGACGGATGCATGCACCAAATTTGGGCATATTATCAGAAACTATTCATCGGATGCGGCCATATCATTGCTAGTTTGGCTTGAAAGCCATGAATCTTCGTTCATGGTAGGTCGTTTTAGAACACTTTTTCAAGAAAACATCCGTATTGCAAGTTTAGTATTTTTGCTAGTTGGTAGGACACATTTGATGATGTGACGCGGAGGTCTCCCATTTTTTTGATTTTTTTTGAATTTTTTACGGTGTTTTCAAAAACCGGCCGATTTCGTCGCGGCGGCCGTCCGTGGCTAGGGTTTGATCCGTGCCAATCTATTGTCGATTTTGTGATGAAATGCCTACCTGTGAAGCTAAAAAGCATTTTTTGGCAAAAATAACGGGCAAGCTATGGAGGACCCGCAGTTCAAATTCCAGCCGGTTCAAATTTGAATCGGCGAAGGTGGTCTGAATTGCCGGGAGTAGCTACGAGGGTCGGAAATGCATGCTTTTTGGCGACCGTCCGTAAAATAGGGTCTACTTTGAGATAGACATGGAATGCCGCCGTTAGGGGTGACCCTCCTTGTAGCCGCTTCACAAAAAACGCATGTCTTTAGCATTCAAAAAATGAAAAACGGTTTTTCTTGTTAAACAAGTTGGAACCTCGCTTTGGCAACATTGTTTGCCATCACAAGACGGAGGCATGCACCAAATTTGGGCATATGGGGCCGGCGGAGCAGGCCCCTTGTGGTTCGGAGGGGGGCGGAGATCGCACGAAGAGCGGATCGAGGCGATGCACACGAGCGGTTTACCCAGCTTCGGAGCTCTCCGGAGAGATAAAACTCCTCATCTTGCTTGTTTGATCTATATTCTTCTTGCTAGGGAGCAACGAGAGCTACAAAACCTAAGCGTGAGTGTATCGGCCTCGAGTGGGTTGAATGAACCCAATGAGACGAACACAGCCAATCGAATCGAACGGAGCCGAACCCTTTCTACGTTGCACTCGGGCCTCCTTTTATATGCTCAAGGGGTCTCCGACAGGTGGCAACATAGGCGGGGGTACAAATGTAAAAACAGGGGTTGGTACACCTACTTGAACAGTGTACAGAGCAAAATACCTAACACTGACGGCAAGGGACAAAAAAGCAATAAATGCCCGTCGTTGTCGCCCAAACGATTCTGTGAGAGACCGTCGGTAGCGCCTCCGCTCGCCACGATGGCGAGCCTGTCGGCGCCGCTTATCGCTGCTCTCCGCTGGCTGCACCCGCTCGACACGCCCATGGAGCGGTCCCATGGCGACACGCGTCATTGGGTGAGCTGGAGCGGAGACGGAGAGGTTGCATGCTTGCGGCAAGCGCCTTGCCGCGGCGAATCCTTGTCGCTCCTGAGCCTTCCCGGCAAGCTCCTCTTGCCGGGGCCTTGTCTTCTGCGTGCCTGGAGCGGCCTTCCCGACAAGCTGTTCTTGTCGGGGCCTTGTCTTCTCAATCAAATACTTTGTTCTTGAATGGCTCCAAAGGAGCCACGGAGGATATTGGCGGTGTGAGGCAAACCTTGCCGCGAGGTGCTTGCAGCTGTCCGTGCAGTACGGGATACTAGGGTACCCCTACTCTAGTACACCGGCAGAGCCCCGAACTGGGCATTACACGGTGCCGAAGCGCTTGTCGGGCCAGGCCCAGGCTGTGCATGGACACGCGGCCTCGACCACGCCGCAACTTCGCCCGGACCCACCACAATCCCTACCAGCAGCACGCACCGGACGTGGCGTCGTGCGAAGATCGTGGGCGCGGTCGTGGGGAGTTCTTTATTAATATATGCGAACGTCCGCCCCCTCCTCCCTTTATAAGCGAAGGAAGCAGGCAGGCCGACCGTCCACCGCCATTGTTGTCTTGTCAAGAAACCACCGCCGCTCCCTCTCCTTCTCCGGTGCGAAGAGCAGCGCCTCTCCCCCTTTCGCCACAAGCACACTCACGTATTGTCGACCTCCTCCGCCCCTCGCCATGGCCCCGAAAGCCGATAAGGAGAAGGGCGTCAAGTCGGCCGAGGCGCAGCGGCATGGCGCTGCGCAAGGAGCGAGCGTCTTCCCCGCAGCTCGGCGCCGCAGGAGCTGCGGGGCGTCTACTATCTTTTACGGTCGACGGAGACTTGGCGCATCCGCGCACGAGGTGCTCCCGCCTCCGCCGCTGATCTGGCCCCAACAGGTACCCTTTCTTCGCCCTTTTCTTCTATTGCGGTCTTTGCCCGCCGTATTCCGAAGTTCTTTTGCGATATAATGAACACCTTTAGCCTCCGCCTCCTTGATTTCACCCCAACGCCATCTTTGACCATGGCCGTTTTGCACATTTGTGCGAAAACTTTGTCGGAGTCCACCGAATGTGGCACTCTTCCGCCATTTCTTTGTTCCCAGCGTCGAGAGAGGAGAGCCACTTGGGAGGGATAGCACGGGTCTCTAGGATCGACAAGAAAGAGGCCTACCGGAGGGGGAGTTCGGAACAAGTGGGAGGAGTGGAGAGCCAACTGGTGCTGGAGTCGTAGAGGAGGATCCGCAGCCCTTCACCGCCGGCGCCAAAACCCCAATGCGTGCGGCAAGGATTGGAGTAACTTGGCGCCGAGGATGCGAGGCTGAAGATAGTTGTGACCAATTTTGCGCCTCGGGGTTGCCGGGTTAGCTGTTGGCGCGGTTAGCGCGAACTTCATTCGCCGCCACATCGCCCCTTGCAGGAAAGGAGGAGGCCTGCTTGGGAGTTCGAATCTGGCGGACATCATGAGGCTGCGCCCGGGCCTGGTGGAACTTCACCGTCATGGAGCTGGACTCGGTGCTGCTCGAGCTGTTCAAGAACGACCCGAACATCCAGTGGTTCAGGTTGCGCGGGGTCGTCCCATTGTGCAACAACTTCGGCTCGACCGCATCCAGCGCCATGATGCCACTGTCGACTCCACGGGATCGTCTCGACTGGCAGGAGCCCCGACGAGGTCGTGCAGCAATTCTTCGATGATTTGCAAGAAGTGCCGATCCGCTCCGACGAGCGAAGAGGCTCACCGAGACACCACCGACCGGGAGATGGCGTGGATCGCCACCGAGCGGAGGAGGCGGCGCAGCTACCGCTGCCGCCGGAGCCTTCGGGTTCATCGTGGAGGAGGCGGAGGCGGCGAAGGCGGCAAGCCTTGCCGAGCGAGGGGAGGTCGCCGGCGAGGACGAGCTCGTCGGGACCGAGGCCGGGTCGAGTGGACCCGCCGAGGGCGCTTCTTCCCTGCCGCCAAGCGACTTGCCGCCAGTGAGCCCCTGCTCCGCCAAGGAGGCGTCTGCGCAGGGTCGGAGACGAGTCGGGGTGGCAGTCCGGCCCACAGCAGCAGCGCCGCTCGTGTCAGGACCCCGATTCCAAGTCACATCGACCTAGCCGGTAACACCTCATATCACTTTGTGGCCTCACGCACGGTATTCCCACGGGTGTCGCCTTACCATGGCCGGGACCGTTTGCGTCTTTTGGCTCACGTATATGATAGTGTCGCTAGCATCCACATGACAAGGAACCGGGCCGACATGGCTAGTCGTGAACCCAAAGCGGCACTAACCTATGGGGACAGGCATACATGAATCACATCGAGCATGTCGGTCATCAACGTATATATTCGGGCTGTAACCTGGCTATGAGGACTCCGGTATATACCGGGCTGTATGTGAGCTAAGCAGGACTCCGAATACCACCGCGTGACATTTCCCGAAGGGACAGACATATAGGAACGAAGTGAATCACATGCCGGCCAGTCAAGTGTCCAAGCGGTAGTCTTTGGGCTAGCGGGACTCCGGTGGTGAACCGGGCTGTAGCGGACTACTATCGCCGGAAGCACGAGACTTACATTTCCCCATATGAGAGGCTTCCAAGGATAAACAACTAGTTTGTGGGATCCCACTCATACCAAGCATTTCAATCATACACGCATAATATGCACGATATGAGTAAATACAACAAGGCATCACAACAAAACTCTACAACTCAAGTACTTTATTTAAAAGGCTCGAGGAGCCATACATAACATAGTCATACAGGTAGGGGTCACATGACCCAACACTCAAGTCATACAATCATACAAGCACATGCGGAAGCAAACTAGTCTGAGTATAGACTCTAGAAAGAAAGAAAGCTTGTTGGAGCCTTTCTATCTACAATGGCCCTTCACAAGTCTTAGATCGCCACCTGGGTGGCTAATTCACTCGTCGATGTCAAGGTCTACATAGAACCCATCGGAAAGGGCGGTGTTGTCGATGCGAAAAACATTAATTAAGCAAACATGAGTACGGAGGTACTCAAGAAGTCTTACCACGTAATCCTATCATACATGCACATTCTCAAGAAGGTGGTGGAGTTATTTGACAAGCCAGCTTTGACTCTTGTCTAAGCTATCCCACGTGACACCACTTGAAAAGCATTTGTCGCTTTACGAGTCCACTAATCACCATCACAATACTCCACCGTGGATCCTCTCTCGTCATCCCACGAGAGGGCCATCCACGATACTCACACTTATCTTGAGGTTTTTAGTAGTATCCATTTACTTGTCTATGAACTGATATAGGTAACCCAGAAGTCCTTCTCCGTGGACACGGCTATTCGAATAGATCATATTAAACCTGCAGGGGTGTACTTCTTCACACGCTCTCACCACTTACCGCCGTTTACACGACATGTACTCGGCAACCTTCAAGCGGAAGCCCAACGTGGGTGTCGGCCACAGCCTACCTAAACACACAAGTCCCAAGTCCAGGTTGATCGCCTATTCGGGTTCCATCCATGAGGGAGTCCGCCGAGGTTTCCCATACGGCCCCGAACGATGTGTCTGAGGTTCCCGAGACACCAAGCAGGCGAATCGGTACATCAGACCACGGTGCCTACCGCAACACAACCCACCCCTACGGTCGGTTGCGTGCGGCCCCGACATGCTACAAACACGAAACTACTTGCAACTCCCGGACTGAGGACATTAGTGGTTAAGAAGCCGAGAGGGTCAATTAAGGACCCCAATGCGTGGTAGTAACTGTTTCATGGATCACAAACACAGATCTCAGTTCTTAGGGACGGCTTCAATGAAACAACCCACCATGTACTCCTACATGGCCTCTCATCGATACCTTTACCAAAACGTGTTCAACACTTTCACTCTTGAACCAACACAACCTTTCACTCCAGTCCATCATCCTGATGAGCCGGACTGACACAACTCTAAGCATAGCAAGCATAGCATGGTAGGAATCACAAACATGGCTCAATCAACTCCTACACATACTAGTGGGTTTCATCTAATTCTTGTGGCAATGACAGGTCATGCAAAGGAAGTGGGTTCAACTACCGCAGCACACAACAGTTTGAATCACGTTGTCTTAATGCGATAAGGCGAGAGCGAAGCGAGAACATGGGTTTGTATCGGAATGATCAATGAGTTGCTTGCACGATGGAGCAGGGATAGAGTACGCCCTTGAGATGGATAGTCGAGGTTATCCTCGAGGCGGGACCTATCACGAAAAACATATCGAAAGTAAACACACATGACAATATGCAACAATATGATGCATGCTATGACATGGCAATATGGATGTGTGTTGGCCTAATGCAAGCTGAAACAATAGGGGATGAACTCATTTGAATCAAAGATTCAAATGATAGCTCATTTGAAATAGCCCTAAAGGTGCATTATATTATTCTGGTTAAAAATCAAGGTTAACTTGTTTTAACATGCATGAAACCTGTACCAATGGATAGAGTGGATTTTTCTGATAATTTTTCATATATAAATCTTTTGCATTTGGAGTTATAGATTAAAAGTTATAAGCATTTGAAATTTGAATTATATTACGGAATTTACTATATTAGAATAAATCCAGAAATTGAATTAATACGTCGACCATGCGTTAGCATGACGTCGAGTCAATCGGGACGTCCAGTCAAACTGACAGTGGGTCCCGCATGTCAGGGTAATTAACTTAATTAAAGTTTAATTAAAACTAACCTATTTAGTTAGCGAGGCTGGGCCCCATCATCGCTGACCTGTCGAGTCAACGAGGGCCCGCAGTGGTCAACGTCCACGTCGGCTGCACCGGCGACTAGCCGCCGGCGAGCCCGACACGGCGGAGGGAGTGTGTTTGGCGATTCCGGCGACCAAACGAGTCGCGGAAGGTAGCTACGGGTAGCTAGGAGCAACCCGCGACTACTGGTGGAGTCAGTTGGGGTCGGGTGGCGGAGTTGGCGCCCGGCGACGAGCTAAGCGGCCGCCGGGTTCGACCAACGACGGGCTTGGGGTTAGAGGGCTCGGTGAGGTGCGGGGAGTACATGGTAGACCCCTCGGAGTGCGGTGAGTGCAACGGACACCATGGGGTGGCCGGAGAGTGACCGGGAGCACGTCGGCGACGAGCTCCACGGCGGCGGGTGCGGGTGAACGTGGCTCGGTTGCTACGTTGCTCGAGGGCGCGAGAGAGAGGGAAGGGGAGTTAGGTAGGCTCACGGGCGACGTGTAGAAGCCCTCGTCGAGGTCGGGGATGAACCGGAGCGACGGCGGCGACGAAAGGGATCTCCGGCTGACGGCGAAGCTCGGTTGAGGTCGGTGGGATGGATTGATTGCACTAGAGCAGGCGGGACTCGGCTGGCTAGGGGTAGTGGAGTGCGGCGGAGCTCTGGACATGATGAGGAGGAGCATGGACGGCGGGGAGCACGACTCTGGCGGTGGTCTTGTGGCGGCAGCGTCGGCCAAGATGGGGAGAGCGAGAGAAGCGAGCCGGGAGGAGAGGAGTGTCCAGGGGGTTCGGGAGAGAGGAGGTCGGTCCTCGTCGGTGGCGGAGGAGCGGCGAGGCGACCAGGTGCGTGGCACCCATGCGGTGCCCGCCGCCAGCACTGGCTACTGCTGGCCGAGCCAAGCAGCATGGCCCATTGGCTCTTTGGGCTGGGCAGCAGTGGGCCGGTGGAGTGGTCGAGTAAGTTTCTGTTTTTAATCTTTTCTAATTTCCTGCAACTTTGTGGGGTTTTCTAAAATACCAAAACAGTTTTAAAAATCACCAAAATGCTCCCGGTCCCTTGTTGGAATATTTCCAACATGAAACATTTTGGTTTGGCAATTTTGGACATTTAAAATATTTTGTATATTTTGAAATGCTCAAATTCAAAACTTGTGAATTAATCCAAGGACCTTTGGATGACCTAGAAAATGATGCAACACCTTTGACATAGGCTCTGAACCAAAGCAAAGATGATGAGCATTTTGAAGGGCATTTCAGGTTCATTGAAATAATTTTAGTAAACCCTAGTTGAGTTAAAGGGGGTGTTACGGGGTTTCTGCCTTCCCCATTTCAAATTCAAATGAAATTTAAACATGATGCACACCCTAATGCATGGTCTAACTAGGATGTGACAACTCACCCCACTCAAAAGAATCTCGTCCCGAGATTTAGGATCTGCTATGCGAAAAAGGTGGGATACTCAAGTCGAAGGCGATCCTCCCTTTCCCAAGTTGCTTCTTGCTCGGAATGGTTTGACCATTGAACCTTTAGAAACTTGATATTCCGACGTCGAGTGGTACGCTCGGCTTGATCGAGGATACGAATGGGATATTCTCGATAGGTGAAGTTATCTTGGAGATCAAGCGTTTCGTGGTCTACTCCACGGATAGGATCCGAGAAGCAACGCCTGAGTTGGGAAACGTGGAAGACATCATGGACTCTGGAAAGATGCGAAGGTAGTTCCAATTGGTAGGCAACTTCTCCTCGTTTGGCAAGAATGCGAAAGGGTCCAATGTAACGAGGAGCCAACTTGCCTTTGATACCGAATCGATGGGTTCCCTTCAAAGTAGTAACCCGAAGGTAAGCCTTCTCGCCAATTTCATAAGTCATAGGCTTATGCTTGCGGTCATATTGGCTCTTTTGACGAGATTGGGCTGTTTTCAATTTCTCACGAACAACGAACCAGCTCTTACGCTTCCTGAATCATGTCCGCCAAAGAGTTGTCTCTCCCGGTTTCGACCATTTAAGAGGCGTTCGACATTTCCGTCAGAAAGAACTTGAAAGGGGCTTTGCCAGGCTGGCTTGATAACTGTTGTTATAAGCGAACTCGGCGAATGGAAGGCATTTCTCCCAATTCATGCCGAAAGAGATGACAGAAGCTCGAAGCATATCCTCTAGGATTTGATTGACTCGTTCTACTTGACCACTTGATTGAGGATGGAAAGCGGTGCTAAAGGAGAGACGAGTTCCCATAGCGTTTTGGAAACTTTCCCAAAATCGAGAGGTGAAGAGACTTCCACGGTCTGAGTTAATCTCTAATGGAACACCATGAAGAGACACTATTCGTGAGATGTACAAATCAGCTAGCTGGCTAGCGGTTATATTCTCACGAACGGGTAGGAAGTGGGCTACCTTGGAAAGACGATCAATGACAATGAAGATAGCGTTATTCCCTCTCTTGGTCCTGGGAAACCCGGTAATGAAATCCATACCGATTTTATCCCATTTCCATTCAGGAATTTCCAATGGTTGAAGGGTACCAAAGAGCCGTTGATGCTCTGCTTTAACTCGACTGACAGACGTCGCAGATTAGCAATGTGTTGAGCGATTTCTCTCTTCATCCTAGTCCACCAAAACCTCTGGCGAGGTCTTGATACATTTTGGTACTACCGGGATGAATGGTGAGAGGAGAGTCATGAGCTTCCCTTAAGGATCGATTGTCCGTAGCTGTTGTTTCTTGGGAACCACCAAACGGTTCTCAAAGAAAACAACACCTCGTTCATCTATGGAGAAACACTTAGCAGCTCCGCTAGCAATGTTCTCCTTGATCCGAGATATTCCTCTATCATACTGCTGAGCAGCTATGATTCGATCCGTAAGGTTAGGTTTCGCCACCCGGGTAGAAAGGAATCCTCGAGGAACAATGTGGAGATTAAGCTTACGAAATTCCTCGTGGAGAAATGGTTGACTTTGTTGTAACATCGATTGTTACAATAAGATTTCCGACTTAGGCGTCAGCCATGACATTAGCTTTGCACAGGGGTGTAGGATATTCCTAAGTCGTAATCTATAATCAACTCGACCCAACGTCTTTGCCTGAGATTCAAATCCGGTTGGGTGAAGATATATTTCAGACTTTGGTGATCAGTGTAGATTTCGCAACGATTACCAAGAAGGTAATGTCGCCAAGTTTTGAGTGCATGAACCACTGCTGCAAGCTCTAGATCGTGTGTGGGATAGTTATCCTCATGGGGACGCAACTGCCGAGAAGCGTAGGCAATCACATGACGATCTTGCACGAGTATGCAACCTAGTCCTTGTCGTGAGGCGTCGCAATAGATAATAAAGTCCTTAGAAAAATCTGGTGGAATAAGCACGGGAGCAGATGTCAGGCGTCTTTTCAGTTCCTGAAAGCTGAACTCGCACTGTGGTGTCCATTCGAACTTCTTATCTTTCTTGAGGAGTTCGGTTAGAGGTTTGGCAACTTTAGAGAAATTCTCGACGAAGCGACGGCAATAGCTCGCTAAACCGAGAAAACTCCGAACTTGCTTAACCGATTCAGGTGGAGTTCAGTCAAGGATGGCTTGAACTTCGCCGGGATTGACAAAGAATGCCCTTACCAGAGATTACATGGCCTAGGTAGGTCACTTACGGTAACCAGAATTCACACTTAGAGAATTTGGCATAAAGGCGGTGCTCTCAAGTTTCATCAATACTAGCCTTAGATGTTCGGCATGTTCTTCCTCATTCTTGGAGTAGATGAGTATATCATCGAGGTATACCACTTACTAATTTATCCAAATACTCCATGAAGATTGAGTTCACTAACCGAGAGAAGGTGGCTGGAGCATTGGTTAATCCGAAGGACATGACGGTGTACTCGTATTGGCCATAACGAGTAACAAAGGCCGTTTAGGAATGTCCCCGTTCTTGATTTTGATTTGATGGTAGCCCAACCTCAAATCCATCTTGAAAAAGGCGAGGATCCAGCGAGCTGATCATACGGTCGTTGATCCCGGGAGTGGATACTTGTTCTTGATAGTGACCAAATTGATAGGTCGATAATCCACAACCATCCGATCCGTACCATCCTTCTTCTTGACGAAGAGGACGGGGCAAGCCCATGGAGATGAACTAGGACGGATGAAACCTTTTTGCAAGGACTCATCGAGTTGTTTGTTGAGTTCAGCTAGTTCTAGGGGTGCCATCTTATAAGGTCTTCTAGAGATTGGGACGGTTAGGGAACAAGATCTATCACGAACTCGACATCCTGTCGGGTGGAACACTGGCAGTTCCTCTGAAAGACATCCGGAAAATCACGGACTATCGGAATATCTTCGAGGTGCGGAAGGGATTGGCGTTTAAGGAGTAAAGCTGGCGCTTAGACACTCGGGTTAGAACATTCCTTTGTCTTGCCCGAGGGATGGGTGTTGAGCAGTTCTAGTAGAGCAATCAATCTTAGCATAATGGGGTGACATCCGGTCCATACCCAAGATGATGTTTATGTCCGAGGACTTGAGAGCTATTAAGGAAGCAAGAAAGACTAGTCTGTCGACAAGAATTTCATTCCCATGACTTATTCTAGAGGTTTGCCACCTAGAACCAGGGGTCTGAATTTCCATGGAAGTGTGCATGTCACAGAATGTGGTGTTGTGCAATCGAGCATAGCTCTCAGAAATAAATGAATGAGATGCTCCAGTATCAAAAAGAACAGTTGCCGGATGACAATTAACAAGGAGCGTACCGAGGACGACGTTGGGATCCTCATAGGTTTCTTCAGCAGAAACATAGTTGACATGGCCACGGCGGTGGCAAGCTGGTTTAGCATAGGGCACCTTTCCTCGCTAGCTTGCCACGGCCAAGACTTTTCCAACTTGACTGGGGTTGTTTTGGGGGCACTCACGGATATAGTGGCCCGTCTCTCCACATTTGAAGCAAGTTATCATATTGGGGCGTGGAGCAGCACTAGCATGGGGCCTCCATAAGTCTTAGGCGGAACATACTGCTGGTTGGGGCGAGGCGCCTCAAAAGATGGCCTCGGGGTGAACCTGGGTGGTAGAGCAAGATTTGGAATCCAAACCCGGCGCACGGGATCCAGAGCCGGATGAAGATCGAGTCACGGATGTGCTTGCGTGAAGCCTCAAAATCAGTCACGCCCGATTTGGCCGATAGCCTTATTGACTAGCTTCGGAAAAGAGGTACACTCATGCAGGCGAAGGTCTCGGCATAGCTCAGGGCTAAGTCCCTTGCGGAACCTTGCCTGCTTCTTGGCATCGGTAGAAAATTCTTCGGGAGCATAACGTGCTAACCTCCCAAATTCACGGTTTGTAGGCATCCACCGTCAGCCTACCACAGGTGAAACTGCGAAATTCCTCCCTTTTGCGATCCATAAGACCTTACGGGATATGATGCTCACGGAAGGCGGCCTTTGAATTCAGCCCAAGTTGTAACTTGTCCAACCGGACGCATAGCCTCATAATTCTCCCACCAGAGACTAGCAGGGCCTTCAAGATGATAAGCGGCAAAAGTAACCTTATCGCTTCAGCCACGTTAGCGTAACGCAGCTTGTGGTGGATCTTTGCGAAGCCAATCATCCGCGTCGAGAGGCTCAACGGAATATTTGAACTTCGGTGGATACAGCTTGACGAAGTCATTGAGTGAAACTGCATCATTTCTCGGCTGGCGTGCGGTGTTTTGCTCAATCCGTTCCAGTAGGCGATTGGTCTCACGCTTATTGCATTCTGCTTCCAGCATAACCTCGTCCAAAGATGGCGGTTGAGGCAGATTTGCATTTCCCATATGGCTTCACGCCTTCCCGAGCAGCAGGATTGTTGCGGGTGTTGACCATCCTAGGAGACAAAGCAAAGGTTTAAACCAGGATGGCATAATTTAACAAGGAAGTGCGGAAGGTAATGGATATCATGGAATGCAAAGATGTTCATCCGTATGACATGGTAATATAAAGCTGCCATATATATATATATATACCAGCGGTCATACACACCATTCATAGTTTAGTACAAGCCTGACGGGGTACAACTATAAGGAAAGGCGTTACATCTCATCGGAAGCATTCCAACTCCTATACATTATTTTTCTACACTTCCTAACGATACACACTAAGTCATATTCCACAAGTCACGCAGGACGGCGGAAATACAACTATTACAATACTAGGGATACTACTACTACTCGAGACAGCTCCGTAGTAGTCCTCATAGAAGTCACCTCCCAAGCTCGGAAGTGGAACATGATCATCCGGAAGCAGACAATCCTGTGGAGCACATGGACCATAGGGACTCGGATGTGGCCGTGGTCCAACAAGCGGTGGCGAGACGAGGCCCACGAGGAGGAGTGATGCCTCCCACCTCACGCCACTCCATAAAGTCCGGCAGACCAGCCCAGACCGGGTACAAGTCCCTCATATCCATGTATCCGGCTTGCAGCGGTGCAAACCTAGTCGAGTAGCCCGGTGATCAGCACGGGCATTAAAGAGCTCCATACGCAAGGCCCGGTTTTCACGGTCCTTGTCTTCTAGCATCTCCGTGGTGGTGCGAAGAAGTGAGTCCTCATGGGATGCATCGCTGTACAAACCACGAAGGTAGCCATGCGCCTGTGGAGGGATCTTTGGCATGTAGCGGAAATCCTTTGTTGACCGACAAAGGCAGTTACAGCTCGAATAATAGTCATCATAGAATAGGCTGCATCTTGCAGACATCCCAATAGTGATCCCAAGTCCATAAGAACAGTGGAGCGGTTCGGTAGCTCCGGATAGGATGGATAAATCGACCGTGCACAGATATTGGCTTTGGTTGAAATCCCTAAACTGCTCCTCGACGGTATATTAGGGATACCATCGGTAACCTTTGTCTCGACCATCACCGAACCAACATTGCCGTGTGACCACACACACCAATGCAACGGGTCGAGACGAACCACTTGGTTACGGGAACAGGTGGCCATCTGAAAGCACAGCCACAATGCAAAGACATTAGAATTTCTAGGAAAATCGGGCAGCATAACATCCGTAAATGCTCAAAATCAGATTTGAGACATTCAAAACAGGTTGCAAAACCACTCAATAACATCATATCAAGGTTACGGTTCAACTGGTAGCATACCAAAATAATAGGAGCAGGAACCGAGGATGTAACCAACAATCCTATAAGTTACTACGGATTAGTAACACGTGAACACGATAGAGAAGAGAGCCTAGTCCTATACCCACGTCGAATGAGAAGAGGATGACTCAGATCAGAGGGCACAAGGTAAAGGAGTAAAAAGAGCCTTACGTTCCCTCCCACAATCAATTCCCCTACATATAACTAAAGCATTTCTAGACTCAACATCGACCAGTTTGGCTTAGCGAACCTACAGGCAGCCCCCTTTCTCGATGCCAACGCTGTCGGGACCCGATTCCAAGTCACATCGACCTAGCCGGTAACACCTCATATCACTTTGTGGCCTCACGCACGGTATTCCCACGGGTGTCGCCTTACCATGGCCGGGACCGTTTGCGTCTTTTGGCTCACGTATATGATAGTGTCGCTAGCATCCACATGACAAGGAACCGGGCCGACATGGCTAGTCGTGAACCCAAAGCGGCACTAACCTATGGGGACAGGCATACATGAATCACATCGAGCATGTCGGTCATCAACGTATATATTCGGGCTGTAGCACTGGCTAACAGGACTCCGGTATACCGGGCTATAGCGAGCTAGGCAGGACTCGAATACCACCGCGTGACATTTCCCGAAGGAGACAGACATAAGGCACGAAGTGAATCACATGCCGGCGATCAAGTGTCCAAGCAGTAGTGCTTTGGGCTAGCGGGACTCCGGTGAACCGGTCATGGCGGACTACTATCGCTCGGAAGCACGAGACTTACATTTCCCCATATGAGAGGCTGCCAAGGATAAACAACTAGTTTGTGGATCCCACTCATACCAAGCATTTCAATCATACACGCATAATATGCGATATGAGTAAATACAACAAGGCATCACAACAAAACTCTACAACTCAAGTACTTTATTTAAAAGGCTCGAGGAGCCATACATAACATAGTTATACAGGTAGGGGTCACATGACCCAACACTCAAGTCATACAATCATACAAGCACATGCGGAAGCAAACTAGTCTGAGTACAGACTCTAGAAAGAAAGAAAGCTTGTTGGAGCCTTTCTATCTACAGTGGCCCTTCACAAGTCTTAGATCGCCACCTGGGTGGCTAATTCACTCATAGAACCCATCGGAAGGGGCAGTGTTGTCGTCTGAAAAACATTAATTAAGCAAACATGAGTACGGAGGTACTCAGCAAGTCTTACCACAGAATCCTATCATACATGCACATTCTCAAGAAGGTGGTGGAGTTATCTGACAAGCCAGCTTTGACTCTTGGCTAAGCTATCTACGTGACACCACTTGAAAAGCATTTGTCGCACACGCAGTCCACTAATCACCATCACAATACTCCACCGTGGATCCTCTCTCGTCATCCCACGAGAGGGCCATCCACGATACTCACACTTATCTTGAGGTTTTTAGTAGTATCCATTTACTTGTCTATGAACTGATATAGGTAACCCAGAAGTCCTTCTCCGTGGACACGGCTATTCGAATAGATCATATTAAACCTGCAGGGGTGTACTTCTTCACACACGCTCTCACCACTTACCGCCGTTTACACGACATGTACTCGGCAACCTTCAAGCGGAAGCCCAACGTGGGTGTCGGCCACGACCTACCTAAACACACAAGTCCCAAGTCCAGGTTGATCGCCTATTCGGGTTCCATCCGCAGGAGTCCGCCGAGGTTTCCCATACGGCCCCGAACGATGTGTCTGAGGTTCCCGAGACACCAAACGGGCGAATCGGTACACCGGGCCACGGTGCCTACCGCAACACAACCCACCCCTACGGTCAGCGTTGCGTGCGGCCCCCAGCATGCTACAAACACCAGAAACTACTTGCAACTCCCGGACTAAGGACAATAGTGGTTAAGAAGCCGAGAGGGTCAATTAAGGATCCCAATGCGTGGTAGTAACTGTTTCATGGATCACAAACACAGATCTCAGTTCTTAGGGACGGCTTCAATGAAACAACCCACCATGTACTCCTACATGGCCTCTCATCGATACCTTTACCAAAGCGTGTTCAACACTTTCACTCTTGAATCAACACAACCTTTCACTCCAGTCCATCATCACGATGAGCCAGACATGACACAACTCTAAGCATAGGAAGCATATCAAGGTAGGAATCACAAACATGGCTCAATCAACTCATACACATACTAGTGGGTTAAATCTAGTTACTGTTGCAATGACAGGTCATGAAAAGGAAGTGGGTTCAACTACCGCAGCACACAACAGTTTGAATCGCGTTGTCTTAATGCGATGCTTGAGAAGCGAAGCGAGAACATGGGTTTGTATCGGAATGATCAATGAGTTGCTTGCACGATGGAGCAGGGGATAGAGTACTGCCCTTCAGATGGATAGTCGAGGTTATCCTCGGGGGCAGGACCTATCACGAAAAAACATATCGAAAGTAAACACACATGACAATATGCAACAATATGATGCATGCTATGACATGGCAATATGGATGTGTGTTGGCCTAATGCAAGCTGAAACAATAGGGGATGAACTCATTTGAATCAAAGATTCAAATGATAGCTCATTTGAAATAGCCCTAAAGGTGCATTATATTATTCTGGTTAAACAGCAAGGTTAACTTGTTTTAACATGCATGAAACCTGTACCAATGGATAGAGTGGATTTTTCTGATAATTTTTCATATATAAATCTTTGCATTTGGAGTTATAGATTAAAAGTTATAAGCATTTGAAATTTGAATTATATTCTGGAATTTACTATATTAGAATAAATCCAGAAATTGAATTAATACGTCGACCATGCGTCGACATGACGTCGAGTCAATCAGGGACGTCGGTCAAACCTGACGATGGGTCCCGCATGTCAGGTAATTAACTTAATTAAAGTTTAATTAAAACTAACCTATTTAGTTAGCGTGGCTGGGCCCCATCTCGATGACCTGTCGGGTCAACGAGGGCCTCTGAGTGGTCAACGTCCACGTCGGCTGCACCGGCGACTAGCCGCCGGCGAGCCCGACACGGCGGAGGGAGTGTGTTTGGCGATTCCGGCGACCAAACGAGTCGCGGAAGGTAGCTACGGGTAGCTAGGAGCAACCCGCGACTACTGGTGGAGTCAGTTGGGGTCGGGGTGGCCGGAGTTGGCGCCGGCGACGAGCTAGGCGGCCGCCGGGGTTCGGCCAACGACGGGCTTGGGGTTAGAGGGCTCGGTGAGGTGCGGGGAGTACATGGTAGACCCCTCGGAGTGCGGTGAGTGCAACGGACACCATGGGGTGGCCGGAGAGTGACCGGGAGCACGTCGGCGACAAGCTCCACGGCGGCGGGTGCGGGTGAACGTGGCTCGGTTGCTACGTTGCTCGAGGGCGCGAGAGAGAGGGAAGAGGAGTTAGGTAGGCTCACGGGCGACGTGTAGAAGCCATCGTCGAGGTCAGGGATGAACCGGAGCGACGGCGGCGACGAAAGGGATCTCCGGCGACGGCGAGCTCGGTTGAGGTCGGTGGGATGGATTCGGTGCACTAGAACGAGCGGGACTCGGTGGCTAGGGGTAGTGGAGTCTTGGCGGAGCTCTGGACATGATGAGGAGGAGCATGGACGGCGGGAGCACGACTACGGCGGTGGTGCGGCGGCGACGGCGTCGGCCAAGATGGGGGAGAGCGAGAGAAGCGAGCTGGGGAGGAGAGGGAGTGTCCAGGGGGTTCGGGAGAGAGGGGGAGGTCGGTCCTCGTCGGCAGGCGGAGGGAGCGGCGGCGGCGGGCGACCAGGTGCATGGCACCCATGCGGTGCCCGGCCGAGATCTGGCTGCTGCTCGTTGAGCCAAGCAGCCACTGGGCGGCTGCTGGGCTGGGCAGCGAGTGGGCCGGGTGGGTGCGTCAGGTAAGTTTCTGTTTTTTTTAATCTTTTCTAATTTCCTGCAACTTTGTGGGGTTTTCTAAAATACCAAAACAGTTTTAAAAATCACCAAAATGCTCCTGGTCCCTTGTTGGAATATTTCCAACATGAAACATTTTGGTTTGGCAATTTTGGACATTTAAAATATTTTGTATAATTTGAAATGCTCAAATTCAAAACTTGTGAATTAATCCAAGGACCTTTGGATGACCTAGAAAATGATGCAACACCTTTGACATAGGCTCTGAACCAAAGCAAAGATGATGATCATTTTGAAGGGCATTTCAGGTTCATTGAAATAAGTTTTAGTAAACCCTAGTTGAGTTAAAGGGGGGGGGGTGTTCTGGGGTTTCCTGCCTTCCCCATTTCAAATTCAAATGAAATTTAAACATGATGCACACCCTAATGCATGGTCTAACTGGGATGTGACAGCTCGGCGGCCATGCATGACAAGCGAGGTTGTGAGGAGCGCCCAAACCACAGCCGACAATCGGGCGGAATCTTCTCAGGCCGCCGACGCCTCTACTAAGCGGCCAAGAGCCCACTCCCGCCTCATCGCATCGGAAGCGGGCGGAGTTTGACTTCTCCGCTCGGCTCGAGGAGGAAGGCGAGGAGTAAGCTCTTGGGACTTGTGCTTGTATTTCTTCAATTTTTATTGCTTCATCTTGAATCTGATTTGCTTCGTTCTGGACTCTTTCCTTTTCAGGACGCTGGCCCAGAGGGCTGCGAAGAGGGCCAAGATCCCGACGATCATCGTTGAGGACGACTCCCCCGTGGCGGCAGGGGACGCGTCCGAGACCGCCTTGCCGGACCAGCGACCCTTCCCAGAGCAGCCCAGACAGCCCCGAGTAAGTGTGCAGTTTTCTTCTTACTATCGGTGTGCAGGTGCTCCTTCATTGTTGATATCTGACTGTGTGCTTGTGTAGGAGCAGAGCAGCCTCATCATGAGGGCTCGGAAGCCGCCTCCGAGGTCCTGCCCGCTGCCACTACGCCGCCAAGGGAGAATTCACCGGCAAGGGAGCTCCCTCCGACAAGGGAGGCCACCCCGGCAAGGGAGGCCACTCCGGCAAGGGAGGCTACCCCGGCAAGGGACGGCGCCAGCGACCCTCCAGTGGTCGAGGTCATAGCCATGGATCCCGTTGCAGGTAACTCCTTTACATGGAATTTTCCCTTGGGCTTGCTTTCTTTTGTTTCTCTTTTTTTGAATATCTGCTTGACTGCTCTTTCTTCGTCTGACGCAGACCCGATGGAGGTCGAGGCCGCCGGCGAGGAGGAAACGCGCGGCAACACCGACGAGGCCGCCATTGAAAAAGAAGAGATCGTCGTCGTCGTTGAGGAAGAGGCCGTCGCCGACGAGCCTATCGGCGAGGAGGCCACCGAGGCAGCCGATGCGGAGGCCGGCGAGGGGTCGGGCGGTCGTACTGACGGCCCTGAGGCCACAAGAGCGGCAAGCGCTACACCGACAGCCGACTCCCCTTGCCAAGGCCAGTTCGAGGAGCCCCAGCCAGCGCCTACGAAGGCGGCGAAGGCGTCTTCATCAAGCTGCCACAGGAGCCGAGTTCGTGGCGCCCGGTCGAGGGCGAGACCTTCGACGGCGAAGCTACTGGCGTCCGCTGGCCGACGCTGGTGGATGCGCCAAGCAGCGGCGGCGAGTCCGAGGAGGAGCAGCTGCTGAAGAAGCTGCTGTCTCTTTACCGCACCCGCCAGGCCAAGTTAGAGACCCGGGAAGCCCTTGTCGCGAGGGCGGGAGCGGACATAGAGAAACACGCCGAGGAGCTCCGGAGCGCCAACAAAGAGGCGCTCCGCGACGTGGCGGACGCGCGGGCGCAGCTCGCAGAAGAGCGGACGGCCTTCATCCTTGAGAAGGCCGCAGCTGATGAGGAGCAGCGGCTGGCTGCCGAGAAGCTCGCCGCGCAGGGAAGCGAAGTTAAGCGCAGCGGAAGGTCAACCTGGACAGCCACGAGGAGGACCTTGCAGCGTGAGGAGTCGCTATGGGCGCCAGAAGCGGCGACGCTGCCGCAGCCGCCGAGGCCGCCAAGGAAGAGCTGAAGGCGAAGGTGTCACAGCTGGAGGCCACCCTCAAGAAGAGCGGCGAAGAGCTTGCCGTGCTCAAGCGTGAGCGCGAAAAGGACGCCCATACGCTGGGCGAGCTGCAGGTCCGTCTCGCTGACAGGGCCAAGGAGCTCGAAGCCGCCAAGGATTCCAAGGCGGACCTGGAGTTGAAGCTGACCACTCTGACGCAAACGTTGGATGGCGCCAGAGAGCGGGAGGCGGGCTTGTTGGAGGCGATCAAGGCCAAGGATGAGCTGCTGGCGAATGCCGTCTCCGTCTAGAACACCTTGAGGGAGAGCGTGGAGCACTGCACCGAAGGTCTTGTGGACACCGCCGCCGACATCCACAACGAGCTGATGGAGCTGGGGATGGCGGACCTTGCATTCCAATCGACGAGCACCTCCAACCCAGCGTCAAGCTTAGCCTATTCTTCAAAGGCGTGGTGGCCAGACCTCGGCGACTCGAGAGGAGGTCCCGAAGCAGCTGGCCGAGGAATCACGCCAGTGCGTGGCAGGGGCCCTCGAGAAGGTGTTGATGAAGGTGGCCTTCCGCAACCCGGGCCTCAACCTCAACGGCGTCCTCAAATCCTTGCCGGCCGAAGCCAACGTGGAGGAGCTCAAGGCCCTTGTCGCACCCATTGTGGACAAGGTGAACAAGATCAAGAGGATTGAGGGCGACCGCGTGGACTAGGCCGCCAACCTTATCTTTCCCTTGTCGCTGCTGATCATGTTTAGAAAACTTTGTTAGATCAGCGACAAGTTATTCTGTAATATACTCTATCTTAGGTGAATCGATCAATGCAACGTTATTTCCTCTACTTGATTTCTGGCTTTGTATGTTATTGCCCTACGCTTTTCAGTGGAAACTTGCGGTGCAGCACCCTTGCCCTTGGCGCGCCGAAAAGTCGGAACTTCAGCAGCCTGCTGGCAGGGTTGCTACCGACAAGTAACCTTGTCGCGGACTAGTCGCAGCTCACTTAAGTTGTTGAGCGGACTCGAAACAAAGTAAGCGCGACCGATCACGATTTGGTTCCTCCGCGCACGGGTTTTTCATACAAAGCGCGGTCGTTCAAGGAAGATAACTTTAAAAATTTATTACTGATCGATCAATGCAATGTTATTTCCTCTACTTGATTCCTTCCTTTGTACGTTTCTGCCCTGCGCATTTAGGGGACTTGCCGGTGCGGGCACTTCGCCATGGCCGAGTGAACGTCGGCTGACTTCTTGGCAGTGCCGCCTCCGACAAGCAACCTTGTCGCGACTAGTCGCAGCTCACTTAAGTTGTTGAGCAGGGTCGAAACAAAGTAAGGGCGTGACTAGCCGGCGAGTTGGCTCCTCTGCGCACAGGTTCTCCATACAAAGTACTACCGTTCGAGGAAGATAACTTGAAAATTTAAAAATTGATTTCTCAGACTTTGGCAACTTAGCTTTACATCTCTTGCTTCCGATGAGGTGAGACTTCCTCGGCGGTGCACAGTCCACAATATTATCTCCTCCTTCCCCGGTTAACTTGTGCGTGAGAGCCTCCCTTTCTTTGCGACAAGAGAAAGAAGAGGAAATAACGTTATGGAGCGAGTGGCTCGATTACGCTTCTGAGGTGTGGTTGCTGCACAAAGTGTTAGCCAAAACATGCAATGACTTAATGAAAGCATGAACTTGACGGGTTGTGCGCAACACATGGGCTTTACTGATGCACGGGGTCTGCGCCCGGTTTTGCACAAAGGATCACATGCAACAGCGGCAAGACTTGTACAAAAGGTGGTTGCCGGGACGGGTCCCGACAACCGCGCCTTATGGGTAAAACTTACGAAGATGCTCAATGTTCCAGGAGTTGCTCACGGAATGCCATCTTCGGTCTCAAGGTGGACAGCGCCAGGCCTAGTGACTCGTTTCACCCGATAAGGGCCTTCCCACTTCAAGGCCAACTTGTTTGAATTCTTGGCGGACTGAGCAGCCAAGAACAAGGTCGCCTTCCTCGAGACTTCGGCATTAACCCTACGGCCATGGTAGCGACGCAGAGCTTGTTTGGTAGCGGCGGCTCGCACAAAGCTCAAGACGATCCTCCTCAAGGAGCGGTAGCGTCATCTTGTCGCAATGCTCTTGCTCAAACTCATCATAAGCGAGCACTCGAGGCGACCCGTATATGAGTTCCGTGGGGAGAATCGCCTGCCTCCGTAGACTAGAGCAAAGGGTGCTCGCCGGTGGCTCGATTTGGCGTCGTCTGATCGACCAAAGAACCACCGGCAGCTCCTCGATCCAGTTTCTTCCGCACTTGTGCAGCCTGTCGAAAGTTCTGGTCTTGAGCGGTAGCGACGCCGGCGTTGCCCTCTCGCTTGACCGTTGCTTCTCGGGTGAGCAACGAAGCAAAGGCAGACCTTGGCGCCAAGGTCTTGGACGTCTTGCATGAAGGTGCGACTTCGTAAATTGTGTGCCGTTGTCGGTGATGATCCTGTTAGGGATTCCAAGCGGCAAACAATCGACTGAAGAACTTGATCTTGTTGTGCTGTCATCTTCCTCACTGCTTCCACTTCCGGCCACTTTGTGAACTTGTCGATGGCGGCGTACAAGTACTCAAAGCCCCCGACAGCTTCGGGGAAGGGGCCGAGATGTCGAGCCCCGGACGAAAATGGCCATGATAAAGGGATCGCCTGAGAGCTTGAGCTGGTTGGTGTATTTTTTGGAATGGAACTGCACGCTTCACACTTGGTTACTTGTGCGATTGCATCACGGAGGGCTGTCGGCGGAAGAAACCTTCTTGGAAAGCTTTGCGGCAAGTGCTCTTGCACCAATGTGGTGACCACATATGCCTCCATGTATCTTCGCCAACAGCTTACATCCATCTTCCACAGGAATACACTTCAATTTCACACCGTTGAGTCTTCTTTTGTACAGTATGCTGTCGACAAACTGGTACATACTTGACTGCCGGGCTAATCTTTCCACTTCTTCTTGCTCTTCGGGAAGTTCTCCTGTCTGGAGGAAATGGACAATATGCTGTGCCCATGCTGGAGCTTGTGGCTCGACAACAAGGACTAAAGGCACATCTGCTGCTGCGGGAACATCAGCTTCTACGGCAAGAACCTGCGTCCCTGCCGGAGCTTGATGCTCCCCGACAAGCTTGCCGGAGCAAGACTTGTCGGGAGCGCTTGCTTCAACGAAACAAACCACTGGGGGTCGAAGCAGACTGCTCCTCAAAGACTTGTTGGTGTTGATCTTGGGGACCTTTGCAACGACGGCTTCGGGAAGCTCTGTCGGAAAGTAGTCACCAGAGGCCAACTTCCTCTTCTTGCTTTGTCCGGTTGATGGTGTTACGGTTGGTTGAGTTAGCTTGAGCACGAAAATCCCTGGTTCCACAGGTAACTTAAGCGCAGCGCACTTTGACAGGCCGTCAGCAATATCATTCTGAGCTCTTGGAACATGTTCCATTTGCAGGCCGTCAAAGTGCTCTTCTAGCTTCCTCACTTCATCGACGTAAGCTTCCATCAACGGACTCTGGTAATCTTTGTTGACTTGGCGGACGACGAGTTGCGAGTCACCCACGACAATAAGCTTCTTGATCCCAAGGTCCACGGCGATCCACGAGACCGGCAAGCAAACCTTCATACTCTGCAGTATTGTTTGTCGCTTGCTCCTTGGGAAAGTGCATCCGGACGACGCACTTGAGGTGCTCTCCGGTGGGTGCAATAAGCAAGACGCCAAGACCGGCGCTTTGCAGCGAGAAGGCACCATCAAAGTACATCAGCCACTCTTTGCTTGCTTCTTTGACGGGAATGCTCGTCTCGGAATCTCTTCATCCGGGCGTTGGCGTCCATTTTGCTATGAATTCTGCCAATGCTCGCTGCTGGATAGTTGGCGTGCTTTCAAACTTAAGACCAAAGCTTGACAGCTCTAGTGCCCACTCGACAATCCTGCACGCTTCGGATTCTGCGGTATCCTCTTGAGGAAAGCAAGTGACAAGCTGTGATCTCATGTGCTTGGAAGTAATGGCGCAGCTTTCTCGAGGCCATGAGGAGGCCGAAAAGCAGTTTACGCACACAGTACCTTGACTTAGCCCCTGCAGAGCGAATCGACAAAGTAGACCGGGCGCTGCACCATCCTTTTCTCATATCTGTTCTTGTGTCCGTGCGGATTCGTCCTTGTCGGGACCAGAGCTTGTCGTGAAGCCCCACCTTGTCATTGGATGTGTTCCCCGTGGTTGCTTTGGCTCATCATCCGCCTCCCTCTCCGCCACTAACGCAGCACTAACCACTTGATTGGTTGCCGCTATATATAGCAGCAACTTCTCTTGTGGCCTAGGTGCGACAAGTGTTGGAGTGGAGGACAGTATCTCTTCAAGTCTGCAGCGCAGCCTCCGCTTCGAGTCCATTTCTTGGACCTGCCTTTTTCAAAATCTTGAAAAATGGCGGTAGCGCTCAGCAGAACCTAGAAATAAACTTCTTTGAGAGCAGCCACGCATAGCCGGCGAGTCTTCGTACATCCTTGACGCGCTTTGGTGCTTCAATCTGCTCAATGGCCTTGATCTTGTCGGGATTAGCTTCAATCCCTCGCCGAGACCACGAAGAACCCGAGAAGCTTGCGGAAGGGACTCCAAACACGCACTTCTCGGGGTTGAGCTTGAGGTTGATCTTGCGGAGAGTTGCAAAGGTCTCGTCCAAATCTTGAACCAAAGTTGCTTTGTCCTTGCTCTTGACCACTATGTCATCCATGTAGGCTTCTACATTTATGTGCATTTGCGGCTCAAAAGCGTCATGGACTACCCTTGCAAATGTCGAACCAGCATTCTTCAAACCGAAAGGCATCCGTATGAAGCGATGCGTGCCACATGGTGTGATGAATGCGGTCTTCTCTTCATCTTCTTCACCATGAAGATCTGATGGTATCTGAGTAGGCATCAAGAAGCGAAAGCAAATCACATCCAGCCGTGGAGTCAACAATCTGGTCAATGCGCGGCAAGGGAAATGGATCTTTGGGACAAGCTTTATTAACATCCGTGAAGTCAATACAAAGCCTCCATTTCCCATTTGCCTTGCGCGCGACTACTGAGATTGGCCAACCACGTAGGATGGAGCACTCCTCGACAAGGCCTGCTGCTTCCGGTTCTTGATCTCTTGACTATGAATTCTTGGCGCTCCTTTGCTTGCTTCGACTTTTTGCTTGACGGGCGCGCGCATGAGGACAAGCGGCCAGGCGGTGCTCAATCACTTTCACAGGAACACGGGGATATCGACGGTTGCCATGCAAACACGTCGACATTCGCCCAGGAAAGCAACGGCGCACCTTCCTATTTGGGGTCGAGAGAAGCACGCGATGGTGAAGGTACCATCAGCGCTGTCCTCCTTGGCGGGCACCTTCTTGGTCTTCGGCGGAGCCACCATCTTCTTGCACTTGCCGGTGGAGCTCGATGGTGCGTCCTCGACGGTAGCGCAACACTCCAAAGAGGTGCGCTTGCCGGAGTGAGCATTAGAGCCCTTGCCGGACTTGGACTTGGTCTTCTTCCCCCCGGGAGCTTCAGCGGCAAGGGTCTGGCAATCTGTCGCGGCTGCTGCATCCCGGAAGATCTTGTCGGCACGGAGAAGGGGCTCGTTCTTGTCGCCCGGGGCGGAGAGGGGGCTTGTCGGGCCCGGCATCTTGAGTAGGTTGTAGGCGTAGTGAGAGGCTGCCATGAACTTGGCGAGTCTTTGGGCGGCCAAGTATCCCATTGTAAGGCAATGGGAAATCGGCGACGTCAAGCGTAACCCTCTCGATCCTGAAGTTCAGCTTCGCCAAATGTGACCGCAGCGTAATCTTCCCCTTGACTTGCTCCTTCCCGGATTGATTCCTTGGAAGGTTCCGGTCTCTTCGAGCTGTTGTCGAGGATTTGAAGCTTCGGAGTACCGCGGAGGAGATCAGATTTAAGCCGGCCCGCCGTCAACTAACATTTTGTGACCTTGAGGTTGCGGATGGTTCGAGAGACCAACATCGGCAAGCACCCGACCGCAGATTATGCGATCAGGGTGGTCCTCAATATCAAAAATGATAGGCGTCTTGGACCACTTCGAGGCTTGCGTGACTCTACGGATGGTTCCGCTGCATTGACCTCCCGCATCCATTGCTTGAGTTGGCGGTGGGAGGTATGCGAGAAGCTTACCTCCGTCAACCTTGAAGAACCTCTGTGGCTTTACGAAACTCCTGCTTTCGTCGGCGTCGTCGTCTTCCATATCTTCGTCGTCGTCATCATCTTCATCCTTGTCGCAGCCGCGGGAGGTCGATCTCCTTGTCGCTGCTTGACCTTGCCATGGCGTCCTCCCGGCGGGCGTTTCTTGCTTGCTCCCCGGCACCTTCTGGGCCTTCTCCTTGTCGCGCCGCTCGTACTCAGCTCTCTGGCTGTTCGACAAGCTGCTCGACTTTCTTGCAGCTCTGGAGGTCGTGGCCCTTGGTGCGGTGGATCTTGCGATCTTGCTTCGGAGCTGTCCCGCTTGTCGTGGCCGCCACCGGCCCAGTGGTTGGCGTCGTGATAACCTCCTTGCCGGAGCCACCAGCCTTGGCATTCTTGTCGCCGCCTCCGTTGCGGACTGCTCGACAGCTAGCACTTCTCTGCTTTTCTTCTTCCTGTCGCCTCGCCCGGCCCTTCTTTGCGGGCGGTGTCATCCTTGTCGATCCTCGCTTCGCATTCTCTCCAGGAGTCTCCTCCCTTCCTCGGTAGCGATGCACACTTGTCGGCCAGGCGTACAGCTCGGCGGCGTCCTTGACTTTGCTCATCGCCATCTCCTCCCTCATCCTGCGGTTCCGCACATTACGATGAAATGCGGCGATCACCATGGCGGGGTGGACGTCTGGGATGTTGTAGTGCACACGGCTGAATCTCTGAATGAACTTGCACAGGGACTCTCCTTCCTTCTGGGCGAGCAAGTGAAGGTCACTCTCTTGACCATGGGGTTTGTGGCCACCCGTGAAGGCGCCAACAAACTGATGGCACAGATCTTCCCAAGAGGATATGGAGCTGTCCGGCAAGTGCATGAGCCAAGATCTGACGTTGGGCTTGAGCACGAGCGGGAAGTAGTTGGCGAGGATCTTGTCGTCCCGTCCCCCGCAGCCTGCACCGCGATGGTGTAGATGCTAAGGAACTCCGACGGATGCGTCCTGCCGTCATACTTCTCGACGCGTCTGGTTTGAAGTTTTTGGCTGGGCCATTTGGACTTGCCGCAGCTCACGAGTGAACGCAGGGCAACCTACCGCGTCGGCAAGTCGCTGGCCCCTCCGGGCGTGCATGTCAGCGAAGGCCCAGCGGCAGCCGGATGACGTTGCGTTTCTCTTGGCGCCGATGCGAGTTCGAGCGTCCTCTTGTTGTCGCTCATGAAGAACTTGGCGCTGATCGCGGCGTGTGCGCGGATCCGACGACGCAGTGGAGTCGCTGTCGAGATGGATCCGTTGGCTTGGCGATCTTGGCCTTCTTGTTGGAGAGTGCATGGTGGTTGCACCTCCGGCAGTCTCGTCGCCACCGGCCCGTGCCTTGTCGTCTCGCCGCGGCAACGATGGGGTTGGTTGCCACGGGGCGTCGCCGTTGGCAAAGCCGATGAGGCTCTGGATAGTGGCCCTCCACTCGTCGACCTTGTCGGCCGTTGGAGGGTAGTCGAGGAGCAGCTGGGCTCTCGCCAGAGCTTCTGCTGGTGTAGTAGGCGGCATTGGAGAACGGTGCGAGGCAGGACACGCCGGACTTCTAACTACGTTAGAAGGAGCAGCGCCCGTCCGGCGACCGTATCTCACTGCGCCCGGCATGTTGGCGCGCATGCTGGTCTTGAGGGTCTCGATCCAGCGAGCGTATGGCGTTGTGAACGCCATAGCGTTGCCGGTCCCGTCTCCTGAGATGGACGCGGGGGATGTGCGGACGCCGAGGTCTGCGGTGCCTTGTCCTTGGACTTGGCAACATCGCGAGCACCTTCGTCGGCGCCTGTTCCTCCGCCAGCGTCTGCCCCACCACCCGTTTGCTGCGGTGAGGGTGGATACGACGCGGACGGCTCCGCTGCCGCCGAAGCCTTCTTCTTCGGTGGCATGTTGAGGAAGATGTTGATGACGTTGCTCGTGTGAACGCCGGATCGGATTCACACGGTCTCGACGCCCCCTACCTGGCGCGCCAGAGATGTCGGCGAGGTTGATCGTACCCACGGACACCTATGGGGCCGGCGGAGCAGGCCCCTTGTGGTTCGGAGGGGGGCGGAGATCGCACGAAGAGCGGATCGAGGCGATGCACACGAGCGGTTTACCCAGCTTCGGAGCTCTCCGGAGAGATAAAACTCCTACTGCTGCTTGTTTGATCTATATTCTTCTTGCTAGGGAGCAACGAGAGCTACAAAACATAGCGTGAGTGTATCTGGCCTCGAGTGGGTTGAATGAACCCAACGAGACGAACCTGGCCAACTGAATCGAGCGGGCGAACCCTTTCTACGTTGCACTCGGGCCTCCTTTTATATGCTCAAGGGGTCTCCGGCAGTGGCAACATAGGCGGGGTACAAATGTAAAACAGGGGTTGGTACACCTACTTGAGCGATTATGCGATGCAAAATACCTAACTTTGACGGCAAGGGACAAAAAGCAATAAATGCCCGTCGTTGTCGCCCAAAGCGATTGACAGAGACCGTCGGTAGCGCTTCCGCCGCCACGATGGCGAGCTGTCGGCCGCTTATCGCTGCTCTCCGCTGGCTGCATAGCCGCCGACACGCCGCCCATGGAACGGTCCCATGGCGACACGTCATTGGGTGAGCTGGAGCGGAGGCGGAGAGAGGTTGCATGCATGAAAGCGCCTTGCAGCGGCTGAATCCTTGTCGCTCGGAG
Source organism: Aegilops bicornis (assembly GCA_021605145.1). Lineage (NCBI taxonomy): Eukaryota > Viridiplantae > Streptophyta > Magnoliopsida > Poales > Poaceae > Aegilops > Aegilops bicornis. Next base: position 192,166,828 of record CM038671.1, on the reverse strand, counting down.
ACTTGTCGCGCTCGAGCCTTCCCAAAGAAGCTCCTCTTGCCGGGGCCTTGTCTTCTGCGTGCCTGGAGCGGCCTTTCCGACAAGCTCTTCTTGTCGGGGCCTTGTCTTCTCAATCAAATACTTTGTTCTTGAATGGCTCCAAAGGAGCCACGGAGGATATTGGCGGTGACGAGGCAAACCTTGCCGCGGGGTGCTGCAACTGTCCGTGCACGAGTACGGGATACTAGGGTACCCCTACTCTAGTACACCGACAAAACTATTCATCGGATGCGGCCATATCATTGCTAGTTTGGCTTGAAAGCCATGAATCTTCATTCATGGTAGGTCGTTTTTGAGAACACTTTTTCAAGAAAACATCTATATTGCAAGTTTAGTATTTTTGCTAGTTGGTAGGCCACATTTGATGATGTGACGCGGAGGTCTCCCATTTTTTTGATTTTTTTGAATTTTTACGGTGTTTTCAAAAATCGGCCGATTTCGCCGCAATGCCGTCCGTGGCTAGGGTTTGATCCGTGCCAATCTGTTGTCGATTCTGTGATGAAATGCCTACCTTGTAGCCGCTTCATGAAAAAACGCATGTCTTTAGCATTCAAAATATGAAAAATGGTTTTTGAATTTTTTATGGTTTTTTCAAAAACCATCGGATTTCGTCACGACGGTCGTCCGTGGCTAGGGTTTGAGTCATGTTTTTAGCATTCAAAAAATGAAACTTATATTGTTTCATACATGATCATGCACAAAAACCCATAATTTTATCTCTCATCCATGAGCATGCATAAAAAATTTCAATTCCCATCAATTACCAAACTAAATATTCATTGTTAAGAAATTGACATGTTTAGATGACACTGTCATACAGCATCCATGAGCATGCACAAAAGTAAACCTGACATACTTAACATTGACAAGCTTAAACCCAACAAGCTTAACATTGCCACTTCATTTTCTTAACATCTTCACTCCTCCTTCTTCTCCTTCATCAACCTGATGCGCTCAGAGTGGCGAATCCCAACGCGGATGTACTCCTCTACCACAATTGGCATGGTCCTGTCGCCCAGCTGTGGAATCGCCGGCGCCACTACCATCGCGAGGTCATCGTTAGGCACCACCATCGCGAGGTCAGCGTCAGGCACCACAATCGCGAGGTCGTCGTCAGCCACCACCATAGCAGGGTCGTCGTCAGCCACCACCATAGCAAGGTCGTCATCCCCGCTCAGCTCCTCTTCTTGCCCACTCTGCTCCTCGTCATCCCCGCTTTGCTCCTCTGCATCCCCGCTGCTGCTCCCACTTCCTGGCCAAATGCAACAAAATGTGAACATGGTGTTGTCGTCGTGCTGGTAGAGGAAGCCAAAAGGACAGGAAGAAGAGAGGCAGAGAGCTTACTGGCATCGTCGTCGTGCTGGTAGTACATGCGGCACATGGTGTTGTCGAACATCTTCACGGTGAACATGGCGTCGCCGTCGTAGCGGAAGACAAGGAAGTACCCGAGCTGTAGCTCATGGGCGCGGGCGAAATGCTCCCAGCCGGGCCCTAGGTACATGTGGCCTTCACCATCAAACACCACCGACACGTCCCACAACCTGTGAAGCCCGCTGCCGGCCTCTCGCAGCTTCACTTTGTGGGGCTCACGGCAGCGAGCATCTTGAGCGTGTCGGGCAGCCTCTCGGCGAGGGTCAAGCGGTGGTTAATTGTGGCAAAACATATCTGGAAAGAAATGAGTGATGATAAACATACCTGCCTACTGCAAGATTTCTCAATTATGATCTTGAAGAACTCGAAACCTTCCAAGCCAGCCATCTCACTTCTCTGAAAAGCAGCATTGTAAATTAAACAACAGGATCGACAGAAATAGGAAACAAGCACTTCAAAATAGTAGAATAATTACTACATGTGGCAAAAACATCAACAGCAACAGCAACAGCACTAAAATCTACTATAAAAGGACCAGAACATAACTAGAAGCATATCTACTATAAATGGACATATCTATAAATGACAGAAAATATCCCTATCTAAACCCAACCAAAAATGTAGCCCCACTCATCAAATCTGTCACAGAGCATCATCAAATCTGTCACTGAGCATTCCTGATACTTTAATTAAACACAACCTAGTGCATCTAACCCCAACCAAAAATAACAAAAATTCCTCATGGCAAGTCAAACCTACACAACCTAGTACAGTACTACATGGAAACCAAGCTAGGCACCCAAAAGTAGCTACTCCAGCTCGTACTAAAAGAACCCTAATCTGCAGAGGGGGGACGGTTCTTTAGGAAGAGGAACCCTAATCAGTGCCACGGAACCCTAATCTAATCAATAGGAAGAGGAACAGGAAGGAGTTGGTGGATTCATACCTTAGGAGGCCGTCGCCGTAGCCGTCGATGGAGGAGTGGGTCGCCGTCGATGGAGGAGAAGGGGATGCCGGCGGCGGATAGGAGGAGTGGGTCGAGTGGATAATGGAGAGGAGGAGTGGGTCAAGTGGAGGAGGAGTGGGTCCACTTGTCAGCGAGTTCTGTATTTGATATATTAAAAAGTGTGGCATAGAGTACAAAACCAACAACCTCTTCCTAGCCCAGTGGTCGAAACACAGTGACATAAGCGCACGGTCGTGGGTTCGAGCCCCCGCACGCGCATATTTTTTGGCCACGCGCATATTTTTGGTAGCTTGGGTACAATAGCAAAATGGCCCACTTGTCAGCGAGTGGGTCGAGTGGCCCACTTGTCAGTGAGGTGTGTGCTTGATACTTGACTAGGTTGAGATATTGAAAAGGTTGGCATAGAGTGGAAGACTAATAGCCTCGTCCTAGCCCGATGGTAGAAACATAGTGAAACAAGCGCATGGTCGTGGGTTCGAGTCCCCATTGGCGCATAATTTTTTGCTCACAATGAAAATGGGTTGATTGAAGCAAAATTCAGTTAAAATAGCATCTTGATTCGACCAAAATTCAGTTAAAACAGTATGATCACAACAACTACAAGACAACATTCTGTATGATCACCAAAACTTGAAGGATTTTGCATCACATCACAACCATAACAATCACAACAATCACATAACTACACTAGAATCATAACAATCACATAACTACATAACAAAAGCAAACTTGTTCATCATTACAAAAGCAAACTTTTTCAACATAAGGAAAGCAAACTTGTTCAACATAACAAAGGCAAACTTGTTCAACATAACAAAAGCAAACTTGTTCAACCACATAACTACAAACTGAGACACGGTAGTAGGGGTCATCCCAATAACACAAACAACTCAATATCCCCAGTAGTAGGGGTCATCCCAATGATCCTCCGCCTCTTGCCAGAGTTCGAAACCTTCTTTGGTGATTTCGATTTTCTTCCATGCCTCGTAGGTGACGTATGCATCTTCATGGCGTACTTTCGATGAGCTTGTTTGGCGATGGGCTGTCCCCCATAGTAGGTGGTCCGAATTCTGTCGATCTTACGCTTCATTTTTGAGTAGGATGGGTGGATGAGGCTGGCTGCAAACTCAGCCAAAGACTGCCACTTCTTTCCATTGTTTGGAACTCTCCATTTCTTGTTGCAAGTCGGCGTACTTGTCGGGGTTGATCTCCAAACCAGACAACTTCAGCTTCTCCTTGTCGCCTCCAATGCAGAAGCCAACAAAGGTGTACAGCTTCTTCTCCTGCAGGAGCGGGCGGAGTTCCTTGGGCCTGCATCAAATTAATCTGGTGCATCAGTTGAAGCAAAATGGGTTCAGTTGAAGAAAAATTCAGTTAAAATAGCATCTTCAGTTCTGACCAAAATTCAGTTAAAACAGTATGATCACAACAACTACTAAATGATCACAACAACTACAAGACAACATTCTGTATGATCAAAACAGCAAGCATAACATCTCAATGATGTATTTTTTGCAATCTTTTGCATTACAAGACAACATTCATAACAGCTACTAAATGATCACAAAAACTTGTAGACAACATTCTGTATGATCACCAAAAAACTACTTCAGAACTGGATGTTTTTACCATTTGGTTGCCGCGGTGATGTGGTATACCAGGACGAGATCCTCCACGCATAACTGCAGAACTGCAATAATTTGCAGATGTTTGTCTTCCCTGGTATACTCGACATCAACGCCGATATTCCGAGAAAGCATGCCGCCGAGCCTCCTCCTCATCTTGCGGATCATCTTATCGGCTTCGTCTGGATTGCTGGTGCATACGACATCCAGCCGCTCCTTCAGTGGATATCAACCTTGAGCGGCACGGTGTAGTCCCGCTTCGCGGGGACGGAACGTCGTCGTCGACCACCAGCGGCTCCTTGCGTGACGCCTCACCACGGTGATGCTTGGCGAGACGGAGGGAGTTGCTCCACGGTGCCTCCGCCATTCTCTTGGCGAGACGGAGGAGTTGCTCCATGATTCCTCCGCCATTGCCCTCTGGCCAGCGATGGTGGAGGCGGAGGGGAGTTGCTTGATCTTGGAGGCGAGAGGGAGGTAGAGGGAGGAAGATGGAGCGGCAATGGAATGAGGAGGGAGGCAGAGGGAGGAAGAAGGAGCGGCAATGCAATAGGAGGGGAGTTACCTGGACGTGGGAAGAAAACCCCCTCTGCGTCGTGGGGAGTTGCCAGTGGAGGGGAGACGTGGGGAGTTGCCTCGAAAACTCAAATGCCCTGCCCTTTGGAGGGGAGACATGGGCCCTTGAAAACTCTGGAGGGGAGATGTGGGCCCTCCTGTTTCTGAAACGTCCAGTAGGGGAGACGTGGTTTCTCCTGTTTCTGAAACAAAACAAAAAAATAACAGCCATATTTTGCTCTAAAATTAATGATCACTGCAACCATATTAAGAGATCAAAACAGCACCAAAGTATGGCACCAAAACAACACCAAAACAACATCAGCCGAAACAGCAAAAAATGCCACCAAAATGGCACCAAAGTATCAGCCAAAATGGCACCAGAGTTTTAATGCATTGTATCTTCACCATCAGCCTCTTCATCACCAAAGTCTCATGCATTTTGCTACCTGGAGCGAATTGTAGTAGAAAAACTACATCGGGATCACATCAACAAAAACTACAGAGAAGGTTGATCACCAACCAAAACAAGGAACATGCAGTAATAGTATAACCTTCATGTCCATTCGCTACTCATAAATCGTCGATCTGAAACCAAGGAACTCTATGCCCACTCCTATTTTCCTCATCATCACTACAATATTGCAGCATAGTATGATCAGTCCGGTCTTCCTCATCCTCGCTCTCATGTCCATCCGCTACCACCTTTCTTCTTTTCTTGATGCCTTCAACTGTTGCGGCACCAACGATCACACGTTCGGTCCCTTCACACTCGCTTAGCACCGGAACTTCCATAGAGTCATCATCAGCTTGCAACGGAACTTCCGTAGAGTCATCATCTTGGTATGTTAGTCCACCATCACCGGGGCCCTTTTCCACTTCAGTTTCAGTCACACTCCACAAGTGTCTGTGCTGAAAGTTTTGCACAACTCACCAGTTTCCGTGAAAAAGAGTGTCTGGCAGATAAAACACCATTGTTGCTTGTGTTGTTAGAATAAAGGGATCACTCTTATACCAACACCTTGCAGTGTTGATTCTTTTGAAGTGGCCATCATATTTGAAAAAAGAGTCTCTCTTCTTCTTGCTACCAAGCTGAAACCAGTCACAGTGAAATAAGACTACCGAGTGATGGATGCCTCCACTAGAGTTGTACTGCAACTCTACGATGCTTCTCAACTGACCATAGAAGTCAATGATCTCACCATCATGTGACCCCTCAGTCACGATTCCACTATTCTGTGTCTTCCTTTTTTCATCGCGGTCAACGGTGTGGTACCGGACACCGTCAGCAATGCACGCTGAATACACTCTCACTCGCTTATCCGGTAAACATGCCAAAGAAAATAGATCATCACTGACCTTCTTCTCCTCATGCAACTTTCCAATATGCACAAATAAACCATTTAGCAAACAATGGTATTTAACAATTGGTGAATAACACAGAAAACATAAAACATGTGGCTAAATATCTCACATGATTCTTAAACCACTTAGCAAACCCCTTGGCAACCCTTTTATCAACATGGATATTGCTTTGTTCCTGATTTAACTCTTCCTTGCATTTCTTGCCAATGCCAACAAAACATGTGAATTAAAACATTGGGCTGGTGCCAACTAAGCAAAAAAATATATATATAATGAGTGCACAAGATATAGCATTACTCGATATATGGTAGAACCTCGACAATTCTTGAGCACAAACCAAACCATCTTGTCATACTCATCACCAGCCTCCAAGTATTGTGAGGCTCCAAGAAAGTTCACACCATGGTTGAAAACAGAGACATCACCACTTTGCGAATCAGACCGCTCTCTATTTACTGCCCGGCAGGTTCCATCTTGTTTCCACATCGCCAAAGTATCTAGAGCAAAAAGTCAAGCACTCGTCAGCGACATATGCTTCAACAATAGAACCTTCAGTCTTCCGTGTTTCACACATAACGCTTACAAGTAAGCATCCTTCTTTCGATTGGGTACATCCAACCGTATTGCACAGGGCCTCTAAGCATTGCCTCTTTTGGTAAGTGCACCGCCAAATGGACCATCACGGTGAAGAAAGTTGGAGGGAAAATCTTCTCGAGCTTGCAAAGAATAATTGGGATTTCTTTTTCAAGTCTTTCCGTGACAGTTAACTTGAGTGTTTTGCGGCACAATTCTCTAAAGAAATTTCCCAGCTCAAAGAACCGCTTCATATATATCCTTGTCCATGATTCCTCGGAGGCCCGCCGGTAAAATCCTTTGGAGGAGGATGTGACAATCATGGGTTTTCAAAGATCGAAAGCTTGAATCCATCAGAAGTAACACACTTTGCTAGGTTAGCGGCATAACCATCTGGAAATTTCACCGCTCTTAGGAATTCACAGAATGCAAGCTTTTGTTCTTTACTCATTGTATACCATGCTCGTGGCATTTCAAATGAATCTTCATCTTCATTGTGTTGTAGATGCAAATCTTCTCTTATGCCCATGTCCTCCAAATCAAGCCTAGAACTAACCTGTCCTTTGTCTTCCCTTCAATGTTCAAGCGTCCCTAGCAGATTCTCGCATATGTTTTTCTCAATGTGCATTACATCGAGATTATGCCTTAATTTCAGATCAGCCCAGTATGGCAGGTCCCACAAACAAGACCTCCGGTCCCAACATTGACCTTCCTCACGCTTTCTTTTCTTCGCCATGACTTTCACGGTCTCACATCTTTCACCTTTTCAAGTTGCTTGCTCGGCTCTTCTTTAGTGAATTCAGCTGGCTTGTCACGGGTTTCATTCTCACCATTAAAATCTTTGCTTCTTCGCCAAATGATGGTTTCGGGGAAGAAAGCGGCGGTGCCCAATATAGCAGATCTTGCTCCTTATTCTCTTTGAGCAAGGGTCTTTGTCACAATGGACACAAGCCTGATAACCCGCTGTGATCCTCCCAGACAGAGTGTGCAGAGCTGGGAAATCATGGATGGACCATATGATTGCAGCACGTAGATTGAACTTTTCTTCCGGACTCAAGGCATCGTATGTAGGTACACCAGTCCAGAGCTGGAGCAGTTCTTCTACGAGGGGCTCCATAAAGACATCAAAATCCTTTCCTGGAGACTCTGGACCCGGGATAAGCAATGACATCATGAAGTTGGACTGATCCATGCATGCCCATGGTGGCAGGTTGTACGGCACCACAAAAACTGGCCACATGCTATAAGACGTGCTCATGTTCCCAAACGGATTAAACCCATCTATGGCAATGCCAAGTTTTATGTTCCATGGATCTGCAGCAAAATCTAAATGTATATTGTCAAACTCTTTCCATGCCTCTCCATCCGCTGGATGACTCAGCTCATTGTCCACAGGTTGCCGCTTCAGCTTGTGCCACTTTGTACCTCACGCGATGATTCCTTCGAGATGAACATCCGCCGCAGCCTTGGTATCAAGGGAAAGTGCCTCAGTACCTTCTCCGGTATTGATTTCTTCCCATCAGCATCTTTCCACCTATATGCATTGCATTTTGGACAGTTGTCATGCTTTGCTAAATCCTTCCGAAACAAGACACAATTATTTGGGCACACATGTATTGACACATAACCTAACCAGAGCATGCGTATAATCCTCAATGCTTCATCATATGATCTGGGAACACAACTATCAGGGAATTGCAAGCTCAAAAGACGGAGTATTGTGTTGAATGCGGCATTGCTAATCCGGTAGAAAGACTTGATGTGGAGTAACTTCACGGTGAAGGTAAATCTTGAAAATTTACCTCCTTCATGAGCTGCGCGCGTCGCCTCCGCTAACACCTCGGCAAACAACGACTTTTGTCCATCGGCCACGATCTTGACAGATCATACAAATCCTTCAATAGGTCAGGAATCCTATCATCTTCATGCCCATCCTCTTCCTCCAAAACAGCATTATCTCGCAAAACCTTTTCCATGAAATCAATGCCGCATCACCACCACCCATCATATGAGGGGCCTCTGTATCGCCTTCAAAATGTTGAGGTTGACTGTCCAAAGGTTCTCCATGATATATCCATCTATCATATGTGCTTGGACATCCCATTAAGAAGCAGATGATCTTCCACTCTTCCTTGAGCCATTCTTGAACGGTTGAGGCATTCGCAACATGGGCAAAGAATGTGAGCATCATTAGCAAAATTTGCCCGAACAAATGCCATGAAATCATCAACTCCTTTCATATGTTCTTTCGAAAACTTTCTAACTCCTTTTCTAATCCAGCTTCTGTCCATCTGCCAAAGACAACAAATTGTTGCAACTTAGCAAATCAATCTAAGTGCATCAACATTAATTAATGAAAATGGATGGAAGTAATGGAAGCTAAAATTCCAGAAAATTTTATATGCTAATTGCCTACCCACAACATTGAAACAAACCAAACTATAAATCAAACCAACACTGAAATTGGCATGAATTTATGTTGCAGAGAAGGCTAATTCAAATGAAACCAAACTAGCTAGCTAGCTCCTAAGAAATACTATGCTGTTTCTATCAATTACAATTACAATTATCCTAACAATCTGTAGACAAACAATTGAAGACAAAGGCCTTGTTTCTGGCAGGGAATAAATTCCATCTAGCTGAAATTCTCCCCAAATCTTAACCGAACAAGGCCTGAACAATTCTTAACAAACAAGTTGAAGAACTCCCAACAGTACATCAAGAAAATTCATCTATGCAATATCTCCTAATTCCTAACAGTGCATCAACAAAATTCTCTATGCTGAAGAACATCTGACAAAATTCATCAACAAAATTCATCGTGCTCGTGACGAGGTGCAGATAGTGAGAGAGGAGGGGAGAAGAGGAGAGGGGTGCATACCGGGAGGTGTGCTTGCGGCGGCGAGTCCCCCATGCTCGGCGAGCCTCTCCTTGCGTGGCCGTCGTTCCTGCGCCCGCCCCCACCACTGCAGGTGGCCCACGCCCCTGCTGGTCGCTTCCGCTGCTGCCCCCGCCGGGGACAAGGCGAGCGGCGAGGCCGTGGGCGAGGTCACCTGCGGCGAGGCCGTTCCTGCCCCCGCCCCCACCACCGCCGGTCGCCTGCCTCGCCTCTGCCGCAGGCTGCCCCGCCTCGCCTCGTCCGCCGCCCGCAACCTGCCGCCACCCTGCTTCAGAAGACCTAGAAATTTTTGGCTAAGTGTTGGCTCACCGCGATCCGACCTGGTCCCACTTGTCAATGACTTAGATTTGGCGCTATAATATAATATACAGTGCCATTCCGCTAGATGGGCAGCAATCCCTCTCTAGCCCAGTGGTACCGAACGAGCGAAGCGAGGTCGTGGGTTCGAGTCCCCGCAAGCGCACATTTTTTGGGCGAATTAAGCACTCGGCCCCTCCTATCAAATGGGTCCTGCATGTCAGTGTGTGCCCCGTCTTTTGTTGAATATTAATATTTAACCAAAAATGACACCTAGACAGTGACACATAACCGAGGTTGCTGAGGTGGCTGCCTAATCATCCTAATTCATTCAAAATCAAGTGTAGTGACCATGTTATATTGGTCGTTATCATCCTAATTCATTCAAAATCAAGTGTAGTGACCATGTTATATTGGTCGTTATCAGCTAGGCGTGAGGCAGTGGACAGTGCTTCCCGCTTTATGACCATTTCCTGTAATGACATTATGACCTTTCTGACCAGAATGGTCGTTATAGGTTAGGGTCTGGAGCCCCCCCAACAGCTTTTGACCTATTGATCTAAAATGGTCATAAATTTATGACCAATTCTTCCAGGGTCACTTACAGAAGGTCACTAATTGACATATTTCTTGTAGTGCAAACAGATAAAGTTTACCTCTTGCCCATTCGTGGTCGTAACCTATGACTTGTGCATTAGAAAACCTCGCCACTCTTCTTCAAAAAGCTCGGGTGCTCCCACTGTGGTGTCAAAACCGGCGGATCTCTGGTAGGGGGTCCCGAACTGTGCGTCTAAGGCGGATGGTAACAGGAGGCAAGGGACACAATGTTTACCCAGGTTTGGGCCCTCTCTATGGAGGTAATACCCTACTTCCTGCTTGATTGATCTTGATGAATATGTGTATTACAAGAGTTGATCTACCACGAGATCGTAGAGGCTAAACCCTAGAAGCTAGCCTATTGTATGATTATTGTTGTCCTATGGACTAAACCCTCCGGTTTATATAGACATCGGAGGGGCCTAGGGTTACACAGAGTCGGTTACAACAGAAGGAGATCTACATATCAGTATCGCCAAGCTTGCCTTCCACGCCAAGAGAGTCCCATCTGGACACGAGACGAAGTCTTCAATCTTGTATCTTCATAGTCCAACAGTTCGGCCAAAGGATATAGTCTGACTATCCGTATACCCCCTAATCCAGGACTCCCTCAGTAGCCCCTGAACCAGGCTTCAATGACGATGAGTCCGGCGCGCAGATTGTTTTCGGCATTGCAAGGCGGGTTCCTCCTCCAAATACTCCATAGAAGATCTTGAACACCAGGATAGTGTCCGGCTCTGCAAAACAAGTTCCACATTCCACCGTAGAGAGAATAATATACACAAATCCGACCTGCTGAGGTATTTGACACCATGACATCATGCCATGGCCCGGTTATTATCGAACCGTGTTTTTCGACCAGCCTTGGCGCATATCGCGAGGCGGTTTCCTTGGCACGTCTTGTCGAAGCAGAGATCGTGTCCCCTTATCACGAGATTCTCATCAATACGGGGGTGGGTAACCCAATCGTGCCCGTTGGTATGACTCCTCGATTATAGGCAAGTCCCAAACGGTCACGAGGAGGATGCCTGGTATTCACCCTCTTTATAAAGAGACCAATGCCTATCCTTTTTTATTCCTCGAACTAAATCGAATCCCTCCCCGGCCCGCCTCGAGTTCGAACACCCAAAGCTCAGGTCAGGCACTTCGGACCTTCAACCATGTCCGGATCCAACCTTCAAGGTCGGTGGATGCCCTCCTCCGTCACAGAGGAAGACGTCAGAAAGTTAAGAGAGGCCAGGTTCTTGACCGGCGAGATTAGCACCGATTGCTGCTCAAGGGCAGGTCATACACTGCTCCCAAACCCGGCGAGCATAGTATTCATATCTCACTTCCTTCAAGGGCTAGGCCTGGCTCTGGATCCCTTCGTGAGGGGCTCATGTTCTATTACGGGCTGGACTTCCATGATTTAGCTCCGGATTCTATTCTCCACATCTCGTCTTTTATCGTCGTGTGCGAAGCTTTTCTCCACATCACCCCTCACTTCGGCCTGTGACTCAAGACCTTCCAAGTGGAGCCGAAGACAATCGAGGGGAGGTATGCAGAATGCGGAGGTGTTGTAATAAGCAAAAGCGCCGATGCCCCATGGCCCGAGGGTTCTTTCCAGGAGGTGTCCAGCTTATAGCAACAAGAATGGTTTTATGTCACAGCTCCCAGGGGTACCAAATGGGTGGCCCCACCTGCCTTTCGCTCGGGTCACCCTCCACGACTAACGTCATGGATCAACAAGGGGCTAGACTGGGGGCCAGTGAAGGATGTGCCCATATTACAGGGCCGCATCCGAGATCTTCTCGAAAGAGATATTGACCTGGTCCGCGATACTTGCAAGTAATGTTACTTCGCCGAACCCTGCCCTGTAAACGTCGTCCCCTCCGTCTGTGGGAATTCAATCCGGAGGGACCGTGAGCTATTCAGCACTTCCTCGGCATGATGCCCGAGGAGATGTACAAATTGTACTTTGGACCATAAGCAGTGTGTCCGGATTCCATCGAGGACGCGGGTCTGAGCTGCAATCGTCCAGATACCCAAGTAAGTTGCCCTATGGCCGAACACGTTATATTTCTATTCATCACGACATTATTCTGAAAAGTCGCTCTTTGACCAGGACTGGATAACAAAGGCGAAGATGATCAGGTGTCCGGCCACCCTCCCCGAGGTCTGACCGGATCCGATACTAGTCCGGATGTTGGAGCTTGCGCCGTACCAAGCGCCCTTAGGGGAGGATAAAGGTGGGGAGAAAGAGGCTGACGCCTTCGCGAAGGCGGACAGCCGGGGAGAAGAAGCCAAAGCTCCCTCTCCCCAAGGAAGGAAAAGGACCGCCTTTGAAGGCCCGGAGACAATAGACTCTAAACGGGGGAAGAAATCTTCACCAGAGGGTCCTAGCCCAGGGGATATCCCGGTCGTACAGTGCCTGCAAGGGGCTCAACCCTCCATCGAGCTGTAAGTAAAAGAAAGGGTTTAATATTAAAAAACGTCCTACTTTACTTCTGATGAAAATAACCGAAACATCGATCGTGGCCCTTCTCGGCAGAGTTCGTCTTCGGGGGATCTTCCTCCAGAGATGATGGAGAGCGAAATGCCTCCCCACGCCATCCTGCCTTACGAGGCGGGCGACCCTGAGGTGTCGTCTCGGAGGGCTTCTCCCGATTCGGCAAGGCCAGAGGGTAATTCTTTGGCCACCCGAAGTCCTCATTATCCGGCTCTTGAAGAGAGCAACCGGAAGGGTCTGGCTCCGCCTGTCATGCGGTCGGATGCACTGAAGGATCTGCTAGAGCAGGCGGCTATCTCAGAAGCGCACCGTGCACTAATGGGCGCGGTGGTTGAGAGGGTTTCATCCACATAAAGTGGGTTGCATGAAGCCTTTATGAGTCTGCTGAAAGGTTTTGAGGTACGCGAAGTGACGTGTATTTTTGACAGTACCGCACATGTTTTATATGTGCCCTGTGCAGATAGTAGCCCCCGAGACTCTGGTTGCCGTCGGAAACGGCGGTAAACAGAGGATCATAGTCGCTGGTAGTAATCCAGCCGTATTCATATGCCGGTGGCAGGAGGTCCGGTGGCTAGCCGAACTTGTGAAGTTGCCGAGCTAACGCGGCGACTTGATGCGGCATATGCCAACATCGTGCTTGTCAACAAGTGGCTTGACGAGGCGCAGGGTATGTAATTTCTCCGGATTTTAGCATATGGTAAGAGGAGCGTACTGCCAGTATCTTGAACATGTTGTGAAATGCAGATGGAGCTGCGGCAGTGGAAACCCTTCAGGCGGAACGTGCCTGAGCCAAAAAGCAAGCCAGGAAAAGTGATGTGGCCGCTCTAAAGGAGGATGAAGAGCTGAGGGCCGAACAAGCTGCCCATTGCCAAAGTAAGGAGAAGATGGCCAAGATGGCCGATGAGTTAACTGATGCCGCCGACCGATACCAGCTTCTTGAGAAGGAAAGCCGAGCGAAGGCTACGGAGCTAGAGAAGGCCATGGTAGCAGCCAAGGAATCCCGCTCTACAATTAGAGCGATGCAGGAGGAGCTACGTCACGCCGGGGATATCGTGGCTAGGAAGCCCTTTATGCTGCAGATGAAGTTCGTAGATCCTAAGTATGCTCCTCTGGACCAGCTGTGGAGTTCTGCAGACGCCTATCTGGATTTGGCAGCGAGTGTTGCTGATGCGGCCGAGTTCTTCAAGGATCAAAGAGATCATGAAGTGGAGAAGCTGTTCTGGTTGCAATTTAATGGTCCTGCGCATCAGCTTCCTCTGAATGAGCGAATGGCCGAATGGGCTGAGCTCCATAGGTTGTCCGGACTCGCCATGAGGTCTGTTGTGGATCACCTGTGGCCGGCAGGGCCAAGGCCGAACAGTTACTTCAGCTTGGTGCAGCGGTTCCTTGGTGCTGTGCCGCGCATCGACGCTATGAAGAGGTCGGCGTGCATTGAGGGTGTGCGGATGGCGCTTTCCCGTGTCAAAATACACTGGGCGGAGATAGAAGCCACCGCAATTGCAGCCCCTAGTTCGGCAATTAGCCGAGTAGCTGCCGAGCACTACTTTGATGAGGTCCTTGAAGGCGCTCGTTCAACAGAAGTGCAGTGCTCGAAGAATAATATGTTCGAATGACATGTATTCCCATTGAAAAACAATGTTTTGCTAAATTATATAAAGGCTATTTTTATACTTTTGCCTAAAAAGTGTTATGATGCCTTCTGTGCGGCCGTTTATGTATATGTGTATATAACCTGAAAGTTTGCGATCGTTATTTCAGCCCCCACGCATATAATGCGGGGGTGTTCGCAGAAGACGCGTGTTCACACTTGATCCAACGTCTTGGTCCATTAAGGAGGTGATAGCGCAGCAAACTAGGCAATCATACTATATTACTTTAACACCTTCACTTAGCCATAGGAGTTTGACAGTGGGGCTACGATATAGCCCCTGGTGGCTCCATGCTCATCCGAATACGGGGCGCGGTCGAGCCTGGCCAGGAAACGGCCCTTCGTTAATGCGGAGGAATCCCGAAGATTCTGATAAGTCATCGAGTTGTTGACCAGTCTCTCGCTTTATCATGACAGTCAGTTTTCGGCTTTCTTACTGAGGTGCTCGTCCGGGCTAGCTGAGGCACTGTCGCGATAGTTCTCCTGGTGCCACCTTAAGCGATAGAGCGGAACATAAGGTAGCAAAACACAGGGCCGGCAAACCCAACATTTGACCAAAGACATGATTCGGAGCTGATGCATATAAGGCCTAACTCGCGACGTCGAACACTCCCTAAGGTGTTCGGTCTTTGAAACATATACTGGGCTTAGGTGATGCTCGTTGATAATGAAGCCCTAGTGTCCAGGTACGAGCAATATTCTGACGTGGCCACATGCCAAGACGTCAGCATCCTTCTCGGTTGTATTGAGAATCCGGAGGATGAGAACAATAAAAGACAGTAAAAAAAGGTTTACGCAGGGTCTTAATCTGAAGAGAAACCTTTGCACGGGTCCCTACTGCATGTATGCGCCTGTGTCTCTGTTGTGCTGTATCCTGGACGGGTGTAGCACGATTGTCATCTGTAAAAGAGAGGTGCTTAGTGAAAAGTTGTTGTGCAAAAATTTGGTTATTATAAATAAACCATGAAAAAGTCGAGATGGGTAAAGATGAGCCGAATTATTGCGGCGAAGCTCCTGGTACCGTCTATACAGGTGTAACCATCGAACCAATATCTATCCAATGATTGGCCGGACTCGTCTAACCGTGTCCGCGGTCCTAACGACCGGTCATCATCTCTGGTGGTGAGGCCGTCTAGTGTTCGGCTGTTAAAGTAGCCGTGCGCTCTTCTGCTCGGAACGAACGCTCAACATTTCCATGTATTGTGATGGTGCCGTGCAGACCGGGCATTTTAAGTTAGAGTAAAGCGTAATGCGGTATTGCGTTGAAACGGGCGAAAGCCTCTCGTCCGAGTAATGCTTGATAGCCACTTCGGAATGGAGCAATGTCGATGGTTAACCTTTCGCTCCGGAGGTTATCGGGCGAGCCGAACACAACCTCTAGTACTAGAGAGCCCGTGCAGTGAGCCTCTGTGCCTGGTATTACTCCCTTGAAGGTATTATTACTATGGCTGATGTTTGTTGGGTTTATCCCCATTTTGCGGACAGTGTCCTGGTATATCAGATTTAGACTACTGTCGCTGTCCATAAGGACTCGTGTAAGGTGGTATCCATTTACTATTGGGTCCAGTACCAAGGCGGCTGATCCTTCCTGCCGGATAACTATTAGGTGGTCTCTGCGATCGAAAGTGACCGGGCAGGCCAACCAGTGGCAGGACTCATGGGTGACGGGCTCTATGGCTCGTGTATTTCGGAGTGCGTATTTGCCTCTCCTCTTTGTCACGTGGATAACATTTACTGTTTTGACTTCTGGCGGGAATTTTTTATGTCCCCCAGTGTCTTGCTGGCGAGGCGTATCCTTGTCCTCGCTCGGAGTGTCTTCCCCCTTGTGTTCGGCATTTAGCTTGCCAGCCTGCTTGAAGACCCAGCAATCTCTGTGGGTATGATTTGCAGGCTTGCCGGGGGTGCCGTGGATCTGACATAGTTTGACTAGAATTTTGTTTAGGCCGGTCGGTTCATCTCTGTTGCCTTTAGGGGGCTTTTTCTGCTGACCCGGTCGAGAGCCTCTAAATCCGGCATTAACCGCTGTGTTGTCTGGGCTGTCTTCTTTATTCCGGTGATTGTTTTTACTGCGTCGTGGTTTTCCATTGCCGTCCCGGACCTTGGATGTGCTTGGGTCGCTAGTGCTGCTGCGAGCTAACCAGCTGTCCTCGCCCGCGCAAAAGCGGGTCATGAGGCTTGTTAGGGTTGCCATTGTTCTCGGCTTTTCTTGGCCAAGGTATCTGGCAAGCCATTCGTCTCGAACGCTGTGCTTGAAAGCTGCTAGGGCTTCAGCGTCCGGACAGTCGACAATTTGGTTCTTCTTAGTGAGAAACCTATTCCAAAGCTATCGGGCTGACTCTCCGTGCTGTTGAATTATATGACTCAAATCATCAGCGTCCGGGGGTCGGACATAAGTCCCTTGAAAGTTAGTCCGGAAAGCGTCCTCGAGCTCCTCCCAACTTCCAATGGAATTTTCGGGGAGGCTTTTCAGCCAGTTCCGAGCTGGTCCTTTGAGCTGGAGGGGTAAGTATTTGATGGAGATCGTCTCCACGAGCCATGTGAATATGGAGGATGAAGTCCTCGATCCAGACCCCAGGGTCTGTGGTTCCGTCGTATGCCTCTTTGTTAACTGGTTTGAACCCTTCTGGAAATTCATGGTCTAATACCTCGTCGGAGAAACATAGGGGGTGTGCGGCACCCCTGTATTTGGCTGTGCCATGATGTTCGGACGGTTGTTGTATTTGGTGTTGGCTGAGTGCTGGAGCGCGTTTCCTTGATCCGTAGATGGATCTGGTTGCCCCGGCCCATTGATGCGGGTCCTCGCGTCGGTCATGTACTGACTTATGTGCAGCCTCGTTGGCCACCTTATCACGGCCACGAGGTCGTAGATCTGACCGATCGGCAATTTTGTTTTTTGGCTGTGAGGGTTCGAAGGCCTCGTCGTCAAACTCCAGCAGCAACTTCCGCTTTGGGTAGCTCTTTGTGGGACGAATGCCATCGTACTTTTCTGCCGTGTCGAGCACTTTATTCCATCTACTATTGAGTGTGTTTTGTGCGGCCTTGAGCCTTTGTTTCTGCTTCTTCAAACTTCTTGCAGTGGCCATAAGCCTTTCTTGCTCCAGCTGCCCTTCCAGGATGATGTGCTCGTCGTCCTCCGGACTGTTCTCCTGACCTGAGACGGGTTGGTTGTCTTGATGCTCGGCGTCGCCATGCTCGGCAGCGGCTCTGCACTTTGTTTGTCATCCGCTGGCTTACCCTGCTCTATCATTGGGTCAATTTGGCTTCTTGTTGCGCTGTTGTCGCTGCTTTTGCCAAGGCGGGATTTAGAGCGGCGCCTACGCCGCTGTTTTGATTGCTTGTCATGGGAGCTATCATTCTCTGCATCCTTGTTATTATTTTCTTTGGGTGTATCCACAATATGTACGTCATATGCTGATGTGGCGGTCCAGTGCCTTGTGGGCAGTGGTTCCTGTTCGTCTCCGGCATCGGTGTCCATACCATCGATGTCTTCGGAGTCAAAGTCGAGCATGTCGGTTAAATCGTCGACAGTGGCTACTAAGTGGGTGGTGGGTGGGGATTGAATTTCTTCATCGTTTGCGTCCCACTCTAGTCGGACATAGTTCGGTCGAGGCTCTCCAGACAGGGAGAGAGATTTCAGTGAGTTTAGTATGTCGCCGAAGGGCGAGTGCTGAAAGATATCTGCGGAGGTGAACTCCATGATCGGCCCCCAATCGGATTCGATGGGTATGGGCGCGGGTGGTACGGAGTCCGTGGCCGAGGACGAGTCCAACAGTTCGGCGAAACGGCTCTCATGACGGGTAATGTCGGTATTTGGCTCTATCGCCGCTGAGGGCGCGGCCCCCGTGGCGGAGTCTATCCTCCCGTCCTCAGATGGCGTGATCTGCTCCGGACTTGAGGCCGGAGTAGTTGCTGGCGTGATTTCCCGAACACCGTCCGACGGCAGAGCTATATCGTGCTCGTCGTGATCGTGCGGCACACCTGGCATGGGCCCGAACCCGTCGAAGATCAAGTCTCCGCGGATATCGGTAATTTAATTCAATTTTCCAAACCTGACCTGATGACCAGGGGCGTCGCTTTCGATCTGCTCTAGATGGCCAAATGAGTTGGCCCGCAGTGCGAAGCCGCCAAACACGAAGATCTATCCGGGGAGGAAAACCTCACCCTGGACCGCATCGTTGTCAATGATAGAAGGGGCCATCGAACCTTGGAGCGACGACATAGTGGAACTCTCAATGAAAGCACCAATGTCGGTGTCAAAACCGGCGGATCTCGGGTAGGGGGTCCCGAACTGTGCGTCTAAGGCGGATGGTAATAGGAGGCAAGGGACACAATGTTTACCCATGTCCGCCTAGTAAATGAGCCGCGCCCCTGTGGCTTCATCTTTTGCTAGGGGGAAGATGCAGGCCGCCTCTTTACCATTTACCACGACGTGACGCAAGCATGCTGCAACCGCTCCACACACGACCCACACGTCATGCATTCAACATAGGTCGTGGGGAAGCGCAACTGGCAAGGGAGTTACTACGGTAAAAATCTGCCATGCATACCCGCGCACCTTTCTAGGCCTGGCCCAATAACGCTCCGCGCTTATATGTGTCACAGGCCCGGGGGCTCCTGTCGGTGTACAAAAGTAGGAGCATTCTGTACTCCTTTACTTGTGCACGGGCAATCGCAGCCACACTTGCGGCCGCGCTCGGCACGGCAGGGAAGGAAGTGAAGATATAAGACCACGAAAGCAAGGCTTAAGTCAGAGGCACGAAGAGCGAAGGGGCAAGATGGGCTTCCCCCGGCAAGAGCCTTGCCGGGGCGGCCTGCATAGCCCCGGCAAGAGCCTTGCCGGGGCAACTCACCCAACACCAGCAAGGCCACCACCCTTGAGCCCATGAGTTCCAACACCATCGACAACATTGGAACCAGGGCTCAGGAGGCGCCTGCATGGTGGCATGCAGATCTTTGTGAAAGACCAAAGGCCTGCACATCTAGATGAGAACCAGAGGACGAAGTCCCCAGGCAAGATTCTTGTCGGGGACACTCGCAAGACCCCCGGAAAGACCCTTGCTGGGGACACCTACAAGACCCCGGCAAGGCCCTTGCTGGGGAAATATTCGAGGCCACAGCTAGGCCCACTCCTACCGAGGCTCCACCGCCGTTCCAACACAGCAGTCAGCCCGCCAACTAGGCAGGCACCTGCGTGGCAACGTGCAGCTTCCAAACCAACTCAGCAAGTACCTGTGTGGTGGCATGCAGATCTTTGTGAAGACTCTGCCACCGCACCAGCTCAGCAGCCAGCCAGCCAGCGTGGTGCTGCACGCCTTGTCAACCTGGACGCGCGTCGGAACGAGGTGAGGCGGCGACGAATGGGATGAGCTTCCTTGCCGTCCCTCATAAAGTGAGAGGGCACGTCGGCAGCGCATTAAATGTGTTTGTCCTACGGTGCCAGGTGATAGAGTTGTGTACAGTATATACTTTCCACCTCATGTGTGCCACTGTGGCAACCCCTTTGGCTATAAAAGGAGTCTCGAGGCATACTGGAGGAGGATTCGAACTATTTGGACCCTGCATGTCTTGTAGCTAGTCCAAGAACACCAGATAAACACACCAAAGCAGGATTAGGGTATTACGCATCGCTTGCGGCCCGAACCTGGATAAAATTCCCCCGTGTTGATCTCCTAAACCCGCTCTTTCCACAGCCCCGCGCCCTGCCAACCGTAGTAGGGATTCCCTGTGATCCCATAGGTGTCGTTCCCCCGACAGAAGTGCAGTTTAGTTTATATGTTGAACCCCACCAGATACCACTTACAGAATTTTGTGAAATATGCTTGATTCCTTCTGATGGTAGTTTGGTAGAGCCTAGGCCCATAGAGTTTGAGTGCTTTTATCGTACTCTGACAGTGGGTGATGAGAGAGGGGTGTCGAGTATCACTGCCACTGGCTTGCATTTTCCTGTTGTTCCTTATTTTGCTCTTTTCATTGCAGAATGCTTGCTTGCTAGAGACAAGGTGGGTGCACTCAATTCCCTAGACCTTGTTGTTTTACGTCGTGCACTAGAGGGCGACAACACTTATAGCTTGGGAGCTATTGTGGCACGTCGCCTCCACATTAATATATCCAAGGGTAAAATACATGGAGGTATTTACGCCACTCGTTTGGTGGCTCGCTTTAATGTTCAGATACGCCTGCATGATTATCCTTTGCCCAAGGTTTACCGATTACCACCAGTTTACTACTGTATAATATGCTAACATCCCTATTACATATAACCTAGTTTTTAGTGTGAGAACTCGTGATATTATTCCATTGCCTACGCCTGCTTTGTTTGATCCTATTGCCAGGGGTGGATACCAGATTATGCTTGCGGATATCATCGCCTACCGGAATAACGAGGCTGCAACAGAGGAGGAGCCTCAGCAGTGGGAGCCACAGGTGCCCGCTCCTCAGCAGTTCGACATGGGACCCATGGTTTCTTCGACTACTGACTGATTACTAAGATAGGCCAAAAGCCTAAGCTTGGGGGAGTACATGTTTATCACCGACTTTACATTCATGTTCACATATTTCAGTTGTCGGTGTTCACACTTTTTCATTGTATTATCCATGCTTAATTTTATTTTCTCACTTTCTTCTTGTGTGTTTGAAAAACTTTGAGAAAATCCAAAAATATTTCCTGTTTCTTTTTTATTTTTCTTTCTAGAGTAGTTAGCTATAGCGCTAAAAAGAAAACCCAAAAAGATTTCCTTGTTCATCTTTTGCTTGTTGGGAGTTTTCCCGTGTAAATAGTTTTTCTCGCTTTTGCTTTTCCCTTTTATTTGCTTGTTCAATGAAAACCAAAAACTCCAAAAACATTTCAGTGTGTTTCTCTGAATTTCTTTTCTTTTTATTGAGTCATACCAAGGAGAAGACCACGATGAAAATGTTGAGTGGCTCTCATATGCATAATTGTTGGTCTAATAAAGAGCCCATTTTACATTGTATTCTCCTGTTGAATATTTTTTTGCATATTCCAGCTTAGTCTACGGCACTCTTGCACAATTATTATTTTCTTATCGTTCGGTCGTGAAAGTGAAAGGCAATAATGACGATATTCGATGAACTGGTCGTGGCAGAGAGAAACCGGTATGAACTCGACTTTTTCTGTTTTTGTAAATATGTTTAACCAAGTATCCATGATTCCGCCCATTATGATTAAACATGTTTGCAATGATAATTAGAGATTATAGTTTATCATGCCATGCATAAGTAGCTAGGAGTGGATAGTGATTTATCTTGGATGTCAACATTGCGTTAAAATGATTGTGATGTAGTATGATGATATGGTATCCTCCTCTGAATGTTCGAGTGGCTTGACTTGGCACATGTTCATGCATGTAGTTGAATCAAAACCAACATAGCCTCTATGATATTTATGTTCATGGTGTTCATATCCTACTCATGCTAGTGTCCAATGTTACTTATGCATAATGCATGTTCATGACCGTTGTTCCTCTCTAGTTGGCCGCTTCGCAACCTATTTGCTAGACTTCACCTGTACTAAGTGGGAATTGTGCTTGTACATTCAAAACCTTAAACCCAAGTTATTCCAGATGAGTCCACCATACCTACCTATATGCGGTATTACCCTGCCGTCCTAAGTAAATTTGCATGTGCCATCTCTAAAAACTTCAAATAAATATCCTTTTTGTGTGCCGGATTCGTTCATGGAACGACAGGAGGTAGTTGGTATCTTCCATGCTAAGCGGGTTATTTTCAGGATGAGTATTTATTCACTCACCATCGCATGAGAAAAGGGCGGTAATAGGGATGCCCAGTCCCAAATTGCAAAAAGAATTGATCTCTCAAATAATCAAACAAAAACTCCCAATGGAGTCATAACCTTTACTTTATCGCTTGGGAACCTCCACTAGCATGTTTAGCATGGAAGATATTGATAACTGATAGTCGTGAAGTAAACAAGAAGGGTGCATGTCTCTAAATATCATTTACCTCTATTTTAAAACTTGTACTCTGGCACCTCTGCAAATCACTGCTTCCCTCTGCGAAGGGACTTTCTACTTTTATGTTGTGTCATCACCTTCTAAAATAATCGCCAGAACCTGAGAGCACTGCTGTCATGCTGATGCATTGTGTTTAGCTAATGTTGGGTGCATCATGACTGGATCTTTTCTACCATGAATTACAATGTTTAGTTGCTGCTTGAACTTTGGAGGTGCTCTGCATTTATGTTTTGCGGTCTCAGAAAGGGCTAGCGAGATACCACTATTGTCATATTATATCACGGTTGTTCTGATAATGTGTTGCCGTTTGAGAAATCTTACTATTGCTCGCTAGCTGATTATGTCATTGATTTGAGTTAATATAATTTTTAGGAGTTATTGTCGGCATGGTTAGTTATAATGTTGGATGAAAACCTGGGTGTTGTTTAAGCTTATTTATGCAAACAAGAGCAAAAGAGTTCGTAAAAGTTTTTCTTTTTCACTGTCGGTGTCAAAACCGGCGGATCCCGGGTAGGGGGTCCCGAACTGTGCGTCTAAGGCGGATGGTAATAGGAGGCAGGGGACACGATGTTTACCCAGGTTCGGGCCCTCTCGATGGAGGTAATACCCTACTTCCTGCTTGATTGATCTTGATGATATGAGTAGTATAAGAGTTGATCTACCACGAGATCGTAGAGGCTAAACCCTAGAAGCTAGCCTATGGTATGATTGTTGTTGGTCCTACAGACTAAACCCTCCGGTTTATATAGACACAAGAGGGGGCTAGGGTTACACGGAGTCGGTTACAATGGGAGGAGATCTACATATACGTATCGCCAAGCTTGCCTTCTACGCCAAGGAGAGTCCCATCCGAACACGAGACGAAGTCTTCAATCTTGTATCTTCATAGTCCAACAGTCCGGCCAAAGGATATAGTCCGTCTTTCTGGATACCCCCTAATCCAGGACTCCCTCAGTAGCCCCTGAACCAGGCTTCAATGACGATGAGTCCGGCGTGCAGATTGTCTTCGGCATTGCAAGGCGAGTTCCTTCATCCGAATACTCTGTAGAAGATTTTGAACACAAGGATAGTGTACGGCTCTGCAAAACAAGTCCCACATACCACCGTAGAGAGAATAATATTTCCACAAATCTAATCTGCTGACGCACTTGATATTATGACATCATACCATGGCCCGGTCATTATTCGAACCGTTTTTCTCAACCAGCCTTGGCGCATATTGCGAGGCGGTCTCCTTGGCACGTCTTGTCGAAGCAGAGATCGTGTCCCCTTATTGCGGCATTCTCTTCAATACGGGTGTGGGTAACCCAACCGCGCCATCAATCACGACGCTTGGGGAGTAAGCGAGTTTACTAGGCTAGTGGGGGCATATAGTTTCGCCCGCCTTTATAAAGGGATAAGGGTTCACCTTTTTTCACCCACGCCTTCTTCCTCCTCGCTCATCCATTCTTGCAAACTCGAGCTCCAACACCCAAGTTCACATCTTTCTCCTCACACCGCTCCAATCATGTCCGGAGTGGGAGGCAAGTGGATGAAATCCTCCGTCACGGAGGAGGACATCAAGAAGCTGCGGGGAGCCAGATACTTGGCCACGGATATCGCGCACCGGCTGCCCGACGAGGGGCAGATCGTCCCTACCCTGGAGCCTTACGAAAGGGTAGTCTTTCTCACCCACTTCGTCCGTGGACTGGGGTTCCCCCTTCACCCGTTCGTCCGCGGCCTCATGTTCTTCTATGGGCTGGACTTCCTTGATCTAGCCCCAAACTTTATTCTCAACATCTCGGCATTTATCGTCGTGTGCGAGGCCTTCCTCCACGTCCAGCCCCACTTCGGCCTGTGGCTGAAGACCTTTAATGTCAAGCCGAAGGTTGTAGGCGACCAGCAAGCGGAATGCGGAGGCGCCAAGGTGGGCAAAATGCCCAACGTCACATGGCTCGAGGGCTCCTATGTGGAGACCATAAAGGGGTGGCAGTCGGGGTGGTTCTACATCACCGAGCCGCGCGACACCAAATGGGTGGCGGCCCCCGAATTCCGGTCCGGAATCCCCATGTGGCTTACCTCCTGGAAAGAGAAGGGCTTGTCCTGGGGTTCATCGGTGGAGCTGGCCGGACTCCAGAAGTGTATCCGGAACATGATAAGCAAGAAACTCAAGCTTGTCAACATGGTCCAGGTCATGCTCTTCCGCCGGATCCTCCCGTGTCAACAACGGGCGTTTAATTTATGGGAGTTCGACCCGGCCCAGCACCAGGCTCTGCACGAGCTCTTTGACACGACGCACAAGGACATCTGGAGGGTGCTGTTCAAGGGCACCGAGGTCCCCCCTTCCCTTACCGAGGACCGCGGACTTAGCGCGAAGCGCCCTGCGAATCTGGTAAGTTCTCTACACCTTATAGGGTATTTACTTTCCCCAGTTTAATCATGTGCGGGATCTGAGCTCCCATGCCTTTGGCAGGACTGGGTGGAAACATCGGAGCAGATCGACTGCCCGACCCCCTGCCCGAAGATCCAACCAACACTCTCCTAACGGAGATGCTGACTCCGGCACCTTATGAGGTGCCGGAGAAGAAGACCAAGAAGAAGGTCACGGGGACCCGAAAGGGTTCCCGGCGTCAGGTGGTATCGGACTCATCGTCCGATAACTCTGAGACGCACTCCTCTCGTGAAAACGAGGAGGAGGAAGATGAAGGTTCTCCCCCTCCAGCCGGGGGAGACAAGAAAAGGAAGGCCGCCCCAACCAGGGAGGCCGAAGGGTGCAAGAAGGGAAGGACTCTCCTTCCGGACTGTTCTACGACCGGCCACAAGCATAGTGAAGACGAGTGGTTGCCCAGGGACAAGCCCCTGGCGAAGTCGTAAGTATTCGGATACCAGAGTAATTCATGGTATGCTTTTATTGCACTGCTTCTCCTTACGCCGAATATGATTATGCAGTTCGTCCCGAGCCCGCATCGACGTATCTTCGTCGGACGGTTCTTTGGACTCGTCGGATATGAATAGTGATTCACTTTCGACCGCATCCTCCCCTCGCCCTACGAACAACGTCGAGGCGTTGTCTCAAAGGGCACCAAGCCGAGGGGATGTTGTCCTAGAGGCGCCTCAAGGCGACCTTCCGGACCCTGGGCGCAAAGGGAGCAAGACTCCCATGGGCTCCAAGTTTGGCCCTCAGCCGAACACCGCACCGGAACCACCAGTGGTACCAGACTCCGGCAGGCGCCCCCCTGTTAAGAGGGCCAAGCCGCCCGTGCCGGTGACCTCTGTCCATCCAGAGGCACCGGACAACTTGCTGGAAGTGCTTCATAGCGCTTCCATCGACGAAGAGCACCGCACTATCATGAGTGCGGTGATCAAAAGGTTCAGTCCGCCAAGAGCGGACTGACTGAAGCCTGTGCCAGCCTCCTAACAGGCTTTGAGGTGGGTAATGGAAGTATAAGAAAATATTACCACATAGACAGTAGCCCCTGATGCTCTGTTCGGCGTTCGCGAAGAAAAGCCGAATAGAGGATCAAATAGTGACTGCAGGAGTCTAATCCAAATATGTCTGTATGCGTATGCACGAGCTTCACCATCTTGGCGGCTGCCAGACGCGTCGCGGAGGTCGCCAGATGAAGCAGGTCCTTGAGCGGTCCAGGAAGAACTCGGCCTTGCCAAGAAGCAGCTCGAGGAGAACAAAGGTAAGCAATACCTTGTCTATATAAAAAATGTTTTGGTTGCAAGATAATAGGATCATCATGAATGTGCCAGGGACCACGACCGAAGTGGCGAAACTGAAGCAGGCGTTGTCCGAGGTTTCGAACAAAGCGGCCAAGGAGCGCATTGAGCGGGAAAGACACGAAGCCCGAGTAGGCGAGGTGCAACAAGAGCTCCAGGCACTCGTGAAGAAGCACGAGTCCTTGGAGCTTGACTCAAAGACGCGAGAGTCCGAGCTTTCCAAGGCCCTCAAAAGCACAAAACATGCCAAGGCCGAAGCCCAAAAGGCCCTCCAGGAGATTGAGGCGGTGAAGAAGATAGCGGCGGGTAAGGCATTCATTATGCAAAGCAAGCATGTGAAAAAAAATCTATTTACTTACCGAGTTCGGAGCTCTCCAGGGGCGTTCGCAGATCTGCCCCATAGTGTGTCTGATGCCGCGGAGTTCTACCGGGCTGAGGAGGGGAGCTTGACGGAGAAAGTGTTCTGGTCTCAGTATACTGGGACCGAACGCTCGATGCCCTTGAGCGACCAGCTCAAGCAACTGGTCGAGCTCCACAAGGCGGCCGAACAGGCCATGAAGGGCCTTATAGTCCGGATGTGGCCTAGCGATGCCCTTCCCAATAGCTACTTCGGCCTGGTGTGGTGGCTTGTGGATGCCTGCCCACGGCTGGAAGTCATAAAGCGGTTTGTCTGCATAGAAGGTCTTGGCGTGGGGCTTTTGCTGTCTTGAAGGTGCACTGGCCAAGATGGACGCCGAGAAGTTTGGTGAAGGAGGGGCCGCAGGCAAGGAGCATCGCCACCCTAAAATGTATTATGAGGGTGTCTGAAGGGTGCACATCTTGTGGCGGACGAGTGTTCCAAAGATGTAATTTTTTAATGAACTTGCTCATGTGATCCTGTATTATGAAAAGTAGTTCATGTGCGCTATGCAACACTTTTGTATTTAAAATATTACCTTCTGTGCGGCCGTTTATAAAATCTGAGAGTTGGTTAGTCGTCGGCTTCCGCCCCCATGCAACTAGTGCTGGGGTGTTCGGGATAAATCTGAGCACTCTTTTTCCCGTTTTTGGGTCCTTCAAGGGAGGTGCTTAGCGCAACGAACCAGGCAATTGGACTATAATGCTTTATCACTCTCACTAAGCCATAGAAGTCTACAATTTTAAATTTTGGCGAAGCCCCTAGTATTCGGAGGGCCGAATTTGGGGCACTATACACGCCTAAGTCGGACATAGCCGACTCCTCGCCCGAAGCGGAAAAAGTCTTTAGGGACTTGAGACCTCTCGAACAGCGACCAACTCTCGCCTTATCATGACAGCCAGTTTTAGCTTTCTCTCTTTGAGGTGCTTTCGTCCGGAAGAACCGGGACACAATCGCGATAGTTCTCCCGGTGCTACCTTAGCCGATATAGCGGAACGTAAGGTACCAAAACATGGGAGCCGGCAAACCCAACTATTGACCCAAGACATGATTCGAGCTGATGCATATAATGCTATAAGTTCGGGTGCCGCCTTTGTCAAGAGTGTTCGGACTTCTCACGCCATGTTATGGGGGTATACGGAAGCCCCTGGCGTACTGGCTGTACCAGAGTGTACGGGTGCTAACTGTCATAAATGAACATGTATATAAAAAGGAATATAAAATGCGATAATAGACTAGTGCTATGCATTGTTTATTCAAGAAATGCGTCAAATCATACTGATATAAGTAGTGCGGTAAGCAAAAAATAGGACTATTTGACATGTCCCATCCAGGGGCAAGCTGCGGACTGGTATCTTAAAGAAGGTATTTCACTCGTTATCAGAGACCACCTGGGGATTCCATTGTAAGACGTAGCTTCCTACCTCCTTGGATGTTATATCATGTGTCCGCAATCGTCTTTGCGGATAGGGCTTCAGAGAGTAAAGTCCTGAAAGAAAGAGAATGATTAAGATAGTAAGCTCCTAGTGCGGTTGAGCCGCATTGTGGGGCGATGCCTTGATCGTGCCCCGCCGATGCCTATGGTATTTTCAATGCGTAATTATATGCAGCGTGTACGAATTTTGTCGTTCGACTGAGGCTAGGGCGGGGGCCGAACTGCTAGGCGAGCTCTGAGCGTGCCAGGCGATCCTGTTGCAGTTTGCTCCGGACGCGCTTGACGGTGTCCGGGAGTTTTATCGCCGAACTGGTGGATTGCCTTAAGAGGCTCCTTTGTGCCTCCGCTGCGAGGGCTGCAGTGTGCTACTCCGTACAGAGCGAGCGCTCTGTGTTTCCATTGACTGTGATGACCACCCTAGGTCCTGGCATCTTGAGATTAAGATATGCATAATGCAGTACTGCGTTGAATCTTGCAAACGCGGTTCGCCCGAGCAGTGCGTGATGGCCGCTGCGGAACGGGACGATATCGAAGATTAACTCCTTGCTTCGGAAGTTGTCCGGAGATCCGAAGACCACTTCCAGTGTGATTGAGCCCGTACAATGGGCCTCTACACCTGGGATGGCGCTTTTAAAGGTCGTTTTTGTGGGTTTGATCCTCGAGGGGTCTATACCCATTTTTCGCACTGTATCCTGATAGAGCAGGTTCAGGCTGCTGCCGCCGTCCATATGGACTCGAGTGAGGTGAAATCCGTCAATGATGGGGTCTAAGACCAATGCGTCAGATTCGCCATGACGGATACTAGTGGGGTGGTCCCTGCAATCGAAGGTGATCGGACAAGATGACCATGGGTTGAACTTTGGGGCGACGGGCTCCGTCGCATATACGTCCCTTAGTGCACGCTTCCGTTCCCTCTTGGGGATGTGGGTTGTGTATATCATGTTCACCGTCCTCACTTGTGGGGGAAACCTCTTCTGTCCTCCCGTGTTCGGCGGCCGTGGCTCCTCCTCGTCATGGATGTGCAGCCCCTTGTCCTTTTTTTCGGCGTTTAACTTGTCGGCCTTCTTGAACACCCAGCATTCTCTGTTGGTGTGATTGGCTAGCTTATCGGGGGTGCCGTGTATTTGACACGAGCGATCAAGTATGCGGTCCAAACTGGGCGGGCCCGGGGTGCTTCTTTTGAATGGCTTTATCCGCTGACCGGGTTTAGAGCCTCTGAATCCGGCATTGACTGCCGTATCCCCGGTGTTATCGCCGTTGTTGCGGCGCTTGTGTTTGTTGTGACGTGGCCTGCCGTTACTGTCCTTGGTATTCGAAGTGCCAAGGTTTCTTGATTTGTTGTAGCTGCGAGCCAGCCAACTATCCTCTCCCGCGCAAAAGTGGGTCATTAGTGTCGTGAGGGCTGCCATAGACTTCGGCTTTTCCTGGCCCAGGTGCCGGGCGAGCCACTCATCACGGATGTTGTGCTTAAATGCCGCTAAGGCCTCTGCATCCGGACAGTCGACAATTTGATTTTTCTTGGTTAGGAACCATGTCCAGAATTGCCTGGCCAATTCCCGTGGCTGCTGAATTATGTGGCTCAAGTCATCGGCATCTGGTGGTCGCACATAAGTGCCCTGGAAGTTGTCCAGGAATGCGTCTTCCAGATCCTCCCAACAGCCAACGGAGTCTGCTGGCAAGCTGTTCAGCCAATGCCGAGCTGGTCCTTTAAGTTTTTACGGGAGGTACTTGATGGCATGTAGATCATCACCGCGGGCCATGTGGATGTGGAGGGGGAAGTCCTCGATCCATACCACGGGATCTATTGTTCCATCATATGATTCGATATTTATGGGTTTAAAACCCTCTCGGAATTCATGCTCCATTACTTCGTCAGTGAAGCATAGGGGGTGTGCTGCGCCTCTGTGCTGGGCTATATCGCGGCGCAGCTCATATGAGTCTTGCCTGCTGTATTCGGCCCGGCCGGATTTGCTTTTACTGTATCCGGCGTGGCGGTCACCGTCCCGCGTAGGGGCGTGCCCTCGTGATCCGTAGATCGATCTTGCGTGTTTTGCCCTGTCTTCCAATATGTCTCGCAGGTCTCGCATGTTTCCCGGTGCCTTGGTATTTTTGTTTGAGTGGCGGCGGTGTGCGGGCTGAGCTTCTAGCTGAAATGTCTCTCTGTCTCGCCCACGAGGTGGCTGATCAGCGGCATCATATGCTTCCTCCTCAAGTCGGGGTAGCATCCTGCGCTTTGGTGACCCTTGGAGGGGCGTTCGAGTTTGTATTCCTCGGCCGCAATGACTTCAGTCCATCTGTCTGCTAGCAAATCCTGATCAGCTCGAAGTTGTTGCTGTTAGTTCTTCAGGCTATTTGCTGTGGCTATAAGCCGGCGCTTAAAGCGCTCCTGCTCGACGGGATCCTCGGGTATGACAAATTCTTCGTCGTTGAGGCTCACTTCGTCTTCGGAGAGAGGCATGTAATTGTCATCCTCCTCTTCTCCCTCTGCCGCTCGCTCAGGAGGGCTTGCTTGTTCATCCTCCGGCTCTAGATCTTGTTGGAGGGGATTGTCATCATCTTCGTCACTGTCCGGAGTACTGTTATCTCCTATGCCGGTATCACCGCTTTTGCTGTGGCGAGACTTAGAGCGGCGCCGCTGACGTCGTCGCTTGGGTTGCTTCTTGGAGGGGTTATCCTCTGATGTCTTGTCGCCATTGCCTTCTTTGGGTGTATCCACCATATATAAATCATGTGATGAGGTGGCAGTCCAGTGCCCCGTGGGCAGTGGTTCCTGTTCGTCTCCTTCATCGTTGTACATACCATCGGTGTCTTCGGAGTCGAAGTCGAGCATGTCGGTTAAATCATCGACAGTGGCTACTAAGTGGGTGGTGGGTGGGGTGTGAATTTCTTCGTCATCCGCATCCCATTCTAGCCGGACATAGTTCGGCCAAGGTTCTCCTGACAGGGAGAGAGACTTTAACGAGTTTAATACATCGTCGAAAGGCGAGTGCTGAAAGATATCCGCGAAGGTGAACTCCATGATCGGCACCCAATCGGATTTGATAGGCATGGGCGCAGACGGTTCGGAGTCCGTGGCCAGAGACGAATCCAGCGGTTCGGCGTCACGGTTCTCGTGAGGGGTAAGGTCAGTATTCGGCTCTATCGCCACTGAGGGTGCAACCTCCAAGGTGGGGTCTATCCGCCTGTCCTCGGATGGTGCAGTACGTTCCGGATTGAAGGCCGGAGTGGTTGCTGGCGTGATTTCCGGAACACTGTCCGACGACAGAGCTAGATCGTGCTCATCGTGATCGTGCGGCACACCTGGCATGGGCTCGAATCCGTCAAAGATTAAGTCTCCACGGACATCGGCGGTGTAATTCAAGTTTCCCAACCTGACCTGGTGGCCAGGGGCATAGCTCTCGATCTGCTCCAGATGGCCAAGCGAGTTGGCCCGCAGTGCGAAGCCACCGAATACGAAGATCTGTCCGGGGAGGAAAACCTCGCCCTGGACCGCATCGTTATCGATGATCGGAGGAGCCATCCAGCTTTATGGCGACGACACAGTGGAACTCCCAATGAAAGCACCAATGTCGGTGTCAAAACCGACGGATCCCGGGTAGGGGGTCCCGAACTGTGCGTCTAAGGATGGTAACAGGAGGCAGGGGACACAATGTTTTCTGAGGTTCGGGCCCTCTCGATGGAGGTAATACCCTACTTCCTGCTTGATTGATCTTGATGATATGAGTAGTAAAAGAGTTGATCTACCACGAGATCATAGAGGCTAAACCCTAGAAGCTAGCCTATGGTATGATTGTTGTTGGTCCTACGGACTAAACCCTTCGGTTTATATAGACACCGGAGGGGGCTAGGGTTACACAGAGTCGGTTACAATGGGAGGAGATCTACATATCTGTATCGCCAAGCTTGCCTTCCACGCCAAGAAGAGTCCCATACGGACACGGGACGGAGTCTTCAATCTTGTATCTTCATAGTCCAACAGTCCGGCCAAAGGATATAGTCCGGCTGTCCGGATACCCCCTAATCCAAGACTCCCTCATTCACTTTCAGTTTATCAACTTAATTGCTTGAGGACAAGCAAAGGTTTACGCTTGGGAGTTGATACGTCTCCAATGTATCTAATTTTCCAAACACTTTTCCTCTTGTTTTGGACTCTAATTTGCATGATTTGAATGAAACTAACCCCGGCCTGACGCTGTTTTCAGCAAAACTACCATGGTGTTGTTTTTGTGCAGAAATAAAAGTTCTCAGAATGGAACAAAACTTTGCGAGGATTTTCTATATCAATAAAGAGAATTTCTAGAGCCAAGAACCACCGAAGGGGGCACCTGGGTGGGCACAACCCACCAGGGCGCCCCCCCTCCAGGCACGCCCATGTGGGTTGTCCCCACCTGGTGGCCCCGCAGACCCTGAAACCGACGCTATAAAATCCTATTTTCGGAGAAAAAATCAGGGAGAAAGAATTATCGCGTTCCACGGGACGGAGCCACCGTCACCTCCTATTCTTCATCGGGAGGCTAGATCTGGAGTTCGTTTGGGGCTCTGGAGAGGGGGATCTTCGTTCTTCGTCATCACCAACCCTTCTCCATTGCCAATTCCATGATGCTCCCCACCGGGAGTGAGTAATTCCTTCGTAGGCTCGATGGTCGGTGAGGAGTTGGATGAGATTCATCATGTAATCGAGTTAGTTTTGTTAGGGCTTGATCCCTATTATCCACTATGTTCCGAGGTTGATGTTAATATGACTTTGCCATGCTTAATGCTTGTTACTTTGGGCCCGAGTGCCATGATTTCAGATCTAAACCGTTTATGTTATCACCATTATATCTATGTTCTAGATCCGATCTTGCAAGTTATAGTCACCTACTACGTGTTATTATCTGGAAACCCTGTAGTGATAATAGTCGGGACCACTCCCGGTGATGACCGTAGTTTGAGGAGTTCATGTATTCACCGTGTGTTAATGCTTTGTTCCGGTTCTCTATTAAAAGGAGGCCTTAATATCCCTTAGTTTCCAATAGGACCCCGCTACCACGGGAGGGTAGGACAAAAGATGTCATGCAAGTTCTTTCCATAAGCACATATGACTATTTACGGAATACGTGCCTACATTATATTGATGAACTGGAGCTAGTGCCGTATCACCCTAGGTTATAATTGTCTCATGATGAATATCATCCAACAAATTACCGATCCAATGCCTACAAATTTATCATATATTGATCTTGCTAAGTTACTACTGTTGTTGTTACTGTTGCACTTGCTACAAAATTACTGCTATCCCTTAGTTTCCAATAGGACCCTGCTACCACGGGAGGGTAGGACAAAAGATGGCATGCAATTTATTCCCATAAGCACGTATGACTATTTACGGAATACATGCCTACATTATATTTATGAACAAGAGCTAGCACCGTATCGCCCTAGGTTGTGACTGTCACATGATGAATATCATCCAACAAATTATCGATCCAATGCCTACGAATTTATCTTATATTGCTTCTGCTAATTTACTACTACTACTGTTACTGTTGCACTTGCTACAAAATTACTGCTATCACTGTTGCCGTTGCTATTACTGCTGTCACTGTTATCAAAACTATCATACTACTTTGCTATTGATCACTTTGCTGTAGATAATTAATCTCCAGGTGTGGTTGAATTGACAACCCAGCTGCTAAAACTTACAAATATTCTTTGGCTCCCCTTGTGTCAAATCTATAAATTTGGGTTGAATACACTACCCTCAAAAACTGTTGTGATCCCCTATACTTGTGGGTTATCAGCAAGGAGATCGCCTAGTTCGTGAAGATCTACCCGAGTGAGGCAAGTCCTTCATGGGATATGTCCATGGTGGGATAGACGAGGTTGCTTCCTCATGGACCCTTCGTGGGTGGAGCCCTCTGTGGACTCGCGCAACCATTACCCTTTGTGGGTTGAAGTCTCCATCAACGTGCACGTACGATAGCACCACCTATCGGAACCATGCAAAAATTCTTGACGTCTCCATTCCGTTTGCACACTCCAATCCCATCCCTTTACATTCTTGCAATCATGTCTATCATTCAAGGAACTCACACCAAACATTGTGTTAAATTCTTCTTTGTACACTTCATAGCAATTATCAGAATCCATATTTTCAAGAAAGACTTCATAAAGATAAAGAATTTCATGCAACTTCACTTCCATTTTTAGTTTTCTTTTAAAAACCAAACTAGTGGAAAACAAGAAAATGAAAGATTCAATTGCAGGATCTAAAGATATACCTTCGAGCACTCATGTCCTCGGCAACAACGCTAGAAATAGCTTGATGTCTACTATGCAACTTTATTCTTATAGACTCGGTTGGGTCTCAAAGTGCAGAGTTTTGTAGGACAACAACAAATTTCCCTCAGGTGGATGACCTATGGTTTATCAATCCATGGGAGGTGTAGGAAGAAGTCGGTCTCTATCAAACAACCCTGCAAACAAATACAATAAATCTCTTGTGTCCCCAACACACCCAATACAATGGAAAATTATATAGGTGCACTAGTTCAGCGAATAGATGGTGATACAAGTGTAGTATGGATAGTAGAGATAGCCTTTTATAATCTGAATAAATAAAAACAACAAGGTAGCAAGTAGCGATCAGTGAGCAAAATAGCATATCAATTCTTAGAAATAAGGCCTAGGGTTCATACTTTCACTAGTGCAATCTCTCAACAGTGCTAACATAATTGAATCACATAACTCTCCCTCAACGTGCGATAAAGAATCACTCCAAAGTTCCTGCCGAAGAAAGTAGGATGAAAACGTGTATCAACCCTTGTGCCTAGATTACCCCAATGTCACCATAGGAATCCGCAAGTAGAATACCCCATTGTCACCACGGGTATCTACATGCAAGACATACATCAAGTGATCTCAACTCCAAAATATTCAATCTGATAACAATGAAACCTCAAAGAACAAGACTCAATTCATCACAACAAAGATAGAGAGGGACGAACACCATATGATTCCACTATATTAACAAAGCTCATGGTACATCAAGATCGTGCCCTATCAAGATCACGAGAGAGAGAGAGAGAGAGAGAGAGAGAGAGAGAGAGATCAAACACATAGCTACTTGTACATACCCTTAGCCCTGGGGGTGAACTACTCCCTCCTTGTCATGGAGACAGCCGGGCTGATGAAGATGGCCTCCAGTGATGGGTTCCCCCTCCGACAGGGTGCCAGAGAAGGCCTCCAGATGAGATCGCTTCGGAAGAGAGGCTTGCGGTGGTGGCATAAAAGTTCTAGGTTTCTTATCCGATCCAGCTGTCCTCTCCTGCACAAAATCCGGTCATCAATTGAGTGAGGGCATCCATTGACCGGGGCCTCTCTTATCCGAGCTCTCTAGATAGTTGTTCGTCATGGATGTTGTTCTTAAAGGCGGCAATGGCCTCTTTGTTAGGGCGGTCCACTATTTGATTTTTCTTAGTTAAGAAGCGGTTCTAGAATTGCCTGGTAGCTTCCCTTAGCCTTTGCAAGATATGACCAAGGTCATCGGAATCTAGCGGGTGGGGGTAAATCCCTTGGAAGTTGGCTCAAAAAGTGTCTTTGACGTCTTTCAAACTTCCAACCGAGTTCTCCGGCAGGCTGTTAAGCCAATGCCGGTCCGGTCCACTGAGCTTTAAAGGCAAGTACTTGATGGACTAAAGTTCATTGCCTTGGGCCATATTAATGTGTGTGAGGAAGTCTTCGATGCATACTCCTGGGTCCATAGTCCCATCATATGGCTCAATATTGATGGATTTAAACCCATCCGGGAACGGATGCCGCATCACCTCATTGGTGAAATGCCTAGAGTGAGCTGCTCCTCGGGTCAGAGATGCGGTGTGTCGGACATCTGATGTTGTTACTGCCTAATTATGCGTGTAATCACGGGTTTGACCGTACTTGGCCAGCCAAGCCAGGTATCCCACTTGTCCAGTAGGTGGGTTATCTTGGAATCTATAAATCGAACCAAATGGAGCGACTGACCTCTCCCATGGATTGTAAGCATTCCGCAGTTGGATAGGTTCCTTTCCATGATGGCGTAGTTCCACTAGAGGGTTGTGGTGTTTGCCCACTGGCCTGTCTCGGCTCCGAGGGAAACGGTCTAAATTTTTGGCCCGGCCATGCT
The DNA here is from genome assembly GCA_021605145.1 of Aegilops bicornis. Taxonomy (NCBI): domain Eukaryota; kingdom Viridiplantae; phylum Streptophyta; class Magnoliopsida; order Poales; family Poaceae; genus Aegilops; species Aegilops bicornis. The sequence goes on along the minus strand of CM038671.1, from coordinate 192,130,733 downwards.
TTGATAGTGGGGTGCCGGTCAACTCTTCGTTGATTTTCGGAAGGACTCCTGCTACTTGTGAGCTGAGTTGGGATTTTCCCTGAAGAGGAAGGGTGAAGCAATATAGTAGCGAATAGTATTACCCTTAGTAGAGACCCAAGGTTATTAAACCAATAGGAGACTCACGCAAATGCCCAGTCAACAGTACCTACACACATAAGAGCAAATACTTACACACAACACGGGCAAGAGGGTTGTCAATCCGCTTATACTCATTAATTGCAAGGATTAAATCTGATAGTAGTAGATAAATAAATTGAAAAGTAAAATAAAATAAAGAAAATTGCAGCAAGGTATTTTTGGTTTTTTGTAATATGATTAAAGTAGACCAGGGGGCCATAGTTTTCGCTAGAGGCTTCTCTCTCACAAAAATAGCATACGGTGGTTAGACAAATTACTGTTGGACAATTGATAGAAAAGCGCATAGTTATGACGTTAGCCATGGCAATGATCATGTGTATAGGCATTACATCCGTGACAAGTAGACCGACTCCTGAATACATCTACTACTGTTACTCCACTTTGAGAGCGCTTCTATGCTTGCCTCTCTACGTATTAACACTGCTGCAGGATGGTGCTAACGCGACACATGTATCGGAGACCCTTGGACCAAATTGTGTGCAGTGCATGATCGCAAACGGTATCGTAACAAAACCATTACAAATAAAACAAACTGCGTGCGATGGCGGAGGCATCAAGCACAATTCAGATTAGAGTCGTGTGTGCGATACGTGGCATACTGTTGATCTATACGAACTGTTTGCGGTGAGCGAAACAACAGAAACGGTTAGCCAAATCAAGGTGTGTGTGATAGAAGACATATAGTTCACTCGGATGACCTGTTTGCGATAATCAAAAACAACAGAAATGGTCATCCAGATCAAGGTGTGTGTGATAGACGGCATACAATTCACTCTGATGAACTATTTGCAATGAGCCAAAACAACAGAAATGATCAGCCAGCTCAAGATGTGTGCGATAGATGGCATACAATTCACTCAGATGAACTGTTTGCGATGAGCCAAAATAACAAAAACGGTCAGCCAGATCAAGGTGTTTGCGATAGAAGGCATACAGGTCACTCGGATGAACTATTTGGGATGAGCCAAAACAATAAAAATGGTTTGGCTTAACAAGATGTGTGTGATATCGACAAACTGGTTAGTAATCAGAATTGTGTGGGAAGGCCGATAATAACACAGACGATTGCTCCAAATAAGTTGTGTGTATTGTGGGCAAAAGATTAGTGGTAAACAATTCTTAGCGATTGATGAAATAATCATCGGCAGTTTCATAGTTTAACTTATATGTGATTTGATTTGCTCGGTCTTCACAACATCTATGCTTTGTCCACAGAACAACAACATATATACTTATAAGGACATGATTACATAACCAAATTAAACATCTATTGACATAAGTGACTACACACATAACATTTTCACACACCAAAGTAAACAATTACATGCATAATAAACTAGGATAAATTATCATCTAATCATCATCTACTTCTTCTTGTGACACTTGCTGACTCTTCTCTGTTGGTGGCTCGATCCCTCGTCGATTACAGGAAGGAGGCACTCCCTCATGTCAACAATCTGCCTGTGCATATCGTAGCATATATATGTACACGTTCTTGGCCACGGACTTGAGGCAAGCTTTATCCACTCTCCGCATCCAGGCCCCGTGCCAAGCTACATGATTTTTCTTGTCATCCTCCTTCATGTTTTTTTAGTAGGGCTTGATGATGGTCGCGACAAGGTCAACCAGGGAGTCCTTCTACTTAAGGGTGCCCCAGACCCTATAGTGGCCACGGATGTTGACAAGCTTCTGGCAGGCCATGCCTCAAATCTTGAGCACTTTTACATCATCAGCAGTGTTTTGTAGTTGGGGTTGTTCACAAACCCGGCAAAATGCTCGCAAGGCCTTGTGGCCAGGCAGTAGTGGTAAACGAGGACGTGATGGCACACGCACAACCGAGCGACGACAACCTTCTGATCTTTCCTGGGATGACCGCCGGTATTCTGGAGGTCAAAGTCGACCACTTTGTACTTGCTATCCTGAGCAAGCAACTGCTCCATGGTGTTGATGGAGTCCTCCACCATGGCCGGGTCGTTGGTGTACACCACCGAGAGGCCCTTCTCCCTCATGGGTGTCCACATGATGCATGTCGAACTCCATTGGAGCACCGCTAGATATCCTCTTTGTATGTGTCGTCGTGGGAGTGCTTGTTGTGTTGTGGGGAGGGATCTAAAGGTTGAAGAGAGTGAGGTCATAATGGCAGCGGGAATTAATGGGGAGGCCAGAGGGCCTGGAATATCAGCACGTCCAGATGGCAGTTTTTGCAACATGTAACTCCATCATGCCGCACGTAAATGCATCATGGCGACGCGCACGGTGCAACTGCACACATATGGGCCCCCAACGTGACCGTGCACCGGCCCCCGCCACTAGGAGAGCGCGCGCGGAGGGATGCGAGAGCATAGCGCGTGGAGGGACACGAAAGCAGAGCGCACGGAGGGACGTGAGAGCAAAGCGCGCGGAGGGATGCGAAAGCAGAGCGCGATGTAGCCACCTCAATGGTGAGCAGAGCGCGTCACGGCCGCCTTAATAGCGAGCAACCACATGCATATAGCAGTTGAACACACAGGGAATGGCTGCTCACAAGCCGGAGGATGCATGTACTAGCTGGTACCTACCAACACAGACGCCCAGTGCAGAAAATAATGGCGTTATACATGTGTCCCACAATCCACGCCAATGCTTCACGGCTCTTCCCCCATCGGTTTCCCGCCACCAGTGAGTGGCTAGCTCTATATGACCTAGGCGGCAACGCACCTTAGTGACACTATGTGCAAATCTTGTCCACACCCATCTACCATTAATTATTCCAAGCATGCCAGGCAACCAAAGCTTTGGTGTCGGCCACTTTATGGATTACATCTTCGACGAGGAGAACAAGTCGGAGCAGGTTAGAAAGCAAGAGCTTCTTCAACCGGTGCAGGTGCCATGGCCCATTAGCAGAGATATCACCGTGCCATTCCTTGGGTGCATGAGGGACGTAATGTAGAGGAAGTGGGAAGTGTAGTTTGCCATCCCCCGCGCAAAAGATCCATAGCTGCTAGGCAGCATGATCGATGACCCACCCGAGGAGCCAGCGTCACCAGTGCTCATCGAGAGCCTGATGCCCGCCAGGAATGGGCAGAGGCTCTCCGTGATTTAGTTATGAGACAACCTGTCCGCCGCCTTATCATTACCGCCGACGGCCGTGTCATCCTCAATCCCAGCGATGTGGTGGCCAGGCTCGAGCGCCTCATTGGCGAAGTTGATGTCCCCGACGAAGTAGAACAACGGCAAATACGGACATAGTAGCATCATGATCATTATCATAGCAGCAACATATTATCATAAAACTTCTCATGATCAAGTAACAATTCATCACAATAACGAAGTATACAACATAAACTTTCTTGAAAACTAAAAAACTATGTTCTTAGTCAACAAAACAATTACAATTCATCATACTCTTAGGAAGGGTCTCATGTAAGAGCTTTTGTTTAGCAATTTCACATAGTCAACTACCATTTCGTCTTCTATGATTGCTGACACTCACGACATATATATGGAGCAAAATTTCCAGTCAGACACATAGAAAGATAGGGGCTTAGAATTCCGCCTCCCAACTTATTTACCTCAGGGGTAATTTCAACAATAATAACTCATGATTACTCATATCCAACTGGATATATGTGCCTAGATCTTTCCCCAACACATGATGCTTGCAAAAAGAAAAGTGAAAAAAGAATAGAGAAGAACACTATTGACTCTTGCATGGAAAATAAATGCATAAAAGTAAAAGTTAGGCCCTTCGCAGAGGGAAGCAGAGGTTGTCATGCACTTTTTCTTTTTGGATGTGCAATCTCCTAATCTAAAGGAACGTCACTTTATATTGCCCCTTGTGATAGAAACCTTTATTATGCAGTCTGTCGCTTTTATTTCTTTACCATCACAAGATCGTACAAAGCTCATTTTCCCTTACAATAAAAGATCATACATATTTAGGAACATTTTTTATTGTTTTATGCATCGATGACAACTTACTTGAAGGATCTTATTCAATCCATAGGTAGATATAGTGGACTCTCATGACATGAAACTGGATTTAAGGGTTTTGGGTGCACAAGTAGTTTCTCTACTTGGTGCAAACTTTTGGCTAGCAAAGATATAGAGCAAGCACTACATGTTGGAGGATCCATGACAATATAACTTCCATGTGCATATGAGCAAACATAACTCATTATGTTGTCTTCCTTGTCCAATGTCAACTAATTGACATAAAATATTTAATGGGGGCTCAGAATCATAAAATATTTCCAAGATAGTATATTTATATGTGAATATTCTCTTCCCTTATTTATCTTTCATGAATTGCATCATTGACCGATACTATGTTTGTTACCTTCCAACAAATTTTATCAATTGTACTTTTTGTATGTAAGGTCATTATTTTCCATGGGATTAGCATATGATCTTTTTATTATTTCCATTGCTAAGATTGAAATATAAAAGTAAAGAAGCAAAACTCAAACTGCTCTTTATTATATAACTCTCAACTCGATTGCATAGATAGATAGATAGATCATGAAACAAGCACTCGAAAATAGATCATACTAAACTTTTATTCTTCTAAATCACGAAATAACTAAGGATCGAACTAATATAGGTACAGTAATCAAAGTGATGTTGATACGATACCGGGGCACCTCCCCCAAGCTTGGAACAAGCCTAGGGTGGTGCCCATACCCGTGTACTCAAGTTTCTTTCTTCGGTGATGATGAAGTGATACGTCTCCGTCCTATGTATAATTTTGATTATTTCATGCCAATATTCTACAACTTTCATATACTTTTGGCAACATTTTATATTATTTTTGGGACTAACATATTGATCCAGTGCCCAGTGCCAGTTCCTGTTTGTTGCATGTTTTTTGTTTCATAGTGTCGGGGAGGCTGATCGTACCCACGGACACCTATGGGGCCGGCGAAGCAGGCCCCTTTGTGGTTCGGAGGGGGCAGAGGTTGCACGAAGAGCGGATCGAGGCGATGCACACGAGCGGTTTTTACCCAGCTTCGGAGCTCTCCGGAGAGATAAAACTCCTACTGCTGCCTGTTTGATCTATTGTGTTCTTGCTAGGGAGCCATGCGAGCTACACAACCCAGCGTGAGTGTATCTAGTCTATGGCCAGTCGAATGAACTGAACCTTGCCAAAGACGCGAATCGAACCCCTCGCCAACCTCCTTCTACGTTGCACTCGGGCCTCCTTTTATATGCTCAAGGGGTCTCCGACAGGTGGCAACATAGACGAGGGTACAAATGTAAAAACAGGAGTTGGTACACCTACTTGAACAGTGTACAGTGTGAAAATACCTAACTCTGACGGCAAGGGACAAAAGCAATAAATGCCTGTCGTTGTCGCCCAAACAAAGGTAACAGAGACCGTCAATGCGCCTCCGGTCGCCACGATGGCGAGCTTTATTAGTGCTGCTCATCGCTGCTCTCCGCTGGCTGCATACCTGCTCGACACGCGCCCATGGAACGGTCCCATGGCGACACGTCGCTGGGTGAGCTGGAGCGGAGACGGAGAGGAGTTGCATGCCGCGGCAAGCGCCTTGCCGCGGCCGGATCCTTGTCGCGCCTGGAGACTTGTCGCGCCTGGAGACTTGTCGCGCTCCGGGCCTTCCCGGCAAGCTCCTCTTGCCGGGCCTTGTCTTCTGCGTGCACAGGTGGCCTTCCGACAAGCTCCTCTTGTCGGGGCCTTGTCTGCCTAGAGGCCTTCCCGACAAGCTCCTCTTGCCGGGATCTGGCCTTCTGAATGGCCGTGGAGGGTCTTGGCGGGCCTTGGCCCGAGGCTTGCAGCGGGGCCGCTGACTGTTGTCCATGCACAAGTTCGGGGTACTAAGGTACCCCTATTTTAGTACACCGACTGGAGCCCCCGGGTCTGGGCCATACACGATGCCGAGCGCTGTTGGGCCAGGCCCAAAACAGGGCACGGGCACGCGCAGCCTGGGTCCAAACCAAACCCACTCCGTATCCGCCGCGTCCCCCCGTAACGGCACGCGTCGATTGCGGCGTCGTGGGGGAAGTAGGCGGCGTGCGGGGTCGCTCCACCCGTCGCCTCCGCTCTGCATTCCCGCCACGTGGTTCCCATGCTCTTGGGGTCACGGACGGTGGAAGTGGGAAACTGGGCCGTCATGAGCAGAGGCAGCAGGTCGGCCCCGATTCCTGCTCTTCCTATGCCCTGATTTGTCGAAAGGGCGGTTGAGCCCCACCTTGCTTCCTTAAAAGAGGCGGAAGGGGAGCCTTGAAGGCCGCACTCTCCCATCTCCTCCTTTCTTGATTTCCGCTCCCCTTTCTCTCATTCGCCATGGAGAAAAAGGGCCTTGGTTCTTCATCGGTGGCGGCGAGGGTCGCCGCTAGACAGCGCTCCCCTCCCAACCCCACGCCCGGGGCAGAGCCAGCCCCAAGAGGAAGAGGGAGGGGCGAGGTCGAGGACGAGGTCGAGGAAGAGGCGGACGGGCGGCGCGCGTCTCCGCCTCCGGCCGTGGTTCCCCTCCTGCGGCGGTCCATACTGGGACGACCCTTGCGAGTTCTTCGTCAGGCTGCTGGCGCCTCGTCATCGCCTCCCGGCTTCCAGCTCCGTTTGCGGCGAGATGGAGTCGGATCCGCCAGACACTTGAGATTGCACCTGAGGGGCTGTGGAATCAGCGGCATGCGAGTCCGTGTTGTATTCCCAGCCCCTAATGTGATGTATCTCGATCGTGGGTGGAAGACGTTCACCCGCATCCACAGTCTGAGGGCGGGGTTTACCCTCCATTTTAAGTTAATGGAGGGTGATCTCCTCTCCGTCAAGGTCTTCGAGGATCTTGGCACTCGAGCGAAGTGCTGCGTGGACAGCTCCTCCGACAGTGAAGATTCCCCCTCGAGCGAGAGTGACGAGGAGGGCGACGAGGTTGGCGGGCCCGATTAGTTGTCGGGCGCCGCTTCGTACGTCACCGGCGACCCCATCATCCGTGTCGCCGGCTCCCTGAACTCCCCGGGGTCATCTCCTTGGGCGACTGGCGTAGGGAGGCTGCGGAAGGGGAAGAGGGATGGCGACAAGGCCGTCAAGTCGGAGTAGAAGGGCGTAGTGCCCTCGACAGCGTGCTGACACCCTGCCGCCCTGTCTTCGAACCCCGCTTCCGGCGCCGCCATCTCTGTCAAGCCCTCGGGGAGCTCCCGGGATGTTCTCTTGGTGTCTTCTGGCACCCGTAGCTCGTCTAGGCGTTTCTTTTGCCCTTCCCGCCCCCTTGACCTACCTCCTGGAAAGAGGGACATGAAAAGGATTACGGGCATCTTATCTTTTTAATTTGTAAGCGTTTGGGCCTTATCCGCATTTAGAGCTTGTAATCCTCTCTTTCATGTTTTTCATTCCCCACGGATTGGATCCGAGAAGAATGTTTTTAATGAAAAAGGGATGTTTGAAAAAGGACGAAGGGCTTATCTGATATCTCAGCCCCCGGCAACTCTGGCTTGCCGTGGCCCCCAGCAACCCTGGCTTGCCGCAGCTCCCGGCAACTCTGGCTTGCCGCAGCCCCCGGCAACTCTGGCTTGCCGGGCTTGGGTGCGCCCTTCTTCTCCTCTTCGCTGTTATTTCAGTTCTGAGGACGATTTAGCCAGTGCCGCAACAAGTTATCTTTGTAACATAACTTTATTCTGGGCAACATCTGCTACGTTACTTCCTTTACTCGACCCTTGGCTTTGTATGTTATTACCCAACGCTTTTCAGGGAAACTTGCGGGTGCAGTCACCCTTGCCGCGAGCACAGAGTGCGGGACTTCAGCGACCTGCTGGCGGGGTCTCTACCGACAAGCAACCTTGTCGCGGACTAGTCGCAGCTCGCTTAAGTTGTTGAGCGGACTCGAAACAAAGTAAGGGCGCGACCAGCCACGATTCGGTTCCTCCGCGCACGGTTTTTTTTATACAAAGCGCAGTCGTTCAAGGAAGATAACTTTACAAATTTATTACTGATCTGAATCGATCGATGCAACGTTATTTCCTCTACTTGATTTCTTCCTTTGTATGTTGTTGCCCTACGCCTTTCAGGGAAACTTGCCGGTGCAGGCACCCTTGTCATGAAGCCGAAAAGTGCGGAACTTCAACAGCTTTGGTCAAGGGTCGCTACCGACAAGCAACCTTGTCGCGGACTAGCCGCAGCTCACTTAAGTTGTTGAGCGGACTCGAAACAAAGTAAGGGCGCGACCAGTCACGATTTGGTTCCTCTGCGCACAGGTTTTCCATACAAAGTACTATCGTTCGAGGAAGATAATGAAAATTTAAAAATTGATTGCTCAAACTTTGGCAACTTAGCTTTTCTGTTTCTTGCTTCCCGATGAGGCAAAACTTCCTCGAGTGGTGCCTGGTCCATAGTATTATCTCCTCCTTCCCCCTGGTTAACTTGTGCGCGAGGGAGCCTCCCTTTCTTTGAGAGAAGAAAAAGAAGAGGAAATAACGTCATGGAGCCTAGCGGCTCGATTCTGCTTACCGGGTGTGGTTGCTGCACAAAGTGTTAGCCAAAACATGCAATGACTTAATGAAAGCATGAACTTGACGGGTTGTGCGCAACACATGGGCTTTACTGATGCACGGGGTCTGCGCCCGGCTTTGTACAAAGGATCACATGCAACAGCGGCAAGACTTGTACAAAAGGTGGTTGCCGGACGGGTCCCGACAACCGCGCTTTATGGGTAAAACTTACGAAGATGCTCAATGTTCCAGGAGTTGCTCACCGGAATGCCATCTTCGGTCTCAAGGCGGACATCGCTGTGCCTAGTGACTCGCTTTCACCCGATAAGGGCCTTCCCACTTTGGCGTCAACTTGTTTGAATTCTTGGCGGATTGAACGCTACCAAGAACAAGGTCGCCTTCCTCGAGACTTCGCATTAACTCTGCGGCCATGGTAGCGACGCAGAGCTTGCTGGTAGCGAGCGGCTCGCACAACAGCCTGAAGACGATCCTCCTCAAGGAGCAGCGCGTCATCTTGTCGCAGCTGCTATTGCTCAAACTCATCGTAAGTGAGCACTCGAGGCGACCCGTATACGAGTTCCATGGGGAGAACTGCCTCTGCTCCATAGACTAGAGCAAACGGTGCCTGGCCAGTGGCTCGATTTGGTGTCGTTCTGATCGACCAAAGAACCACCGGCAGCTCCTTGATCCAGTTTCTTCCGCACTTGTGCAGCCTGTCGAAAGTTCTGGTCTTGAGTCCGGCGTAGCACTTGAGCGTTGCCCTCTCGCTTGACCGTTGCTTCTCGGTGAGCAACAGAAGCAAATCAGACCTTGGCGCCAAGGTCTTGGACGCATCGCATGAAGGTGCGACTCAGAAATTGTGTGCCGTTGTCGGTGATGATCTTGTTAGGGATTCCAAACGCGCATAATCGACCAAGAACTTGATCGCCGATCGTGGCCGTCACCTTCCTCATCGCTTCCACTTCCGCCACTTTGTGAACTTGTCGATGGCGACGCATAAGTACTCAAAGCCCCGACAGTTCGGGAAGGGGCCGAGGATGTCGAGCCCTGCATCAAAATGGCCAGGATAAAGGGATCGCCCGAGAGCTTGAGCAGGCTGGGTGTATCTGCTTGGAATGGAACCGCACGCTTCACACTTGGTTACTTGTGCAGTTGCATCCTCGGAGGCTGTCGGCCAGAAGAAACCTTGCCGGAAAGCTTTGCCAAGAATGCTCTTGCGCCAATGTGGTGACCACATATGCCTCCATGTATCTCTCGCCAACACTTTCCGGCCCATCTTCCCAGGAATACACTTTGTTGAGTCTTCTTACATGCAAGATGCCGTCGACAAACTGGTACATACTTGACCGCCGGGCTACTCTTTCCGCTTCTTCCCGCTCTTCGGAAGTTCTCTGTCTGAAGGAAATGGACAATCTGCTGCGCCCAGGCTGGAGCTTGTGGCTCGACAACAAGGACTAAAGGCTCATCTGCTGCTGCAGGAACATCAGCTTCTACGGCAAGAGCCGGTGGCTTTGCCGGAGCTAGATGCTCCCCGACGAGCTTGCCGGAGCAAGACTTGTCGGGAGCGTTTGCTTCAACGAAACAAACCTCGGGTCCTGTCGGAGCGCATCGCTCCTCAAAGACTGCTGGTGTTGATCTTGGGGACCTTTGCAACGACGGCCGGGAAGCTCTGCCGGAAAGTAGTCACCAGAGGCCAACTTCCTCTTCTTGCTTTGTCCGGGTCGATGGTGTTACGGTTGGCTGAGTCAGCTTGAGCACGAAAGTCCCTGGTTCCACATGTAGCTTAAGCGCAAGACTTTGACAAGGCGTCAAGAATATCATTCTCGAGCTCTTGGAACATGTTCCATTTGCAGCCGTCAAAGTGCTCTTCTAGCTTCCTCACTTCATCAACGTAGGCTTCCATCGGCGGACTCTGGTAATCTTTGTTGACTTGGCGGACTGACGAGTTGCGAGTCACCCACGACAATAAGCTTCTTGATCCCAAGGTCCACGGCGATCCACGAGACCGCAAGCAAACCTTCATACTCTGCAGTATTGTTTGTCGCTTGCTCCTTGGGAAAGTGCATCCGACGACGTACTTGAGGTGCTCTCCGGTGCGAGGCGATAAGCGACGCCGCACCGGGCGCCCTGCAGCGAGAAGGCACCATCAAAGTACATCAGCCACTCTTTGCTTGCTTCTTTGACGGGAATGCTCGTCTCCGGAATTTCTTCATCTGGCGTTGGCGTCCATTCTGCTATGAATTCTGCCAGGGCTTTGCTTTGAATAGTTGATGTGCTTTCAAATTTGAGACCAAAGCCTGACAGTGCCCACTCGACAATCCTGCCTGTCGCTTCTGGATTCTGCAGTATCCTCTTCAGGGGAAAGCGAGTGACAACTGTGATCTCATGTGCTTGGAAGTAATGGCGCAGCTTTCTCGAGGCCATGAGGAGGCCGAAAAGCAGTTTTTGCACACCAGAGTACCTTGACCTAGCCCCATGCAGGAGGGAACTGACAAAGTAAACTGGGCGCTGCACCATCCTTTTCTGTATCTGTTCTTGTGTCTTCGCGGATTCGTCCTTGTCGGGACCAGAGCTTGTCGGCGAAGCCCCCTGCTTGTCGCTGGATGTGCTTGCTCGTCATCCGCCTCCCTCTCCGCCACTAACGCAGCGCTAACCACTTGATTGGTTGCCGCTATATATAGCAGCAACTTCTCTTGTGGCCTAGGCGCGACAAGTGTTGGAGTAGAGGATGTATCTCTTTAAGTCCTGCAGCGCAGCCTCCGCCGGGGTCCATTTTATCGACCTGCCTTTTTCAAAATCTTGAAAATGGCGGTATGCGCTCAGCGGACCTAGAGATAAACTCGCTGAGAGCAGCCACGCAACCGCAAGTCTTCTTACATCCTTGACGCGCTTTGGTGCTTCAATCTGCTCAATGGCCTTGATCTTGTCGGGTTGGCTTCAATCCCTATTTGAGATGAAGAACCCGAGAAGCTTGCGGAAGGGACTCCAAACACGCACTTCTCGGGGTTGAGCTTGAGGTTGATCTTGTGCAGATTTGCAAAGGTCTCGTCCAAATCTTGAACCAGAGTTGCTTTGTCCTTGCTCTTGACCACTATGTCATCCATGTAGGCTTCTACATTTCTGTGCATTTGCGGCTCAAAAGCATCATGGACCACCCTTGCAAATGTTGAACCAGCATTCTTCAAACCGAAAAGCATCCGTATGAAACAGTATGTGCCGCATGGTGTGATGAATGCGGTCTTCTCCTCATCTTCTTCAGCCATGAAGATCTGATGGTATCTCGAGTAGGCATCAAGAAGCGAAAGCAAATCACATCCGCCGTTGAGTCAACAATCTGGTCAATGCGCCGCAAGGAAATGGATCTTTGGGACAAGCTTTATTAACATCCGTGAAGTCAATACAAAGTCTCCATTTCCCATTTGCCTTGCGCGCATTTACTGTGGATTGGCCAACCACGTAGGATGGAGCACTCCTCCGACAAGGCCTCGCTGCTTCCAGCTTTCTTGATCTCTTCGCTATGAACTCTTGGCGCCCAACGCTTGCTTCTGGCTTTTTGCTTGACGGGCGCGCAAGATGAGGACAAACGGCCAGCGGTGCTCAATCACTTTCACGGGAACACCGGGATATCAGATGGTTGCCATGCAAACACATCGACATTCGCCCGCAGGAAAGCAACGAGCGCGCCTTCCTATTTGGGGTCGAGAGAGGCACTGATGGTGAAGGTACCACCAGCGCTGTCCTCCTTGGCGTGCACCTTCTTGGTCTTCGGCGGAGCCACCATCTTCTCGCACTTGCCGGTGGAGCTCGATGGTGCGTCCTCGACGGTAGCGCAGCACTCCGAAGAGGCGCGCTTGCCGGAGTGAGCATCAGAGCCATTGCCGGACTTGGACTTGGTCTTCTTCCCCCCGGGAGCTTCAGCGGCAAGTGTCTGGCAATCTGTTGCGGCTGCTGCGTCCCGGAAGATCTTGTCGGCACGTATAAGGGCATCCTTCTTGTCGCTATGGACAGAGATGACGCTTATCGGGCCCGGCATCTTGAGTAGGTTGTAGGCGAGTGAGAGGCTGCCATGAACTTGGCGAGTGCCGACGGCCAAGTATCCCATTGTAAGGCAACGGAAATCGGCAACGCCAAATGTAACCTTCTCGATCACGAAGTTCAGCTTCACGCCAAATGTGACCGCAACGTAACCTTCCGCTTCGCTTGCTCCTTCCCGGATTGATTCCTTGGAAGGTTCCGGTCTCTTCGAGCTCATTGCCGTCAGGATTTGAAGCTTCGGAGCACCGCTGGAGGAGATCAGATTCAAGCCGGCCCGCCGTCAACTAACATTTTTGTGACCTTGAGGTTGCCGATGGTTGGAGAGACCAACATCGGCAAGCACCGACCGCAGTTATGCGATCAGGGTGGTCCTCAATATAAAAAATGATAGGCGTGCTGGACCACTTCAGAGGCTTGCGTGACTCCACAGATGGTTCCGCTGCATTGACCTCCCGCATCCATTGTTTGAGTTGGCGGTGGGAGGTATGCAGGGAAGCACCCCCGTCAACGCAGAGAACCTCTGTGGCTTTCTGAAACTCCTGCTCGTCGGCATCGTCGTCCTCCATATCTTCATCGTCGTCATCATCTTCATCCTGGTCGCGGCCGCGGGGAGGTCGATCTCCTTGTCAATGCTTGACCTTGCCGCGGCGTCCTCCCCGGCCGGGACGTTTCTTGCTTGCTCCCCCAGCACCTTCCTGGGCCTTCTCCTTGTCGCGCCGCTCGTACTCAGCTCTCTGCTACTCGACAAGCTGCTCGACTTTCTTGCAGCTCTGGAGGTCATGGCCCTTGGTGCGGTGGATCTTGCAGATCGCTTGCCGGAGTTGTCCCGCTTGTCGCCGCCGCCACCGACCGGTGGTTGGCGTCGTGCAATCTCCTTGCCGGAGCCACCAGCCTTGGCGTTCTTGTCGCCGCCTCCGCTGTCGGACCGCTTCGACAGCCTAGCACTTCTCGCTTTTCTTCTTCTGTTGCCTCGCCGTCGGCCCTTCTTTGCCGGGCGGTGTCATCCTTGTCGATCCTGCTTCGCATTCTCTCACAGGAATCTCCTCCTTCGTCAGCGGGCACACTTGTCGGCTGTATGCATAGCTCACCGACGTCCTTGACTTTGCACATCGCCATCTCCTCCTCATCCTGCGGTTCCGCACATTACGATGAAATGCGGCGATCACCGCGGCAGGGTGGACGCCCGGGATGTTGTAGTGCACGCGGCTGAATCTCTGAATGAACTTGCGCAGGGACTCTCCTTCCTCCGGGCGAGCAAGTGAAGGTCGCCTTCTTGGCCATGAGGTTTGTGGCCACCCGTGAAGGCTCCAACAAACTGATGGCACAGATCTGCCCAAGAGGATATGGAGCTGTCCGGCAAGTGCATGAGCCAAGATTTGACGTTGGGTTTGAGCACGAGCGGGAAGTAGTTGGCGAGGATCTTGTCGTCCCGTCCCCCCGCAGCCTGCACCGCAATGGTGTAGATGCTAAGGAACTCCGACGGATGCGTCCTGCCGTCATACTTCTCCGGCACGTCTAGTTTGAAGTTTTTCTGGCTGGGCCACTGGACTTGCCGCAGCTCACGAGTGAACGCAGGGCAACCTACCGCGTCTGACGACAGTCGCTCGCCCCTCCGCACGTGCATGTCAACAGAAGGCCCATCGCGCTTGTCGGACCGACGTCGCGCTTCTCTTCGATGCTTTCGATGCGAGTTCGAAAGCGCCCTCTTGTTGTCGCCATGAAGAACTTGGCGCTGATCGCGGCGAAAAGCGCCGGATCCGGCGAAGCGGTGGAGTCGCTGTCGAGATGGATCCGCTGGCTCGGTGATCTTGGCCTTCTTGGCGGAGAGTGCACGGTGGTTGCACCTCCGACAGCCTCATCGCCACCGGCTTGCGTTTTGTCGCCGCGCCGCAACGATGGCGTTGGTTGCCGCGAGCGTCGCTGTTGGCAAAGCCGATGAGGCTATGGATAGTGGCCCTCCACTCGTCGACCTTGTCGGCCGTTGGAGGGTAGTCGAGGAGCAGCTGAGCTCTCGCCAGAGCTTCTGCTGGAGTAGTGGGCGGCATTGGAGAACGGTGCGAGGAGCGGGATGCGCTCGGACTTCTAACTTCGTTAGAAAGAGCAGCGCCCCGTCCGGGCGGCCGTATCTCACTCGTGCCAGCATGTTTGCACGCATGCTGGTCTTGAGGGTCTCGATCCAACGAACGTATGGCGTTGTGAACGCCATGACGTTGTTGGTCCCGCGTCTCCTGAGATGGGCGCGGGGATGCGCGATGCCGAGGTTTGCGGTGCCTTGTCCTTGGACTTGGCAACGCCGCGAGCACCTTCGCCGGCGCCCGTTCTTCCGCGGCGTCTGCCTCACCACCCGCTTTGCTGCGGTGAGGGTGGGCACGACGCTGACGGTTTCTGCTGCCGCCAAGCCTTCTTCTTCGGTGGCATATTGAGGAAGATGTTGATGACGCTGCTCGTGTGAACGCTGGATCAGATTCACACGGCCTCGACGCTTCTACCTGGCGCGCCAGAGATGTCGGGGAGGCTGATCGTACCCACGGACACCTATGGGGCCGGCGAAGCAGGCCCCTTTGTGGTTCGGAGGGGGGCGGAGGTCGCACGAAGAGCGGATCGAGGCAATGCACGCGAGCGGTTTTTACCCAGCTTCGGAGCTCTCCGGAGAGATAAAACTCCTACTGCTGCCTGTTTGATCTATTGTGTTCTTGCTAGGGAGCCATGCGAGCTACACAACCCAGCGTGAGTGTATCTAGTCTATGGCCAGTCGAATGAACTGAACCTTGCCAAAGACGCGAATCGAACCCCTCGCCAACCTCCTTCTACGTTGCACTCGGGCCTCCTTTTATATGCTCAAGGGGTCTCCGGCTGTGGCAACATAGACGAGGGTACAAATGTAAAAACAGGAGTTGGTACACCTACTTGAACAGTGTACAGTGTGAAAATACCTAACTCTGACGGCAAGGGACAAAAGCAATAAATGCATGTCGTTGTCGCCCAAACAGTGTAACAGAGACCGTCAGGTACGCCTCCGCTCACCATGATGGCGAGCCTGTCAGTGCTGCTCATCGCTGCTCTCCGCTGGCTGCACAGCTGCTCGACACGCGCCCATGGAACGGTCCCATGGCGACACGTCGCTGGGTGAGCTGGAGCGGAGACGGAGAGGAGTTGCATGCCGCGGCAAGCGCCTTGCCGCGGCCGGATCCTTGTCGCGCTTGGAGACTTGTCGCGCTCCGGGCCTTCCCGGCAAGCTCCTCTTGCCGGGGCCTTGTCTTCTGCGTGCTCGAGCGCCTTCCCGACAAGCTCCTCTTGTCGGGGCCTTGTCTGCCTAGAGAGGCCTTCCCGACAAGCTCCTCTTGCCGGGGTCTGGCCTTCTGAATGGCCGTGGAGGGTCTTGGCGGACGCCCGGTGAGGCTTGCCGCGGGGACGCTGCGACTGTCCGTGCACAAGTTCGGGGTACTAAGGTACCCCTACTTTAGTACACCGACACATAGAATATCCATATAAAAAAAGTCCAAACACGATAAAATTTTACGGAGATTTATTTTGGAATATATGTGATTTTTGGCAAGAAGAATCAATGCAAGACGGTGCCCGAGGTGGCCATGAGGAACCAGGGTGCGCCATGGTGGTTGTTGAGCACCTCGTAAGTCGGTTGACCCCCTTCTTTCGCCACAAGAAAGAGAATATTCGTAAAAAAATGTGTTAAAATTTCAGTCCAATCGGAGTTACGGATCTCCAGGAATTTAAGAAACGGTTTTTTGACCAGAAAACAGGAATGCAAAACAGAAGAGAACAGAGAGAGAGAGAGAGAGAGAGAGAGAGAGAGAGAGAGAGAGAGAGAGATAGATAGATAGATAGATAGATAGATAGATAGATAGAGAGAGAGAGAGAGAGATCCAATCTTGGAGGGGCTCCTGCCCTCCGGGAGCCATGGAGACTATGGAGCAAAGGGGAAACCCTCCTCCCATCTAGGGGGGCGAGGAATAAGAAGAAGGAGGGGGCTCTTCCCCTCTCTCCCGGTGGCACAAGAACGCCACCGGGGCAATCATCATGATGGCGATCTACACCAGCAACTTCGCCGCAGTCAACACCAACTCTCTCTCTCCCTCTATGCAGCGGTGTAACATCTCTTTTCCCTGCTGTAATCTCTACTTAAACATGGTTCTTAATGCTCTATATTATTATCCAATGATGTATGGCCATCCTATGATGCTTGAGTAGATTTGTTTTTCCCTATGGGTTGATTGATCATTGTGATCGGTTTGAGTTGTATGTTTTATTTTGGTGATGTCCTATGGTGCCCTCCGTGTCACGCAAGAGTGTGGGATTCCCATTGTAGGTTGTTGCAATACGTTCATAATTTGCTTATAGTGGGTGGCGAGAGTGACCGAAACTTATACCCGAGTAAGGAGGTTGTTGCGTATGGGAGTAAAGAGGACTTGATACTTAAGGATATGGTTGGGTTTTACCTTAATGGTCTTTGGTAGTTGTGGATGCTTGCTAGAGTTCCAATCATAAGTGCATGTGATCCAAGTACGGAAAGTATGTTAGCTCATGCCTCTCCCTCATATAAAATTGCAATAATGATTACCGATTTAGTTATTGATTGCATATGGACAAATCCTTCTCTTGTGTTACAAAAATATTTCTACTAAAAAACTAACTTATATTATCTTGCAAATTACTCTTAGTTTTATTATCGCTAAGTATATATAGTTTTATTCTTGCAGACTTATCCTTACATGCACCTACAAAATAGTTCCATACTTGTTCTAGGTAAAGTGAATGTTAACTGTGCGTAGAGTTGTATCGGTGGTCAATAGAACTTGAAGGGAATATATATCCTACCTTTAGCTCCTCGTTGGGTTCGACACTCTTATTTATCGAAAAAACTATAATTGATCCCCTATACTTGTGGGTTATCAAGACCCTTTTCTTGCGCCGTTGCCGGGGAGCAATAGCCTCGGGTAAATATTCTCGTGTGTGCTTGTTTGCTTTATCATTGAGTAGATTTTTTTTGTGCTCTTGTTTTCTATATTTAGTTATGGGTAGGAAACGTAAAATACCAAAAAATTAGTTGTGCCTGCTAAACCAATGGTTGAAGGACCACCCAAAATCTATCATACTGCTGAAGCCTTCTACTTGGATCATCTTCGATCCCTATGCGCTCGTGCTGAAAACCCAACTACCTTAGTTGAGGGAAAATCATTAGATGAGCATGCTTATTTTGTGCGACACCACTTATCTCAAAAAGGGAAACCTTATGGCATCATATTAATAATTTGCATTGATATGCTTGGAAATTATGCGAAATACATGATCTTACTTGTTGTTCTGAAGACCCTAAAAGACACCTTCCCTTCCAATGTGAGTTTAAGGATAATGTAATCTTATCTTCTTATGCCAAAGGTGCTTATAATTACTATGATATTGAACAAATTGGAGAATTTGTTTCCTTTAAGGGTGCCTATGAAATTGCTTCTTTGATTGAAAATTATGATATTACTCTTCGCAAATGTGAAATTTTTGTCATACTTAAATATTGCTATGAAAACTATGCTTCTAATGCTTATGTGAAAGAAATTATTGAGAAAGTATCTGCTGTCCAAGAAGACACTAATATTTTGCAGGAATCTATGGAAGAAGAAATTGATGAAACTGTGAGCTCATTGGATGAAAAAGATGATGAGGAGAGCGGAGAACAAAAGGAGGAAGAACGGCTTAGCTACCCATGCCCACCTTCTAATGAGAGTAAATCTTCAACTCATGCATTATTTAATTTCCCTCTGTGCTTACCGAAGGATGAATACTATGATGATTGCTTGATCCCTTGGATTCATTTGAAATATCCCTTTTCAATGAGATTGATGCTTGCTATGCTTGTGGCCATGATGCCAATTTGAATTATGCATATGGAGATGAATGCTATTTCTTGAGCTTGCATTGGTTTTTCCCTTGAAGAGGAAAGGGTGATGCAGCAAAGTAGAGTAAGTATTTCCCTCAGCTTTTGAGAACCAAGGTATCAATCCAGTAGGAGACAACACGCAAGCCACCGAATACCTGCACAAACAAACACCAACTTGCACCCAACGCAACAAAGGGGTTGTCAATCCCTTCATGGTTATTTGCAAACTGAGATCTGATAGAGATGGATAAACGGTAAAGTAATATTTTTTGTATTTTTGGTTTATGGAAAGGAAAGTAAAAGATTGCAAAATAAGTAAATAGGAAACTAAAATTGTAGATCGGAAACTTATATGATGGAAAATAGACCCGGGGGCCATAGGTTTCACTAGAGGCTTCTCTGAAGATAGGAATTATTACGGTGGGTGCACAAATTATTGTCGAGCAATTGATAGAAAGTGCAAAGTTATGACGATATCTAAGGCAATGATCATGAATATAGACATCACGTCCGTATCAAGTAGAACGACTCCTGCCTGCATCTACTACTATTACTCCACACATCGACCGACTCCTGCCTGCATCTAGAGTATTAAGTTCATAGAACAGAGTAATGCATTAAGTAAGATGACATGATGTACAGGGATAGACTCAAGCAATATGATGAAAACCCCATCTTGTTATCCTCGATGGCAACAATACAATACATGTCGGTTCCCATTCTGTCACTAGGATCGAGCACCGCAAGATTGAACCTAAAGCACTTATCCCATTGCAAGAAAAACCAATCTAGTTGGCCAAACCAAATTGATAGTTCGAAGAGACTTGCAAAGATATCAAATCATGCATATAAGAATTCAGAGAAGATTGAAATAATATTCATAGATAAGCTGATCATAAATCCACAATTCATCAGATCTCGGCAAACACATCGCAAAAGAGTATTACATCGAATAGATCTCCAAGAACATCGAGGATAACATGGTATTGAGAATAAAAGAAAGAGAAGAAGCCATCTAGCTACTAGCTATGGACCCGTAGGTCTACGTTAAACTACTCACGCTTCATCGGAGAGGCAATGGTGTTGATGTAGAAGCCCCCCATGATCGAATCCCCCTCCGGCAGGATGCCGGAAAACGCCCCTATATGGGATCTCATGGGTACATAAGGTTTTGACGGTGGGAAAGTGTTTTCGTGGCTCTCCTAGTAGGTTTTGGGATATTTGAGAATATATAGGTGGAAGAAATAGGTCGGTGGAGTCACGAGGGGCTCACAAGGGTGACGGCGCGCCCTACCCCCCCCCGCCCCTTGGGCGCGCCTCCCGACCTTGTGGCTTCCTTGAAGTGTACTCCAAGTCCTCTGGATATCTTCTGGTCCAAGAAAAATCGTCGTGAAAGTTTCATTCCATTTGGACTCCGTTTGATATTCCTTTTCCGCGAAACTCTAAAACAAGAAAAAAACAGGAACTGGCACTGGGCTCTAGGTTAATAGGTTGGTCCCAAAAATAATATAAAATAGCATAATAATGCATATACAACATCCAAAACAGATAATATAATAGCATGGAACAATAAAAATTATAGATACGTTGGAGACATATCAAGCATGCCCAAGCTTAATTCCTGCTCGTCCTCGAATAGGTAAATGATAAAAACATAATTTTTATGTGGAATTCTACCTAACATATTTATCCATGTAATTTTCTCTATTGTGGCATGAATGTTCAGATCTGTATGATTCAAAACAAAAGTTTAATATTGACATAAAAATAATAATACTTCAAGCATACTAACAAAATAATTATGTCTTCTCAAAATAACATGGCCAAAGAAAGCTTATCCCTACAAAATCATATAGTCTAGCTATGCTCCATCTTCATCACACAAAATACTCAAATCATGCACAACCCAGATGACAAGCCAAGCAATTGTTTCATACTTTTAACGTTCTCAAACTTTTTCAACTTTCACGCAATACATGAGCGTGAGCCATGGACATAGCACTATGGGTGGAATAGAAGGTGGTTGTGGAGAAGACAAAAAAGAGGGAGATAGTCTCACATCAGCTAGGCGTATTAACGGGTTATGGAGATGCCCATCAATACATATCAATGTGAGTGAGTAGGAATTGCCATGCAACGGATGCACTAGAGCAAAGTTTATGAAAGCTCAAAAAAAGAAAACTAAGTGGGTGTGCATCCAACTTGCTTGCTCATGAAGACCTAGGGCATTTTGAGGAAGCCCATCGTTGGAATATACAAGCCAAGTTCTATAATGAAAAATTCCCACTAGTATATGTGTAGCGACCCGACCCGAATGGATCAAGTCTACGTGCTCAAAGGCCATCCCCGGATCGATAATGCCGACACCACACAAGATTTCAAGGATTTATAACAGAGTAGCAATCACACACTTATTACATCGTTGCCCAAAAGAGGACTTACTACAATAAATATGGCTTAAGGCCATCTAATAACGATAACAAAGGAAGACTTGGAAGATAAGTGAGACCATCAACTCCAAATGCATCATCGAGTATAGAACCACGACCTAAAGCACCTTACTCGTCGTTGCGAAAAGTCTGCAACATGAAAGTTGCAGCTAAAACGGGTCAAGACATGGAATATGCTTTGGCAATGTAACACATAGAGAATAATGAATGATAAGCCTGTACTACATGCATATGTGGCTGGTGGAAAAAGCTCTACGGTTACAGTTTTGCATAAAGCCAGTTTTTCCCTACTGCAAAGGAATAAATTTGTTTAACTATCATGGTGGTTGTTAAACATTGAGAATGGTTGACAAAGATCCTCAATCCCAATTAAAAGTACTCATTAAAAACCCAACAATATTAATTAGGGTAACATGTTGAGATTCACATGATATTCAAGTACTAGATACTCAAGATGTCCATAACCGGGGACACGGCTAATCATGATTAGTTTATACACTCTGCAGAGGTTTGCGCACTTTTCCCCACAAGACTCGATCGCCTCCATTTGATTTCTCGTACTGCAGGGTGTTTGAGAAATGGATGACCGAGACATAGTCTTTCAGAAGCGCTAGCACCTTACGACGGGTAGACCGGTACACCTACATCCCCTACATCTGCTAGTACACCACTATAAGAGTTCGCACGACTTACTCAACTATGCCAGAGCCCATAATGGCTTGTGGCTGCACACGGAAGTTACTAGTTTGAATAATCTCATGATCCCTTTGAGCCTGCGTGGCGGTCCAAAAAAAACAGGCAATCACTGGATACCCCAGGTGCCTCAGTCCACCCAGATGTGTGTTTAAGTTGCCACCTTAAATAAACCATTAATTTAACAATCTCACATCCGTCATGGATACACTCACCCAATCCACGTCTACTAGCATAGCATGGCAAATAAGCAAACGTAGAAGTAACTCCCAAGGTTTCAAGTAAAACAGGTAATAGGTACTACCTCAACTACTTCCCATCCCACAATTTAATTAGATCCTAATCATGCAAGTGTTTGAGGAATATATCTAATGCATAAAACTGGGTAGTAGAAAAAATATGATCAAGTGTTACTTGCCTTGCTGATGATCCGCGAAACCTAGAGATTCGAAGTAACAAGCGGCGCACTCCGGGTGATCTATCGCAGACAAACAACAAGCATACAATAAGTACTCATCTAATGCACGGGTAAATCTCGAATAAAAGATCTGACCAGAAAGTTCAACTTAAGAACCCTGGTTGCAAAAAGAATCGAATCAAATAAAGCAACAAAAGTCAAACGACGAGAGAAAACAACTCGGTTCTAGCAAGTTGAAACTAAGTCAAATTTTACAGTAGCAAAACTTTGTTTAAGTTGATTAATTGGAACGGCGGTTTCGAGATGAAACTCCAGGCGTTTGAATCACCTGATTCCGATAAACGAGCGAGAAGATAGACTAGAAAGAAAATCGGATCTGAAATCGCTATCAGAAAAATAGCGGAATAAATCCGATGAGAAAGAAAACGACGAACGGTTGAACGAACGGACATTCATTAACCGAAGGAAACCGGTGATCACGTTCGTTAGGACGAACGGTCCGGCGAACGATTGCTAAACAAAACCGGAAAGAAAAACCGGCGAGAAAAACCGATCTAGGGTTTCGGAAAGAAAACCGAAACGAAAAACCGATCTAGAAAACCGGAACGATTTACGAAAAACCGAACCGAGGAAAAGAAAGGTGACGCGGCGCGGGGCTAGTACCTCGAAGAGGCGAGGGGCTCCGGTGGCGGCGGTGTAGGGCGGCGGCGGCGGCGGTGGCGCAAGGGGCGGCGGCGGCGGGCGGGCGGCGGCGGCGGCTATGGCGGCGGCGGCGTTCTGGCCAAGGAAGGAGAGGAGAGGTGTTGTTTGATGTGTTAGAGGGGGTGCTTGGGTATTTATATTGGGGAGGGGAGGGTTTTTTGCTTGGAGTAGGGGACAAGAATTAGAGTAGGATTAGGAATCCTAGGAAAAAAACGGAATAACGAAACAGGTCCAAATCCTACTAGGATTTGTAAAAGAATAGGAAACCTTGGCTCCCTGGCTCCCTAGGTGCGTGCGCGCGATGGCTTTGGCCTCCTGGCCGGCCGGTGGCTTTGGCGGCTTGGGCCTTTGGCCCAAGGCGCTGCGCTCCCTATTTTTTTAAACGGTTTCGCGCGCAGAAAAAAAATTAAAAAAAATCTAAACGAACTCCAAAATTAATAAGGTAAACTTTCCCCGACTCCTAAAATGAGTCGAACAAAATGAACTTTAACACGGGGCCAAAATGCAATTTTTGAAAACACGCATTTTTCCCTAAGGCAAATAAAAGTGAAAAACTCCGAAATAAAAATCTTATTTGATATTATTATAAATCTTCATTATTTCTTTATTTTGGGAAAGTCATTTTATTCCCTCTCTCATATTTCGATAGTAGAAATAATTGAAGATAAAATAAATAAAATCAAATGATCCTATTTTCAAAATTTGAGAAAACTCATATATGAAAATAATGAAATCTCCAACTCTCTGCGAGGGTCCTTGAGTTGCGTGAAATTTCTAGGATCGGCAAAATGCAAGAAAATATGTAATGCTTGATGACTTAATGTATAACATTCCAAATTGAAAATTTGGGATGTTACAAACCTACCGCCCTTAAGATGAATCTCGCCCTCGAGATTCGGGTTGGCTAGAAAATAGGTGAGGGTGGTCCTTGAGCAAATCCTCTTCTCTTTCCTAGGTGGCTTCATCCTCAGTGTGGTGGCTCCACTGAACTTTGCAAAACTTTATAACCTTGCTGCGAGTAACTCTGCTGGCATAATCGAGAATCTTGACTGGTTTCTCCTCATATGTCAAATCATCCTTCAACTGAATTGCTTCAAGTGGCACTGTATCTCTTAATGGTACCTCTGCCATCTCGGAGTGACATTTCTTCAACTGAGGAACATGGAATACATCATGAACTCCTGACAGTCCCTCTGGCAATTCCAGCTTATACGCAACTTCTCCCATGCGTTGCAAGATCCTATACGGTCCAAAGAAACGTGGTGCTAATTTTCCTTTAACTCCAAAACGTTTAACTCCTCGAAGTGGGGATACTCTAAGATAAACTCTGTCTCCAACTTCATATTCTATCGCCTTGAGTTTTGAATCCGCATAGCTTTTCTGTCTGGACTGGGCTACCTTGAGCCTATCGCGAATCAACTTAACCTTCTGTTCAGACTCCTTAATCAAATCTGGTCCAAACAATCGACGGTCTCGGCTTTCGTCCCATGATAACGGTGTCCTTCACCTCCTTCCGTACAA
Organism: Aegilops bicornis; assembly: GCA_021605145.1. Classification (NCBI taxonomy): domain Eukaryota; kingdom Viridiplantae; phylum Streptophyta; class Magnoliopsida; order Poales; family Poaceae; genus Aegilops; species Aegilops bicornis. Next base: position 192,106,420 of record CM038671.1, on the reverse strand, counting down.
AGCCTCGAAGGTGCCATCTTCAAGCTGGTTTGGTAACTGTTGTTATAAGAAAACTCTGCATACGGCAAGTTATCATCCCAACTAGATCCATAATCTAGTGCACAAGCTCTCAAAGCATATCCTCCAAAATCTGATTGACTCTCTCGGTCATCCATCACATACGTGGGTGGAAAGCTGTCTTTGAATTCCAGCCTGGTTCCCAACGTTTCATGCAACTGATTCCAAAACTTTGAGGTAAATTGGGTTCCTCTATCTGATACGATACTCCTCGGAACTCCGTGCAAACACACAATTCTGGTCATGTATATCTTTGCCAACTTAGCACTGCTATAGGTAGTCTTGATCGAATGAAATGAGCTACCTTCGTCAAGCGGTCGACTATAACCCAAATCGAGTCATAGCCTGCACGAGTCTTTGGCGAACCTGTGATGAAATCCATGCCTAGTTTATCCCACTTCCATTCGGGTATCGACAATGGTTGCAACAATCCTGGCCGCTTCGATGTTCTCGCCTTCACTCTCTGACATACATCACAAACTGCTACATACTCCGCAATATCCTTCTTCATTCCGGTCCACCAGAATGTTTCCTTCAAATCTAAATACATCTTGGTATTTCCTGGGTGAATCGAATATGGTGAATCATGTGCCTCTTGCAGAATCAACTTCCTGATCTCCGGGTCATTTGGCACATAAACACGGTCCTCAAACCATAGGGTATCGTGCTCATCCTCACGAAATCCCTTAGCTTTTCCTTCGCTCATTTTCTCCTTTATAGAGGCAATTTCCTTATCTGCCTTTTGAGCTTCTCTGATTTTGTCCATCAACGTAGACTGAATCTCCAATGCTGCTACATAGCCTCTCGGAACTATTTCCAAACATAGCTCTCGAAGTTCCTCGGCTAACTCCTTGGGTATTCCTCCCATCATTAGTGTATTGACGTGGCTCTTACGGCTCAATGCGTCTGCTACGACGTTAGCCTTCCCTGGGTGATAATGCAATCTCATATCGTAATCCTTAATAAGCTCCAACCATCTCCTCTGTCTGAGATTTAATTCCTTCTGCGTGAAGATGTACTTCAAACTCTTGTGATCCGTGTACACCTCACAATGATTTCCAATGAGAAAATGTCTCCATGTCTTTAATGCATGCACAACAGCTGCTAACTCCAAATCATGTGTGGCATAATTCAACTCATGAGGCTTAAGTTGTCGCGAAGCATACGAAACGACTCTTCCTTCCTGCATAAGCACTGCTCCAAGTCCTCTACGTGAAGCGTCGCAATACACCTCATAATCCTTGGTCTGATCTGGCAAAATTAACACTGGTGAGGTAACCAATCTTTTCTTCAACTCCTGAAAACTTGCCTCACAATCCTCAGTCCATATGAACTTGGTATCCTTTTTTAGCAACTCTGTCATAGGCTTTGCAATCCTTGAGAAATTCTCAATGAATCTTCGGTAGTATCCTGCGAGTCCAAGGAAACTCCGGATCTCTCCAACTGTCCTTGGTGCTTCCCATTTGGTTACGGTCTCAACCTTTGTGGGGTCAACTGCTATCCCTTCTCCGGATATAACATGTCCAAGAAATCCAACTTCCTTTAGCCAAAACTCACATTTGCTGAACTTGGCATATAACTGATGTTCCCTCAGTTTCTCCAAAACCAATCGCAAATGTTCCTTATGTTCCTCTTCATTCTTCGAGAAAACCAAAATATCATCAATGAACACCACGACGAACTTATCCAAAAACTCCATAAACACTTTGTTCATCAGGTTCATGAAATAGGCAGGCGCGTTAGTCAGTCCAAATGACATAACGGTATATTCATACAGTCCATATCTCGTGGTAAATGATGTCTTAGGTATGTCCTATTCTCGAATCTTCAACTGATGGTACCCCGATCGCAAATCGATCTTGGAAAACACTTTAGCTCCTTGCAAACGATCAAACAGATCATTTATCATAGGTAGTGGGTACTTGTTCTTGATTGTTACTTCATTTAAACCACGATAGTCTACAACCATCCTTAATGATCCGTCCTTCTTCTCTACTAAAAGTACGGGTGATCTCCAAGGCGAAGAACTTGGGCGTATATAACCTTTATCCAATAGCTCCTTAATCTGCTTCTTGATTTCCGCCAAATCCTGTGCGGGCATCCTGTAAGGTCGCTTCGATATTGGGCCTGTTCTCGCAAAAGTTCAATCAAAACTCAATGTCTCTATCCAGTGGCATTCTGGCAATTCCTCGTGAAATACATCGTGGTAATCCTTCACCATGGCACCTCTTCCTGCACCACTCCTGATAGGCAATTTACATGAGCTCTCCTCGGCTCATGCCGTGATACATACTTAATCCTTCTTCCTTCTGGTGTTGTGAGCAAAATCGTCCTACTTGCGCAATCGATGTTTCCTCCATACATCGACAGCCAATCCATACCGAGAATCACATCCAATCCTTGGGATTCCAAAATGATCAAATCCGTCGGGAACACATGCCTTGCTATACTTAATGGCACTTGAAAACATCCTTGTCTGGCCATATACTCCGCTCCTGGTGAGATTACTAGCATAGGGGTTTTAAGAATCCGAGTAGGTAGACTATACTTCTCTACAAATCCCCTTGATATGTATGAATGCGATGCACCGGTATCGAAAAGAACTAGTGCAGTAAATGACTTAACCAAAACTTACCGATTACTGCATCGGGCTGATCTTCAACCTCCTCCACATCAATGTGGTTCACCTGTCCCCTGTTGAAAGGGTTTGGCTTCTTTCCAGAACTTCCATTTCCACCTTGGCCTTCGGGACAGTCATTTGCATAATGTCCGATCTTGGAACACTTGTAACAGGTGAAATGGCTCAGGTCTTTCTTGGTTGGGGTTGATGGTGTGGTACGGTTCTGGCCGTTGCTTCCTCCATTCCCATTCCCATTTTTGTGGCCATTATGGTTGTGCGAACTACCTCCTCCATGGGTATGCTGAAACTGAACTCCCTGTTTATTGGTATAACGGGCTTCATTGGCTCCAGAGTTATATTTCCCTGCCCATACTTCCTCTTGCGATTCTCAATTTGCTGTTGCTTTCCTTCAATCATGAGGGCACGATCTACCAACTCTGGTAGTTATTGAAACTTGCTACCATCAACTGCATGCTTAACTCATCATTCAGTCCTTCGAAACTTCTCTGCTTAGCTGCATCATGTAGCAACGCTATCCGGGGCATAACGTGCTAACTTACTAAAATCATCCACATATCGCCAACAGTCCTTCCTCCTTGGCGTAAATTGCGAAACTCACGCTTCTTCATGGCCATAGCTCCCGCCGAGACATGGGCGGTCGGAAAGCTTGTCAAACTGATCCCATGTGGCGGTGTCTCTGTGGTAGGTGGCTGTAAAATTCTCCCACCATGCTGCTGCAGGTCCTTCAAGCTAGTGTGCAGCAAACTTCATCTTCTCTCCATCTGTACATCCTGCAGTGGTCAACTCCCTCCCTATCTTACGGAGCCAATCATCTGCTACTATCGGCTCGGTGCTACTGGAAAACACTGGCGGGTTCAGCCTTAAGAAACGAGCCAGATGGTCAACTGGTGGTGGTGGTGGTGGTTTGTTGTTGTTTTTGCCTTGATTCTGTACTAGTGTTTGGATCAAAGTGTTCTGCTGCTGAATCAACTGGGTGATCTCCGGCGGAAAAACAAACCCGGGGTCGCGTCTCGGAGGCATCTGATGGGTTTAGAAAAGACGAGAAATTAAGAATAGAGTGAGGTCTAAGGAGAAACATTACCCAAATGTATATGAGCAAATGCACACAAAATCACTTCATTCAATTCAAACAAAGGGCTTACAATGGTCTAACTATCGCAAAAGTGCGTGAACTAAAAAATGTTACATGGAGGGAATACTACTAATATGTGGGGGTCATCTATTAATTTGAACCGGTGGAAGACTCCATGATGTCTGCTCCAGCTTCGTCTTCAAAGTCGGGTTCACTTGGATCCAAATCGGTGTCGTCGATGATGATGTAGTTGCTCGGACAGTCGACATACTTGTCTTCATTCTTGAGCGCCAATTTCTTCTTGAGTTCTTCAATCTCATACTTAAGATCGTTATTGTGTCTTGCTATAGCTACGATCTCGTCCATGTAGTCCTTACGTGTAGACTTTAGTTCTTCTTCAAGTTCGATGATCCTTCCCTTCGCATCCTTCAATTCGATCATATCATTTCACATCTGGTTCTCTGGCGTCCGAATGTGCCGGGTTTAACTCTGGATGAAAGCTGCAATGGATCTATCCTTCTTGGTGCCGACTATCTCCCATTGTTCATCTCAAGGCGTCCACAAATCTGATAGATGGTGTCCTTGAGGTCTTCTTGGTAAACTTCTCCAATGCGTCCCATGGTGATATGAGCTGCCATGCTCTTTCCCAGACTCCAGGTTGGTGCACTGAAAACACTATCTATAGGCTTGGTGATTGGGGCGAATGTCCTTCCCGGAAAGTGAGCCTGAATCTTCCAGCACTCCTCTTCAGGCAGAGTGGCGTTGAAAGTCCCGGTGAAACTTGGTAGTCCAATGTTCAGGTACTTGGTGACTTCCTTCAAGTGAAATCCAAAAGGTGTGCCTTCATCTGGTTGGGCGTACTTGATCTTGGCGTCCTTCATCCTAAAGAGTAGAAAAGATGAGGAGTTAGAAAATGAGAAGAGAGTAGTGATCTATGGCTTTAACTTAGTGGTCGTGTCCTACAACGGTCGTGTGCTCGATACCATCTCTCAGAGCGACCCGACCGAATGGATCAAGTCTACGTGCTCAAAGGCGTCATCCCCGGATCGAATGTCGACACCACACAAGATTTCGAAGGATTTATAACAGAGTAGCAATCACACACTTATTACATCGTTGCCCAAAAGAGGACTTATTACAATAAATATGGCTTAAGGCCATCTAATAACAATAACAGCGGAAGACTTGGAAGATAAGTGAGACCATCAACTCCAAAGAAAGATCATCGAGTATAGAACCACGACCTAAAGCACCTTACTCGTCGTGCGAAAAGTGTGCAACATGAAAGTTGCAGCTCAGAACGGGCCAAAGACATGGAATATGCCGCAATGTAACACATAGAGAATAATGAATGATAAGCCTGTACTACATGCATATGTGGCTGGTGGAAAAGCTCTCTGATTACAGCTTTTGCATAAAGCCGCTTTTTCCCTACTGCAAAGGAATAAATTTGTTTAACTATCATGGTGGTTGTTAAACATTGAGAATGGTTGACAAAGATCCTCAATCCCAATTAAAAGTACTCATTAAAAACCCAACAATATTAATTATTGTAACATGTTGAGATTCACATGATATTCAAGTACTAGATACTCAAGATGTCCATAACCGGGGACACGGCTAATCATGATTAGTTTATACACTATGCAGAGGTTTGCGCACTTTTCCCCACAAGACTCGATCGCCTCCGTTTGATTTCTCGCATCTGCAGGTGTTTGAGAAACGGATGACCGAGACATAGTCTTTCGTAAGCGCTTAGCACCTTACGACGGGTAGACCGGTACACCTACATCCCCTACATCTGCTAGTCCACCACTATAAGAGTTTGCATGACTTACTCAACTATGCGAGCCCATAATGGCTTGTGGCTGCACACGGAAGTTACTAGTTTGAATAATCTCATGATCCCTTTGAGCACTGGGTGGCGGTCCCAAAAAACAGGCAATCATCGGATACCCCAGTGCCTCAATCCACCCAGATGTGTTTAAGTTGCCACCTTAAATAAACCATTAATTTAACAATCTCACATCTGTCATGGATACACTCACCCAATCCACGTCTACTAGCATAGCATGGCAAATAAGCAAACGTAGAAGTAACTCCCAAGGTTTCAAGTAAAACAGGTAAAAGGTACTACCTCAACTACTTCCCATCCCACAATTTAATTAGATCCTAATCATGCAAGTGTTTGAGGAATAGATCTAATGCATAAAACTGGGTAGTAGAAAAAATATGATCAAGTGTTACTTGCCTTGCTGACGATCCGCGAAACCTAGAGATTCGAAGTAACAAGCGGCAAGACCGGTGATCTATCGCAGACAAACAACAAGCATACAATAAGTACTCATCTAATGCACGGATAAATCTCGAATAAAAGATCTGAACAGAAAGTTCAACTTAAGAACCCTGGTTGCAAAAAGAATCGAATCAAATAAAGCAACGAAAGTCAAACAACGAAAGAAAACAACTCGGTTCTAGCAAGTTGAAACTAAGTCAAATTTTACAGTAGCAAAACTTTGTTTAAGTTGATTAATCGGAACGGCGGTTTCGAGATGAAACTCCAGGCGTTTGAATCACCTGATTCCGATAAACGAGCGAGAAGATAGACTAGAAAGAAAATCGGATCTGAAATCGCTATCAGAAAAATAGCGGAATAAATCCAATGAGAAAGAAAACGACGAACGGTTGAACAAACGGACGTTCATTAACCGAAGCAAACCGGTGATCATGTTCGTTAGGACGAACGGTCCGGAGAACGATTGCTAAACAAAACCGGAAAGAAAAACCGGCGAGAAAAACCGATCTAGGGTTTCGGAAAGAAAACCGAAACGAAAAACCGATCTAGAAAACCGGAACGGAAAACCGGAACGATTCTTAAAAACCGAACCGAGGAAAAGAAAGGTGACGCAGCTGGGCTAGTACTCAAGAGGCGAGGGCCCGGTGGCGGCGGTGTAGGGCGGCGGCGGCGGCGGTGTAGGGCGGCGGCGGGCGGTGGCGGGTGGGCGGCGGGCGGCGGCTATGGCGGCGGGCGGGCGTTGTGTCACAAGGAGGAGAGGAGAGGTGTTGTGTGATGTGTTAGAGGGGGGGGGGTGCTTGGGTATTTATATTGGGGAGGGGAGGGTTTTTTGCTTGGAGTAGGGGACAAGAATTAGAGTAGGATTAGGAATCCTAGGAAAAAAACGGAATAACGAAACGGGTCAAAATCCTACTAGGATTTGTAAAAGAATAGGAAACCTTGGCTCCCTGGCTCCCTAGGTGCGTGCGCGCGATGGCCTTGGCCTCCTGGCCGGCCGGTGGCTTTGGCGGCTTGGGCCTTTGGCCCAAGGCGCTGCGCTCCCTTTTTTTTAAACGGTTTCGCGCGCAGAAAAATAAATAAATAAAAATCTAAACGAACTACAAAATTAATAAGGTAAACTTTCCCCGACTCCTAAAATGAGTCGAACAAAATGAACTTTAACACGGGGCCAAAATGCAATTTTTGAAAACACGCATTTTTCCCTAAGGCAAATAAAAGTGAAAAACTCCGAAATAAAAATCTTATTTGATATTATTATAAATCTTCATTATTTCTTTATTTTGGGAAAGTCATTTTATTCCCTCTCTCATATTTTGATAGTAGAAATAACTGAAGATAAAATAAATAAAATCAAATGATCCTATTTTCAAAATTTGAGAAAACTCAAATATGAAAATAATGAAATCTCTAACTCTCTCCGAGGGTCCTTGAGTTGCGTGAAATTTCTAGGATCGGCAAAATGCAAGAAAATATGTAATGCATGATGACTTAATGTATAACATTCCAAATTGAAAATTTGGGATGTCACAATATGAAAGTGACAACATAGGAGACTCTCTATCATGAAGATCATGGTGCTACTTTGAAGCACAAGTATGGAAAAAGGATAGTAACATTGCCCCTTCTCTCTTTTTCTCTCATTTTTCTTTCTCTTTTTTTCTTTTTATTTTTTTCCTTTTTTCTTTTTCTTTTTCTTTTTTCTCTTTTCTCTTTTTTGTTCTTTCTCCTTTTTTTCTTTCTTTCTTTTTCTTTTTTTCCTCACATGGGACAATTCTCTAAAAAAAGGAAATCATCATACTTATATTTACTTTCAACTCAAAAATTACAACTCGATACTAGAACAAAATATGACTCTATATGAATGCCTCCGGCGGTGTACCAGGATGTGCAATGAATCAAGAGCGACATGTATAAAAAACTGATGAACGGTGGCTTTGCCACAAATACGATGTCAACTACATGATCATGCAAAGCAAGACAATGATGATGCGTGTCATAATAACGGAACGGTGGAAAGTTGCATGGCAATATATCTCGGAATGGCTATGGAAATGCCATAATAGGTAGGTATGGTGGCTGTTTATTGGAAGGTATATGGTGGGTTTATGGCACCAACGAAAGTTGCGCGGTACAAGAGAGGCTAGCAATTGCGGAAATGTGAGAGTGCGTATAATCCATGGACTCAACAATAGTCATAAAGAACTCACATACTTATTGAAAAAATCTATTAGTCATCGAGACAAAGTACTACGCGCATGCTCCTAGGGGGATAGATTGGTAGGAAAAGACCATCGCTCGTCCCTAACCGCCACTCATAAGGAAGACAATCAAAAAAAATCTCATGCTCCAACTTCGTTACATAACGGTTCACCATACGTGCATGCTATGGGACTCACGAACCTTAACACAAGTATTTCTCAAATTCACAACTACTTACTAGGATGACTCACCATCTTCATATCTCAAAACAATTATAAGGAGTCAAACTTCTCATAGTATTCAATGCACTTTATATGAAAGTTTTTATTATATCCCTCTTGGATACCTATCATATTAGGACTAAATTTATAACCAAAGAAAATTACCATGATATTTAGAGACTCCCAAAATAATATAGGTGAAGTACGAGAGTTCATTAATTTCTATAAAATAAAACCACCGCCGTGCTCTAAAAAGATATAATTGAAGCACTAGAGCAAAATTGCCTAGCTCAAAAGATATAAGTGAAGCACATAAAGTATTCTAACAAATCATGATTCATGTGTGTCTCTCTCAAAAGGTTTGTACAGCAAGGATGATTGTGGCAAACTAAAAAGCAAAGACTCAAATCATACAAGACGCTCCAAGCAAAACACATATCATGTGGTGAATAAAAATATAGCCTCAAGTAAAGTCACCGATAGACGAATACGAAAGAGGGGATGCCTTCCCGGGGCATCCCCAAGATTAGGCTCTTGGTGTCCTTGGATATTACCTTGGGGTGCCTTGGGCATCCCCAAGCTTAGGCTCTTTCCACTCCTTATTCCATAGTCCATCAAATCCTTACCCAAAACTTGAAAACTTCACAACACAAAACTCAACAGAAAATCTCGTAAGCTCCGTAGTATAAGAAAATAAATCACCACTTTGGGTACTGTTGTGAACTCATTATTTATTTATATTGGTGTAATATCTACTGTATGCCAACTTTTCCATGGTGCATGCCCCCTGGTACTAGCCATAGATTCATCAAAATAAACAAACAACACAAAGAAAATAGAATCTGTCAAAAACAGAACAGTCTGTAGCAATCTGGATATTTCGAATACTTATGTAACTCCAAAAATCTGAAAAATTAGGACAACCTAAGATATTTGTTTATTAACCTTCTGCAAAATGAATCAACTCAAAATCACGCTTCCGTGAATTATGAAAATTATTTTCCTGAGCGCAGAAGTTTCAGTTTTTCAGCAAGATCAAATCAACTATCATCGTAAGCTATCCTAAAGGTCTTACTTGGCACAAACACTAATTAAAACACAAAAAAACATCTAACCAGAGGCTAGATGAGAAATTTATTGCAAAACAGAACCTAAAAAGCAAAAACAAAAAAATAAAATTGGGTTGCCTCCCAACAAGCGCTATTGTTTAACGTCCTTAGCTAGGCATAAAGCAAGAATAGATCTAGATGTTATTACCTATGTCATGCAATCCATAAGTGGCTCTCATAATAAATTCAAAAGGTAATTTAATTTTCTTTCTTGGAAAGTGTTACATGCCTTTCCTTAACGGAAATTGAAATCTAATGTTTCCTTCTTTCATATCAATAATTGCACCAATCGTTCTAAGGAAAGGTCTACCAAGAATAATAGGACAAATAGGATTGCAATATATATCAAGAACAATGAAATCTATGGGCACATAATTCCTATTTGCAACAATAAGAACATCATTAATTGTTCCCATAGGTTTCTTAATAGTGGAATCCGGAAGATGCAAATTTAAAGAACAATCACCAAATTCACGGAAACCTAACACATCACATAAAGTTTTTGGAACCATGGAAACACTAGCACCCAAATCACACAAATCATAGAACTCATAATCTTTAATATTAATCTTAATAGTAGGTTCCCACTCATCATAAATATTTCTAGGTATAGAAACTTCCGATTCAAGCTTTTCTTCAAAAGATTGCATCATAGAATCAACAATATGTTTAGTAAAAGATTTGTTTTGATTATAAGCATGAGGAGAATTCAACATGGATTGCAACAAGGAAATAAAATCTACCAAAGAACAATTATCATAATTGAATTCCTTGAAATCCAAAAGAGTGGGTTCATTGCTACCTAAAGTTTTGACCTGTCCAATCCCACTTTTATCAATTTTTGCATCTAGATCTAAAAACTCCAAATCATTGGGACGCCTTTTAACTAAAGTTGACTCATCTCCAGTCCCATCTTTATCAAGATTTATATTGGAAAACAAAGATTCAGTAGGATTCAAATCAATCACTTTAAGATCTTCATCATTATTTTCACGGAAACTAGAAGAACACGCTTTTATAAACCAATCTTTTTTAGCACGCATCTTAGCGGTTCTCTCCTTGCACTCATCAATGGAAATTCTCATGGATTTGAGACACTCATTGATATCATGCTTGGGGGAATAGATCTAAGTTTCAAAGAATCAACATCAAGAGAAATTCTATCCACGTTCCTAGCCAAATCATCAATCATAAGCAATTTTTCTTCAATCAAACCATTGAAATTCTTTTGCGAACTCATAAATTCTTTAACACTATTCTCAAATTCAGAGGGCATCTTATTATAAATTCCAGAAGAATTGTTGCAGGAATTACCAGAATTTTAAACGAAATATGCCCTAGAGGCAATAATAAAGTTATTATTTATTTCCTTATTTCATGATAAATGTTTATTATTCATGTATTAACTGGAAACTTAGTACATGTGTGAATACATAGACAAAACATAAGTGTCCCTAGTATGCCTCTACTTGACTAGCTCGTTTATCAAAGATGGTTATGTTTCCTAACCATAGACATGTGTTGTCATTGATGAACGGGGTCACATCATTAGGAGAATGATGTGATGGACAAGACCCATCCGTTAGCTTAGCATTATGATCGTTAAGTTTTATTGCTATTGCTTTCTTCATGACTTATACATGTTCCTCTGACTATGAGATTATGCAACTCCCGAATACCGGAGGAACACCTTGTGTGCTATCAAACATCACAATGTAACTGGGTGATTATAAAGATGTTCTGCAGGTGTCTCTAAAGGTGTTTGTTGGGTTGCATAGATCGATATTAGGATTTGTCACTCCGTGTATCGGAGAGGTATCTCTGGGCCCTCTCGGTAATGCACATCACTACAAGCCTTGCAAGCAATGTGACTAATGAGTTAGTTGCGGGATGATGCATTACGGAACGAGTAAAGAGACTTGCCGGTAACGAGATTGAAGTAGGTATGAGCATACCGACGATCGAATCTCGGGCAAGTAACATACCGATGGCAAAGGGAAGAACGTATGTTTTTATGCGGTTTGACCGATAAAGATATTTGTAGAATATGTAGGAGCCAATATGAGCATCCAGGTTCCGCTATTGGTTATTGACCGAAGATGTGTCTCGGTCATGTCTACATAGTTCTCGAACCCATAGGGTCCGCACGCTTAACGTTCGATGACGATTTGTATTATGAGTTATGTGATTTGATGACCAAAGTTTGTTCGGGGTCCCGGATGAGATCACAGACATTACGAGGAGTCTTGAAATGGCCGAGAGGTAAAGATTCATATATTTGAAGGCTATATTCGGACACCAGAAGTGTTCCGGGTGATACCGGGTCACCGGAAGGGGTTCCGGGCAACCCCCGACAAAGATATGGGCTTTATGGGCTAAGTAAGGGAACACACCAGCCCACGTGGGGAGAAAGGGAAAGGAGAGGAGGAAAAGGAAAGTATGAAGTAGGACTCCTACTTCCTTCCCCTCCCCCCTCCTTCCTTTCCCCCTTGTCCAAATATAGTAAGGGGGGCCGAATTGGACTAGGGGCCCAAGTAGGATTCCTCCTACTTGGGCGCGCCCTAGGCTGCCTCCCTCCCTCTCCCTCCTTTATATACGTGGGGAGGGAACCCCTAGAACACATATCAATTGTTCCTAGCCGTGTGCGGCACCCCCCCTCCATAGTTAACACCTCGATCATATCGTCGTAGTGCTAGGTGAAGCCCTGCGCCGGTAACTTCATCAATCACCGTCACTACGCCGTCGTGCTGACGGAACTCTCCCTCAGCCTCAGCTAGACCTAGAATTTGAGGGATGTCACCGAGATGAACGTGTGCAGATCGCGGAGGTGTCATGCGTTATGTACTTGATTGGTTGGATCGCGAATACGTTCGACTACATCAACCGCGTTACTTAAAGCTTTCGCTTTCGGTCTATGAGGGTACGTGGACACACTCTCCCCTCTCGTTGCTATGCATCACCTAGATAGATTGTGCGTGTGTGTAGGAATTTTTCTGAAATTAATGTGTTCCCCAACAGTGGCATCCGAGCCAGGTCTATGCATAGATGTTATATGCACGAGTAGAACACAAAGAGTTGTGGGCATAATAGTCATACTGCTTACCAACATGTCATACTTTGATTCGGCGGTATTGTTGGATGAAGCGGCCAAGACCGACATTTCTCGTACACTTACGCGAGACTGGTTCTACCGACGTGCTTCACACACAGGTGGCTAGTGGGTGTCTGTTTCTCCAGCTTTAGTTGAACTGAGTGTGACTACACCCGGTCCTTGTTGAAGGTTAAAACAGCACACTTGATGAAGAATCGTTGTGGTTTTTGGTGCGTAGGTAAGAACGGTTCTTGCTAAGCCCGTAGCAGCCACGTAAAACTTGCAACAACAAAGTAGAGGACGTCTAACTTGTTTTTGCAGGGCATGTTGTGATGTGATATGGTCAAGACATGATGCTAAATTTCATTGTATGAGATGATCATGTTTTGTAACAGAGTTATCGGCAACTGGCAGGAGCCATATGGTTGTCGCTTTATTGTATGCAATGCAATCGCCCTGTAATTGTTTTTACTTTATCACTAAGAAGTAGAGATAGTCGTAGAAGCAATAGTTGGTGAGACGACAACGATGCTACGATGGAGATCAAGGTGTCGCGCTGGTGACGATGGTGATCATGACAGTGCTTTGGAGATGGAGATCAAAGGCACATGATGATGATGGCCATATCATATCACTTATATTGATTGCATGTGATGTTTATCTTTTATGCATCTTATTTTGCTTAGTACGGCGGTAGCATTATAAGATGATCCCTTACTATATTTCAAGGTATAAGTGTTCTCCCTGAGTATCCACCGTTGCTACAGTTCTTCGTGCTGAGACACCACGTGATGATCGGGTGTGATAAGCTCTACGTTCACATACAACGGGCACAAGCCAGTTTTGCACATGCAGAATACTCGGGTTAAACTTGACGAGCCTAGCATATGCAGATACGGCCTCGGAACACTGAGACCGAAAGGTCGAGCGTGAATCATATAGTAGATATGATCAACATAGTGATGTTCACCATTGAAAACTACTCCATCTCACGTGATGGTCGGACATGGTTCAGTTGATTTGGATCACGTGATCATTTAGATGATTAGAGGGATGTCAATCTAAGTGGGAGTTATTAAGTAATATGATTAATTGATCTTAATTTATCATGAACTTCGTCCTGATAGTATTTGCATATCTATGTTGTAGATCAATAGCTTGCGTATAGCTCCCCTGTTTTATTTTTGATATGTTCCTAGAGAAAACTAAGTTGAGAGATGATAATAGCAATGATGCGGACTGGGTCCATGATCTGAGGATTATCATCATTGTTCCACAGAAGAATTATGTCCTTGATGCACCTCTAGGTGATAGACCTATTGCAGGAGTATATGCAAACATTATGAACGTTTGGCAAGCTCGATATTATGACTACTTGATAGTTCAGTGCACCATGCTTTAGGCTTAAAACCGGGACTTCAAAAACATTTTGAATGCCATGGAGCATATGAGATGTTCCAAGAGTTGAAATTAGTATTTCAGACTCATGCCCGTGTCGAGAGGTATGAGACCTCGGCGATTTTGCCTACAAGATGGAGGAGAATAGCTCAACCAAAGGAGCATGTGCTCAGATTGTCTGGATACTACAATCGCTTGAATCAAGTGGGAGTTAATCTTCCAGATAATATAGTGATTGATAGTGTTCTCTAGTCACTATCACCAAGCTAATAGAACTTCGTGATGAACTATAATATGCAAGGGATGATGAAAACGATTCTCGAGCTCTTCACGATGCTGAAATCGGCGAAGGTAGAAATCAAGAAAAAGCGGCAAGTGTTGGTTGACAAGATCACTAGTTTCAATTAAAAGGGCAAAGGGATAGAAAGGGAACTTCAAGAAGAATGGCAAGAAAGTTGTCACTCCCATGAAGAAGCTCAAAGCTGGACCTAAGCCTGAAACTGAGTGCTTCTACTGCAAAGGGAATGGTCACTAGAAGCGGAACTACCCTAAATATTTGGCGGATAAGAAGGATGGCAAAGTGCACAAAGGTATATTTGATATACATATTACTGATGTGTACTTTACTAGTGTTCATAGCAACCCCTGGGTATTTGATACCGGTTCAGTTGCTAAGATTAGTAACTCGAAACGGGAGTTGCAGAATGAACTGAGACTAGTTAAGGGTGAAGTGACGATGTGTGTTGGAAGTGATTCCAAGATTGATATGATCATCATCGCACACTCCCTATACTTTCGGGATTAGTGTTGAAACCTAAATAAATGTTATTTGTTGTTTGCGTTGAGCATGAATATGATTTGATCATTTTTACTACAATACATTTATTCATTTAAAGTGAGAGAATAATTGTTGTTCTGTTTACATGAATAAAACCTTCGACGGTCATACACCCAATGAAAATAGTTTGTTGGATCTCAATCGTAGTGATACACATATTCATAATATTGTAGCCAAAAGATGCAAAGTTAATAATGATAATGCAACTAATTTGTGGCACTGCCGTTTAGGTCATATCGGTATAAAGCGCATGAAGAAACTCCATACTGATGGGTTTTTGGAATCACTTGATTATGAATCACTTGGTGCTTGAGAACCGTGCCTCATGGGCAAGATGACTAAAACTCCGTTCTCCAGAACAATGGAACGAGCTACTGACTTATTGGAAATAATACATACTGATGTATGTGGTCCAATGAGTATTGAGGCTCGTGGCGGGTATCGTTATTTTCTTACCTTCACAGATGATTTGAGCAAATATGGTTATATCTATTTAATGAAGCATAAGTCTAAAACATTTTATAAGTTCAAAGAATTTCAGAGTGAAGTGGAAAATCATCGTAACAAGAAAATAAAGTTTCTACGATCTGATCGTGGAGGTGAATATATGAGTTACGAGTTTGGTCTTCATTTGAAACAATGTGGAATAGTTTCACAACTCACGCCACCTGGAACACCACAACATAATGGTGTATCCGAGCGTCGTAATCGTACCTTATTAGATATGGTGCGATCTATGATGTCTCTTACCGATTTACCACTATCGTTTTGGGGTTATGCATTAGAGACAACTGCTTTCACGTTAAATAGGGCACCATCTAAATCCGTTGAGATGACACAGTATGAACTGTGGTTTGGCAAGAAACCTAAGCTCTCGTTTCTTAAAGTTTGGAGCTATGATGCTTATGTGAAAAAGCTTCATCCTGATAAGCTCGAACCCAAGTCAGAAAAATGTGTCTTCATAGGATACCCAAAGGAGACTGTTGGGTACACCTTCTATCACAGATACGAAGGCAAGATATTCGTTGCTGAGAATGGATCCTTTCTAGAGATGGAGTTTCTCTTGAAAGAAGTGAGTGGGAGGAAAGTAGAACTTGATGAGGTAATTCTACCTTCTCTCGAATTGGAAAGTAGCTCATCACTGAAATCAGTTCCAGTGATGCCTACATGAATTAGTGAGGAAGTTAATGATGATGATCATGAAACTTCAGATCAAGTTACTACCGAACCTGTAGGTCAACCAGAGTACGATCTGCACCAGTGGTACGACAATCCTATTCTAGAAGTCATGTTAATAGACCATGATGAACCTACAAACTATGAAGCAACGATGAGCCCAGATTCCGCGAAATGGCTTGAGGCCATAAAATCTGAGACGGGATCCATGTATGAGGACAAAGTATGGACTTTGACTGACTTGCCCGATGATCGGCGAGCCAGTAAGAATAAATGGATCTTCAAGAGGAAGATGGACACTGATAGTAGTGTTACTATCTACCAAGCTCGAATTGTCGCAAAAAGTTTTCGACAAGCTCAAGGTGTTGACTACGATGAGATTTTCTCACTCGTAGCGATGCTTAAGTCTGTCCGAATCATGTTAGCAATTACCACATTTGATGAAATCTGGCAAATGGATGTCAAAACTGCATTCCTTAATGGATTTCTTAAAGAAGAGTTGTATATGATACAACAAGAAGGTTTTGTCAATCCTAAAGGTGCTAACAAAGTGTGCAAGCTCCAGCGATCCATCTATGGACTGGTGTAAGCATCTCAGAGTTGGAATATACGCTTTGATGAGTTGATCAAAGCATATAGATTTGTACAGACTTGCGCTGAAGCCTGTATTTACAAGAAAGTGAGTGGGAGCACTACAGTTTTCTGATAAGTATATGTGAAAGACATATTATTGATCGAAAATGATGTAGAATTTCCTGGAAAGCATAAAGGAGTTTTTTGAAAGAAAGACCTCGGTAAAGCTGCTTACATATTGAGCATCAAGATCTATAGAGATAGATCAAAATGCTTGATAAGTTTTTTCAATGAGTACATACCTTGACAAGATTTTGAAGTAGTTCAAAATTGAACAGTCAAAGAAGGAGTTCTTGCATGTATGGCAAGGTGTGAAGTTGAGTAAAACTCAAAGCCCGACCACGACAGAAGATAGAGAGAGAATGAAAGTCATTCCCTATGCCTCAGCCATAGGTTCTATAAAGTATGCCATGTTGTGTACCGGACCTATTGTATACCCTACCCTGAGTTTGGCAAGGGAGTACAATAGTGATCTAGGAGTAGATCACTGAATAACGGTCAAAATTATCCTTAGATAACTAAGGAAATATTTCTCGGTTATGGAGGTAATAAAGAGTTCGTCGTAAAGAGTTACGTCGATGCAAGCTTTGACACCGATCTGGATGACTCTGAGTCTCGATCTAGATACATATTGAAAGTGGGAGCAATTAGCTAGAGTAGCTCCATGCAGAGCATTGTAGACATAGAAATTTGCAAAATACATATGGATCTGAATGTTGCAGAACCGTAGACAAAAATTTATCTCACAAGCAAAACATGATCACACCTTAGTGCTCTTGGGTGTTAATCACATAGCGATGTGAACTAGATTGTTGACTCTAGTAAACCCTTTGAGTGTTGGTCACATGGCGATCTGAACTATGGGTTTTAATCACATGGTGATGTGAACTATTGGTGTTAAATCACATGGCGGTGTGAACTAGATTATTGACTCTAGGGAAAGTGGGAGACTGAAGGAAATATGCCCTAGAGGCAATAATAAAGTTATTATTTATTTCCTTATTTCATGATAAATGTTTATTATTCATGCTAGAATTGTATTAACCGTAAACTTAGTACATTTGTGAATACATAGACAAAACATAAGTGTCCCTAGTATGCCTCTACTTGACTAGCTCGTTTATCAAAGATGGTTATGTTTCCTAACCATAGACATGTGTTGTCATTTGATGAATGGGGTCACATCATTAGGAGAATGATGTGATGGACAAGACCCATCCGTTAGCTTAGCACTATGATCGTTAAGTTTTATTGCTATTGCTTTCTTCAGGACTTATACATGTTCCTCTGACTATGAGATTATGCAACTCCCGAATACCGGAGGAACACCTTGTGTGCTATCAAACATAACAACGTAACTGGGTGATTATAAATATGTTCTGTAGGTGTCTCCGAAGGTGTTTGTTGGGTTGGCATAGATCAAGATTAGGATTTGTCACTCCGTGTATCGGAGAGGTATCTCTGGGCCCTCTTGGCATTGCACATCACTATAAGCCTTGCAAGCAATGTGACTAATGAGTTAGTTGCAGGATGATGCATTACGGAATGAGTAAAGAGACTTGCCGGTAACGAGATTGAACTAGGTATGAGCATACCGACAACCGAATCTCGGGCAAGTAACATACCGATGATAAAGGGAATAATGTATGTTGTTATGCGGTTTGACCGATAAAGATCTTCGTAGAATATGTAGGAGCCAATATGAGCATCCAGGTTCCGCTATTGATTATTGACCGGAGATGTGTCTTGGTCATGTCTACATAGTTCTCGAACCCATAGGGTCCGCACGCTTAACGTTCGATGATGATTTGTATTATGAGTTATGTGATTTGATGACCGAAGTTTGTTCGGAGTCCCGGATGAGATCACGGACATGATGAGGAGTCTCAAAATGGCCGAGAGGTAAAGATTCATATATTGGAAGGTTATATTCGGACGCCGGAAGTGTTCCGGGTGATACCGAGTCACTGGAAGGGGTTCCGGGCAACCCTCGGCAAAGATATGGCTTTATGGGCCAAGTAAGGGAACACACCAGCCAACAAGGAGCTGGTGCACCCCCTATAGGGCCAGCCAAGTGGGGAGAAAGGGAAAGGAGAGGAGGAAAAGGAAAGTACGAAGTAGGACTCCTACTTCCTTCCCCTCCCCCCTCCTTCCTTTCCCCTTTGTCCAAATATGGTAAGGGGGGCCAAATTGGACTAGGGGCCCAAGTAGGATTCCTCCTACTTGGGCACACCCTAGGCTGCCTCCCTCCCTCTCCCTCCTTTATATACGTGGGGAGGGCACCCCTAGAACACATATCAATTGTTCCTAGCCGTGTGCGGCGCCCCCCTCCAAAGTTAACACCTCGATCATATCATCGCAGTGCTTAAGCGAAGCCTGCGCCGGTAACTTCATCATCACTGTCACCATGCCGTCATGCTGACGGAACTCTCCCTCAACCTCAGCTGGATATAGAGTTCGAGGTACGTCATCGAGATGAACGTGTGCAGATCGTGGAGGTGCCGCGCGTTCGGTACTTGATCGGTTGGATCGCGAAGATGTTGGACTACATCAACCGTGTTACTTAACGCTTCCGCTTTCGGTCTACGAGGGTACGTGGACACACTCTCCCCGCTCGTTGCTATGCTTATCCTAGATAGATCTTGCGTGATTGTAGGAATTTTTTTGAAGTACTACGTTTCCCAACAAATTATTAGAGGAATTACTAGGAAACGACCTAGGATTAAAATTACCTCTATACGCATTATTACCAAAATTGTTCCTACCAACAAAATTCACATCCATAGATTCATTATTATTCTCAATCAAAGTAGACAAAGGCATATCATTAGGATCAATCAGAGCACTCTTAGCAAATAATTTCGTAAGCTCATCCATCTTTCCACTCAAAACATTAATTTCTTCAATCGCATGCACTTTTTTACTAGTGGAAGATCTTTCGGTATGCCATTGAGAATAATTAACCATAATATTATCTAGGAGTTTAGTAGCTTCTCCTAAAGTAATTTCCATAAAAGTCCCTCCCGCGGCCGAACTTAAAAGATTTCTCGAAGCAAAATTCAATCCGGCATATTTTTTTTGTATAATCATCCACAAATTCAAACCATGCGCAGGGAAATTTCGTATCATCAATTTCATCCTCTCCCAAGATTGTGCAACATGTTCATGATCAACTTGCTTAAAATTCATAATATCATTCCGGAGGGAGATGATCTTGGCGGGAGGAAAATACTTGGAAATAAAGCATCTTTACACTTATTCCATGAATCAATACTATTTTTAGGTAAAGATGAAAACCAAGTTTTAGCACGATCTTGAAGCAAGAACAGAAATAGCTTCAACTTAACAATATCATTGTCCACATCTTTTTTCTTTTGTATATCACACAAATCAATGAAATTATTAAGATGGGATGCGGCATCTTCATTGGGAAGGCCGAAAAATTGATCTTTCATAACAAGATTCAGCAAAGCAGTATTAATTTCACAAGATTCTGCATTAGTAGCGGGAGCAATCGGAGTACTAATAAAATCATTATTGTTGGTATTGCAAAAGTCACACAATTTGGTATTCTCTTGAGTCATTGTGAAAAAGGAAGCAATCCAACACACGATCACACAAAAAGCAAGCGAATAAGACGAACGGAAGAGGGGCGAAGAAAAGGCAAATATTTCGAAAATCGATTTAGAAGTGGGGAGAGGAAAACAACAGGAGAATGGAAAAAAATGTAATGCGAGAGATGAGAGTTTATGATGGGTACTTGGTATGTCTTAACTTGGCATAGATTGATGTCGCTTGAAGCTACGTCAGTATTTCCCCAAAGAGGAAGGGATGATGCAGCACAGCGGCAGTAGGTATTTCCCTTAGATATGAAACCAAGGTTATCAAACCAGTAGGAGAACCAAGAAACACAACGTAAACAGCCCCTGTACACAAATAACAACACCTGCAACCCGACGTGTTAAAGGGGTTGTCAATCCCTTTCAGGTAACGGCGCCAGAAACAGCGTGTGGACGGGAGAAGATTGTAATAGATTGAATAAATAGATCGCAAATAAAATAAAGTGCAGCAAAGTATTTTTGTATTTTTGGTTTAATAGAGCGGAAAATAAATGCAAGGAAAAAGTAGATCGCAAAGGCAAATATGAGAAAGAAGACCCGGGGGGCGTAGATTTCACTAGTGGCTTCTCTCAAGAAATATAGCAAACGTTGGGAAAACAAATTACTGTTGGGCAATTGATAGAACTTCAAATAATTATGACGATATCCATGCAATGATCATTATATAGGCATCACGTCCAAGATTAGTAGACCGACTTCTGCCTGCATCTACTACTATTACTCCACACATCGTCCGCTATCCAGCATGCATCTAGTGTATTAAGTTCATGGAAAAACGGAGTAATGCAATAAGAACGATGACATGATGTAGACAAGATCTATCTATGTAGAGATAGACCCCATCATTTTATCCTTAGTAGCAACGATACATAAGTGTCGTTTCCATTTCTGTCACTAGGATCAAGCACCATAAGATCGAACTCACTATAAAGCACCTCTTCCCATTGCAAGATAAATAAATCAAGTTGGCCAAACAAAACCCAAATATCGGAGAAGAAATACGAGGCTATAAGAGATCAAAGAAACTCAAATAACTTTCATGGATATAAAAAGATATAACTGATCATAAACTCAAAGTTTATCAGATCCCAACAAACACACCGCAAAAAGATTTACATCATATGGATCTCCAAGAGAGCATTGTATTGAGAATTCAGCGAGAGAGAGGAAGCCATCTAGGTACTAACTCACGCAAAGAACTACTCACGCATCATCGGAGGTGGTGAACCCCATCCGAGATGGTGTCTAGATTGGATCTGGTGGTTCTGGACTCTGCGGCGGCTGGATGAATATTTCGTCGACTCCCCTATGGTTCTGGGATTTTTGGGGTATTTATAGAGAAAAAAGGCGGTCCGGGGGGCACCCGAGGTGGGCACAACCCACCAGGGCTCGCCTAGGCCTCCTGGCAGACCCTGGTGGGTTGTCCCCTCCTCGGGACTCCCCCCCAGGTGCAACCAGGGCCGAATATCTTCCTTCTGGTCCATAAAAAATCTCTGTAAAGTTTCATGGCATTTGGACTCCGTCTGATATTGATTTCCTGCAATGTAAAAAACATGCAAAAAAACAGCAACTGGCACTTGGCACTATGTCAATAGGTTAGTACCAAAAAATGTTATAAAATGATTATAAAACATCCAAGATTGATAATAAAACAGCGTGGAACAATCAAAATTATAGATACGTTGGATACGTATCAGCATCCCCAAGCTTAACTCCTGCTCGTCCTCGAGTAGGTAAGTGATAAAAACAGAATTTTATATGTGGAGTGTTGTCTATCATGTCATATCATATTCTTTTCTTTATAGCATTGACATTTGGACTTTTATGTGGTTCAAAGCAATAGTCTAGTTTTGACATAATAATTTAGATACTCAAGCATATCAACAAGCAACCATGTCTTTCAAAATACAAACGCTAAAATAAGTTATCCCTAGCCCATCATGCTCAGACATTGATCCATTCATGAAACACACTCGCATATTAGCTACACCCAATACTTAAGTACGATCATATTGCCTCTTAGTTGGTGCTTTTGTAAGAGAAGATGGTGACTCAAAATCAAAAATAAAAATTGCATAAAGTAAAAGAAAGGCCCTTCGCAGAGGGAAGTAGGGATTTGTAGAGGTGCCAGAGCTCAAAGCGAAAAATTAGAGATAAAAACATTTTGGGAGGTGTATCCATCCCACCAACGAAAACGACTTAGACTTCCCAACACTTTCCCTGCTAGATATGCCATAGGCGGTTCCCAAACATAAAATAAAGTTTATTCTTTTTTCCACCATACTTTCACTTTCCATGGTTAGCCGTTGAGGGAGTCCTGGATTAGGGGGTCCTCGGACAGCCGGACTATATACTTTGGCCGGACTGTTGGACTATGAAGATACAAGATTGAAGACTTCGTCCCGTGTCCGGATGGGACTCTCCTTGGCGTGGAAGGCAAGCTTGGCAATTCGGATATGTAGATCTCCTCCCTTTTAACCGACTCTGTGTAACCCTAGCCCCCTCCGGTGTCTATATAAACCGGAGGGTTTAGTCCGTAGGACAACAACAATCATAATCATAGGCTAGCTTCTAGGGTTTAGCCTCTATGATCTCGTGGTAGATCAACTCTTGCAATACTCATATCATCAAGATCAATCAAGCAGGAAGTAGGGTATTACCTCCCTCGAGAGGGCCTGAACCTGGGTAAACATTGTGTCCCCCGCCTCCTGTTACCATTAGCCTTAGACGCACAGTTCGGGACTCCCTACCCGAGATCCGCCGGTTTTGACACCGACATTGGTGCTTTCATTGAGAGTTCCACTGTGCCGTCACCATAAGGCTTGATGTCTCCTTCGATCATCGGCAACGATGCGATCCAGGGTGAGGTTTCTCTCCCTGGACAGACCTTCGTGTTCGGCGGCTTCGCACTGCGGGCCACCTCGCTTGGCCGTTCGGAGCAGATCGAGAGCCACGCCCCCGGCCGTCAGGTCAGGTTTGGAAACTTAAACTATACTTCCGACATCCGCGGAGACTTGATCTTCGACGGATTCGAGCCCATGTCAGGTGCGCCGCACAGTCACGACGAGCACGACTTAGCTCTGCCGTCAGGCGGTGTTCGGGAGATCACACCTGTGGCTACTCCGGCCCTCAATCCGAAGTAGATTGCGCCGTCCAAGGACGGGTGGATGGACCCCGCCACGGAGGCCGCACACTCAGCGGCGATAGAGCCAAATACTGATTTCACCTCCTACGTGACCCGTGTTGCCGGATCCTTGGATTCGTCCCCGGCCACGGGCTCCGAACCGCCTGCGTCCGTGCCTATCAAATCTGATTGGGCACCGATCATGGAGTTTTCCTCCGCGGATATCTTTCAGCACTCGATCTTGGGCGATGTACTAAATTCATTAAGGTATCTCTCATTGTCAGGAGGCCCTTGGCCGAACTGTATCCGGCTTGAGTGGGAAGTGGACGACGAAGAAATTCGTTACCCACCCACCACCCACTTAATAGCCACTGTCGATGACTTAACCGACATGATTGATTTCGGCTCCGAAGACATCGACGGTATGGACGACGATGTAGGAGAAGAACAGGAACCACCGCCCACAGGGCGCTGGACTGCCACCTCATCATATGATATATACATGGTGTACACCACCAAAGAAAGCGACGTCAATAAGGCAACAGAGGATAATCCCCTCGAGAAGCAATCTAAGCACCGGCGTCAACGGCGCCGCTCTAAGCCCCGCCATAGCAAAAACGGCGATACCGGCACAAGAGACAATAACGTTGCGGATAGTGCCGAAGACGAAGACAATCCCCTCCAGCTAGGCCTCGAGCGGGAGGATGGGCAAGCTAGCCCTAAGGAACAGGCAGTAGACGGAGAGTCAGAGGATGACAATTACATGCCTCTCTCCGAAGACGAGGTGATCCTTGGCGACAAAGAATTTATCGTGCCTGAGGATCCCGTCGAACAGGAGCGCTTCAAGCGCCGGCTTATAGCCACAACAAAAATCCTGAAGAAAAAGCAGCAGCAACTTCAAGCTGGCCAAGATCTGCTAGCGGATAGATGGACTGAGGTCCTGGCGGCCGAGGAATACGAACTCGAGCGCCCAACCAAAATTTACCCAGAGCGCAGGTTGCTACCCCAACTCGACGAGGAAGCATTAAAGCCTATGCTTCTAGCGTATGATGCGGCTGACCGGCCACCTCATGGCTGAGACAATGCAGCATATCAGGCCGAAGTCCAGCCCGCGCCCCGCCGCCAGTCAAAGAAAAATACCAAGGCCCGGGGTAACATGCAAGATCTGTGAGACGTATTGGGAAACAAAGCTGGACATGCAAGATCGATCTACGGATAACGCGGGCACGCCCCAACGCGTGATGACGACCGTCACGCCAGATATACTAAAAGCAAATCCGGCCGGGACGAATACAACAGACAAGACTCGTATGAACTGTGTCGTGATATAGCCCGGCACAGAGGCGCACACCCCCCCCCCCTATGCTTCACTGATGAAGTAATGGATCACGAATTCCCAGAAGGTTTTTAACCCGTGAACATTGAATCATATGATGGTACAACAGACCCCGCAGTATGGATTGAAGATTTCCTCCTCCACATCCACATGGCTCGCGGTGACGATCTACATGCCACCAAGTACCTCCCATTAAAACTCAAAGGACCTGCTCGGCATTGGCTCAATAGCCTGCCGGCAAACTCCATAAGCAGTTGGGAGAATTTGGAGGATGCATTCCTTGACAACTTCCAAGGCACTTATGTGCGACCACCGGATGCCAATGACTTGAGTCACATAATCCAACAGCCAGGGGAATCAGCCAGGAAATTCTGGACTCGGTTCCTAACTAAAAAGAACCAAATTGTCGACTGTCCAGATGTCGAGGCCTTATGGGCATTTAAGCATAATATCCGTGACGAGTGGCTCGCCCGACACCTCGTCCAATAAAGGCCGAAGTCCATGGCAACCCTCACGACACTCATGACCCGCTTTTGTGCGGGCGAAGATAGCTGGCTGGCTCACAACAACAGCACATCAAGAAACCCTGGCAATTCGGATGCCAAAGATAGCAATGGCAGGCCATGTCGCAACAGACACAAGCGCCGCAACAACGGCGACAACGCTGAAGACAAGGCAGTTAATGCTGGATTCAGTGGCTCTAAATCCGGTCAGCGAAAAACGCCATTCAAAAGAAGCAATCCGGGCCCGTCTAGCTTGGACCACATACTCGATCGTTCGTGCCAAATTCACGGCACCCCCGATAAACCAGCCAGCCACACCAACAGAGAATGCTGGGTGTTCAAACAGGCCGGCAAGTTGAATGCCGAAAACAAGGAAAAGGGGCTGCATAGCAACGATGAGGACGAGCCCTGGCCGCCAAACATAGGAGGACAGAAGAAATTTCCTCCCCAAATGAAAATGGTAAACATGATATACGCAACCCATATTCCCAAGCGGGAACGGAAGCATGCACTGAGGGACATCTATGCGATGGAGCCAGTTGCCCCAAAGTTCAACCCATGGTCTTCTTGTCCGATCACCTTCGATCACAAGGACCACCCTACCAGTATCCGTCATGGCGGTTCTACCGCATTGGTCCTTGACCCCATCATTGACGGATTTCACCTCACTCGAGTCCTTATGGATGGTGGCAACAGCCTGAACCTGCTCTGTCAGGATACAGTGCGCAAAATGGGTATAGACCCTTCAAGGATCAAACCCACAAAACCACCTTTAAAGGTGTCATACCAGGTGTAGAGGCCTGTTGCACGGGCTCAATCACACTGGAAGTGGTCTTTGGATCTCCGGACAACTTCCGAAGTGAGGAGTTAATCTTCGATATCGTCCCCTTCCGCAGTGGCTATCACGCACTGCTCGGACGAACCGCATTTTCTAGATTCAATGTGGTACCGCATTATGCAAACCTCAAGCTCAAAATGCCAGGACCTCGCGGGGTTATAACAGTTAATGGAAACACAGAATGCTTGCTTCGCACGGAGGAGCACACTGCGGCCCTCGCAGCAGAAGCACAAAGCAGCCTTATGAGGCAAACCGCCAATTCGGCGAGAAAGACCCCGGACACCTTCAAGCGAGTCCGGAGTACCCTGCAAGAGGATCGCCAGGCACGTTTAGAGCTCGCCTAGCAATTCGGCCTTCGTCCTAGTCCCAATCAAGCGGTGAAATTTGCGTCGCGCGTACATAATTACGCACTCAAGATACCATGGGCATAGGTGGAGGCACGGACATGGCACGGCCCACAATGCGGCTCAACCGCTTCAGGACATGTATACCTTTAACATTTTCTTCCTTTCAGGCCCCTATTCTCTGAAGGCCCTCTCCGATTGTCTGATTATCGGACCCATCACGGGAAGGAAACACCAAGGAAGCTAGAAGCTTTGACGTACAAGGGAATCCACAGGTGGTCTCTGATAACGATCGATATACCTGTTTTGCATACCCACACGCAGCTTGCCCTTAGATAGGACATGTCAAATAGTCCTATTTTTTACTTATTGCACTACATGTATGCATACGCTTTGACGTATCATTTAAATAACAATGTACATCATTAGCTCATTATTGCACTTCTTCATATATTTTCCCTATCTGCTTATTTACGACAAATTGCACACGTACATTCTGATACGTCCAGTGCGCCAGGGGCTTCAGTGTACCCCATAACACGGGAAGAAAAGTCCGAACACTTTCGACAGTGCGACACCCCGAACTTATAGCATTATATGCATCAGCTCCGAATCATGTCTTAGGTCAATAGTTGGGTTTGCCCGGCTCCCATGTTTTGGTACCCTATGTTCCGCTATATCGGCTAAGGTAGCGCTAGGAGAACTACTGCGATTGTGTCCCGGTTCTTCCGGATGAACACCTCAGTAGAGAAAGCCGAAAACTGACTGTCATGATGAGGCGAGAGCTGGTCGCTGTTCGAGAGGTCTCAAATCCTTAAAGATTTTTTCTGCTTCGGGCGAGGAGTCGGCCTTGTTCGTTTTAGGCGTATATAGTGCCCCAAGTTCGGCCTTCCGAATACTAGGGGCTTCGCCAAAATTTAAAATTGTAGACTTCTATGGCTAAGTGAGAGTGATAAAGCTTTATAGTCCGATTGCCTGGTTCGTTGTGCTGAACACCTCCTTCAAAGGACCCAAAACTGGGATAAAGAGTGATCAGGTTTATCCCGAACACCTTAGTACTAGTTACATTGGGGCAGAAGCCGACGACTGGCCAACTCTCAATTTTATAAACGGCCGCACAAAAGGTAATATTTTAAATTAACAAGCGTTACTTAGCGCACATGAACTCGTTTCATATTACAGGATCACATGAGTACATTCATTCAAATATTACATCCTTAGCACATTCCTCTGCCACAAGGCGCGCACCCTTGAGACCTTGTCATAATACTTTTCGGGGTGGTGATGCTCCTTGCCCTCCGACGGCCCCTCCTTCACCAGCTTCTCAGCGTCCATCTTCGCCCAGTGCACTTTCGCCTGGGCAAAAGCCCTGCGCGCACCCTCAATGTAGACATGCCGCTTTATAACTTCAAACCATGGGCAGGCATTCACAAGCCGCCTTACCAGGCCGAAATAGCTGCCAGGCAGGGGCTCGCCAGGCCACATCTGGACTATAAGGCCCTTCATGGCCAGTTCGGCCGCCTTGTGAAGCTTGACCAGTTGCTTCAACTAGTCACTCAAGGGCATCAGATGTTCAGTCCCAGTATACTGAGACCAGAACAACTTCTCCGTCGAGCTCCCTTCCTCGGCCCGGTAGAACTCCGCGGCATCCGACACCTTCTTTGGGTAGATCTGCGACGCTCTCCTGGAGAGCTCCGAATTCGGGTAAGTAAAAGGAAAGTTTCCTTCACATGCTTGCTTTGCATAATGAATGCCTTACCCGCCGCTATCTTCTTGACCGCCTCAATTTCCTGGAGGGCCTTTTGGGCTTCGGCCTTGGCATTTTGTGCGTTCTCGAGGGCCTTCGCAAGCTCGGACCCTTGCATCTTAGAGTCACGCTCCAAGGACTCGTACTTCTTGATAAACTCCTGGAGCTCTTGCTAAACCTCGCCGACTCGGGCCTCTTGCTTCTCGCGCTCAGCGCGCTCCTTGGCAACTTTGCCTTCGGCCTCGGACAGCGCCTTCTTCAGGGTCGCCACTTCGGTCGTGGCCCCTAGCAAAATTCATGACGATCCTGTGATCTAAAAGCCACCTTCCTTTTTTCTTTATCAAAAAACAGACAGGGTATTACTTACCTTTGTTCTATTCGAGCTGCCTCTTGGTAAGGCCAAGCTCTTCCTCGGACCGCTTAAGGTCCCGCTTCAGTGTGGCGACCTCCGCCGTGCGAGCGGCAGCGGCCAGCAGCGAAGCCTACTTATTCATATAGACATATTCTGATTAAACTCCTGTGATTATTATTTGATCCTCTGTTCGGCCTTTCTTTGCGAACAGCAAACAGAGCATCAGGGGCTACTATCTATGCTGTAAAATTTTCTCATAATTTGATCACTTACCTCAAAGCCTGTTAGGAGGCTGGCACAGGCTTCAGTCAGTACGCTTTTCACGGACCGAACCTTCTCGATCACCGCACTCATGATAGTGTGGTGCTCTTCGTCAATGGAAGCGCCACGAAGCGCTTCCAGCAAATTGTCCAATGCCTCTGGATGGACAAAGGCCATCGGCATAGATGGATTGCCCCCCTTTGCAAGGGGTCGCTTGACAGAATCCGGAACCACTGGAGGTTCCGGCACAGTATTCGGTTGGGGGCTAGACTTGCTGCCCCCGGCATTAGTGCCCATGAGAGTCTTGCCCCTCCTGCGCCCAGCGTCTGGAATTTCGCCTTGGGCACCTCCAGAGCTGTCTCCCCTTGGTTCAGTGCCCTTTGAGACAACACCTCGACGTCGTCTGTAGGGCGGGGGGGGGGGGGGAGGGGGCGGTCGGGAGTAAATCGCTGTTCATCTCCGACTGGCCCAAAGACTCATCCGAGGAGGATACGTCAATATGGGCTTTGGATGGGCTACATGATCATGTTCGGCATGATAAGAAGCAATAAAATAAAGCATACCTAGAACTATTATGGTATCTGGATACTTACAACTTCGCCAGGGGCTTGTCCCTGGGTAACCACTCCTCGTCGCTGAAAGCTGCTGTTGTGGAGCAGTCCGGAAGGAGAGTCCTTCCCTTCTTGGACCCTTCGGCCTCCCCACACGGGGCGGCCTTCTTTTTCTTGTCTCCCCCGGCTGGGGGGATAACTTTCCTCTTCTTCCTCCTCGTTTTTGTGGGTGGAGGGCGCCTCGGTGTTATCGGATGATGAGTCCGATACAACCTTGCGCCAGAAACCTTTCCTGGTCCCCGTGACCTTCTTCTTGGACTTCTTCTCCGGCACCTCATAGGGCGCCGGAACCAGCATCTCCGTTAAGAGAGCCCTTGCTGGATCTTCGGGCAGTGGGGCCGGACAATTGATCCGCTCCGCTGTCGCGACCCAGTCATGTTAAATGGCGTGAATGCTTAGATCCCTCACATGATTATACTGGGGAAAGAAACATCTTATGAGATATAAGAATCTTATCGGATTGGCGAGGCGCTTTGCGCTAAGTCCGCGATCCTCGGTAAGGGGAGGAGGTACCTCAGCAGACTTGAACAGCACCTTCCAGATGTCCTGGTGCATTGTGTCGAAGAGCTCTCGCAGCGTCTGGTGCTTATCTGGGTCGAACTCCCACATATTAAACGCCCGTCTTTGACATGGGAGGATCCAGCGGAAGAGCATGACTTGGACCACGTTGACAAGCTTGATTTTCTTGCTTATCATGTTTTTGACGCAGTTCTGGAGTCCGGTCAGCTCCACCGATGAACCCCAGGATAGGCCCTTCTCTTTCCAGGAGGTGAGCCGCATGGGGATGCCGGATCGAAATTCGTAGGCCACCACCCAGTTGGTGTCGTGCGGCTCGGTGATGTAGAACCACCCTGATTGCCACCCCTTTATGGTCTCCACATAGGAGCCTTTGAGCCAGGTGATGTTGGGCATTTTGCCCACCCATGGCGCCTCCGCACTCCGCTTGCTGGCCGACCACCACCTTCGGTTTAACATTGAAGGTCTTAAGCCACAGGCCGAAGTGGGGCTTGATGCAGAGCAAGGCCTCGCACACGACGATAAACGCAGAGACATTGATGATGAAATTGGGGGCTAGATCATGGAAGTCCAGCCCGTAGTAGAACATGAGCCCGCGGACAAATGGGTGGAGGGGAAATCCCAGCCCACGGACGAAATTGGTAAGGAATACAACCCTTTCGCAAGGTTCGGGGGTGGGGACGATCTGCCCCGCGTCTGGGAGCCGGTGCGCGATATCTGCAGCCAGGTATCCGGCTTCCTGGAGCTTCGTAATGTTATCCTCCGTAATGGAGGAGACCATCCACTTG
Source organism: Aegilops bicornis (assembly GCA_021605145.1). Classification (NCBI taxonomy): domain Eukaryota; kingdom Viridiplantae; phylum Streptophyta; class Magnoliopsida; order Poales; family Poaceae; genus Aegilops; species Aegilops bicornis. Next base: position 192,075,649 of record CM038671.1, on the reverse strand, counting down.
CCTCCCACTCCGGACATGTTTGGAGTGGTTTTGCAGAGAAAATGCGAACTTAGGCGCTGGAGCTCGAGTGCGCGAGAATGGATGGCCAGGGAAGAAGAAGGCGTGGGTAAAAAGGATTAGTCCTTGTCCCTTTATAAGGGCAGAGGAAACTGTGCGCCTCCTCACCTGCCTGGTAAACTCGCTTATTCCCCAAGCACCATGATTAATGGCATGGTTGGGTTAGCCACACCCGTATTGATGAGAATCCCGTGATAAGGGGACACGATCTCTGCTTCGACAAGACGTGCCAAGAAAACTGCCTCGCAATATGTGTAGTAGCTGGTTGAGAAAAACGGTTCGAATAATGACCGGGCCATGGCGTGATGTCACGCTACGAAAAATTGTCAGTAGATTAGATTTGTGGAAATATTATACTCTCTATGATGGTATGTGGAATTTTTTTTTGTAGAGCCGGACACGATCTTTGTGTTCAAATTCTTCTATGGAGTATTCGGTGGAAGAACCCGCCTTGCAATGCCGAAGACAATCTGCGTGCCGGACTCATCGTCATTGAAGCCTGGTTCAGGGGCTACTGAGGGAGTCCTGGATTAGGGGGTCCTCGCACAGCCGGTCTATATACTTTTGCCACACTGTTGGACTATGAAGATACAAGATTGAAGACTTCGTCCCGTGTCCGGATGGGACTCTCCTTGGCGTGGAAGGCAAGCTTGGCAATTCGGATATGTAGATCTCCTCCCTTGTAACCGACTCTGTGTAACCCTAGCCCCCTCCGGTGTCTATATAAACCGGAGTGTTTAGTCCGTAGGACAACAACAATCATAATCATAGGCTAGCTTCTAGGGTTTAGCCTCTATGATCTCGTGGTAGATCAACTCTTGTAATACTCATATCATCAAGATCAATCAAGCAGGAAGTAGGGTATTACCTCCATCAAGAGGGCCCGAACCTGGATAAACATTGTGTCCCCCGCCTCCTGTTACTATTAGCCTTAGACGCATAGTTCGGGACCCCCTACCCGAGATTCGTCGGTTTTAACACCGACAGCCGTATCCACAGTTGCCCTCCATACCAACACTTTCCAAGGATTTTATTATTTGACAACATAAAGTAAATTCATTTTTGCATTTCGGGACTGGGCATCCCTAAAACCTTTGCCTTACTCTCGTGCAATGACAAGTGAATAAACACTCATCGTGAGAATAACACATCCATCATGGAAAATATTAGCCACCCGTTACCGTTCCGCGAGCGAAACAAACACACAAAAGACAAATATTTAGGAACAGAGGGAGTATCTTATAACATCCAATATACTCACATATTATATGAATTAACATCTTATATTATGGGCCGTAAGGAGTTTAGTTCATTCTTACAAATTATCGGCTGATTAACAACTGCTGTATCCATGGGTTACAGTTAGTTTGAGCTAGTTCGAGCTCAAATAGCCCTAAAGTATATCTAAACATGAGGGCTAGTTTGAGATAGTTGCATCTATAACCCACCCCAAAAAACTATCCAACCCAAGAGGTGCTAATTGGAGCTAGTTCTCCTTTTGCATTTATTGTCAAACTAACCCTGCCATCCAAACAACTCTTTGGATGGAGTTAGTTCAGGGTTAGTAATGAGCTAGAAACTAACTCTAACTTCTAGCTAAGTTGAGTATCCAAACAGGGTTGTGTTGTTGTTGTTGTTGTTGTTGTTGTTGTTGTTGTTGTTGTTGCTGCTGCTGCTTCTGCTCTTCTACGTATATCTAGACATCATTAGAACATTAATGTAACACTCTTCCTTGTTGCTATGTAGCCTAGGATTGCATATTTAGACATTAAGTACAGTCACTACAAAAAAATACACTTCCGTGATGATACGTGTTTGTCACAGTAGGTCGCGTTTTTTGTCATGCATGTACATCCATGACAATTTTATGACAGAATCAAGATAGTCATACCTGTGTCGTCAGAGAAGTGTTCCATGACATTACCAAAATTATCATCACGGAAGTGTCCACTTCCATGACGATAAATCGCGCGTCACAGAAGTGCTTTCTTCAAGGGTGACCAACACGTGGCATCCACCGTAACGGAACGCCGTTAAGCTATCAGTCCGGTTTCGGATCCGATAACCCGCTAACAGCCATGACCAATGGGGATTTTCCACGTGTAAAACCATCATTGGCTGGAGGAAACACATGTCGACTCACCGTTGGGACAGATGTCATCCACTCATTGGACCGAAGGCGCCTATGATACGTCGACACATGGCACGGCCGAATAAAGGCCCATTCCTTTGAAAAGGGCGAACCGTTTGACTTGGTCAAAAGGTGGCGGGCCGGCACATAGAAAGCCTGTTAACGGCTTGTTCGCATATAGCCCATTTACAGCCTGCTAATCTAGGGCCCGTTACGCCCTATGCGAATTAGGCCCAGTAGCATCATCTGGGCCGTCCAATATGATTCCAGCCCATCTTAAGTTCTGGCCCGTGTATGGCCCATGATGTCTTTTGGCCCATATGAGGCCCTTTGTAACTCTTGGCCCATTAACAGCCCGTGGTGAAACTGGCCCGTAATGAACAGTGCATCACTTTATACCCATTAACGGCCCATTAATCCATTGGGTCGTTTGCATCCCATGTTATCTTTCGGCCTTCTCAGGGCCCATTTATTCTTGGGCTCATTTCCAGCATTCTGTTACTTACGGCCCGTTACTGCAATTTTCTGCTTGTGGGCCAAATTCAGCCCGTGGTTACAGTCGGCCCATTTGTGGCCCGTTAATATGTTGGGCCGTTTTCATAGCGTCATCAAATACGGCCTATTAACGATGGCCCGTTATGGTCGGCCCATGAACGGACGACTCCAACTCTAGCCCGTTTACGGCCATAATGCGGTCTGTTTTTGGCCCACGTTTGACCAATCGATCATACGGCCCGTCTAAGGCCCATTGATGATACGGCCCATAGAAGGCCCATTGTTTCTATGGCCCGTAGAAGTCCCATTGTTTCTATGGACCGTAGAAGGCCCATTGTTTCTACGGCCCGTAGGAAGCCAAGTGTCACTACAGTAAATATGTAGCCCATGGCCTATTAAAGGCGGGAAACTACTATAGGTTTAGACCTGCTAATGGCCCAATATGATTATAGGCCCACGTTTTGGCCCATATGAGTAATGGGCCGGCCTGAAGACCGACAACACTGAGATCCACTGAACCATCCGACCTAAATTACAGCATACCGACCAAAGAATAAACCTAGACTATACAACAAAGAAATTACGGCATATTACATCCACTGGGAATCAAAGTTCGCTACCGATGATAATAAAGCGCAACATGACCGCGGATTACATACACTGGGCATCAAAGGTTGCCAGCAGTGCATATAAACGCGCCGACAAAAGAATATACAAAACTAAGAACACTTCAGAAGGCACTAGACCTGGCAAGCTCGGGCCCCGCAAGCAGCTGAACAAGCTGACGAGACCTCAATTGTGTTAATGATAGATGCTTCATCCCTAGCTGTATGGCACCATAGTGCGCAAGGCAGTCCCCTGACATCTTCATTACATCTTTGATTTCAAGTCGAAGCTGAGCTGAAGCAAGCCTTTCCGCTTTAAGTTGAGACTGAAGAAGTCGAACTGACTGAGGCAGCGACTGCACAGAGGTTGTCTCACACCTGCTGGTGAGTAGCTCCAACTCACTGTCTTCATCAAGACAGGACCTTGGGGTCATCTCGATGTCCTCAAGATGGTTTGGCTCACTATCTTTCCTAAAGTTCTGCCTGGCATAAGAGATACGACTCTGAAAGAGAAACAAGGAGACACGTAAGAGGTTTCACAATTATATAAGCAAAAAAATGGATCTGTTCTGCACAAGGAACATGTTTTTACAACTACAATTTAAAACTGGTAGTTGTTGCAAACATCCAATCAGATGTAAACAGCATTGGAGGAAATGATGCCTATCCAAATCTATACTAGAACAAAGTTTGAAGGCTTGAGGACAAAGCCCTTATCCAGGTTGGTGGAAAGATAATTCAATAAATTCCCCAAAGAAGATTCTTTATAAGCGTTGCCATTATTCTACATTTTGCAAAGAGTAAATATAGATCAAATAATATTGGAAGAAATACAGGATAATGAAGCTCAGGTGCAGACTGATGATACATAATCAAATAGCAATTAATTAAGTACAACATTACAAGGCAAAAGGTACTGACAAGAGGAATGCATACATCAATGTGTGCAGTGGCATTGGCTTTATTCAACACTTTGGTAAGAGTAAATGTAGATATGATAATTTGGATAAAGTGGAGGCGAGGCAGGATAAGATGCAAGAGTAATGCTAGACAATTAACTATCTCGCGATGCATGTACAAGAATACCACCACCGTCTGTTATTAGTTGTCGCTCAAATGGATGTATCTAGCACTATTAAGTTCTAAATACATACAATTGATCAACAATTAATTCGACATGAGGGAGTACATGACAACAGTACTTACATGAGCAATCCAAAACTTCATAACCATTGTGTTAATTCTACATTTATCTAAGAGTAAATATAGATCTTATAATTTCAAGCAAAGGGAGGATAAAGAAGCAAACATTTACAGTGATGCTACATAATCAAACAGCAATGGTGTAAGTATGCTGACAAAGGGCAAGAGGTATTGACAAGAGCAATGCCGAGCCCAGTATTGTCGTGAGATCCTATGATCCTTTGAGCAAGGAGATTCATCTGAAATTATTTTTCATACAAGAGAGAAGGTAAGGCACATGCAGAAATTTAGGAGTTCAAATTTTTAATTGATATCATAGACAGTACCTGACGCTAGGCTGTCAGCAGTTCTAATAGGGATTTGGCCAATGGAGTAGGGGTAAAGTGCATTACAGATTGGGCCTGTGTTTTACGTGGCTCACGATCTATCTCGATTTAACAGGTATCACTACCTTTTCCAAATACCTAGTTTGTACTCCTTGAGGTTCTGCAGTCACCCTCTTCCTTTTGGACATCTATTATGAAAGAACAACATTTGACTGGAAAAACATAGTATGACGACACATGGAATAGGTACAGAAAATGGATAGGTATGGCATATACTCATATATGATGCTTAAACTAAGCAGATGGTGTAACAAAGTAGAAGTAATGCAAGAGGTCGATGCAAAATATAAAGCGACCAATATAACCTTGCCAAGTTAGAGCATGCACCTTGATGGGTGAATAAGATAGGCCATCCTCCACCATGCCAAGTTTGTTAGCCAAAGGATTGTTCCAATATTCCTCTCGTCGCCCATTCTCATATTCATTTTGATAATGTTCAATACGACATGCATGAAAACATAAAAACAAGTGAGATTATCTTTGTAATGTAGAAGTGATTCTAATCCAATACTTCCTCCTCAGAAACCCCTTTGTGCTATCTCTGCAATTCTTCTAAGAGGTGCCATGCATGCTGTAATTTGGTGTGTGCATTAATATAATATGGCCTACTACTCAAAATATGAGAGCTCCAGAAGTGATGATACTTCGCAGATGACAGCTTCAACATATAGTAAAGAATAAGTCTAATTGACACGACTGTGATTCAAAATATACTAAGGGAGAATAACTCGACCTGACCAGTCGACCGCAAGAGAAGAGGATCATCTTAAAGAAGAGCAGAAGAGCAAGCAGATTGAAGATATTACAAGTGTTTCTATACAATGTCGGTTGACCACCCATGATGAACCAGAGCGCACAGAGAAATACTATTCCTTCCGCTCTCTCCATATGTGGCTCACATGCATTTCGAAACTAAAGTAGGAACATTTAGCTGACCAATTAAACATCTCTCAGTTTTACTAATATCAGCATAATATCAGATTTGAATTTGTACAACTAAGCTTGTTTAGCTCGATGGGTGGAGCCGTGTTATTACGACACGAACCACGTAGGCTGATCGTGATCATCATAAAATGGGGAAACCGTAAGCATGATGAGTATAGTGTTGACTGTGGCAGTGAGATGGCAGATCTGAAGCTGCAAACCGTGCAAAGGGTAGTTAGCAAACGATATTTGCTTTGAAATAACAACTAAGATTTGGTATGGACAAGAAAGTACAGTCAACAAGTGACAAACAAATGCCATTCTGCTGTCTCTCTATATGTCGCGACATGCATTTGGAAACTCAAGTGGGACCTTTAGCCAACCAATTAAATGTGTCTGTTAACTAATATCAGTATCATATCACAATCATATTTGAACAACTAAGCTTTGGAATTTTGAGTGTTGTGTTGTTTAGCTTGAAGGTGGAGTAATGCTAGTATGATGTAAAGCACCTACGCAGATCATAGTAGAGTAGATAAAAGGGGAAAACCCTAAGCATCAAGAGTAAAATCAGGAAAGTGGAACTAGCTGGACCAGTGGGTGGCGCACATGCTTTTTGAAACGAATATAGGAACATCAGGTGATCAATTAAACATTCTCTGTTTTAGTAATATGAGCAACATATTAGATTCGTATTTCAACACGTAAGCTTTGGAATTATGAGTGGCATGTTGTTTTGCTTGATGGGTTGAGGTCTTGAGGAGCAGTGCTAGCACGACATGAAGCAGTGAAGCACCTACGATGATGGTAGTGAATATAAAGGGGGGAACCATAAGCTTTACGAGTATAGTGACCGTGACATGGCGGATCTGAAGGTGCAAACTGGACAAAGCTACTTCGCAACTAATGTTTGCATTCAACTAGCCACTATGATTTGGTACGGACAAGAAAAGTACATTAAACAATTTAAGATCTATTTTCCGGGCAAGATCAATAACTTAAGCACATATGGAAGAGTACCACCTCTCTTGCGATGCCGTGTAGGCCCCTGCTGATACATTGAGGGTGATGCGGGTGCGATGGCTGTCGGCGGCGGGAAGAAGACTTCAGATGGCAGACGGCCGGGTTGGGGGATAAATCATGTTGCCTTGGACGAGGCGGTCGTAGAAGCGGCAACGGCAAAGTGGACGACGGTGCCGATGAAGCGAGACGATGCGATGAAAGGATCCTGGTCCGGCGCCGTGGATGAGAGACGTCCATCTCTTGCAGTGGATGACAGGGTAGGGGTAGCGGCTCCGGCAAGGTGGAGGATGGGGTGGCGGACGTAGGAGGCTGGCCGCAGTGGGGAGGTTGTCGTGGCGCCGACGGTGTATGAATGGGGAAATTGAGGGGGCGGGGGCACCTCAAACTTTGGGACGCGCTTGTCTGAAATGTGGCAAAGTTACGAACTTATCCCCTGTTTAAAATTTCGGACATCACGTCGGTTGGGGATAGGACGGTAATCTCGCATCTCCCAAATATATGCCGGTAACGATTTCGGGCGGGGAGAGGGTGTTTTGCTGCCCATGGTTGGCGCCCACGATGTATGAACGGGGCTGACAGGTAGGACGGTTGTGTCACGTCTGAGGGAAGTTACACATCTGCCCCTATTTAAAATATTAGCCTACATCGATTTCGGACGAGGAGAGTTTGTTTTGCCGCCCACCGTGGATGAATGGGGAAATGGAGGGAGAGACACATGTCTTTCGGACGAGCTTGAATCAAATGTGTTTGCCGCCCACCGTGGATGAATGGGGAAATGGAGGGAGAGACACATGTCTTTCGGACAAGCTTGAATCAAATGTGTTTTGCCGCCCACGTTTGGCGCCAACCGTGTCTGAATGGGCTCAAAGGTTGTCGTGTCACGTCTGATTGAAGTTACTAGTCTACCCCTATCGGTAGCAGTGTAAATCCGGTCGATAAGGATGTCAAGTGTCAGGGGTAGACAGTAATTTCCATCTCGCAAACACTTGCTTCGGGCAGCCCACAAATGATAGTGGGTGTTTAGCCGCTTCGTTCAAAACTTGGGAGAATTAGCATTCACGTTTTTCTTGGGCCTTGGCAACTAAATCCAAATATAATTTTTATTCGATTACGAATATCCACAGATAATTCTATGTTTTGTTATTTATTTCTTCAAAACCACAACAAAGATTTATTCCGCCTTTATATATGATTATGATTTAGAAATTCCGTGATCTTCGAATTTAGTAGGTTGGATACACTTTGAGTCAAACAGTTATTTCATCCAATACAATATGCTCACACGAAAAATAGTTCACCTTATGTCAATCATACAAGTACTGAGGATTACCTCGCCTAAAAAATTCGGATCATTACAACACATGGACAACATAGGGGGTCTTACAACATAATCCATTGAGAGACATGACACAACATGCAAGTACAATAATCTAATGACAATTTCAACTGCTATCTAAAGAAGAACTGAGATTACCCTGGGCTTCGGATAGCAGAAGCAGCACGACCTCCTCCATCTTCAAATGCAACATTCTTACTTCCTCCAGTTCTTGGGTTGCTTGCATAATGCGTGCAGCTAATTGCATAATTTCCAGCTTCAAGATCGAGACTACCTCATTCATGGCAGCCACACCATCTCTTTCTGCCTCTAGTAGAGCCTCAAGAACTATAATATCTGTGCTCAGACTACTCTCCGGCGGTGTTGCCTCTGAACTGCTACCATCTGGTAACATGGATGGCGCACTGCTTCCATAAATAGATTCTGGGGTTGTACATTGTGTCCTAGTGTGAACGGCATCCTGAAAGGCTTTCGCTGGACATAAGTAAGAGACAGTTATCGCATGATCCAGGCAGTAAGCTTACATGGTAAACGACATACGAATTATTGCCGAGCATGGCAAGCTATATTTAAATGGTTCGAAGCAGCATCAGCCGAAAAGAAATTAAAATGGTAAGATGAAACTAGGGATGTAAGTGGCAAATAAACGACATCCACCAGTCCCATCTAGTTAGTTTTTGCTTGCTCCCTGGTTTATTTTCCTCAAAAAACAAAAACTATTTTGAACTATCATACCACTAGTGGACTTTAATCGGGATTAAACGGGACCCAGTTGACATCCCTAGTTGAAAGGGAGTGTACCACCGCTATATTTAAGTTGCCAAGGCATCTAAGCAGTTGAAATAATCTCAGAAAGCACTTAACAGTGTGGCCTCATATAAACTACGAAGACAGTCTTGTGATGAAGTCCAGAGGAAAAGTTAAGGACTCAAATGAACTAGGAATGCATTTCTTTACGATAGTACAGCAGGCACTGCTGACATATTGGCCAACTCAGCTATAGCGTAACAAGTAACAAACAAGCATTCGGATCAAGCAATACAGCAAAGCAGACAACTGAACTATTTGTTATTCTATAGGATTACAGGTTGAGGGCACAAGCCAATAAAGCAGCCCACACGCATTACATTTCACATGTACTAAAACACACTGGCTTACCATATGTTGTTGTGAAGCCTCGCTGCTGTTGCAATGTTCTTTGAAGATATCATCAGCATCCTGTGGTTGCAAATCTACTTGTTGTAGTTTATCCTACACCCCCTATTTAGGTAAAATTAATTTTAGATGCATGCACTGGTTCGAATTGATCATCAATGGTTCATCTAAACTAATGAAAGAAGGGTGTGTGCATACACGACAATATATCTGCTTCCCTCTATTTTTGTGCTTGTTCGAGGTGTCAGCCCCAAAAGAACAAATATTTTGCTTGATGGGGTTGGCAGCTCCATAATTAATAGAAGCATCAAATTAGTCATGCAACTTGGGAAGATGAAGAGCACACAAAAAAGTAATGAACAGTGGCTCGTAGCAGTGATGTAATAGCTAGCATCAGAAAATGTAGGGTAAAACGAACAAAAACCAGCGGAACCACATGCTAGTTTGCTGATGTGTAATTAAGCATAGAGATCTTGAAGCAGTCTGATGGAACCAACATGTGGCATCAGAACAACACCATTATCATAAATATAGCATGCAAGAAGTAAATTAGTAGGCAGTGATATCTAGGAAGTACAGTAATACTTAGGACAAAACTAAAGCATATTAACTATATGTGCACGGGTATGTAATTTAGCACATGTAACATGTTCACTGCCAGAAGTATGGCCCTACAAGTGCAAGCAGAATAACGCGTCTCATGAAAAACTGAATGATGCCCTGAAGAAATTCAAAGGTGCGGTGCTTATGCTAAGAAAGTGAACGTAGGCGCCGGCCGTTGGATAATAGTACCTGATTCTCGGTGACGTATGAGTATCGTTGGCATACTTGATAGCTAAGGATCGTCGATGGTGCTCATGTTGCAGTTGAGTTTGGGCGGTATTTGCCGCAAAGCGGCTTGATTACTTCTGATTGCGGCGCCCGTCGACATACAAGAAAGCTCATCTGTGGTAAGCGAACAGTTGCACGATAAAGAGAAAAACCGAAGGAGTACAAAACGAAATAACCTGATGAGGCTGCGGCGTCGATAAAGCAGGGCCAGTGGAGTTGAATACGGCGTCCGTGGAGCGGGTCCGATGCAGTGGAAGAAGGCTTCGGCTGGCGCGTTGTACAGTGCTTTCGGTGAGGCGGATCTGTTGCGGAGGACGAGGGCTTGTATGAAGGGCCAGCGAAGGAACGGACGAAGGAGTCAGTGAAGGGCCTACACTGTGGTGGACGAGGGCACCGGTTAAGCAGATCCGGTGCGGTGGACCATGATGGCGGTCAAGGAGATCTGGAGCGGTGTACAAGCCAGTCGCTGAAGCGGCTCCGGTGAAGTGGTGAGTTGGCAGTTGGGGGTTCCAAGGTGCGGAAGGTAGATCCGTCGAGGTGTGAGGTCCACCACTGTGGCAGAGGACTAGATTCGTGACTTGCCATGGTTGGGGGTCGGGAGGGAAGGGAGGGGCTACGGGGAAGAATGTTGGGGGAAAAGAGGGGAAAACAATGGAGTTACCAAAGCAGCCCGTTTTCCGTTCATGTGGCAGGGGTAAAATAGGAATATCGTAGGGCTAAACTTTCGGGCGCGAGATATTTCGATGTGAGCGGGAATTTTGAAAGATTTTGGCGCCTGAAATTATATTCTGCTCTTTTACGGCCGACTATGATATCATGGCCGAGAATTTGTTTGTTTTGCACGCAAAAAAAGTGCAAGTTTTGAAAATCAATGTCTCCAACTCGAAACTTAGATTGTCCATTCAATTCAAATATGGATCATTGAGCTACTACAAGCAAATACCATCATATGGTCCAATTCAAATTAAATTCCAAATGTGTTTATCCTAAATATGATGACAAAAGCAAAAATATGTATGTGTATGAATAAAGTGGATGATTATAAAGTTTGAACATGCCCGTATGTGTATATATCTAGGTTTGATATATGAATTTGAAATCACGAAATCCCGGCTTAAAAATGTACCTCCGTTTAAATGAATTACAAAAGCTAATGATGGAGTCGAATTCCAAAATTCCAATCTTAGGTTTGTAATTCTGGTACATCAAAGTATATCATGTATGTTCAAAAGTATCGTTATCTCATAGTACTGTGAAACAAATTGATCAACCTTGAGTGCACACACTATTGACCATGAATATCTCAATTACGCTGAAGTCCCTCAAATATAGACACCTCACTCTTTATAAAGCCAACCCCCCCACACACACAGAGAAGTCGTTCTCTCCCCCAAACACCAACACACGAGCACATTAACACCCCTCTCTCTTCTAAAGTCTGGACCCCAATATAGGTCTCTATCACTTTATCTCTTGGGAATGCACACATCTCTTCCCCCACTCTCTAGCTAGGTCTCCCGCATCTCTCTTTCCCAAGCACACGCAATATGTAGAGTGTATCTTTCCCATACACACAAAACGTCGCCCCCAAACGTCTATCTCCCTAGTTATGTGGTTCTCGCACACTCACCTCACACACCACCCCCATTGCAAAACAAGCACACTTTGTCTCCTTGTGCACCACTCTCCTCTTTCTATCTCTCCCACATGCGGACCCTCCCCAGCTCCTCCATGTATACATATATGTCGTGACTCTTTCCATAGCTCCCTAATGTATCATCTTTCTCGATCTCGCACATTGTTCTCTACACCATCTATTCTAGATCTCTCATGAAGTCCCTATCACACACACGATGACTCGCTTCCCTTACGTCTCCGTACACAGGCCAATTTCAAACAACAACAACATTGTCTCCCTATCTATACGCCATTTATGGACACAAACGCCCCCTCTCTCGCCCCCTCTCTTCCTCTCTCTCTTTATCCGTCGCTAGCTCTCTCTCTCTCTCTCACCCCTCTCCCACACACAATCGATGTCTCTTCCAAATAGTCTGCTCCCCCCGCCCGCACCCATGCTATCCCGCTACTACACATGTCACACCATTCCCCTTCCCTTATACTAGGTTTACATCATTAGTGGTCTCTCTACTCCACATACACACACTCCCTCTCACACACAAACGCATGCACAAACACACACAGACACGCACAAACACCCATTAATCTGGATCCTCATCTCTCCCCGTGTCCGCATGTATCTCGCACAATCACTCTCTAATTATGTATATGTGTCTCCACGTTACACAACACAAAGCCCCATGTACATGTCTCTCTCTATCCTCCACACACATAGACACAAAGAATCTATTATCATTGCCTCAGTCTCTAGACATATCACACACGCACACTATCTCTCTCTCTCTCTCTCGCAAACACACTCAACAAGGGTTTCCCCGTGAATAACTTACCATCTATTCATCAACAGTCGTGTCAGTACGGTGAACACGAGACGTGAAAAAGAATAAATCTACACGTGCTTAGACCACCTAGTATGACTACTAGGACTAGAGCAAGCCAAAAAGCGCGCCGTTGTCACCCCCTCCTTATCGGCGATGGGAAAACCTTTGTTTTACACAGTCGAGAAGTCATTGTGCTAAGGCCTCACATGCTGAGGCGTTGAATAGAATGTAGATGCTAGTTTACCGAAACAAGTATCGATAATACGTTTGTATCTCCATACTTATATTTCTTCTCTTATAAAAAACCGAGTTGGTGATGATGGTATGCGTGCCATCTTGCAATATAGACCGTCCGATCTATATCTGACTGATGGAAATTAAACTAAAAGATACATGCACCCCTCTCCACATTTGCAGACAAGGCCTTCCCTCGTTCATCCTTATCTCCAAGAACCTCATTGTTGAGCAATTAAGAAAGGAATCCTCTAGAACAAACTGGCCTGGTGGCTGATGCCGGCATCGTCAATCCCCATGCCTCCGCTCAGTCCGGCCACCAATCACCACCACGCCCCACTCCTCTTCACCTTATCTCCTATTTCTCGAGATATCATTAGTTTTTACACATGGGATTACTCTCGCATGGGTCAATCACAATGAGTGTTTTTGTAAAAAAATGCATCTTGATGTTTCGTGCAATGCACGGATCTTGCTAGTACTCCTACAGAAGACTAAGTTGGTGATGATGGTGTGTCTGCCATCCGTCATTTGTGACCATTAGATCTACATCTAACGACTATGAGGTAAGTTGTTGCCTTTTCTCACAAACATCCCACTTGTATACCAATTTGCAGAAAAACCCATAATTAGTATCTTAAAACCAACCACATCCCTCCCTGACCTCACCGAAATAGCCCAAGGAATATATTCTAATTGAAACATAATATATCTCTAGTGATATATGTATATCAAAATTAGAGTGTTTTGTATCAAGTTTGTGAATAAGTATCATTCTAATTATGATTCGTTGCAACGCACATGAACATTGCTAGTATTTCCAACCATGCAAAAAAAAATCCCTAGTATTCCATAGTTTCGAGTTTTCCATCAAGATATTAGTCACTCATGGTTTATATTTACTTTCAATCATGACCACATATGCACTATGTAACAAGCCTTGCTTATTGGGTTCCAATGCTTAACTTTCACTCCTACTTACAATATGTAGAGTATTTAACAAAAAACTACCACTTTCAACCAGCCCTAGGAAGAATCTATTGTACAAAAAATAGCAAAAACATACCCAAAATTTCTTAATCCAAGCCAAAAACTACTACCTACCGATTAGGTTAGGTTAAACCCATTTATGAAAAGGTTGGCCCACATGTCCGTGCTGACGAGGCAGCTTAAACCAACACATTTTGTTTGACCGTTGACACGAGGGACCCACATCTGACCTTCTATCATGTTATTCCCCCTCAAATCATTATTTTTCCTGAACATTACTTCAAACAGTACTGATGCGTGTTCGTCGGTGGCGCCGATGATGAGCGAGTTGGCCGCCGCTCCGCCGGACGGGCCGAACGCCACGCTGGCCTCCTCACGGGTTGGCAGGCTGGCCCGAGCGTGACTCACGAGCGAGCAAGCCCCCGCACTGGCCTTCGCTACAGCCAGATGGCTGGCCTTAGCGCGGCGCGCGCGAGCAAGCCGCCGCGCCGCCGTGCCAATCTAGCTAGCAAACCTTGCAGACAAGCAGCTGGACAGAGCTATCTTGGCTAGATAGCGGCCGCGAGCGCCGAATGGAGCTGGCATCCGGGCTGCCGCAAGATGGGCTCCGCACCACCGCCGGTTTTGACCTCGCCTTCTGCCGGCGGCGGTAGCTCCGTCCCATGGCCGAGGATGACTAGGTGGACTAACGCCCGGTCAAATAGAAGGCGTTGACTTAATGGGCGACATGGGCCCTGTTTGGATACTCTAAGTAAGAGGTTAGATTCTAACCCTGAACTAACTCTAACCAAAGTGGTGTTTGGATGGCAGGGTTAGATTGACAACAAATGTATCCAAACAGGGCCATGTGTTGAAACTGCCTATAACTACACTTTGTAGAGTAGTCGTTTCTTGGTAGGACTGGTTGGTAAGAGCATGTACAATGGTTGATAAGGTAGTCTTATCTCAAGTCTGCCACGTATGCAAGTGGTAGTAGTTTCTTGGCATTATTAGTGGTTTCTTGCATTATTAGGGGTTTCTTGTAAGGAACAATGTACCACTAGCGACAAAAGGCGATTTCTAGGTTGCGTTGTACTCCAATGAGTACTACTAGTGGTCGTGGGAGCGTATACCTTGTTTTGTGGGTTCGATCCCGGCCGAACGCACGGCAGCCTTTTTTAAATAGCAACTTCACTGTGAGCCAATATTTTACATGGGTAGTTTGAGTTTTGAAGTCAAACGGACATGCGGCACCACAATCTGGATGCACTAGATAGCCTAGCCATGTGAACGGGTTTTCCTTCCCAGCAACTCGTGGCTCGCGTGCTCGCCCTAGCCGCACCTCGCTTGTAGCTTCCTCATCAGCTAGTAGCATATTTAAACTAGCGCCTCCCAATTAAGCCTGAGGAGCCAGAAAAGCCTGGCGGGGCATTGTGAACTGTGCAATATGGCTCTATACGTAAAGTGCTCTACTACTACTCTGTAGCTTGTGGCGTTGCACGCATGGACTTCACTCCATTATCGGCTCTACTATAAAAGAAATTCCTCTTGCCGTGTTTTTTTTAAACGGAGGCAAAAGCTTTGCTTCATCTCATTCATAAAGAAGGAACTACTAACAAAGTTCGACGAGATCCATTACACCTCCACAAATGGAAGGGAAAACCCTAGTCTCGCTGTATCAAATAACTCAAATGTTACGCCTTTACAAGAATCGATAAACAGGCTGCTAGTGTGAGCGAGAGAGGAGCGGCTGAGTAGGCTAGCTACATGAGAGGAGCAGCTGAATAGAGCACCGAGAGTACCCACTAGGCCACTACGCAGGTGTACTTTCCCTGCATTGATAGTACAACGATGGTTCTAGAGAACAGTAGTACCCTCCACTTCCAACTGTAGCTCCTTGGCCCTGATATTCAAGAGTTCAAAACTGGTGCACTATACTAGAAGTATAAAGTACATAGCACTAGTAGTACCCTCGCACTACTAGTTGAGAAAGTAGTACTAATCTTTTCTGATGCAAAGTACGTACTCCTCCGTCACATAATGTAAGACATTTTTTGACACTAGTTGGCGTGTACAAAAAATAGCAAAAACATACCCCAAATTTCTTAATCCACGCCAAAAACTACTAGCTAGTGCCAAAAAATTCTTACTAGTGCTATTATTTACAGTATAATGCAATCCCATAACGTCCCATAATGCTAGTACTAGTAGTATATAATAGCCTCACCCCTTCACTACAGTTGGAAGGAACGGTCTACAGTTGGAAGGGACGAGGCCCTGTGGTTACTACGCTCTTATCTCCTCCTCGCCAGTTCTCCTCCCCCGAAGAGATGGCAGTTCATCGCTGCTCCCATGGATTCGCCAGCCGGTTCTCCTCCTTGTCGGGGCTGGGAGACCTTGGACGACAATCCTCTGGGAGAAATTGCACGCCGCTCCGACGTCCTCACCGCCGCAAGACTCGGTGCTTCCTGGACCAACTTTTTCAAGACGGTGCTTCAAATAGCTTGGGAAAAGGCCATGCTTGTTGGTCTTTGTCGGTGCCAAAACCGGCGGATCTCGGGTCGGGGGTCCCGAACTGTGCATCTAGGCGGATGGTAACAGGAGACAAGGGACACGATGTTTTTACCCAGGTTCGGGCCCTCTCGATGGAGGTAAAACCCTACTCCTGCTTGATTAATATTGATGATATGGGTAGTACAAGAGTAGATCTACCACGAGATCAGAGAGGCTAAACCCTAGAAGCTAGCCTATGGTATGATTGTTGTTCGTCCCACGGACTAAAACCCTCCGGTTTATATAGACACCGGAGAGGGTTAGGGTTACAGAGTCGGTTACAATGGGAGGAGATCTACATATCCGTATCGCCAAGCTTGCCTTCCACGCCAAGGAAAGTCCCATCCGGACACGGAACGAAGTCTTCAATCTTGTATCTTCATAGTCCAGGAGTCCGGCCAAAGGTTATAGTCCGGCCATCCAGACACCCCTAATCCAGGACTCCTCGGTAGCCCCTGAACCAGGCTTCAATGACGACGAGTCCGGCGCAGCTTTGTCTTCGCATTGCAAGGCGGGTTCCTCCTCCTAATACTTCATAGAAGATTTTGAACACAAGGATAGTGTCCGCTCGCAAAATAATTTCCACATACCACCGTAGAGAGAATAATATTTGCACAAATCCAATCTGTTTGGCGTATTCCGCAATGTGACATCACACCACGGCCAAACCTTTATTGAATCGTTTTCTTGTGCCACCTCGGTAGCGTTTAGCGAGGCAGTTTCCTTGGCACGTCTTGTCAAAGCAGAGATCGTGTCCCCTTATTCCGGGATTCTCATCAATACGGGCGTGAGTAACCCAATCGTGCCCGTTGGCACGTCTCCTCTATCGAAGGCGAGTCCCAAACGGTCACGGGGGAGGGCTCTTGGTATTCAACCTCTTTATAAAGAGACCAAGGCTCTACTCCTTTCTTTCAATCTCAATCGAATCCGCCCCTCGCCTCGAGTTCCAACACCCAAAGCTCCAGATTCAGGCGCTTCGGACCTTTGATGATGTCCGGCTCCGACCTTCAAGGCTGGTGGATGCCTTCCTCCGTTACGGAAGAAGACGTGCTAAAGCTAAGAGATGCCAGATACTTAACTGGCGAAATTTCGCATAGGCTGCCTGCTCAAGGGCAGGTTATTCCCACTCCCAAGCCTGGTGAGAGCGTGGTGTTCGCGTCTCACTTCCTTCGGGGTTAGGCTTCCCGACGGACCCCTTCGTGAGGGGGCTCATGTTTTATTATGGGTTGGAATTTCACGACTTGGATCCGGAGTCCATCCTCCACATCTCATCGTTCATTGTCGTATGCGAAGCCTTCCTCCGCATTACTCCTCACCTCGGATTGTGGCTTAAGACCTTCTAAGTGGAGCCAAAGATGATCAAGGGGCAGCAAGCGGAGTGCGGAGGGGCTGTTATAAGCAAGAATGCTGACGCTCCATGGCCCGAGGGCTCTTTTCAAGAGGAGTTCAGCTTATGGCAACGAGAGTGCTTTTATATCACAGCTCCCAGGGGCACCAAGTGGGTGGTGCCACCTGCCTTTCGCTCGGGTCCTCCCCCGCGGCTGGCGTCATGGGTCATTTAATGGCTCGACTGGGGGCCGTCCAAGGACGTGCCCTTGTTGCAGGGTTGCATTTTAGATCTCCTGGAAAGAGATATCAACCTGGCCGTAGTGACGCAGGTCATGTTGATTCGCTGCACTTTCCCCTGCAAACGCCGCCCCCTCCGCCTATGGGAGTTTAATCCGGAGGGACCACGAGCTCTCCAACACTTTATGGGCGCGACGCCCATGGAGATGTACAAATTGTTCTTTGGATCACAAGCAATGTGTCGGGACTTGACCGAGGACGCAGGTCTAAGCTGCAATCGCCCGGATACTCAAGTAAGTAGCCCTGTACCCGCACACGCTATCCGTATATTCATCATAAAATTGCGCTTAAAAGAGTTGTCCCTTTAAACAGGAGTCGATAGCGAAAGCAAAGCTAACCAGGTGTCCGGCCCCCCTCCCCGAGACCACGCCGGATCCCATGTTAACCAGGATGCTGGAGGTTGCGCCTTTGGAAGAAGGCGAAGGGGGGAACAAGGAAGCTACCGTCTCCCCGTAGGAGGCTGTCAGGAAAGGAGGAATCGAGAATCCCTCCATCCAGGGAAAGAAGAGGACCGCCTCTGAAGACCCAGAGACCATGAACTCAAAGCGGGGGAAGAAATCTTCATCAGAGGGTCCTGCGCCGGGAGGTGCCTCGGCCGCACTGTGCCCTCAAAGGGATCAGCCCTCCAGCGAGCCGTAAGTAGAGAGGGGAGTTTTAAAATAAGAGACATCCCTATTCTATTCCTGAGAAAGATAACTAAATTTTTACCTTGTAGTTCGGATCTCAGCCCTTCTCAGCAGAGCTCATCTTCAGGGGATCTTCGGCTGGAGATGATGGAGAGCGGAACGCCTCCCCTTGCCGTACCGCCTTGCGAGGCGGGCGACCCTGAGGTGTCGTCACAGAGGGTTTCTCCGAATCCGGCAGGGCCGGAAAGCAGCCATATGGCTCCCCAAAGCCCTCCGTGTCCGGCCTTCGAAAAAGGCCATCGGACGAGTCCGGCACCGTCCGGTGCACGGTCGGAGGAGCTGAAGGATCTGCTCGGGCGAGCGTCTATCTCAGAAGAACACCGTGCATTGATGGGCACGGTGATTGAAAGGATTTCATCCAGCGGAGAGCGGGTTGCACGAGGCCGTCGGGAGTTTATCGACAGGTTTTGAGGTACGCGAAATGATGTACCTTTTGACAGTTACGCATATAAAAGATGCGCCTGTATAGATAGTAGCCCCGAGACTCGGTGCGTTGTCAAAATGACAGCGCCGAGGATCATAATCCCAGGTATAACATGTCGCTCTTTCGATGTAGGTGGCAAAGTGTCCGGTGGCTAGCCGGACTAATGAATTTGCCGAGCTAAAGCGGCAACTTGATGTGGCGGATGCCGACATCGCGCTTGTCAACAAGCGGCTTGACGAGTCACAAGGTATGCAATTTCTCCGTGGACACCTGGTAAGGGGGCTTGATGCCCGTGCCTTACAACATGTATGCTTGATGCAGATGGTGCCGCTGCCATGGAGAACCTTCGGGCGGAACTCGCCCGAGCCAAGGAGCAGGCCAGAAAAAGTGATGCGGCTGCCTTAAAGGCGGCCGAAGAGCTGAAAGCCGAACATGCTGCTCACTGCCGAAGTAGGAAGGAAATGGCCGAGATGGCTGTGAAGTTGAAGGATGCTGCCGACCGCTGCAAGCTTCTTGAAAAAGAAGATCGGGCGGAACAAAAGGACCTGGAGAAGGCCACTACCGAGGCCAAGGATGCTCGCTCTGCAATGAGAGCCATGAAGCAGGAGCTACGTCAGGCCGGAGATATCGCGGCTGGAAAGCCCTTTATGCTGCAGATGAAGTTCGGGGATCCTAAATATGCTCAGTTGGACCGACTGTGGAGTGCGGCGGATACTTATTCGACTTGGCGGCAAGTGCCGGGCGGTCCGAACACTTCCGCGATCAACAGGAACACGAAGTGGAAAAGCTTTTTTGGTCACAGTTCCACAATCCAGAGCGCCCACTTCCATTAACCGAGCGTTTGGCTGAATGGGCGGAGCTGAATAGGTTATCCGGACTCGCCATGAAGGATGTCGTGAGTCATCTGTGGCCGGAAAGGCCCGAGCCGAAGAGTTATTTTGGTTTGGTGCAACAGTTCCTTGGTGTGGTGCCGCATATCAATGCAATGAAGAGGTCGGCATGCATAGAGGGTGCGTGGATGGCTCTTGCCCGTGTCAAGACATACTGGGCGGAGATGAAGGCCACCGACGTTGCATCCCAAGATTCGGACGGGAGCCGAGTACCTGCCGAGCACTATTTTCAGGAAGTTCTGCAGGGTGCTCGTTTAATAGAGTCGCAGTGCTCGAAGGATATCATGTTCGAATAACATGTATAATTGTAAAACAATGTTTCAATGGAATATAAAAGCTTTTTATACTTTTGTCTGCAAGAATTAAAATACCTCATGTGCGGCCGTTAATGTATATGTGTATATAACCTGAAAGATTGCAGTCTTCAGCTTCAGCCCCCACGCATATAATGCGGGGGTATTCGCAGAAGGCGCATTTTCACACTTGATCCAACGTCTTGGTCCTATAAAGGAGGTGATAGCGTAGCGAACTAGGCAACCGGACTATAATGCTTTATCACTTTCACTTAGACATAGGAGTTTGACAGTGGGGCTACTATATAGCCCCTAGGGGCACCACGCTCGCCCGAATTCGGGGTGCGTGTGTGCCTGACCGGGAAACGGCCCTTCGTTAGTGCGGAGGAGTCCTAAAGATTCCAGTGGGTCATCGAGTGGTTGACCAGTCTCACGCTATATCATGACAGTCAGTTTTCGGCTTTCTCTACTGAGGTGCTTGCCTGGCCGAACCGGGGCACAATCGCAGTAGTTCTCCTGGTGCCGCCTTAGCCGATAGAGCGGAACGTAAGGCAGCAAAACACAGGAGCACAGCAAACCCAACATTTGACCAAAGACATGATTCGGAGCTGATGCATATAAGGCCAAACTCGTGACGCGAACACTCCCTAAGGTATTCGGTCTTTATGAAAACGGGCTGAACAACGCCCTTAGTAATAAGCCCCGTGTCCAGTGCGTGCAAAATCCTGGCGTGGCCGATGCCAAGACGCCAGCCTCCACCTCGGTTATAGGAAGAAACCGGGGATGTGTATCAACAAGAGACAGTAAAAAGGTTTACGCAGGTCTTAATCTGAAAAGAATCCTTGGAGCGGGTCCCTCACCGCACGCGTCTGCGCTGTCTCCGTTGTGCAGCGTATCACGGGCCGGGTGTAGCACGGTGTTCATCTGTAAAGAGAGGAACTTAGTTGAAAAAGATCGGCGAAAATGCACGTTATATTAAATAAACAAAGTACAATTTAAAAATGAATAAAATTGAGCTTTATTGTCTCTTGTTGTACATGCTGGAGCCCTTGAACGGGGTATGCGGCTAGTAAGCCCTTGTATGTTTACGCCGGACTCGTCTAGCCATGTCCGGGGTCTGAACAACCTGTTTTAGGTGCTTTGATTAGTGAAGCCGGTTTAGTGTGTGGCTGTTAAGGCAGCCGCACAATCTTCCGCTCGAGGAACACTCGATATTTCCCTTTAATGAGATGATGCCTCGTGGACCGGCATTTTAAGTATAAAGGGATGCATAATGCGGTATTGTGTTAAAGCGGTAAAGCTTCGTGTCCCAAGAGTGCTTGATAGCTACTTGTAAATGGGGCGATGTGGAAGGTCAGTTTTTCAAGGGCGGAAGTTGTCGGGTGAGCGAACATAACTTCTAGCGGGAGAGAGCCCATACAATGGGCATCTGGGCTGGCGTTACCCTTGAAAGGCAGTGTTGCTATGGCGAATTGTTGTTGGGTCTATCCCCATTTTGCGGAGTGTGTCCTGATATAGCAGGTTTAGATCACCGCCGCCGTCCATTAGGACTTGTGTAAAGTGGAGTCCGTCAATTATCGGATCTAATACCAAGGCAGTCCAGCCTGCAGTCGGATACTTCTAGAGTAATCCTGATGGTCGAAGGTGATTGGTTTTAACAACCGGTGGCGGGACTCCTCCAGGGATAGGCCGTATGGCGCCAGATCTCTATGGGCGCCACTGTTTCTCCCCTTTTGTCACGTGAAGTGAATTTACTGTTTTGACTTCTTGTGGGAAATTCTTTTGTTTTCGGTGCTTTCTGCTTGTGGGGTTCGTCGTCGTCCTCGCTTGGTGTGTCGAGCCCTTGTGTTCGGCGTTGAGTTTCTTTGGATTGCTTGAAGACCCAACAATCTATGTGGGTATGGTTTGCAGGCTTCCCGAGAGTACTGTGGATTTGACATATCTTGTCCAAGATTTTGTTTAGCTTAGATAGCTCGTCCCTGTTATCCTTGATGGGCAGCTTTTTCTGATTCTGCCGAGAGCTTTTGAATCCGGCATTGACTGTCGTGCTCTTTGGGCTATTTCCCTTGGTCCGGCGCTGGTCCTTGCTGCGTCGCGGTTTCCCTTTTCCATCCTAACTTCGGATGTACTTGGGTCGCTGGTACTGCATCTTGCCAACCAGCTATCCTCTCCTGCGCAAAAGCGGGTCATGAGGCTTGTTAATGCGGCCATTGTTCTTGGCTTTTCTTCACCGAGGTGTCTGGCGAGCCATTCGTCTCAAACGCTGTGTTTGAAAGCTGCTAAGGCTTCGGCGTCCGGACAGTCGACTATCTGGTTCTTTTTAGTAAGAAATCTGTTCCAGAGTTTCCGGGCTGACTCTCTGGGTTGTTGAGTTATATGACTTAAATCATCTGCATCCGGAGGTCGGACATAGGTCCCTTGAAAATTCGCCCGAAAAGCATCCTCGAGCTCTTCCCAACTTCCAATGGTGTATTCAGGAAGGCTTTTAAGCCAATGCCGGGCTGGCCCTTTGAGTTTGAGGGGTAAGTATTTTATGGCGTGGAGATCATCTCCTCTAGCCATGTGTATGTGGAGGATGTAATCCTCAATCCGCACTCGAGTGCATTGTTCCGTCGTATGCCTCTATGTTTACGGGCTTGAATCCCGCTGGAAATTCATGATCCAGCACCTCATCGGTGAAACATAGGGGGTGTGGGCACCCCTATATCTGGGCGTACCACGATGTTCGGATATTTGATGTGTTGCGTTGCTTACTAGAGCTTGCTTTCTTGGCCCATAGATAGATCTGGCTGGGCCATCTTTTTGATGTGAATCCTTGTGCGGATCGCGTGCCGGCTTGTGTGCGGCGTCCTTTGTCGCACTGTGTTGGCCATGGGGTCATTTGTCCGACCGGGTGGCTTCCTTATATTTTGATTGCGGAGGCTCTAAGGCCTCATCATCAAATTCCGGCAGTAATTTTCGCTTCGGATAGCTCTTTGTGTGGCGATTGTCGCCGTATTTGTCTATGGTGTTGAGTACTTTGCTCCATCTGATTCTGAGTGCATCTTCCGCTGTTTTGAGCTTTCGCTTCTACTTTTTCAGGTTACGCGCAGTGGCGACGAGCCTTTTTTGGAGGTTCTTATGCTCCAGCAACTTGTCCGGCGTGAGGTCGTCCGGACTATTGTCTTCTCCGAGGACGGGTTGTTTATCCAAGTTGCCCTGTTCGGACGGTTGCTCGATGGCATGTTCGTCGTCCGCTGGTTCGCCCTGCTCTATGGCTGGGTCTGTATGGCTGCTTTCTCTGTCGAGGTGGGGTTGGAGCGGCGCTTACGCCGCCGCTTTGATTGCTTTTCGAGGGAACGATCCCTCGTTGCGTCCCTTTGTTCCTCATTGTCGTTTCCTTTAGGTGTATCCACCATGTATACATTGTGAGATGGGGTGGTTGTCCAGTGGCCTATAGGCGATGGTTCCTGTTCGTCTCCTACATCGTCGTCCATACCATCGATGTCTTCGGAGTCGAAGTCGAGCATGTCGGTTAAATCGTCGACAGTGGCTACAAAGTGGGTGGTGGGTGGGCTTTGAATTTCTTGGTCGTCCGCATCCCAACCTTGCCGACCATAATCCGGCCAGGGCTCTTCTGATAAAGAGAGAGACTTTAGTGAATTCAGGATGTCGCCAAAGGGCGAGTGCTGAAAGATGTCTGCGGCGGTGAACTCCATGATCGGCGCCCAATCGGATTCGATTGGCAGGGGCGCGGAAGGTTCGGAGTCCGGAGAAAAGTCCGGCACCTTGGAGTCACGAGCTCCGCAAAGGACAAGGCTGGTGTTCGGCTCGATCACCATAGAGATTGCAGCCCCCGAGGCGGTGTCCAGCCACCCATCCTCGATTGGCGCAGTCGGCTCCGAGCTAGAGGTCGGAGCGGACACTGGTGCGGCCTCCAGGGCACTGTTCGGCAGCAGAGCTAGATCATGCCCATCGTGACAGTGCGGCGCGCTTGGCTGTGGCTCGAACCCGTCGAAGATCAAGTCTCCGCGGACGTCAGCCGTGTAGTTCAAACTTCCAAATCTGACCTGATGGCCAGGGGCGTAGCTTTCGATCTGCTCCAGATGGCCTAGCGAATTGGCCCGCAGGTAAAGCCGCCCGAATCACGAAGATCTGTCCGGGAGAAAAGTCTCTCCCTGGACCGAATCTTTGTTGATGATCGGTGGAGCGATCGGGCCTAAAGATGATGACAGAGGAACTCTCAATGAAAGCACCAATGTCGGTGTCAAAACCGGCGGATCTCGGATAGGGGGTCCCGAACTATGCGTCTAGGCGGATGGTAACAGGAGACAAGGGACACGATGTTTTTACCCAGGTTCGGGCCCTCTCGATGGAGGTAAAACCCTACTCCTGCTTGATTAATATTGATGATATGGGTAGTACAAGAGTAGATCTACCACGAGATCAGAGAGGCTAAACCCTAAAAGCCAGCCTATGGTATGATTGTTGTTCGTCCTACGGACTAAAACACTCCAGTTTATATAGACACCGGATAGGGTTAGGGTTACACAGAGTCGGTTACAATGGTAGGAGATCTACATATCCGTATCGCCAAGCTTGCCTTCCACGCCAAGGAAAGTCCCATCCGGACACGGGGCGAAGTCTTCAATCTTGTATCTTCATAGTCCAGGAGTCCGGCCAAAGGTTATAGTCTAGCCATCTGGACACCCCCTAATCCAGGACTCCCTCAGTCTTCCATGCGTCCTCGAGGAGAAGGTTCTTCTATGGGACAATCCTTCGAACAGTCCACCGCTCCCTGGCCATGGTTGCACGTTGACTCCGCTAGAGTTGTCGACGTTGAGAGGTAGTCGGATTTTGTCCGATGAGCAGGTCAGTAATGGAGTTTGATCATGTAGTACTTAGTTATTCCATTTCCATCCCATAATTTCTCCGCTGGCCACCGTCTTATATATAGGTCTGGGTCGGTGCCAACGAAGATTGGCTTGCATACCTCCGGCCCGATACCACCATCATTTTGCATGACACCCACAGCAGTGCAGCCGTTCCGGTAGACCCCTTCTCCACCATTGGGATCGGCCTTTCGGACTGGCTAGGCTTTAATACGTATGATGATGCCTACATGAGATTGAAGAAGATAGCAATTCCGGACCCGCCGACAAAGCGACGCGGCTATGATGATTACTATCTCATCACGGTGTTCGACATAAGGATTGCCATCAATGCAAGAGGCAGTAACGGCAGAGGCTGGCGCATGTTGGCGGCGGCAGATTTGTACCCCTACACGTTCGAAGATGCCGTGTGCCATCTAGGCCGCATCTTCGCGGTGACAAGCCAGGGGACTTGTTTCATCTGGTTGCCATCCTACGGTATGGGAGATTACAAACGGAATGCACAAACCATCATTTGCATCCCTAACGGTACTCCATTATTTTGCAGGGACCAGTCATCCCCCGATAAAAATAAGATCACCGATCCTGGATGTGCATTTGCATCCGCAATTAGGTCTAACTTGGAACCTTGTAGCTGACTTTGGCATATTGGGATCAACTATCTTAGTAGTCGTTACCCATGGTACCACTGATGTGCAACATGGTCATACAATCTACCACGATCGGACCGTCACCATCTACCCAGGTATTCCATTTTTAACCATGTCGCCTTCTCTTTCATTGTTGTACAATTACTCTACTTACGTACTAGTAGGAGTACTTTTTACCTTGGAGGACGCGTATAGCTAGCTAGGCCCTTGAAGACTTGAACCCACTAGTTGCTACCATTTTTGTTTTTCCATGTCTTACTATCTCATCTATGTAGCCAAGAGTGGCTATATATAATAAGCCAGTTATTTTACTTCCTCTATACCGGAGTAGTACTATTTGCTACACAGTATTGCTGACCGCCATATTTGAGCACAACATTATTATGCATGGACCTTGACTATGTACCTCACCATGTGTCCAGATCTGAGATGTCGTGTGTACCAGATGAACGGCGCCGAGTTCACCCCCCGTGATGCTACATGGGTGCCGAGGAACACACTTGGAGAGTACTCGCTTTTCATTGGGGACAGCTACCCCATTGTGAAGTGGATGCCACCTTCCGTGCACGACACAGAAGGCCTGCCGTTCATGAAGCATGGTTGTGTCTTCAGTGCGCACCGCCGTATGAACGACATGCTAGGACACGCTATCCCGGATTTATGCCTCTTGAGCTTGGATGAGTCTACATCGTGTGGAACCGGACTAGAAAGCTGCAACAATGATTCCCGTTGCCCACCGATATGGATCGTGCCATCCATGAAGAACACACAGGACTGGAACACGGAGGAGGACATGTAGCCCATCTATAACGTGTAAGTGGAGTACGGTAAATTGTGAACGGTAGCGCTGTGAATATATGTAGACTACTCGTGCACAAATTTATCACATGAATTGGAGATGAACTTGTGTGGCATACTGGCATTTGTCCTTTAGAATTTATTACTAGTAAATGTGTTATGTGTATGTGCAAATTGTGTGGTTGTTGCACAGGCTCCAGCACGCTCTTTGAGAAAAAAAAGGTGGCACAGCTTTGGATATACGTGACGTGGCCGCATCATACAGTAGCATCATTCGCTATAGTTGTAGTACGCTCCTACTAGGACGACAATTCCTATAAAACCTTGCGCTTGGCTCTTTGCCTCTTCGGGAGGTTCAACAGTTCGTACTCGTGTGAACCTTGCACTTGGCTCTTCGCCTCTTCGGAAGGTCCAACAATGATGATACTACAGTACACATTATGCTTCTGACAATCTAACACCGATTGAACTGCTGCACGTCCACCGCGAGGGCGAGGGCGAGGGAGAGGGAGAGGGAGAGGGAGAGGGAGAGGGAGAGGGAGAGGGAGAGGGTGCTGTAGTCAAAACCCTCTCCTCCTCCTGCGAACCACCGCGCGCGTGGGCGAGGGAGAGGCGTAGTAAGCAAGCTTCTCCTCGTTCGGCAAGTTGACGGGACACATCAAAGCAGTACTAGTACTAGTCCATACTGCGTCCTTTCCGGTTAATATGGCTTAATTTGAAATGAGAAAATAAACTGGCGGTCAACGTATGTAACAATACGCTCTTTACGGTCACTATATATTTCTTTGCGGTGATTATACGATCACTAGCTCATCGTAGAGCACCGTATTGCACCCTAATGGCCGGCCACATAGTCGACGTGGCACTTTGTTGACTGGTTAAATTGTCACCTAGTTTCTGGGTCCCCCCTGTCAGTTGGTAGAGCAAAGAAATCAGATAAAAAACAAAGAGTATAGTACATCTACACTTCCAATGTATTTAGCCTTTAATCTAAATCGATATTGATTGACAAATGCACCAACTTGTGCTCTAGGTACAGGCTACATGTTTATCCTTAATTACAGCATGCAACGACCTTCATTTAATCTTCTTCTCTCAATGGTCGCATGCACACATAAGTCTCCTACTTTTGGGCATTAATTATGCCCTGGTCAATGTGTAAATCTCTAAATGTACAGTCTTTCACAAACGTAGGGAGTAGGTTGAGCACTTGAGCGTGAGCGTGTGTGTTGCGTCGTGTGTTGTGTGCCGCATGGGTGCGTGAATGTTGCGTGCGTCCATGTGTACGTGTGAGTGTTGCATGTTGCATGCATGCATGCATGCATGGGGCTTACTCCCTCCCATTGACATGTTCATATTTCAAGCTTCCTATGTTCCCTCAATATGGTGATACTCCCTCTGTTCCCAAATACGGAGTAAAATCCTCCCTCTGTTCCCAAATACAGAGTATTTGTCTTTCTAGAGATTTCAACAAGTGACTACGTATGGAGCAAAATGAGTGAAGTGAGCATAGAGGCATAGGGATAATGTAGAAAGGAAGTCTAGGCGATCCATTATTCCCCATCTTGTTCAGAGAGAACTATTCAACTAGTCTTCCCAGTGAAGTGAAAATACACGCTGCAGTAGATGGGACACTTAATTAATACGCTGAACCAGCGTGTTGGTGTTACTAAATCAGCCTTACCCAGTACTGACTTCATGTTTGCCAGTAGAGCACGCTTCTGTCCTCCATTAACAGACATATGGGCCCTCTTGTGGTAGACACATATGTCATCAGTGTAACTATTTACACTCCGAAGGATGGTATATCCTGGTAGTAGTAGTAGAATTGAGATTTAATGCACTTTCTTCCCCGTCTTCCACTCTTCTTCCTCCTCTCTTCTTCTTCCTCCTCTCTTCCCCATCGTCGGCCGCATACCATTTCCCCCCGCTCTCTGCTCGCCCGCCCGCGCTATCTTCCTTGGTAGCTCGCGTGTACCATATCCCCCCGCTCACTGCTCGGCCACACGAGGAGAAGCTTCTTCGCTTGCCCGCTCGAATCCACTTCCCCGCTGGCTCGCAGACACCGAAAACCCCAATGGCAGAACTGACTGATACGCAGAGCCACGATTGGAATTCCCTCCCCGTTGTTCTCTTGGAGCAGATCTGTAATCATATGGGCCTACTCAGCACCGTCCGTCTGGCCGCATGCTCGGTGTCTTTGTACCGTCTACTCGTCTGCAACCAGCCGGATCTTTTCAAGACACCCTGCTTGCTGATGCCCGATCCTCGCAGGTGGCCCAAACACCGAATTGACGATCCTACGGAGGTTGTCTTGGTGCCCCTCGACATGCTACCACTACCCGTCCACCTGTCCTTCTTGCGCGGCCACTACTGCGTGGGCATGAAGGCCAACTGGATCATCCTCATCCACCAATCCGGTAGTCCGTGGCGTCTCGTGGATATCTACACCCAGCTAGATATCACCCTTCCATCTTTGGATACCGCCGCCATCGAGCCTCGCGGCCCGCCGGACACTCCTGCCTACTACGCACGAGACGCGTCGAGCTTTTGGCTCGACCTTTGTTTGCTGAAGGTTGTAATCTGCGAAGTGCCCACACCATCAGAAAACTACATGGATTACAAGCTCATTGTCGTGTTCAACATGGGATTAGTCTATCTGGAATCCGGTCGCCATACATGGTTATGGCTCATCGTCGATCCTCTTTACCCAACACTTTTGTCTGATGCTATAGTGCATGATGGCATCGTTTATGCGGTCGACGCACATATTGGCTGCCTATACTGGTGGAATCTATTGTCGTGTAATTGTTCTATCTCATCTCATCTTTACCTTAAGAATACATTTGCATGTTCATTGTTACAAATTTAGAATATATAGTATGTCTATAACCACATCATTGCTATATGTTCCTCTCATTTCCTAGATTTTTATGACCACACATGTTATTGTTAGAGTTGATATGAGAACAATTGGTATCTAATGATTGTTAGAATAGATATTATGACTTATGAGTATAACCTCATGATTGCTATATGTTACTCTCATTTCCAGGATTTTTATAACAACGCATGTTATTGCTTAGAGTTGATATGATAACTGTAGTAAGTGCTATGGTAGAATATGAGTAGGCCCTGTCATACATGTTTCCCTCTCATTGTTACATGATGTTTGAACCATGATATATTGCTAGAATATGAAAGCCATTGGCTTATTTTTTAACTTGGGGTATGATTATGACCACGGCATTGCAATTCTCTGTCTATGATATGTGTCATTGTTATAATAATCTTAATTCCAAACATACTATGAACATGATTGTTTATTTTTGTCCTTTTGGTCTCCAATTTAAATTGTTGCAGCAGACACAAATGCGTTGGCCTTCATGATTCCAGGACCTGGAATCATACCAGCCGATGGGTGGTGGTTTATCGCTCGTTCAGCTGACGGTGGTCATTTGATGCTCATTTGCACGTACCAAATTGACCAAACCATTTCATCAAACCACATGAAGTACAAAGCCTGGGGCATTCGTGACATTGATGGCTATGGCTGCTTCGTGTTCGAGAAAGATCCCAGCTCCGTTGGGCCAGGCGTATTCAGCTGGAGGCGGGTTTACAGCCTCGGCAACCACTCCATGTTCCTCGGGCTCAATTATCCGATCATCCAACCGATCATATCACCGGCGATGATTACCGTGCTATGCAACTTCCATTCGCCAGGGGGGACTGTGTTTACACATCATACCATGGGTTTCATGAATCACCATATCCAGATATTCGTCGACACAGCTTGTTGCCAGATAATCTTCAGTGTGTGAAAGGCATCAAGCTTCCATGTGATGGATGGCTTTTGCAAACCCGACATGCGGCGATGTGGTTCATGCCAACAGCAAATATGCACAACTTGATTTGTATTGATATGTAGATCGAGCCATGTATTACATTGCTGTAGTACGACCCTCTTTTGTTGGATATTATGTAATGTTGTTAGTTTGAAGCACTCCTACGGTTTGAAGTATAGATACCTTTACGGGATCAAGTGCATCCTAACTCACTGCGCAGGATGTCTTGATAATGATGATGGAGATCTTGTGCGGTATATATATATATATATATATATATATATATATATATATATATATATATATATATATCACTTAGGCTTCAAGTGCGTACTTGTTAGTTAAACCTATGGTTAAAATGTGACACTAAATACGACTAGTAAGTAGTAGATGTGATACTATCATACGTCGGTCAAATTATTCATCATGTCCACACATTGAATTGGCGTGACAACACGCTGCACGTGAGGTGACACAAGAATCCCGGCGGCGTGTTCGGGTATTCTGGACATCAGATTTGGAGTACCACTTATCTATCAAAATCTTTCATCGTTCACTTAAAACAGTCGATTGATCATATATTGAGTACCATATAACTAGAATTAACCCATGCAAGTCAAAGAAGGATTGGCCGGTGCTGCCGGCTGGCATCAAGTTCGATCCCACGGATCAGGAGCTGATCGAGCACCTTGAGGCCAAAGTGAGTGCTGACAGCGCAAGATCTCACCCTCTCATTGATTTGTTCATACCAACCTTCGAGAGCGAGCACAAAGATATGCTACACCCATCCCGAGAAATTTCGGGTAAGACACCGATCAGCCGTCTACTTGCAGAAACATATTCCTTTGTTTATAGCTCTATTTTTCTTTTTAGACGCAGACCTGGTGAAGCAATTACAATTTGACAGTTAATAAAAAGTGAAACAAGTGACTGCAACATGAAGATGTTATGAAAATGCCAACTACGTACACTAAAACCTGTATTCGACAATACTTCAGGTATCACACTGAGTGGCCTAAGCAAGCATTTCTTCCAGCGCAATTCCAGGGCGTTCAAAAGGGGCACATGGACGCGTCACAAGATACAGTCGGAGTGCGGCATGCATGCGATGGTCAACGGCCGGCAGACGGGCAGCAAAAAGGTTCTGGTGCTGCACACCAACAAGAACTTCGACCAGCAGAGGACCAACTAGGTGATGCACCAGTACCACCTCGGGGACCTGGAGCACGAGAAGGAGCGGGAGCTGGTCGTCTGCAAGATTTTCTACCAGACGAACACTAGGGCCAGGAGTAAAAAGATTATAAGTTAGTTTGGTATTGGTACTTGTACTACCTTGTCATCCGCAAGTTGGTATTGTTGTTAATGATCTTTTGGTATGAACTTGGCATTTGCTTCCAACCATCATGCCGAGGGTTGACGTGGATATAAAGCTGAATCATTTGTTTCGAAACGAATTTTCAGGCACCTGATTTTTATTTGATGGGTAGCATAAGCACCTGCCGTTCGAATTCCCAGTTCTCCAAATTTTTTGAAACAAGTGCATGCTATTATTATTATGATGAAAAAACAATATCCCTGCTGCATCCCAGTTATCAGTCAGTACTTGCAGAATTCTCTCGTTTATTGAGCACGTATATTGTTTTTTCAGGTCGAGCAAGTTTCAACTGGGCTGTAGACTGCCCAGGCTTGGTTTTGTTTTTAACAGGCCCAGCCCATGACGACAACATGGCAGAAAGATCTAGCAGGTATCTACTGGCCTCTGGCCTGCCAATGTTAGTTATATTTTGTCTTACAACATCCACAGGCACTTTTTTTACTGAATCAAACACACATCCCAGTTCTATTTTCCTCTTGAAACGCATGTCCTACATCCGTTTTCTAATCTCTACCTATAGTTTTACTAGTTCATATACACGTATCATTATATTGAAAATACATAAAATTCACTTTTCATATTTACATCCTTATTTTTGTTGTTGTTTTCCCTCCCAGCGCTGATTTTTTTTTACCACTGGTTTTCCCTTAAACCAACTCAATTGTCCCACGTCTTATTTGCTTACAAAAACAAAACGATTTTTTTGGCAAATCAATAAGTTCTTAAAAAAATTGTTTATCATTTCGGGATTACAAAAGTTCAGACTCCACCGGAAAATGCAAAATAAGGTTGAACTTTTTGACCGTGGTCCTGGGCAGAAAATGGGCTGTAATAAATTACTTAAGAATTAGCAAATGGGCTGCAAATTATTAAAAAACAGCAAATGGGCTCTATGTTATCTGCCACAGATTTGGAGGCCGACTTGTGGGCCTACTAAGTTCATGCGTACACAAGGTTTATCAAAAAAGAAACTTAGTCAACAATCGACTCTACCAGCGTCACACCGTTAGATGTCAATCTAACGGCAATCGTGCTTCTTGGTCTCGATCTTCCCGCCCTAGCCGCCCAAACCAGCGCCCGTCGAACCTTTGCTCCCGCCTCCGTGGCGGCTGTCTTGCTGTGCAGGCC
This sequence comes from Aegilops bicornis, assembly GCA_021605145.1. Taxonomy (NCBI): domain Eukaryota; kingdom Viridiplantae; phylum Streptophyta; class Magnoliopsida; order Poales; family Poaceae; genus Aegilops; species Aegilops bicornis. The sequence continues at coordinate 192,042,702 of CM038671.1, read as the reverse complement.
TCACGTCCCCATCATATACTCGCATCCCTGGCCTGTCTATCCCTCTACTCACCCGCACCTCCTGTTATTTTCCGGTGACGGCAGCCGAACCAGTCAACCCTCATACTCTCCACTGCGTGGGCAACCACTACCGTGTCTTCCCCGGCTCCATGTCGTTCCCTTTGAAGGCCTCGCTGTCGTCCACCGCCATGTGCTCCCGGCGCGGCGTGGTCAATGTGGTCAACGAACGACATCCATCAGAAGTGGACTGTACATGGAGAGGCTGACAGCTGGGTCCACGGCCGCACACAAGGAAATGCCTCCTTATTACGCGCAAAATAATGATTCCTCCACCTGACATCTGGGACCCGCCGGAAGGGCCTCCGTATTTCGTGAAAAAAATGTTCCCTTCGCTGACAGGTCGGACCCACCAACTATATCTTCGCACGCAAGGAAGTGCCTCCTTATTGTGGACAAAAAATGAATACCCCCCTCCCAGCTAGGACCCACCACAGTGGGAGGCTGATTTGTGGGCCTACTAAGTTGACGCGGACGGAGGGCTTTGTCAACTTAGTTAATATGAACGATTCTAGCTCCAGTGACCGTACGATGTCCATCCAACGGCCTTAGTGCTTCTTCAACCTCTGGTCTTCTTGCTCCAGCCGCCCAAAGCAGCGCCAGTCGTGCCGCCTGCTCCTGCCTCCCGTGGCCGGCTGTGCTGCCGCGGAGGCCTCACCGCCACCATACTACTCCCACCGCTGGCCAAGCCATCCCTCCACTCACCCACACCCCCTGTTATTCTGCGGCGATGACAGCCTCACACTGCAGCCGAACCAGTGAATCCTTGTACTCCTCTCCGCGTGGGCATCCACTGCCGCGTCTTCCCCGGCTCCGCATCGTCCCCTTCCTAGGCCTCACCGTCGTCCACCACCTTGGTGCTCTCGGCGCGGCGTGGCAAATGTGGTCAACGACCAACTTCCATCGGAAGAGTATTGTAAGTGCAGAGGCTGACAGCTGGGTCCACAGCCACAGCCCAGTTTTTTTGTGATTTGCCAAGTAAGTTGCTTTGTCAGGCCTGTTGGGCTCCAAATCTTTCAAGACGAGGAGAGCTTCATTCGGCTGGCCGAGAAAATGGCCTATCAGTAATGAGAAATGGGCTGTACATTTTTAAAACACATCAAACCGGCAATTAGTTTCAAATTTCTTTTTTCATTTCGAGATTTTAAATTGCATTGTTTTTTATGCGTGGACAATTTGTTGGATTTTATATTGATATACATTTATTTTTAAAATCAGTTTGAGTGTGACTCAAAATTTCGGGATTAAAACAGTTCGGACCGCTTTTGAAATATGCAAAATTTCGTATAATTTTTTAACCGTGGTCACAATATGGGCTGCAATGCTAACAAAAAGAATATGGGCTCCAAAAAAACCTTAAGAATTAGCAAATGGGCTGTAAATTATTAGAAATAATGGCAGATGGGTTGTATGATGTTTTCCACGAATTTGAGGCTTTCCTAAAAAGGTTGGCCTTTAGCAAAGGATCGTTGGATGTCCATCCAACGGCCGTCGTGCTTCTTCAATCTCTGCTCTTCCTGTTGCAGCCGCTCAAACAAGCGCCGGTGGGATTGCTTGCTCCCTCCTCCTCACGACCGGCTGTGCTGCCGCGCAGGCCTCACCCGCCCCACCGTACTCGCATCACTGGCCTAGCCATCCCTCTACTCACCCACACCTTTTGTTATTCTCTGGAAACGGTAGACGAACCAGTAAACCCTCGTACAGTCGTACTCCCCTACGCGTGGGAAACAACTGCCGAGTCTTCCCTGCCTCCGTGTCGTTCCCTTCCTAGGCCTCGCCGTCGTCCACCGCCCTGGTGCTCTCGGCGCGGCGTGGTCAACGACCGACATGCATCTGAAGTGGATTGTACGTGGAGAGGCTGACAGCTGGGTCCACGGCCGCACGCAAGGAAATGCCTCCTTATTACGCGCAGAATAATGATTCCTCCACCTGACATCTGGGACCCACCGAAAGGGCCTCTGTATTTCGCGAAAAAACGTTACCACCACTGACAGCTTGGACCCACCATCTATATCTTCACACGCAAGGAAGTGCCTCCTTATTACGCACAAAAAAAGGAGTACTCCCCCTGCTAGCTGGGACCCAGTATAGTGGCAGGCTGACTTGTGGGCCTACTAAGTTGGTAGGGACAGAGGGCTTTGTCAACTTAGTCAATATGCACGATTCTAGCTCCAGTGACCGTACGATGTCCATCCAACGGCCATAGTACTTCTTCAACCTCTGGTCTTCTTGGTCCAGCCGCCCAAACCAGCACCGGTCGTGCCTCGTGCTCCTGCCTCCCGTGGCCGGCTGCGATGCGGTGGAGGCCTCACCGCCCCCTACTACTCCCACCGCTGGCCAGGCCATCCCTCTACTCACCCACACCCCCTGTTATTCTGCGGCGACGACATCCTCACACCGCAGCGAACCAGTGAACCATCATACTCCTCTATGCGTGGGCATCCACTACCGCGTCTACCCCGGCTCCGTGTTGTCCCCTTCCTGGGCCTCGCCGTCATCCACCGCCCTGGTGCTCTCGGCGCGGCGTGGTCAACATGGTCAAGGAACGGCTTCCATCGGACGTGGACTATACGTGGAGAGGCTGATAGCTGGGTCCACGGCTGCAGCAAGGAAGTGCCTCCTTATTACGTGCAAAATAATTATTCCTCCACCTGACAGTCGGGACCCACCGGACGGGCCACCGTATTTCGCGAAAAAAACATTTCCCCCTGACTACTGGGACTCAGCAGCTACATCTTCGCATGCAAGGAAGTGCGTCCGCAAAAACGATTCGCCCCCCTGACTGCTGGGACCCACCAGCTACATCTTCACAGGCAAGGAAGTGCCTGACAGTCGGGACCCACCTGGTCAAAGCATACGTAGCATTGTCATTCTGGTCACGAACGTGTATGTACATACTGGTCGATGTAGAGGCGCGCACGTGTCGTAGTAGAGGCGCACACGTAGCATGTACACGTCGTCTGACAAGTGTGCAAGAAAGAAAATACGGCCACGTACGTACATACGGGCAGGGTCTCGAACGCCTACTCGCGCATATGTAAGGCCAGGGCTCATGTACATGGCTGGGTCTGAACGAGAAACTGCATCGTCGTCGTGTTCATGGGGAGCCAACTGGCTGGGTCAGAACGGAATGCGTCGTCGTGTTCATCGGGAGGGCTTGGACGGAACAACTGATGGAAATGAGGCCTGGCATACCGCAGAACGGAGGAAACGGCCTTGTGTTCGACCGGCCACGGTCAAAAGGGGATCCTGTTCATCGGGAGGGGTCTGGCGTACCGCAAAACGGAGGAAACGGACCTCCTACGGTCGAAACGAGGGTCCTGTTGATCGAGAGGGGTGTGGCATACCGCAAAACGGAGGAAACAGACTTGTGTTGGAGCACTACGGTCGAAACGGGGGTCCTGTTCATCGGGAGGGGTGTGGCGTACCGCAAAACAGGACTCCATGAGATATTGTTCATCTCCATCGTCGACCCCCTCCAGCCTCCACGGGCTACTGTTCATCCACCGTCGACCTCCTCCTGCCTCCACCTGCGACTATTCATCCATGGGCTCCTGTTCATCCAGCCTCCACCGCGCGCTACTCCACCGGCTACTATTCAACCAGCACTCTCCACGGGCTCCTGTTCAACCACCCCTCCACGGGTTACTGTTCATCCATTCCTCCACCGTCTACTGTTCATCCTGCCCTCCACGGGGTGGTCCTGTTCATCCAGCCCTCCACGGGGTCTTGTTCATCCAGCCCCAACCGGCTCGATCAATCGGGGTCCTGTTCATCCACCCCCACCAGGAACTGTTCATCCAAACCCCCAGCAACGCTCAATTTTCATCCAGAGGTAGCATCGATCGGCTTCAGTTAGCAGCAGTAGCGAAGGAATCGCTCGATCGGGTTCAGTTAACAACCATCGATCGATCACTCGAGTTCAGTAACGCGTAGCCTGCAGTGCAATCGCTCGGGTTCAGATAGAGCCCAACGCCTCGCTCGGGTTCAGTTAGAGCCCAACGCCTCGCACCCACGCGCATGCGTGTATGAGAGAAACACCCATCGCTCGGCCCCGATCACCCACGGGAACACCCCGATATTTTCCTCGCCCTCGCTTCTACCACGGTTTTTTCCGTCATGGACGGCCCGAAGAATGTCATATAGCTGCGTCTCCGGCCCGCCCAGGACGAAAAGCCCATTTTCTGTCATGATTTTTTGTCATAGAAGTAGGACCCCACCACATCTATGATGATACCGGGTTTTGTCACAATTATTGTCATAGAAGTGTCATAAGTATGACAGAAAAAAAATTCGTTCGGCCCAAAATGTCACGGATGTTGCTTTTTTTTTGTAGTGAGTGCATGTTGCTATGTAGCCTCAGATATATTACATATGGCCCTAGTTAACCTAAGGGAAAATGGGTTGCAGATATATTCAGTTAAAAGTCTGATTCATCGATTAGTCCCTTATTAGCCGCCGGCCTATATGGTTCCAGCTACGGATATCCTGAACAGTGAGCAGATATAAGCCATGGGATGAAACTAACCTCGATGGAAAACAATAGTCGTTCCCAAAATTGTCCTGTGTAGGTACATCAATAAGCATGTTAAGCACAACAGGCTAAATATCAACCAAAATTACACATGGCAGACAAAATAATCTCCAAAAGATAGCTTCAGTGTGCAGGTTTAAGCACGCTAGTAAAGCAAAACAAGTGGAAAGGTGTGCTAACTGCAACAGGCCTAACATTTAACAACAAGCAAACATGGTCATTCAAACTGGTATTGTGTCGGTCTAAGTACACTGGTTATGGTTAAATAAAAATGGAAAGGCGTGTTAACTACAAGATGCAGCAACCAAATGTAGTCATTCATAGTGGTATTGTTGAAACTGGTACTGATGAAATTGAACTGCACAGTTCATACTTGCACATATATAACATCAAGTTGTGAATAACAAGAATAAACAAGGATACTACGAACAACCAAAGATAGCATTTGAAACTGAACATATGCTAACTACAAACAACTGAATAATCAAAAAAAATTAAAAGAGGCATATGCTAGCTATAACAGGCTTAATGACAAGCAAATATATGCATTCCTATCGGTATGTTTAAAAGCTGGATTGATGAAATGTCTGCCGCGATAAATAATTGCACATATAGAGCATCCCATTGTGAACAACTTAAATAAACAAATCATAGGTTTCCTCACTTGTCACAGATGGGCTCGTTCCCGTGGGAAGAGCACGGACCCTGGATGCGCTCCATGTTGTTGCAGATGGGCTCCTTCGCCTTGGAAGAGCATGGCTGTAGGGTGCCATCCCTGATGTCGCAGACGGGCGCTTTACCCTTGGAAGAGCAGATGGGCTCTTTCCCCTTGGAAGAGCTGGAGAGCGTGCCCTCCTCGTGGTCGCCGTTGATGAGGTCTGACTTGGAAGCTGTGGATCCCAAGCCAGCGTCGCAGAACGTGTCCTTCAGAAATGACGAAAGGGGCTCGATGGCGATGTAGAATGGCAAATTGTTGACAGCGAGCCAGAGGAGATCAGCGGCGGGGCCATGGATGAGTTGACGGTGGTTGAACCCGAGGGGTTGGGGATGGGCCACTTAACCTGCGACACAACCCGCCTCAGGGCATCGCTGTTGATGACCTCAATGTCGTAGCCGGCGGACGAGACATGCCCGCATACTCTAGCCTGCTACTTGAGTGTCTGCCTCCAATAATGGTCATCAGCTTCCTCGGCGACGTCGAGCGAAGAGACCGCTATACACCTCTTTTGGGCCAGTCGCTCCTTGGGCTCCACGGGAAGCGTAGCCGGGCTTAGGTTGCGACGCTCTAGAGTGGGGGATGGGGATGGGGATCTGCGGGAAAGGGGGCATTTGGCAAGCGTCATCTAAGAAACACAGGGCTGCCTGGGTATGGAGATCGGTGGGTGAAAGGATCGAGAAGAGGTGTCTAGAGGGGGGGGGGGTAATTAGACACTAAGTACCAAAAGTTGCAGTTTTTAACTTCTTTAAGTTGGAGTGGAGTTTAGGCACAAGTTTAACACTCACAATACATATCAAGCAAGCATGCAACGAGTATATGAGCAGCGGAAAGTAAAGCATGCAACTTGCAAGATTGTAAAGGGAAGGGTTTGGAGGATTCAAACGCAATTGGAGACACGAATGTTTTTGTCGTGGTTCCGATAGGTGGTGCTATCATACATCCACATTGATGGAGACTTCAACCCACGAAGGGTAACGGTTGCGCGAGTCCATGGAGGGTTCCACCCACGAAGGGTCCACGAAGAAGCAACCTTGTCTATCCCACCATGGCCGTTGCCCACGAAGGACTTGCCTCACTAGCGGTAGATCTTCACGAAGTAGGCGATCTCCTTGCCCTTACAAACTCCTTGGTTCAACTCCACAATCTTGTCGGAGGCTCCCAAGTGACACCTGGCCAATCTAGGAGACACCACTCTGCAAGAAGTAACAAATGGTGTGTTGATGATGAAATCCTTGCTCTTGTGCTTCAAATGATAGTCTCCCCAACACTCAACTCTCTCTCACAAGATTTGGATTTGGTGGAAAGAAGATTTGAGTGGAAAGCAACTTGGGGAAGGCTAGATCAAGATTCATATGGTAGGAATGGAATATCTTGGTCTCAACACAAGGGTAGGTGGTTCTCTCTCAGAAAATGTGTATTGGAAGTGTAGGTTCGTTCTGATGGCTCTCTCCACGAATGAAGAGTGGGTGGAGTGGTATATATAGCCTCCACACAAAATCTAACCGTTACACACAACTTGCCAAACTCGGTGGGACCGAATTGATAAACTCGGTCGGACCGATTCAGCAAATCCAGTGACCGTTAGGATTTTCGGTGGGACCGACATGCAACTCGGTAGGACCGATATGGTTAGGGTTAGGGCATAAGGTAATCTCGGTGAGACCGATTACACAAACATGGTGGGACCGATTTTGGTAATAAGCTAACCGGAGAGTTGGTCAGGCAAACTCGATGAGACCGATTACACAAACTCGGTGAGACCGATTTTGGTAATAAGCTAACCAAAGAGTTTGCATTGTAATCTCGGTAGTACCGATTGCTCAAACTCGGTGAGACCAATTTTGGTAATGGACATACACAGAGAGATTACAATCCCATCTCGGTGAGACCGAGATCCCTATCGGTGATACCGATTTGCCTAGGGTTTGTGGCAGTGGCTATGGCATCTGAACTCGGTGGCGCCGGATAGAAAGAATCGGTGGGGCCGAGTTAGACTTTTGGTTTAGGACATATGTGGATGTGAGAAAGTAGTTGAGAGCTTAGGAGCATATCACTAAGCATTTTGAGCAAGCAAGCCATTAAGCAACACCTCATCCCCTCCTGATAGTATTGGCTTTTCCTATAGACTCAATGTGATATTGGATCACTAAAATATAAAATGTAGAGTCTTGTACTTGAAGCTTGAGCCAATCCTTTGTCCTTAGCATCTTGAAGGGGTTCCACATCCTTTAGTCCATGCCAATTCATTGTTGAACTTATCTGAAACATACTAGGTAAAGGTGTTAGTCCAACAAGAGATATGTTGACATTAATTACCAAAATCACCAAGGGAGCACTTGTGCTTTCAATCTCCCCCTTTTAGGTAATTGGTGGCAACATACATCAAAGCTTTAGACTCAGTGTGTTACATGTATCTTGGTTATATGCATCAGAGCAAAAGATGTGAATATGGGAAATGTACCTTCATGCTCATGAGTCCTTCTTGCAAACAATATGTACATCAGCAAGAATTCCTCATAGACATGATTGTGATGCATATACTTACTTTGTGGTATTGAGTTGGCTTAGGATGTAATGTACCTGTGAAAATAAGGTTAGATAACACAGATGCACCTACTAGCCAGAGCAAACAAAAGAAACCACAAGAGTACCAAGACTGGGATGACATGTAGAGTGAGTACTAAGTACCACAATAGATATTGACATGTCCCCAAAGGTAAAGATGTGCAAGGAATTTAAGAAATTTCTTTCCCTTAGATGTCTTGCTCCCCTGAATCTAGCATGGGATACTGGGAGAAGATAGGGAATGTAAAATCAGAGCTCAAAGAAACAAATGAATAGAGCTAATGCAAATAAGCACATATGAACATGTCTTTCCCCTCAAGAAGACATGTGGCATCTCTCCTATTGAACACTAAGCATCTGAGATCCTTGAAGATTACTCTTTCCTTGAGTATTCCCTCCCCCTAGAGATCTCTCCCCCTAGAGATATGATTAAGCTTTGATGTGATCTCTCTCTCCCCCTTTGACATCAATTTCCAAGAAGGGTCTTCTGGAATTTGTCATGAATGGGTTTAGTCCTTGAGTCACAGCACAAAGCACTAAGGTAAATGAGATGCTTGTAGAGGACAAGATTCATTGAGTGGAGCTGGATCAAGAGTAATGCAGGAATAAATGGCAAAATGTTTTTCCTGTAGTGAAATCGGTGGCACCGAGTTGTATGCTTCGGTTGCACCGAAAAACTTCGGTTAGACCGAGAACAAGAAACCGGTGTGACCGAGTTCATCACAGAGAAAAGCACTTGTCATCTCAGCTCACTAGACAAGTAAGATCTCACAAGGATTTGCAAGGAATTAACTGAAAGATTTGCAATGAATTGGATGCAGGGAATGCAGAACAAATAGAAACGAAAAGAAAAGAAAAGGAAGGAAATCTAGATGAAGTTTTTTTTGAAAGGGGAAAAATATGCATGAGACAAATGCAAGGGCACAGAAAAGAACACAAGAAAACTTCATCTAGAGATGGTCGGCGACAAAGTCACCTATGTTAGAGTAAATTGACTTAGGAGTCAAGTGAGATCACTTGATCATAGGTCATACTCATCGTTTAAGCTCAAAAATGGGGTTGCCGTTTTTAGTTTAAGCATCTTGATGTATTCACATCTTGTCGAGTTGCTTTGACTCGTGACTTGGAGTAAAGCTTCTCTAAGATGGAATAACATACCTTGGGTGGTGTTGATCGTGATCATGTAGTTGAACTTGTGTGGGTTGCTCAAGGTTGATGTAGCTCATCAAGATTTTGGAGCACCACTTGGAATTTGAGTTCATCTACCTACATGGGTTAGTTTTCGCAAGGAAGAGCACTTGTGTATCCAAAATGACAATCATGAAACTCAACATAGAATTTGTTAAAGGATATGTTTGAATGGTTTCGTGCTTCCTTGTCTTCAACCACCATTGTGTAGAGACTTGGTGATGTAGAGATTGCTCAAGATGTGAGTGAGTTGCGATCTCATAGATTTAGATTCATCCAAGTACCTACAAGGGTTAGATAACATGCAAGATGCAAATATATCCAGGACATAAGATAATCATCATAAGAGAAATATCAAGGATTAGTCATAAGCTCAAGTCTTGCATGTATCCAATGGAGTTCCTACTCCAAGTTTGAAGCATCAATGATGTTCAATTCACCTCTTAACCTACAAAACACTTTCTCATCAAGTGGTTTAGTGAATATATCCGCTAATTGCTTGTCGGTGCGAACATGCTTAAGATTAATGTCACCCTTAGCAACGTGATCTCAAATGAAATGATGTCGAACTTCAATGTGCTTAGTTCGAGAGTGTTGCACGGGATTGTGAGCAATCTTGATAGCACTTCCATTGTCACAAAGTAATGGAACATGTTTCACATATATCCCATAATCTTTAAGAGTTTGGGTCATCCAAAGTAATTGAGCACAACATGAACCAGCGGCAATGTATTCCGCTTCGGCGGTGGATAAGGATACCGAGTTTTGTTTCTTGGAAGACCAAGACACAAGAGATCTACCAATAAATTGACAAGTACCCAAAGTGGACTTTCTATCAACCTTGTCACCGGCATAGTCCGAGTCGGAGTACCCAACAAGATCGAAAGAGGCCCTCTTTGGATACCAAATGCCAAAGTTTGGTGTATGGATTAAGTATCTCACTATCCTTTTCACGGCCTTAAGATGACATTCCTTAGGAGCAGCTTGATATCGTGCACACATGCACACACTTAGCATGATATCGGGACGTGAAGCACATAGATATAACAATGAACCAATCATAGAGCGATAAACCTTTTGATCAACGGTTCACCATCTTTGGTCAAATCAAGATGTCCACTAGTAGGCATGGGTGTAGTCATACCTTTGCATTCTTGCATATTGAACTTCTTGAATAAGTCCTTGGTGTACTTCGTTTGAGAGACAAAGGTACCTTCCTTAGTTTGCTTGATTTGCAAACCAAGAAAGAATTTGAGTTCACTCATCATAGACATCTCAAACTTCTCCGACATTAGCTTCCCAAACTTTTCACTAAAATGAGGGTTAGTAGAACCAAATATAATATCATCGACATAAATTTGGCAAACAAATAGTTCCCCATTAACCCTTTTGTAAAAAGAGTAGAATCAATTTTACCAATTTCAAAGCCTTTTTCAATAAGGAACTTGGTCAAGCATTTATACCATGCTCTAGGAGCTTGTTTAAGACCATAAAGGGCTTTGTGAAGTTTGTAGACATGATCAAGTTTCTTAGGATTGACAAAGCCGGGAGGATGCTTAACATAAACTTCCTCCTCAATTTCACCATTTAGAAAAGCACTTTTAATGTCCATTTGGTACAAGGTGATATCATGGTGATTAGCATAAGCAAGTAAGATGCGAATGGACTCAAGTCTAGCAATGGGAGCATAAGTCTCAACATAGTCCATACCTTCGACTTGTGTGTAGTCTTGGGCGACGAGACGTGCTCTGTTGCGGACTACTTGTCCGTCTTCATCTTGCTTGTTGCGGAACACCCATTTGGTACCGATGATGTTGTGGTTGTTGTCGGGCTTCTCAACCAATGTCCACACTTGATTTCTCTCAAAGTTGTGTAGCTCTTCATGCATAGCGTTTATCCAGTCCGGATCTTCCAATGCTTCTTCAACCTTCATAGGTTCAATGCTAGAGATGAATGAATAGTGTTCACAAAAGTTAGCTAAACGAGTTTTAGAGCGAGTGATTCTCCCGGTTTGGATATCATTGTAGATTTGCTCGATGGGATGATCTTTAGCAATTCTTGTTCGAACCCACAAAAGCTTTTGCTTGGGTCTTGGTTGAACATCTTCTTCATATTGTTCTTCTTCTTGGCCTTCTTCATTGTTGGCGTTGTGGTTCTCTTGTCGTGGTGGAGAAGGAGGTTGTTGGCGTTCGTCTTGGTGCACTTCCTTGTTTTCTTCATCTTGGTGTGTCCCACTTGTGGATGCCTCTGTATCAACTCTTGGTTCACCTTGTCGTGAGGTAGAAGCTTCCACTTGGACGGACGAGGTACTCTCCTTCACCTCCGTTGGACGAATCTTGCCAATAGACAAGTCTTGGATTGCTTCCGAGGGATCTTTGTCTCCTACATCAATTGGCAATTGCTCTACTTGCGAGCCATTAGATTCATCAAACTTCACATCTACCGTTTCTTCAACCTTTCGGGTGAAATTGTTGTAGACACGGTATGTGTGAGAGTTTGAGCCATAACCAAGTAGGAAACCTTCATGAGACTTAGGAGCAAATTTAGAATGACAATGCTTATAAAGAATGTAGCACTTTGAGCCGAATACTCGAAAGTATCCAACTTGAGCTTTGTTACCAGTGAGGATCTCGTATGCCGTCTTGCCGAGTAGATTGTGAAGATACAAGCGATTTGTTGCATGACAAGCTGTCTCAGCCGCTTCCGCCCAAAAGTGCTTTGGCGTCTTGTACTCATCAAGCATCATTCTTGCCATCTCTATAAGAGTACGGTTCTTCCTCTCAACGACTCCATTTTTCTGAGGTGTGTACGTAGCTGAGAACTCATGTGAAATCCCTTCTTCGTCAAGAAAGGTATCCACATTTGCGTTCTTGAACTCCGTTCCGTTGTCGCTTCGAACCTTCTTGATCTTCACTTCAAATTGATTTTGGGCCTTCCTAGCGAAGTTTTTGAAGATCTTTTGGACCTGTGATTTATCATCGAGAAAGAATACCCACATAAATCTTCAAAAATCATCAACTATAACTAGACCAAAAGAACTTCCACCGAGACTTTCGTAAGCGTTGGGACCAAAAAGATCCATGTGAAGTAGCTCGAGTGGCCTCCTTATGGTCATGATGTTCTTCACGGGATGCCTTCCTCCAACCTGTTTACCTGCTTGACAAGCGCTGCAAAGTCTATCCTTATCAAATATGACATCGTTAACGCCAAGGATATGATTTCCTTTAATAAGCTTGTCAAGGTTTCGCATACCAACATGACCTAATCTTCTATGCGACAACCAGCCTTTAGAGGATTTAGCAATAAAGCAAGTTCTAGGTTGAGCCTTTTTAGTGAAATCAACAATGTAGAGATCACCTCTACGCATAATCGGTAAAGACCATTTTATGATTATCTCTCTGAAACACTTGGCAATCTACTTCAAAGAATAGGACATTGAAACCGAAATTAGCAAGTCTAGATACTGAAAGTAAGTTGTAGCCAAGAGATTCAACGAGCATGACATTTTTTATGGAGCTATCATGTGAGATGGCCACCTTACCAAGGCCAACCACCTTACCCTTTGAATTATCACCAAAAGTGACATATTTTCGAGGGCCGTCGTTTTTAGCAAGCTCATGGAACATGTCTTTATCTCCGGTCATATGATCAGTACATCCACTATCAAGGACCCATTCCTTACCTCCAGCCATGTAGCCGCGAAGATTTGCCATAAGACCAAAGTGTCTCATTGCATCGTCAAGATCATATTCACTATCATCATCCTCATCATAGTAACCATGTTCAACATCATCTTGTGATTGATCAATTCCTAGAGAGGGTAATTCATTAGACAAATGATCATTTCTATGATTGTCTTTATGGATTCTAATAGCTTCGGAAATAATATTGCTCATGATTCCAACTTCTCCTATGGCACGCATGAGATTTGTAAGCTCAAATAGAAAATCACCAAAGCTAGGATCACTACAATTAATCTTACTCAAGGCAATAGACTTATGGAGAATTTCATCTAAATTTTTCAAGGAATAATCTGGAAATCGTTCCTCAAGAAATTTCCATATAGTATAGGCACAATCAAGAGTAGGCAAACTAGCAATCAAATTTTTGGGCAATCCTTTTAAGATAAGATTGATGGTTCTAAGATTGCGAATCATGTCAAGATCCTCTTCGGGTGTGGGATGCAAGGGATCAATATGAGGTGCACAAGGGCTAGCAATGTACTTGTTCAAATGATATTCATTGAAAATCTCAAGCATTTCATTTTTCCACTGATGAAAATATTATCCATCAAGAATAGGCACTCTGTGTCTAAGACTCCCCAGAGTAGACACATCCATCTTCCTCCAAAGGTGGTTAAACCAAGGCAATGGAGACCAAAGCTCTGATACCAATTGAAAGGATCGAGAAGAGGTCTCTAGAGGGCGGGTGATTAGACACTAAGTACCAAAAGTTGCAGTTTTTAACTTCTTTAAGTTGGAGTGGAGTTTAGGCACAAGTTTAACACTCACAATACATATCAAGCAAACATGTAATGAGTATATGAGCAGCGGAAAGTAAAGCATGCAACTTGCAAGAATGTAAAGGGAAGGGTTTGGAGGATTCAAATGCAATTGGAGACACGGATGTTTTTGTCGTGGTTCTGATAGGTGGTGCTATCATACATCCACGTTGATGGAGACTTCAACCCACGAAGGGTAACGGTTGCGCGAGTCCACGGAGGGCTCCACCCACGAAGGGTCCACAAAGAAGCTACCTTGTCTATCCCACCATGGTCATCGCCCACGAAGGACTTGCCTCACTAGCGGTAGATCTTCACGAAGTAGGCGATCTCCTTGCCCTTACAAACTCCTTGGTTCAACTCCACAATCTTGTCTGAGGCTCCCAAGTGACACCTAGCCAATCTAGGAGACACCACTCTCCAAGAAGTTACAAATGGTGTGTTGATGATGAACTCCTTGCTCTTGTGCTTCAAATGATAGTCTCCCCAACACTCAACTCTCTCTCACAGGATTTGGATTTGGTGGAAAGAAGATTTGAGTGGAAAGCAAGTTGGGGAAGGCTAGAGATCAAGATTCATATGGTAGGAATGGAATATCTTGGTCTCAACACAAGGGTAGGTGGTTCTCTCTCAGAAAATGTGTATTGGAAGTGTAGGTTCGTTCTGATGGCTCTCTCCACGAATGAAGAGTGGGTGGAGGGGTATATATAGCCTCCACACAAAATCTAACTGTTACACACAACTTGCCAAACTCGGTGGGACCGAATTGATAAACTCGGTCAGACCGATTCAGCAAATCTAGTGACCGTTAGGATTTTCGGTGGGACCGACATGCAACTCGGTAGGACCGATATGGTTAGGGTTAGGGCATAACGTAATCTCGGTGAGGCCGATTACACAAACTCGGTGGGACCGATTTTGGTAATAAGATAACCAGAGAGTTGGCCAGGCAAACTCGGTGAGACCGATTACACAAACTCGGTGAGACCGATTTTGGTAATAAGCTAACCAGAGAGTTTACATTGTAATCTCGGTAGTACCGATTGCTCAAACTCGGTGAGACCGATTTTGGTAATGGACACACACAGAGAGATTACAATCCCATCTCGGTGAGACCGAGATCCCTATTGGTGAGACCGATTTGCCTAGGGTTTGTGGCAGTGGCTATGACATCTGAACTCGGTGGCGCCGGATAGAAAGAATCGGTGGGGCCGAGTTAGACTTTTGGTTTAGGACATATGTGGATGTGAGAAAGTATTTGAGGGCTTAGGGGCATATCACTAAGAATTTTGAGCAAGCAAGCCATTAAGCAACACCTCATCCCCTCTTGATAGTATTGGCTATGGACTCAATATGATCTTGGATCACTAAAATATAAAATGTAGAGTCTTGTACTTTAAGCTTGAGCCAATCCTTTGTCCTTAGCATCTTGAAGGGGTTCCACATCCTTTAGTCCATGCCACTTCATTGTTGAACTTATCTGAAACATACTAGGTAAAGGTGTTAGTCCAACAAGAGATATGTTGACATTAATTACCAAAATCACCCAGGGAGCACTTGTGCTTTCAGTGGGTAAGCTGCACGGGCAAACCGGCAGATGTTGACAATGGAGGCCTTGCGGCGGCGGTGGCGGGGACTTTGCTAGGGTTTCGAGCGAGGGAGGGTGTGTGTGCGCGCGCACGAGCGCATGCCCGAGGAGGTTTTGGTGTGTGTGTGTGTGTGTGTGTGGAGGGGGCGTGAGGTGTTTGAGGAAATGATGTGGGTACTGAAAATTTTACTACAAGGGAGTCAAACACGGGAGTGAAATGCCGGGCTATTGAAAATCTTGATGATAGTGCATCGCACACGGTTCGGAGATAACAACCGTGTGTTATGAAACAGAAAAACCCTCGAAGCGGGCAGATATTTTTGAGAGGGGGAGCCTCGTGGAGCCCAATGTACTGTGTGGATGTGTGCGTGACAGGTGCACCGGCGTGGCACACGGTTAGTTTGAGTGAATCAGGTTCTGCTAAGGCCATCCGACGTGTCTAATGTTCATAAATTTGGCGAAAAAAGACGCGGGAGAGGGTCAGAACACGAACACACTTGCATGTGGACCAAATTTATGTAACAAAAGGCTGGTTTGATTTTCAAATACCAAATGCAACTTCGATATGGCACCTCTCTCGCAAAGCGCACGGATTGCTTGCCCCCACCCCCACCCCCCTCATGTGGGCATGAAGGGAATCCTAAGATATGAATGCATGCCCCCTCCCCCTCAACCGAGGTTCACCTAGCAAAGTGCGAACTAGCTAACAGCCCCCCTCCTACCTCGTGTCGGCACGAAGGGAATCCTAAGCTATATATGAATGCATGCCCCCCAACCGAGGTTCACCATAGCAAAGTGCAAAGTAGCTAGCAGACCCCGTCCCTCGTGTCGGCACGAAGGGAAACCTAAGCTATGAATACATGCCCCCCAACCGAGGTTCACCTAGCAAAGTGTGAAGTAGAGCTAGCAGCCCCCCCTCCCTCGTGTCGGCACGAAGGGATTCCTAAGCTATGAATGCATGCCCCCCCAACCGAGGTTCACCTAGCAAAGTGCGAAGTAGCTAGTGATACGTCTCCATCATATCTATAATTTTTGTTTGTTCCATGCCAATATTATACAACTTTCACATACTTTTGGCAACTTTTTATACTATTTTTGGGACTAACATATTGATCCAGTGCCTAGTGCCAGTTCCTGTTTGTTGCATGTTTTTTGTTTCGCAGAAAACCCATATCAAACGGAGTCCAAGCGGGATAAAAACTAACAGAGGTTTTTTTGGAATATTTATGATTTTTGGGAAGAAGAATCAACGTGAGACGATGCCCGAGGGGGCCACGAGGCAGGGGGTGCGCCCTGGGCCCTCATGGCCACCCCGTAAGGCGGTTGTTGCCCTTCTTCGCCGCAAGAAAGCTAATATCCGGATAGAGATCATGTCCAAAATTCAGCCCAATCGGAGTTACGGATCTCCGGGAATTTAAGAAATGGTGAAAGGGCAGAATCAGGAGCGCAGAAACAGAGAGAGACAGAGAGACAGATCCAATCTCAAAGGGGCTCTCGCCCCTCCCACGCCATGGAGACCATGGACCAGAGGGGAAACCCCTCTCCCATCTAGGGAGAAGGTCAAGGAAGAAGAAGAAGGAGGGGGGCTCTCTCCCCCTCGCTTCCGGTGGCACCAGAGTGCTGCCGGGGCCATCATCGTCACCGCAATCTACACCAACAACTACACCGCCATCATCACCAACTCTTCCCCCCTCTATGCAGCGGTGTAACCCCTCTTTTACCCGCTGTAATCTCTACTTAAACATGGTGCTCAACGCTATATATTATTTCCCAATGATGTATGGCTATCCTATGATGTTTGAGTAGATCCGTTTTGTCCTATGGGTCAATTGATGATCGTGATTGGTTTGAGTTGCATGTTTTATTATTGGTGATGTCCTATGGTGCTCTCCGTGTCGCGCAAGCGTGAGGGATCCCCGGTGTAGGGTTTGCAATATGTTCATGGTTTGCTTATTGTCTGCGTTGCGTGAGTGACTGAAACACAAACACGGATAAGTGGGTCATGGTGTATGGGAATAAAGAGTACTTGATACTTTAATTCTATGGTTGGGTTTTACCTTAATGAACTTTAGTAGTTGCGGATGCTTGCTAGAGTTCCAATCATAAGTGCATATGATCCAAGAAGAGAAACTATGTTAGCTTATGCCTCTCCCTCAAATAAAATTGCAATAGTGATTATCGGTCTAGTTATCGATTGCCTAGGGACAAACAACTTTCTCGTGACAAAAAGCTCTTTACTAAAACTAATTTAGTTGTGTCTTTATCTAAACAGCCCCTACTTTTTATTTACACGCTCTTTATTACCTTGCAAACCTATCCAAAAACACCTACAAAGTACTTCTAGTTTCATACTTGTTCTAGGCAAAGCGAACATTAAGCATGCGTAGAGTTGTATCGGTGGTCGATAGAACTTGAGGGAATATTTGTTCTAACTTTAGCTCCTCGTTGGGTTTGACACTCTTACTTATCGAAATAGGCTACAGTTGATCCCCTATACTGGTGGGTTATCAAGACCTTTTTATGGCGCCGTTGTCGGGGAGTTATAGTGTGGGGTGAATATTCTCGTGTGTGCTTGTTTGCTTTATCACTAACTAGTTTTTATTTTGTGCTCTTGTTTTCTATCTTTAGTTATGGGTAGGAAACGCTAAATACCAAAAAATTTAGTTGTACCTACTACACCAATGGTTGAAGAACCACTCAAAATCTATCACACTCCTGAAGCTTTTTACTTGGATCATCTTTGATCCCTATGTGCTCGTGCTGAAACCCCAACTAGCTTAGTTGAGGGCAAATCTTTAGGTGAGCATGCTTGTTATGTGCGACACCGCTTATCTCAAAAAGGGAAACTTTTACTGGATCAAATTCATCGTTTGCAATGCTATGCTTGGAATTTATGTGAAATATATGATTTTACTTGTTGTTCTGAAGACCCTAAGAAACACCTTCCCTACCAATGTGAGCTTAGTGATAATGGAATCGTATCTTCGTATGCTAAGGGTGTTTATAATTACTATGATGTTCAACAAATTGAAGAATTTGTTGCTTTTAAGGGTGCTTATGAAATTGCTTCTTTGATTGGAAAGTATGATGCTACTCTTTACAAATCTGAAAATTTTGCCATACTTAAATATTCTTATGATGATTATGCTTCTAATGCCTATGTTAAACCATATATTGAGGACTCCTCCGCTGTCCAAGAAGAGAATAATATTTTGCAGGAGTCTATGGAAGAAGGAATTGATGAAACTGTGGGCTCATTGGATGAAAAAGATGATGAGGAGAGCGAAGAACAAAAGGAGGAAGAGCGGATTAGCTACCCGTGCCCACCTTCTAATGAGAGTAACTCTTCAACTCATACATTGTTTAATTTCCCTTCGTGCTTACCGAAGGATGATTGCTATGATGATTGTTATGATATGTTGATTCTTTTGAAATATCCCTTTTTGATGATGCTTGCTATGCTTGTGGCCAAGATGCCAATATGATTATGCTTATAAAGATGAACTTGCTATAGTTCCTTATGTTAAACATGAAATTGTTGCTATTGCACCCACGCATGATAGTCCTATTATCTTTTTGAATTCTCCCGACTACACTATATCGGAGAAGTTTGCCCTTATTAAGGATTATATTGATGGGTTGCATTTTACTACTACACATGATGATTTTGATGAATATAATATGCATGTGCTTTCTGCTCCTACTTGCAATTATTATGTGAGAGGAACTACATCTCCGCCTCTCCATGTTTCCAATAAGATAAAATTGCAAGAAACTGTTTATACTATGCATTGGCCTTTACTATGTGTGCATGAATTGTTCTTCTATGACATGCCGATGCATAGGAAGAGAGTTAAGCTTCGTTATTGCATGATATATGTTACTTTGTGCTCACTACTAAATCACAAATCATTGTTAATTAAAATTGGCTTTGATATACCTTGGGATCCGGGTGGATCCATTACTTGAGCACTATATGCCTAGCTTAATGGCTTTAAAGAAAGCGCTACCAGGGAGACAAAACAGAAGTTTTAGAGAGTCATTTATATCTGTTGAGTGCTTTTATAAATTTTAAAAACAAAAATATAAAGAGGGGAACCTAAAATTTTTTCAAAAAGAAAAGCAAAAGTGAGAAAGACGAGCATTGTTAAAGTGGGAGCTAGCCTTGAACTTTGTTCATGATCACGGTAACTTTGTGAATCTTGATTACAGAAACTTTTCAACAAAAATAATTATCCCCTTGTACAATTCCATTGTACAATAAAAATAATGTGCCAAGATTTGCCTTTAGGATGTTTACATTGCTTGTTGGTTTGTGCGGTGCAGAATCAGAAACTTTGGCTGTAGTGCGCGATTTGAAATTTTTTACTGGAACGTCAAACGTGTCTGAAACTTTTTGCACTATTTTTCTATACAAATTGTTTAATTTTCCTAATTTTGGCAGAATTTTTGGAGTAACATAGGTTTGGTGAATTTTCAGATTACTACAGACTGTCCTGTTTAAAACAGATTATGTTTTTGATGCATAGTTTGCTTGTTTTGATGAAACTATCGATTCCTATCACTGGATTAAGCCATGGAAAAGTTATATTACAGTAGCTACAATGCAAAAACAAAATATGAGTTGGTATTCAACAATACTTAGAGTAGTGATTTGCTTTATTATACTAACGGATCTTACCGAGTTTTCTGTTGAGTTTTGTGTGGATGAAGTGTTCGAAGATCGAGGAGGTCTCGTTATGAAGAGAATGAGGAGAGGCAAGAGCTCAAGCTTGGGTATGCCCAAGGCACCCCAAGTACATATTCAAGTAGACTCAAGCGTCTAAGCTTGGGGATGCCCCGGAAGGCATCCCATCTTTCTTCAACAAATATCGGTATGTTTTCGGATTCGTTTCGTTCATGCGATATGTGCAAATCTTGGAGCGTCTTTTGCATTTAGTTTTCACTCTTCTTTTATGCACCATGCTGGTTTGAGATAGTCCTTGGTTGATTTATAGAATGCTCATTTAACTTCACTTATATCTTTTGAGTATGGCTTTATAGAATGCTTCATGTGCTTCACTTATATCATTTGAAGTTTGGATTGCATGTTTCTCTTCACATAGAAAACCGCCATTTGTAGAATGCTATTTTGCTACACTTATATTTGTTAGAGCGTGGGCATATCTTTTGTAGAAATAATTAAACTCTCTTGCTTGACTTATATCTATTTAGAGAGATGACAGGAATTGGTCATTCACATGGTTAGTCACAAAATCCTACATAAAACTTGTAGATCACTGAATATGATATGTTTGATTCCTTCCAATAGTTTTGCGATATAAAGATGGTGATATTAGAGTCATGCTAGTGAGTAGTTGTGGATTGTAGTAATACTTGTGTTGAAGTTTGTGATTCCGTAGCATGCATTATGGTGAACCGTTATGTGATGAAGTCGGAGCATGATTTATTTATTGATTGTCTTCCTTATGAGTGGCAGTCGGGGACGAGCGATGGTATTTTCCTAACAATCTATCCCCCTAGGAGCATGCGCGTAGTACTTTGTTTTGATAGCTTATAGACTTTTGCAATAAGTATGTGAGTTCTTTATGACTAATGTTGAGTCCATGGATTATACGCACTCTCGCCCTTCCATCATTGCTAGCCTCTTCGCTACCATGCATTGCCCTTTCTCACCTCGAGAGTTGGTGCAAACTTCGCCGGTGCATCCAAACCCCATGATACGATACGCACTATCACACATAAGCCTCCTTATATCTTCCTCAAAACAGCCACCATACCTACCTATTGTGGCATTTCCATAGCCATTTCGAGATATATTGCCATGCAACTTCCATCATCATCATATACATGACTTGAGCATTCATTGTCATATTGCTTTGCATGATCGTAAGACAGCTAGCATGCTATTTTCATGGCTTGTCCGTTTTTTGATATCTTTGCTAAGCTAGATCATTGCACATCCTGGTACACTACCAGAGGCATTCATATAGAGTCATATCTTTGTTCTAGATATCTTGTTGTAATATTGAGTTGTAAGTAAATAAAAGTGTGATGATCATCATTATTAGAGCATTGACCTAGTGAGGAAATGATGATGGAGACTATGATTCCCCCACAAGTCCGGATGAGACTCCGGACTTTACAAAAAATAAAAGAGGCCAAAGAAGCCCAAATAAAAAAAGAGGCCAAAGAAGCCCACCAAAAAAAAGAAAAAAATGAGAGAAAAAGAGAGAAGGGGCAATGTTACTATCCTTTTACCACACTTGTGCTTCAGAGTAGCACCATGTTCTTCATATAGAGAGTCTCTTGAGTTATCACTTTCATATACTAGTGGGAATTTTCATTATAGAACTTGGTTGTATATTCCGATGATGGGCTTCCTCAAATGCCCAAGGTCTTCATGAGCAAGCAAGTTGGATGCACACCCACTTAGTTTCCAGTTTGAGCTTTCATACACTTATAGCTCTTAGTGCATCCGTTGCATGGCAATCCCTACTCCTCACATTGACATCAATTGATGGGCATCTCCATAGCCCATTGATTAGCCGCGCCGGTGTGGGACTTTCTCCTTTTTTTCTTCTCCACACAACCTCCACCATCATATTCTATTCCACCTATAGTGTTATGTTCATAGCCCATTGAAAAGGTTTGAGAACGTCAAAAGTATGAAACAATTGTTTGGCTTGTCATCGGGGTTGTGCATGATTTGAATAATTTGTGTGGTGAAGATGGAGCATAGCCAGACCATATGATTTTGTAGGGATAACTTTCTTTGGCCATGTTATTTTGAAAAGACATGATTGCTTTATTAGTATGCTTGAAGTATTATTGTCTTAATGTCAAATGATAGACTATTGCTTTGAATCACTCATATTTTGATACTCATGCCATGATTAGATTATGTGATCAAGATTATGCTAGGTAGCATTCCACATCAAAAATTATCTTTTTTATCATTTACCTACTCGAGGATGTGCAGGAATTAAGCTTGGGGATGCTGATACGTCTCCGTCGTATCTATAATTTTTTATTGTTCCATGCCAATATTATACAACTTTCACATACTTTTGGCAACTTTTTATACTATTTTTGGGACTAACATATTGATCCAGTGCCAGTTCCTGTCTGTTGCATGTTTTTTGTTTCGCAGAAAACAAATATCAAACGGAGTCCAAACGGGACAAAAACTGACGGAGATTTTTTTGGAATATTTATGAATTTTGGGAAGAAGAATCAACAAGAGACGATGCCCGAGGGGGCCACGAGGCAGGGGGGCATGCCCCAGGGGGTCAGGTGCGCCCTGGGCCCTCGTGGCCACCCCGTAAGGCAGTTGGTGCCCTTTTTTCGCTTCAAGAAAGCTAATATCCGGATAGAGATCGTGTCCAAAATTCAGCCCAATCGGAGTTATGGATCTCTGGGAAATTGAGAAACGGTGAAAGGGCAGAATCAGGAGCGCAGAAACAGAGAGAGACAGAGACGGATCCAATCTCGGAGGGGCTCTCGCCCCTCCCACGCCATGGAGACCATGGACCAAAGGGAAAACCCTTCTCCCATCTAGGGAGAAGGTCAAGGAAGAAGAAGAAGGGGGGGGGGCTCTCTCCCCCTCACTTCCGGTGGCTCCAAAGTGCCGCCGGGGCCAACATCGTCACTGCAATCTACACCAACAACTTCACCGCCGTCATCACCAACTCTTCCCCCCTCTATGCAGCGGTGTAACCCCTCTTTTACTCGCTGTAATCTCTACTTAAACATGGTGCTCAACGCTATATATTATTTCCCAATGATGTATGTCTATCCTATGATGTTTGAGTAGATCCATTTTGTCCTATGGGTCAATAGATGATCGTGATTGGTTTGAGTTGCATGTTTTCTTATTGGTGTTGTCTTATGGTGCTCTGTGCCGCGCAAGCGTGAGGGTTCCCCGTTGTAGGGTTAGCAATATGTTCATGGTTTGCTTATTGTCTGCGTTGCGTGAGTGACTGAAACACAAACATGGATAAGTGGGTCATGGTGTATGGGAATAAAGAGGACTTGATACTTTAATGCTATGGTAGGGTTTTACCTTAATGATCTTTAGTATTTGCGGATGCTTGCTAGAGTTCCAATCATAAGTGCATATGATCCAAGAAGAGAAAGTATGTTAGCTTATGCCTCTCCCTCAAATAAAATTGCAATAGTGATTACCGGTCTAGTTATCGATTGCCTAGGGACAAATAACTTTCTCGTGACAAAAAGCTCTTTACTAAAACTAATTTAGTTGTGTCTTTATCTAAACAGCCCCTACTTTTTATTTACGCGCTCTTTATTACCTTACAAACCTATCCAAAAACACCTACAAAGTACTTCTAGTTTCATACTTGTTCTAGGCAAAGCGAACGTTAAGGAATATTTGTTCTACCTTTAGCTCCTCGTTGGGTTCGACACTCTTACTTATCGAAAGAGGCTACAATTGATCCCCTATACTTGTGGGTTATCAGCTAGCAGCCCCCCTCCCTTGTGTCAGCACGAAGGGAATCCTAGCTAAGCTATGAATGCATGCCCTCCCCCCAACCGAGGTTCACCCTAGCAAAGTGCGAAGTAGCTAGCAGCCACCCCTCCCTCGTGTCAGCACGAAGGGAATCCTAAGTTATGAATGCACATGCCCCCCCCCCCAACCGAGGTTCATCTAGCAAAGTGTGAAGTACTGACCCCCTCCCTCGTGTCGGCACGAAGGGAATCCTAAGCTATGAATGCATGCCCTCCCTCCCCCAACCGAGGTTCACCCTAGCAAAGTGCAAAGTAGGTAGCAGCCACCCCTCCCTCGTGTCGGCACGAAGGGAATCCTAAGCTATGAATGCACATGTCCCCCAACCGATGTTCACCTTGCAAAGTGCGAATTTGCTAGCAGCCCCCCCCCCCCTCGTGTCGGCACGAAGGGAATCCTAAGCTATGAGCATGCCCCCTCCCCCCCCCCCCAACCGAGGTTCACCTAGCAAAGTGCAAAGTAGCAACCCCCCCCCCCCACACACACACACACTTTCAGTTGGCGGGCCAGAGAGGCATATATCTCACCAAGATGGATCGTAAAACGGACCAAGAATAATCCACCTTGGTCGTACAACCTCTCTCTTGTTGTTGGTTAAAGTGATGGTCGTCCGTGTGACCCCGGAGATGGGCTAGCTCACCAATAATCACACAAGTAGCTAGTCCCCGAAGACAACCACTGCATGCATTTGGCCCAAACATATGTATGGAGAGGTGTGTTTTTGACTAACAATGGACAACTTTGATGTGGCACCGTGATTTTGAACGAGAAATCCCCACACTGAGTGAGGGTTAGGTTGATGATGCATATGTATGTTACACCACACTTCAAGCAGACGATGGGGATTCATATATGCATGCATGCGTGCATAGTATATGCGCTCAAACTTAATTAGGTCTGAATCTCACCATGACCTATACAATGATAACACGAACCAAATGAAGAATCCGCCATGGTAACCTATCTTGTTGTTGGTCAAGGTGATCATGGATGTCCACGGGCCCACGAATATATAGGCTTGTCGCCGATAACCACGCCGATGGAGTGTATCGTTCGAATGCATCCACTACATGCATATGTATGGAAGTGATGCGTGCATGCATGTTTGAATACACAACATTGATCTGGCGCGTGTGTCAAAAATCGTACACTAGCTCCCCACACAGAGCGAGATCGGTTCATGATGGTGTCGTTGTACTAGCCACTTCGACTCGATGGGAGGGATTCATGCATACACATGCATGTGTGTTTGCTCAAAGTGTATCATGCATGTCATCCTAGAGAAAAAATAATAATCCCTTCCTAAGTCAAATTAACCTCTCTTGTTGTCAGGCAAAAAGAAGTGATGGACCAAGCGGGCCCATAGATGGAAAGCATCGATATCACTGATAACCGCTTAAGTGGGTGCGAGAGGACAACCACCACCGCTTTGCATGTGGGCCAAACATATATATGTTGAATACCAAAAATGCACAACTTTGATGTGCCACATGCCTCAAAAACTAACCATGCACCCACACAGAGCGAGGTTCATATCAAGCGTACTACATATGCTGGTCCGCTTCCCCCCTCTTCACCGCATACTATATGATCCTGCCGTAATATATGTACAACCCAAAAGAATCCTCATCGATGGTGAAATTAATTAACCTCTCCCGATGTAGGTCAAAGTGATGCATGCATGCATGCATGCATCGACGATGGCCTCGTGGGCCCACAGATGGAAGCGTCACACGTGAGTGTCCTAGCTAGGATATATATGCATGTGGCCCAAAAAGGTGTTGTGTGATGTTTGAATAACCAATTTCACAATTTTGATGTGGCACGTGCCTCGGTAACCAAAAATTCCCCACCTTTGAGTGAGGTGTACTTGTTCACCGACGACACGTATAGTATATATGCTAGTCCCCTCCCACCTCTTCAACGCATACTATATACCACCATAACACAAACAAAAAAGATTCTACCTTGCTGGTAAAATTAACCTCACTGCCCGCTGTTTGTCAAAGTGATGGACGACGACCTTGCGGGCCCACAGAAAGCGTCACACGCGAGTATCGAGTGTGGTGTAGGACAACCATCGACTGCATGTGGCCAAAACATTTATGTATGAAAGGGTTGTGTAATGTTTTAAATAACGATTTCACGACTCTGATGAGGCACCAGCCTGCCTAACAAAACGGCCAACCCACACGGTGGCTAACAACTCGTAGTGTACTGCGAGCCACCCGCCACCCACAAACGCACACACCCACACACACACACCGCGAATCCACCGCAACTACGATGCATGTTAAATTAATTATCCCGCGGTGAACATACATTTTACCAAAGGAGGGATGTTTTAATTTCAAAAAAATCACAGAGATCATTAAGACATTTTAGTACATTGACTGATTGATTTTCTATAGGTATAATGTGCGAAAATCAAATTGGAGCTACATGCACACGTGAAAATGCACCTAAATGGATTGCAAAAACACATTTGTCTCACTGGGTGCATGTTTACTCCCCAGGCAACAAATTTCAAACATTGAGAATCTTGATTTTTAAATTCTACTACATCCAAAACTTATTTGAAGTTCATGAAACTTATCGTGTTGTCATACGGACACCAATACAAAGTGGCATTGTACTTTTTTGTCAAATTTGAGACCAGTTTTGATGTAATCTTTATCTAATTACAGACAGGAGATTATTAATAATTGGGAACCAATATCCCATACGGATTATTTATTCGATCCGTGAGCGTTAGACCAACAATGGATACGTGCCATGCTTCGGTTAAGCAATAAAGCGGCAACACTAATCATCCAAATAGAAAAACAATATACGTTCCACTGCGTGACCCGTGTGGCGTGCGAGCAGGCGTGAGTTGACGGGACGAATGCGAGCAGTCCGCTGCGCAGGTAGACGGGGAGGCGTGCGTGCAGGTGTGTGAATTGACGGAGGCGTGCTCGCTGTGTAGTGTCATCGGGAGTCGTGTGAGTAGCTGTGTGAAACTTTGGTAGGCATGCCAGCAGTCCGGTGCGCAGGCTCACCAGGAGGCGAGCCATCGGTTTGACCGCCGCCCGCCTCTCTCCCACAACTCCCACTACTCCATATTAATGGTGCGCCCGAGCGGCCGCACCCCCCATCCTCGCTACGCACACACAATCCTCTCTCTCCGCTTGCATCCTCGACACCGCTCTCAGTCCTCAAAGCGGCCAGTGTATGAGGATGCCGCCCAAGCGCCCCATCGGAGGGAGTGGCAACGCCGGGGCTGCTAAAGCACCGAAGCATGGCGTGGAGATGGAGACAGAGGTTGCCGTCACCGCCAGTGAGTTATCGTTGCACCCTGACATCGTCGACGGCGTCGACCTTCCATAGCCGGAGGCGGAGTTCCACACCGACTCCGACGACCACTCTGGC
Organism: Aegilops bicornis; assembly: GCA_021605145.1. Taxonomy (NCBI): domain Eukaryota; kingdom Viridiplantae; phylum Streptophyta; class Magnoliopsida; order Poales; family Poaceae; genus Aegilops; species Aegilops bicornis. The sequence continues at coordinate 192,015,613 of CM038671.1, read as the reverse complement.
GACGACTCCGATGACCACTCCAGCGACGACTCCGATGACGACGGACAGCTGGTTAGTCTTCTATACCCATTTATGTGTCAAATAGATCATAGGGTTTCTCTGGTTACTCCCGCCTCCCCCTTTTTGGAATAGAAATCATGTGGTTATGTTCTCCCAATCCATGAAATCTGAGTAAGTTTCGTTAGATCCGTGTAGTGTATTGATTGTTTGAATGGTACAGGTGATAAGTGATTAGTTGTTTCATCTGTGCAAATGATTTCTGCTAGTAATCTTACTAGGGTTAGTGTTCGTGCTAATAATTCCTAGCCAGGACTTGACAATTGATTTTGAATGACCTACACATGTTTGTGCCATTATTTTGTTCAAGATTGGTCTGTACATAGACGATTGTGCTTAAAAATCGAACCATAATCTCTGGATATGTATGAATAAATAGCCTTAAATTCCTAATCCTACTTCACGGCATGTAATCAGTGATTTGATGCCAACTTTGTTTTACTATTTGTATAGGTTTTGTCTGACGATGTGGACAGCGAGGATGAAGATGCCCAGAGGAGGTACAAGAGGCGAATCCTGAGGGAGCTTTATGCGGGAATGCATAACAGGCGTGTTAAGACCTGGAGCAGCGGCTATGGATGCCCATTTTGCAACCACAAGATTCATGACGCGTATCTAAGTGTTACAGGCATGCAAGAGGACGGGCCGTTGGCTCCTTCAAGCGTAAGTATTCTCGCAGGGTGGCGATGCAGCGTCGCCCGAGTACCTGGAGAAGCTTCAGGATCATGCCGGCCGCATGTGAGATGAGATGTGGGATGGATCGAACAATTTACGCTTGAGTATGCTTAATGATGGTTGAACTATGTACTTATGGTTGAACTATGCTTATGTACGTGTACGCTTATTATCTATGTCTGAGTATGTTAAATATTTCGCCAAACTTTGGTAAAAAATTACAACGGGGGACCAATAAACCAGGACGGAGGTAGTACGCCAATCACACACGGTTCCCAAAATTGGAACCGTGTGCAATGACTATCATTTTGCCTGCTGCGTCAATCACACATGGTTCGCTCTAGCAAACCGTCGCCCCCAAAATTCTTTGTGGGAAGAAAACCCTCACCACCCAATTTAGAAAAGAAAAAAGAAAACCCTCACCATCCCCACGTCACAAAAACCCTCACCCCACCCGCCACCCCCTCGGCCCCTCCGGTACGTTCCTCATTCACACCTGCACAAGCTCCTCCACGTCTATGCCATGGCACCGCCTATCACGGCGGTAAACACTTAGCTCGACGCCTGCCGCCGCCGCCAGGCTGCCGGCAAAGCCCACCGCATTTCGCCACTTCCGCTTGCCGCCGCCTATCGCCATCGACTTTCTCGACGCTGCTCGCGGTCGACCCAGCTCCGCTCGGTTGGGGAATCTGCCGTACTGAGGGTTCTTTCTCATGGATGATAAGGTAACTAATTTTAACAAGATATTATCTCATCTCTTATCCCAGTTCATCTGCCTCCTTTAATCACCCGGCGGAAATCACCGTGAATTCATTTTTATTCAAGCTGATTTGAGGGTTTTCTTTCATTTACAGAATGTACAATGCGCCAACACTTCAGGACTTGGCGACCACCGCTAGAGATTCCATTTCATTGTACCAGATAACTTGAGGACGCGGGCGGTATGTTCAATCTCACCCTAAATCGGTTGGCATGGCCTACTTTCCTGAACATATTCTAAATATTGCTACATTTGGATAAAAGGTGCCACATGCACCATATACGTCAAAGGGGATTTTTTCCCTCTTCTTTCTATATTAGGCAAATTAATGATGTATTGTTCTTTCGATTACTCTCATATTTCCATGACATCATGTTTACCCTATCTGTTTAATTATAGAGTTTTGTCCTTCGATTTCAACTGTTGTATAGTTCTTTCAATTTGGGCCCATATTTGCATGTTACCATATTTTCTTTATCAATCCTACCATTTTCTGCAGGACATCCCTTGCTATGCAATAGATTATGTAGTGCACAATTTTTCCCTTTACATACATCAAGGCTCCACGAATGTCATACTGCACACAAACCACAGATTTACAATCGTTGCTACTGTAAGACTTGATGAACGTGGTGACTCCTATTTTGGCACTGGCTTTTGGAACGAAATTGCAAAGTTTTATGTACTGAAAGCTAGCACTAAAATTGCACTTCACATAGAAGGGCCTGGTCATGAGATATATGCTAACTTCCCCGACAAAATCATCCGTCCAGACTTTGTTCGAAGTAAGTTTTCTTTTCGACTATCTGCATATGTTGACTTACCCAGCAATGTCAATTGAATTGTGTACTATTTAAGCAACCAATTGTTATTCCCTTATCTTACTATATTCCTACCTAATAACTTCTAGTTACCAATACACTTTTCTATTGCCCTGTTTTAACTAAATATTCCATGTACTCCAATTTCTATCAGAAAGGGTCACCGACAAGGAGACTCAGGATGTGGAGAACAGGGCTGCCAACAAGCGGTAGGCGAGCTAGAACCGCATAGCGACTCCAAAGAGGCCTAGACTTAATCAAAGACATTCCCAATGATATGTTGAGAGTCGTCATCTCCCTCCTCCCAATCAAATATGGGGCGCGGACAACCCTCCTTTCCCGGCGGTGGCGCCCCCTATCGAACTCCAGCCCTCTCGACCTCATCGACACCCACGAGCTCTTCCATGGCTATCGCAAAAGCTTGGATGCGTTCTCCAAGATCCTCGGCAGTCACCTTGGCCGAACCAAAGGCCTTAGAATGGGTAAGTTCCGTTCCAACGGCAAGGACCGAGCCAAGGTTGACGACTGGTTCTGATCCCCCGCCCTAGATCAGCTCGAGGAGCTCACTTTTGATGATGGGCATATGCGGTTGCTGCCAACGTCCGCACTCCGCCTAACGCCCATGCTGTGCGTCGCCAAGTTCAGGAACTGCCATTTCCCGCCCCTTAATGACGCGCCCGCTCTTATTATATGTAACATCCCAAATTTTCAATTTGGAATGTTATACATAGATCATTCATGCATATCATATTTTTGTTGCATTTTGTTTCGTGATCCTCGAAATTCTAAGCAACTCAAGGATCCTCTGAGAGAGCTGGGGATTTCCCTGTTTTTACATTTGAGTTTTATCAAATATTGAAACGAGGATTATTGGTTTTAATTATTTTTCTCTCCGAAGATATTTCATATTAAAATGTGAGAGGAAATAATATGACTTCTCCAAAATAAATGAAATATTGGCGGAAAAATATTAAAATCAAAAATTGGATTTTATTCGGAGTTTATTGTTATTTTATTTGCATTAGAAAAATTGCACGTTTGTCAAAGTTGCATTTTAGGGCCAAGAAAATGTTCATCTTGTTCTAAATATTTTATTTAGACGACGAAAATTTGTTTTGGCATTTTTATATTTTTATTTATTTTTCTAGGATTTATTTTCGGCGGAACTGTTAAAAAAAAACTCGGCCGGACCGAACTGGGCCGAGGCCCAGCTGGCCCAGCCGCCCCGCGCCGCCGTCTCCCTCGCGGAGACCGCGACCGCCACGCCGCCCCCTGCCCCTCCCGCAAGCCACCGCCACCCCCCTTTAAAAGCCGACCCAGGGCCCCCTTGGAGCCCCAAAGCCGAGCCACCGCCGCCGCAAGCCCGCCTCGCCGCCTTGCGCCTTCTGCAGCCGCCCTTCTTGTGCGCCGCCGAGCTGCCCAGCGTCGCCCACCGCCACCCAGCGTCGCCGCCCGGCGCTGCCCGCCTCGCTGCCCCGCTTGGCCCTTGGAGCCGCCCGATCCGATCCGATCTCGCCGTTCGTTTTTTCGGTTTAGGTAAAAACCATCGGTTTTTTTATAAAACCCTAGCTTCATTTTTTAGATAGGTTCACCGGTTTTCTCGGTTTAGTTTATTTAGCGGACGTTCGTCCGTACGTTCGTTTTAACTAATGGCTTTCGCTCTTTAGTTACACACAACTAACGTTCATTCGTTAGCCTGTTCGTCAGTTTTCTTTTTCTCGGATTTTTCACGATTATTTTCGGTCGCGATTTCTGATCCGATTTTCGTTTTAGTTTATCTTTTTGCTCATTTATCGGAATCAGGCGATTCAATCGCCTAGATCTTCGTCTCGAAACCCTCTTTCTGTTTAATCAACTTGAACAAGATTTTGGTACTGTAAAATTTGACTTTAGTCCAGATTAGTAAATGGAATCTTGTTTCTTTCGCAGTCTGAGTTTCGTTGCTCCGTTTGACTTGATTCTTTTTACAAACCGGAGTTCTTAAGTTGAACTTTCTGGTTAGATCTTCTTATTTGAGTTTTTCCCGTGCTTCTTTGCTTGATTGCTTATGTATGCTATTGTTTGTTTGCGATAGAACACCCGGAGTGCGAAGCGTGCTACTATGAGTCCCTAGGTTTTGCGGATCGTCAGCAAGGCAAGTAACACTTTGATCATATCCCTTTATCACCTAGTTTTTATGCATTAGCTCCAATCCTCAAACATTGCATGATTAGGATGTGTTTAACATGTGGGTTGGGAAGTAGTTGATGAGGTAGAACCTATTGCCCTGTTATTATCAAACCCTTGGGAGTTACCTCTACGTATTGCTTATATTGCTATGCTATGCTCGTAGACGTGGTTTGGGTGAGTGAATTCATGAAAGATGTGAGATTGTTAATTAACGATTCAACTTAAGGTGGCAACTTTAATACACATCTGGGTGGATTGCTTGTCAGGCACCTGGAGAATCCAGTGTTGTCCTAGGATATCCCGGAGTACCCGTGTGATCATCCTAAGGTCCGCCACCAAAGCTCAAAGGGAACTGAGATATTTTCATGCTAGAAACTTCCGTGTGCAACCACAAGCTATTATGGGCTCTAGCATAGTTGAGTAAGTTGCATGAGCTTTTGAAGAGGTGGATCAGCAGGTAGAGGGATGTAGGTTTGGTATGGTCTGCCCGGAGTA